>CM061524.1:20332500-21532500 GCA_030068015.2 Neoceratitis asiatica
ATTTTATGTTTTTGAAATATTTTTTTTTTTTGTTTTTTTTTAATATGAAAATGAGAGAAAGAAACAGAGAGAAAGAACGAAAATGTTGTTAGTAAATATAGAAATTATTTTATTTACCAGTTGTAAATTTCCTGGCTGCGCAGCGTTCGCATATACATAATTTACAAGTATATATTTTGCATGTATGTATGTATGTACAGAGTAATGGAGGTGACGAAGAAAAGGATTTGGGTTTTACATAAAGGAGCATAATTGGATGGGATTATATAGAATGTGTGGGATTTTGTTTTGGTGTTTTTAATGAAAAAAGCAAAGGTGTTTTTTCGTTTGTTAATTGTAATGTTTTTTTTATTTTTTTATTTATTTTTATATTTTTTTTATGGTTTTTTTTTTTTTTTTTGTGTATTTAGTTTTCGCAGTTAAAAAAGAGAATAAACAAGAGAAGAAAAATTTGGTATTTATTATATATAAAAATTTTTTAGTATTGACAATATGAAACGTTAAAAAGTTTTCCAAAAAAAATTATCTCGAAAAATGCAGCACAATTAAAGGATTATTAATTATAAAGGCAAACAATAGAAATTAGACATAAATACAAACAAACGTACACGTACATGCCTACGAAAATAAAAAATTTTTATTGAAAATTATTGTGTTAAAGATTTCCGTAAAGTAAAGTGAATAATTTTTGGTATACTAAAAATTGGTTTTAATGACCATTTTCGAACAGTACCATATGTTGAAACACACATATCTCTCTTTTCACAATCATTTCACTAATATTATACAGATTTTGTAAGCTTTCTTAAGCTTTTTGCTGCCACTAAGATCTCAGATTGTTTTTTTTTTAATTTTGTTCACAAGGTTTATACGATTTTCGGGGTCAAACATGCTCAAACAAGTACAAGTACAACGTATTATATTAAAGGTTTATTTTAAAGATTTATTATTTGAAGACCAAAAAGCTTCTTATAAAGCTTTTGGAAAGTAGAAACATTACCACTGTGAGAAAGTGCACCTAAAAATATGATCTTTTATCAGAAATACTGGGCAAAAATAAATTTTCCTTTCATTTTTAATTTATCATATTTATTGAATTGAAGTAGTATAGTTTTAGGCGCAGTGCAGTGTTCTTTTTAACCCTTTCGACCGCAACATTTTTCCTATATAAACCTTTTCTTTTAACTTTAAGTGTTTTTTTCACTTACTTAAGACGTAAAGGGTTATCCATTTAATGGTTTTGAAAGTGCAGGGCTGTATTTGACATCTGTCAAACTTAGCTGTCAAACCAAACATGTTTTGTTGTAGTTAAAAGTGAGGCATGTATGAAAATTGATCGCTTAAAAACCGCACAACGTGTTAAACTTGTTGAAACCTACAAAGAAAATGGCGATTCAAGCTTGGCAACGTTTTGTGCTTAAGAGGAGATTATGATGCATATAATCGTCCAACTACTCAAGCAATTGGTCAAATTTTAAAGAAACTTGAAGAGACTGGATCATTTACAGATATGGTAAGGCCTGTGCATCATAGTTTTGTTCGTTCCATGTGATTTGACCTTTCTTCTTTGAAAACGACAACAGCGAGACTGTCACTGTCAATTCGAAGCGTCACAGTAGTACGATAACCGACTTTTTTTTGGCCTGCAATTGAAGAACACGACCGGTACAATATGTGGTTCCAACAAGATGGAGCCACATGCCACAAAGCACAAGCGAATATGGCTTTATTGCGAGAGAAATTTCCTGGGTACGTGACTTCTCGTCGTGGCGATGTCAATCGGCCACCGAGGCTAAGGCTAAGCAAAAGACTTTGTTTATGCGGATAAACCTTTAACTCTTGAGCACTTGAAAACCAATATTCGTCAAGTTACGGCTGAGATACCGCCGAGTATGTGCCAAAAAGTGGTCGAAAATTATCTCAAACGGAACGAGGTTTACAAAAATTCACAAGGCGATCAATTAAATGAGGTCGTGTTTCACATTTAGGGGTTAGGTGGGTTTGAAAAAATTAAAATAAAAAAAATTAAAAAATTTTGTCTTATTAAATTGTAAAATATGTTTCAAATATTTTCCAAAAATTTCAAATTGATCGGAGTAAAATTCTAAGAGAGTATTTTCTTTCGAGAGAGAGCATTTTCATGGGACATGAGGTACCAACGGCCGAGTTTTCGGAATTTTTGAATAAAAATTGCACAAAATACTGTTCAAATGTGTATCTTTGATATGGTGAATTGTCTGAATATGATTGTATATATAAAAAAAAATTCATTTTTTTAACCTCTGAAACCCACCTAACCCCTTAATGCCAAGGTCCAAACTTCATAATAAAAAAATATTTTCAAGAAAAAAAAATTATTTTGAATGAATTTTGTTTACGTTTAAACCGCAAATTTGATAACCCTGCGCTTTGAATTTTGTGCGCTAGCGAAAATTGCTTGGGAGCAACGTTGGGCTATACCGGTATATACTTTTTTTTTCTTTGAAAACAGTTTTAGATCCTTTTAATTTATTTTGGAAAAATAATCCGAAAGTTAGCCTTGGAAAGATCTTTCGCCAAATACAATACTATATCCACAGATAAATTCAGGCCATTAAATGGGATAGACGCCTTCGCCACCATACAATCTAAAGTCGTCCCGATGTTTCAGCCCGAATAAACAATTTCAGACCCCATTTGTGGCGCTTGGCTGGGTTGTATTGCTTATAAGACGATGAACTGAAAGCCATAAAAGTTCATTATGGATACAAGTCATACTTTTGAATGCAATGATTTGTACATCAATACTTTGAGGTTATTCCAGAGATAGCTGACAAAATTTTTGTTTGAGAATTTCCAGTAAAGGACGCATATTGTGCATTTTTTTATAGTTCAATTCTTATTTTTTGGTTTGGTTTTTGCATTGCTTAATTTTTTCAAAAGTTCCGCGGGGGATTGAATCTGTGACTGTGGTGAGCTTTAAATCTTTTGATCATCCCAACTTGAGTTGTGACAATTTTAAAACATCCAAATAGTTGATATCTTGATATCATCTCTAGTACATTTAAGCTCTAAGCCGTGCTTTAGCAGCTCATACAAATCTGTTTGCTTTGCGAAAAAGAACAATAACTTGGAGCAAAAATAGTCTACTGTTGTCATCATGTCATTCGTTCAAAGCATTGTCTTCTTCCCAAATAGTCGCTGCAGCTTTAAATGGCCTTGTTCTCCACCTAATTGTCGTCAAATCAACATTTTCGAAACAATTAGCAGCAACAACACAGGGTTGCAGCTCACATTCTCCTACAATAATATTTTCAAATACTTCAATTTGTATTGACTCTTCACTTTCAACCCTCCCTTCCAAATTCTTCATCAGCACTACAGATGTGTCTTCCAATTCATCAGTAACGATATCCCATATGAAGTCAATAATCTTCTCAATATCTTCAGTTGTCAAACCTTTACATATAAATTTAAAACTCTGCCCAAGATTGCTCACAGCCAACATTACAACTGTGAGAAACTTTGAAAAGAACTGATCTGCTTATTATTAAAAACAAATCAATTTCAACTTAAACCCGTCAGGCAACTAACTATTACTGTTGTTGTTGTTGTAGCGGCTGCGCCAACCCCGTCTAGGGTCAGGCAAGTCTAGTTTTAGTCATCGAGGTCATCTAACGAGAGGACCAGGAAACGTGCTGTTTCGGCGGGTTCGGACCAGAGGGAGAGGGGTGTTAGATGAGTCGGGTTAAGTGGGCATGCGGGACATGTGTTGGGTATGTCAGGGTCGAGTCTGGATAGATAGGAATTAAGCCTGCTACAGTATCCAGATCTTAATTGCGCCAGGGTTACGCGGCTCTCTCAAGGCAGCTCGAGCTCTTGTACTGCTATGGGACTCCGAGAACATAATTCACGGAAAGAGAGTTCACAAAGGTGTTAACGAACTCTCGGTAAATGGTGTTTATGGCCTATCTGCACGCCGTCCTGTCCAGCGGGTCTTGTCTGTATTGCTGTACGACATCCCGGTAATCAAGTACTCCCTTCCTGATGTGTCTAGGCGGTGGTTGAGCTTCCAATAAGTGTCTGTTGGGATAATTCCTACGGTAGCATCCCAGCAGATATTGCTTACACAGCATAACATTATGCTCCTTAACAAACTAACTATTGCTTAAAGGCTGTGTTGGGCTCGAAAGGGTTAAGAAGTCAGAATTTTAAGGATTATTAACAAATGTGGTTTAGTGGAAATTTGTTGCAAGACAGGTGAGGCCTAAACATTCCGGACATAACTGTAATTAAAGAACTCAATTGTGTGCGAAAAATATATGAAGCAAAGTATCCCATGCAGTAAGGGATATGAAAAAATCACTTTTCATAAAATCAAGGAATAAAAGAAATAATTAGATATTAAATATTCATTCAAGAGGCGACCACAAGCCAGGCAAATTGCAATTTAATATAAAAAATTCTCTATGTGAATACCCCATGAATGAAATGAAAATTAGCAAATATACGCAGCTAAATAAAGTCCACAACCAATTCATATTACTACTATAACTGTAATTGTAAAATCTCACCTGAATCACGTATATGCAAACGTGCCAAGCCAGAGAGCAATTCCAGAGCGGCCAGCGAAACATTCAAATCGGTTTTCCATGATGAAATCAAACGATGACAGACCAAATAGGTGGCGCGCACGAATAAGGCGTGAGCATTATCTGCAGAAATATACAAATGTATGTAGTTGAAATGCAGTGCAGCAAAAAATTACTAAAATATTTTCAAATATTTTTTTTTTACTTTTTTACACCCGACATAACCAAACACTGCAAAACATTAAAAAAAAACTAACACAAAAAACACATCTTAAGATAAGCAAAAACAGTAAATACGCAATGTGACACAACACAATTTGGAGCAATACAAATTTGGCAAAACAAAATTCGAAGAAAAAACTAAAAACTGAAATCAAATCAAACAGAAAATGCAAAGTAAAATTACCATAAACTGAAGCACTCTCAAACTCTTGTAGCAACTCCATGGGGAAATCATCGGATATGGTAAGGCTGGGGAAATCATGTTGTGATAAGTTATCACGTCCAATGTACCCACCTCCAGCTGCCGCACTGCCGCCAGCACCACCGGCTGCAAATGTGTTGCCCGTTGCCCCACCAATGGTTGCGGTACTATGACCACCTAAACTAGAGTTACCAGCACTAGCGATTGATGAGGAACGTTCTGAGCAAGCTGTGCGTTGGTGGTATGTATGTTGCGTTGTATGGTGTGTGTTAAGTGTGTTTCAGTGGTGGGTGGTGGTATGTTTGACATGTGTGTGGTGGATTTGACGTTCATACATATGTGGACACAGATGTTCATATGTATGTATATGTGAATGCGCGTAATATACAATTTATGATGATTCGATCGCACACACACATACAAATTTATATAAAAGAGAAAAAAGAATAAATAAAGAAAAAGAAATAAAATATAAAAATTATAAAAATAAATTTGGTCAACGATGCATGAAAACATTAACAGAATTTGTATGTGTAAAATATATTTTGGTTGTTTTGTAAACTTGATGTAAACAACAAAGCATTTAATGTATTAAAGAACACCTCGTACTCAAATAAGAAAAAAAGGAGAATTAAAAAATAAAAATAAAATAAAAATAAAAAATAAATTTTAAAAATATTTAAAAAAAGAAATAGGGAAAAAAATTAAAACAAGCTTTCTGAAATATATACAAAAAAATTAATAAAAAAATAGAAAAAATTAATTTACAAAAAATTTTTTAAAATAAATTAGTAAATTTAAATAAAAGAAAAGAAAAAAAGACAAAATAGAAAAAATTTTAAAAAATTAAGAAAGAAAAAATATAAAAATATAAAAGGAAAGAATAAAAAATAAAAAATAAAAATAAAATTAAGAAATAAAAAATTACATAAAAAAAAATTAAGAAAATTTAAAAAGTGAGAAAATATAAAAGAAAAAAGATAAATAAAAGGGAAAAACTAAAAATTAAAAAAAAACATTTAAAAGATGGAAAAAAATAGAAATAAAATTAAAAATAAAAGTTAATTACAAAATTAAAATCAAAAAATAAAAATATAAAAGAAATTGAAAATAAAAATAAAAAATTAAAATTAATTTAAAAAACATTTATATAAAAATATAAATAAATAATAATAAAATAATAATAAAGTATTTACAAAATTATAATATCAAATTAAAATAATAATAATAAATATTTAAAAATAATAATAAAAAGTAAAAAACTAATAAATAGCATGAATTTCGGCAAAACAATGACGAATAAAAATTAAAAAATAATTAAAAATTAAAATCATCAAAATAAAAAGTAAAAGAAATCAAAAAAAATATTAAAAACAGTCAAAAAATGTAAAAAATGCATAATAAAAAAGTATTAGAAAAAAATTAATTTCTCCAAAGCAATAGCAATAAAAATAGAAATAAAATTATAATTTATAACTAAAAAAACGATTACAAAAAATTAAAGCGAAAAAAATTAAATTAATTTAATAAAACTTCAATAAAAATTAATAAAAATAACATAAATTTCGGCAAAAATAATAAAGAAAAGAGATTAAATAATAATTAAAATTTAAATACATAAAATTAAAAAAATAATAATTTTAAATTAATTTCTATTTAATATTTATTTAAAATTAAATTTATATTATTTTTTATTTAAAGGAATATTGAACAATTAATTTCAAAAATATAACAAAAATAGAAACTCAAAACTAAAAAAAAACGATTTCGGAAAAACAATAACAATTCAAATAGAAGCAAAATTAGAATAAAAAATTAGAAAAAAAATAAAATTTATTATAAAAAAAGATAATTAAAACATTAAAATAAATAAAATGATAACAAAAAAATAAAACTAAAATAAAATAAAATAAGAACAAAATATTAAAAACAAATTTAAATAATAACAAATTGAAAAAACAAATAAAAATATAAATAAACTAATAATAAAACTTCTTAAAAACAAAGAAAGAAATGGAATTTGAATATTCATAGTAAAAATCTAGATCATAAAATTAAAAACGTAAAAGAATTCAAAAAAATATATATATTTTAAATAAGAAACTTTAATTTATAAAAATTAAAAAAAAATGCTAATTAAAAAAAAATTAATTGAAATTAAAATAATAACAAAGCATTAAAAATTATAATATATATAATTTAAACAAATTTATAACCTTAAAAAACGTAAAAAAAGAACTTCGCCAAAACAATACAACAATAAAAATAGAAACAATATTATAGTAAAAAATTATTATAAATTAAAAATTATTATCGAAAATTAAAAAATAAAAGATAATTAAAAATTATAAAAAAATAAGAATAAAATAATAAATTATTACAAATAATAATTTAAAAAAATTTATATAATAACAATTATTAAAAACAAAAAAATTTTAAATAATAGGACTTCTGAAAAACTTAAATATCAGTAAAAAATAAAAACAGAGTATGGAAATTGAATATTGAATAAAAATCAAAATAATAAAATTAAAAAAAAAAGAATTAAAAAAAATTTATTTAATTAAAAATGTATAAAAAAAACTATAAAGAATAAATAAAAACTTAAATTAAAATTAAAATTATGATAAAGTATTAAAAAATAATAACACAGTATTAAAATAAAAATAATAAATAATAAAAATGTAATAAAAATTAGAAAATACTTAAAAAAGTTAAAAAAGAATTAGCAAAAAAAAAATTACAAAAAATAATAGTAATAAAATGATTATAAAACTTTAGTATGCATTAAAAATTAAAAAAAAAAAATAGAGAAAAAATTATAAATATAAAATATAAACAACTAAAAAATTTACAATAAAAGAATAAAAAAATATGTAAACAAAACGCTCGCATATTTACATATAAAATGAATGGAAATTTACAGAGAATAAATTAAAAATAAAATATTAAAAATTTGAATAAAAATCAAAATTCAACAGTGTACTAAAATGTACTAAACTATAATATTAAAATTTCACCATACCCGAACTCAGCAAATTGGTGTCGCCTGGTGTTGGCGAACCAGCATGCATGTGATCAGTGCCTGTTAATTCAGTTTCCTCAAAGGTAACCGCATCCTGCACAGTTAACAGCAGACCACCGAGCAGCATATGGGTATTCTGAGCATCTGTTTCCACTTGCAAAGCATTCATTAGTATATTAATTAAGCGCGGCTTTAGTTGTATAAAAGTTATGATGCTAAAAGAGATATAAAAAAAACATATATAATTTTATTAATAAATAACAATTAAGTGAAAAAAATAAACAACCCACCGCTCCGTCGACTCGTTGGTCAAATCACGTATGGGCAACGTTTGAAAGTGCAGCGGCAGTGTGAGTATTGACAGCAGAATATTAATCGAAGCACGACGCAATTCGGTTTTATTAAAATGCATTGCTTGCGTTTTGATTTTCAAATCCTTATCGGGCAGCACAATCTCCAATGCGCTTATAAAACCAGGCAATAACACTTGTACGCCATTCAAATCAAGTCGAAATAGATCGGAAGAATTCAATAGAATGCTAGCCAATGTCTCATCACATTCCTTCGATTCGGTTATTTTCAAACATTGCTGCAAGGCCATGTAGAAACGTGCCAAATACACCGGTAGAATTTCCTCACCCGTCTTCTTAGCGCAGAAAACCTTGCACAACGTACCAATAGCCTCTGCACGACCCGACTCGTACTTGTCAATGGTTAGTGAAGGTGGTAAGCTGTTCGGATCATTCAAAGAATTCGGTTGAGAGAGAGAAATACTGCCTTTACGATTCTCCATAATCATCGATGATGGACGCTTGCTAGCTTCGGTGGCTTGTTCTAGGGGGTTAAATAAATTTTGAAATTTTGAAATTTTGAAATTTTGAAATTTTGAAATTTTGAAACTTATTTTATTTAATCAAAACTCACTTTTTGTATTCAAAACCCATGCGTCGCCACCAATATGTGCAGCCTCGAATAACCATTCGCCAAATAAATGCAAAATGCTATTACATTTGGGACGAGCCACAGCTAACGGTGGACGATGCTCGAAACCGAGCGAAGGCAGAGCTAAATAGATAATTTTCCATTAAAAAAAGATTATCAAAATTGTTTATTTTTTCAAAAAGTTAGATATTAATATAAAAAAAAAAGTATGAATATTTTAGTAAGGATTTTTGGCGTTTTTGCTTAAAAACGTTTTTCTATAAAAAAAATGCAAAACACAAACTGCCGTTAAACTTACATGTTAAGCTATTAGAGGATGGTGGACCAGAAGTGGGTGTGAGGGGAGCTTGCGTTGTGGATAAACGTGCACCAGTTATGCCGATAAGCGAGGCTTTGCTCAAGCCTAAAGAGTGCGGTGGTACCGAAAACAAAAAAACAATATAACACACAGAAAATGTTAAACACTATCAAACACAACAACAACAATGAGATATATACATAAAAAACATACAGAAATTTTACAATGAAAAAAATTGATTTGTAATAAATAAGCAATTACAACAAATATAACTAGTAGATAAAAGAAAATAATGATGGGCGTAAACTTAATGATGATACATATATACATACATGTATGGTGAAGATGAATTTAAATCTACTAAAGTTAAAAATCATAATTGTGAGTACATAAATACATTTTAGTCTAGTTGTGCAGCTGCGGCTGGAGCGTTTATATACAGCGCACTGTAAGCCGCGCTTAGTTAAATACAAAAAATAATATTTCACAAAAAGTTCATCGAAAAATCTATTAAGAGTATTTAAATGCAAACAATTTACAGTTAATTAGAGAACTTAAAAACATACAAAAATGTTCTTAATTAAAAGTATATAAGAAAAATCAAAATATTATTTGGCTACAAACTGTGAAAAACTTTAAAAAAAATTTTTTTAATAAATTACAATCAACTTTGAAATAATTATTCATAACTGTACAGCAAAGTTTGATATTACATTGTTACATGGTAACGTTATAAGGAGTTTACAACATCAATTCGGGCTAACTGAAGGTTGAACACAAAAAAATCATGCAAAAAAAACCGTTATCACATCACAGCTGACGTGAAATTATATATATAATATAGCCAAGTTTACGCATTCGCTGAGTTGAGTTAACATTTTAATAACAAAAAAGAAATTAATATTCAATGTGATGGTGTGTAAACAGCAAGCATGTGAATTGTGTGCTCTTAAAAACTGAGAAGTAATACACGCAGTCTAATAACATGTTCAAGCAGACTCGCGCACCCTTTTGCTGCGTCACACTGCTACTACCGCCGCCGCCGCTGTTATTACCCAGTGCCGGCGCTACGCTGAAACTTTTCGCCAAACGACGCTGCAACGGTGGTGTAGGTGAGTATGGCAGTTGTTGCGCTTGTGGCGCACTCATCTGTGAGCCATCCACAGCCGATGCTGAGGCCGATGTAACAGTTGGCATGGCACTCAGTGGTGTACCGAATGATATGGAGCCAACAACACCGGCAGATTGACTGCCACTGCCACTAGTGTTGCCCGTGGAGTTACCGCTGCTAGCGATATTAACGCCAGCGCTCGATGGCGTGGATGCGCTGCCGTGATGACCCATAATTGCATTTAAGGCGGAACTGGCGGAGCCACTGATGAAGTTGTCGCGTAGAAAATGTCCAGCACCATGCAAATGCAAATGTGGATGATAGTGATGGTGATGATGGTGTTGTTGTTGTTGTTGTTGCTGTTGTTGGTGTGCATTACTACTGTTTGCATTTGCAGTGTTGTGGTTTGTGGCACTGCTGGAATTTAGTGCACTATTGCTGCCGTGATGGAAAAAATTATGTATGCCCGTAGTTATCGAAGAGGCAGTCGCTTCGTTAAGTGAGAGACGTATGTCGAGTAAATTTGTAATTGCGTCTTCTGCCTGATGCGGTGGTGGTCGATAAATGCCTATGGTTTATGGCGCATCGTACGCGGTTAATAGCGTTTTTTGTTTTTTTAAGAAAATACCAATTGATAGAGGTTACAAATAGTGTAAGTAAAGTATTAACTGGATAACTAAGGCGACGCTTAACATCTAGCGGTAAAAACTTTTTACAATAGTTTACTATATATATAAGAGCTAAGTGTTTCTGTTGAGAATTTGTAGTTTGCTAAAAAATCATTTCTTAGATACTACAATAAGTACCTCATTAACAATACACAAAATTTTCTAATTCTAAAAAATTCTCTATGTTTAAACTGTAATTATTTCAGATGTAAAATTGATTTAAAAAATGCAAATTTATATTATATTTACAGAAATTTTTGAGTTTCAAACGCTCGCTAAATTTGAAACTCGCTCAAAATAATATTACTCTCCACACTCAGCTTACCCAGAAATGCATCGACTTGATTGGAAATGCCCTTAATTGCTTTCAAAAATATTTGAGGCAGTGCCTGCAAGCACGGATGCTGGTAGGTCTCGGCGCCCTTATCATGTGTGAGCGCCCACTGCATGAAATGCGACGATTTGCTGATAATATGCGGCGAGCACAACGCAGTAGGATTACCTATTGTGCGTAACAACCGATACCAGGTCTGTGCGACGCAGTCATTTGACATATCTGCGGGTATGAGTTGCGCATCTTCATCAGCTGAAGTATAAGCAAAAATAAAAATTATCATATTTCAACAATTTCAACAATTTCAGTTAAAAAAGGGCATAGCTACACACATATTTTCAATTCCGGAAATGCTGGGCCATACGTGAACTCTAGTAGACGTGCAGTTAGCGCTAAATTCACACGATTCCACTGATCAATCAAAGCCATACGATGACGCCACATGGCGCAAGACTCTTGCAGAGTTTTCCACAGCGATGGCGAAGGAAAGCAACGCACGCATGCTAATAGCCACACTTCGAAAAGTACTGAGAGCACTCTTTCGCATAGTTGATCCCCAACGTCATCCTTCACCGTTGGCGGCGCAAGTAAAACCTCATTGATGGCGAGTAGAAAGACCAGCAAAGCTTCCCATGTTTTTCGATCCATTGTTTGGGAGATTTGTGCCGTCTGCTGAAGAGTACGCAGTACTCGATGACATAACACGGCTTGTCGATTGATTGTGTCGGCGCCTTATGTAAAAATTAAAATTGATTAGTAATATTTCAAATCGAGAAGACAAAAAGATTTGAGCGAGCACCTACCAAGCGAGCTTTGATATATAAATGGCAAGACTTGAAAGGGAAGGTAAAGCAGTTTTATAAAATGCGCATAATTTTTGGGCAAAAATGTACAGTAAACGAAATTATGAAAGATAAATATGTATACATATACAATACTTTGACGCATATATCTATTTGGAATTTGAATTGAATTGTGTAGCTTAATTTTCAGTACATGTATGTATGTATCTCATGCAATTAACTTTTTTATATAACCTATTTAAATCTACTTCTAATAGCAATATATTTATTTAGCACATAAATGAAACATACTCTCTCCCTGCCGCGGCACAAAAAGATTATGAAAGTGACTGACGATTTTCCGGCAATACATATTTGCATCTTCGCATATCGGTTTCGGCACGCTGATGCGCGGCTGTGGATGTAAGGCTGTCAACCATTCACAGTAAACATTTACACAATCCTTTATGGTCTCGTGCTCTTGTAACGGCAATGATAGCCCAAAGCATATAACATCCATGCACCAGTTGACCTGCAAGTAAAAAAAATGTAAGCAATACCAATAAAAAAAAGCGTTAATTTAATATTTACCTCTTCGTCGCGCACCAAATGACTCGGTTCTGCATTTTGCGTAATACCCAAGTTGCTGGCCAACTGACGCACTACAGACACAGTGACCTCACGACCAGCAGAGGCTGGAAATTTATTGAGCACACTGCAAGACTGCGCTGCACAGCTATCGGCCGAGATTTGTGAGGATAACGATACCCATTCAGAATACATACTTATTTTTTTATTAAAAACAAATTCTATTTATACAATTTAATGTATATATTTCAAAACACAATTTTGTGCACTCTCTGCTAGAAAACAGTAACATTCACGGAAGCCTACGTCAACAAATCAATCAAACATCCTCTATTATCTTTGAAGGTATTAAAATGATGTAAAAATATTTTCTTAACATATTTACATCGTTAACTATATTTTTTTGATAATTTTAAGAAATATTTTAAGCAATTTTATACAATTTTTTATTTTTCAACCAACTAGCTGGTGTAAAAAATTTCTTCTCCAGCAGTAAATGTATTTATGTTGCCAGATTGAGTAATTTATAAAATTGAAAATTTAAAAATCCCCATAAAAACTACAGTTTATCTCTGTTGAAGGTTTTTGGGCACTATCACTTGGTCAATTATGTTAAGAAAAACGAATTCTCCATAATTCATTAAAAAAAAGCACTAAATAAGATATGAATAAAAACTTAATACTCGTAAATACTTTAAAATTTGTGATCAGAAAATGAGTCACACGTGAGAATAATTTAGTTAGATGAACGAAACGAAATATACTCAAATTTAATCGGTAATAAAAAAATAAATTGAGTTTCTTTGCATTCAAATAATTTGTTTTTAATTTTAATTAACATCCCAAGAATATATTAAACGAAGTAATTCCCAAAATTATCTAGTTGCACCCTAATATATAAAAACAGAGATGTTTACAAAAATCATATAAATTTTAACCGTCTATAAATTTCTTTTAATTTAATTTCCTATGTGATTCTGAAGCACTGATTTGTGGAAATATGACTATGTAGAGGAATAAAGGTCGAGCTTCTCTTCCATATTGAAATGCTTCCCAATCTTTATCATACAAAGGTGGGAGATACAAACCAAGGTAACCAATCTTGATCGGTTGGGGATTTGTCTAAACCACAATTGCGCACCAGAGTTTTAGAGACGGGTTTAAATCTCTTCTTGAACAAGGAACCAGGATTTTGTACTACCAAGATATTGTATTCATCCCTCTAGGACTATTTGAGATCCAGCGACAGTCAGTGTATAATGAAAATTTCTAACATTTGTCATTCCCTTTTTTAAATTGCTAATTGCTTGGTATTGACATTTACATATGTCGGAATAACTGTTATTTGCGGTCGAACTATTCTTAGAAGTGCCTAATGGTTCAGTAGTTTTGGGCGTTAGAGTTTCTAGCTTACTAAAAACATTATCACAAATGTTTTATTGTTTACGAACTCAGTTTTGACAATACAGTCAGATATGAGCCATTAAAACATTTATGGACATTCTTGAAATCTTATAACCTTTGATATTACTAACAAAAACTATTTTATGTATTCAAAACCATATAATGCTATAGAAATACGCATTTTTATTGGATAAGATAAAACATCATTGAATGAGGAATTTTAGAAAACTTATAATAAATGAAAACTGACATTCAAATATATAACTCTTTCAATTCCATAATGCACATCTAAAATATAATTACCAAAAACTTACATTTGCCCTCCATTTACGAATTAAACAAAAAAGCAGAGGAACAAAATAGAAAACTGTAAAATTTCATGTCGTGTCAGCGAAGTAATTCGCATGGTAATTGAGGTAACAAACAATGTAATTCACGATGCTGTGAAAAAGCCATCTAATGTAAACACAAAACAGCTGAAACTTACGGTCTACCAGATAAAAATTTTTCTGCGCATCACTGTTTATTTCAAAAGTGGCAAATTTCGCAAAGCCGATATTGATTGTAATTAATTAACATAACTCATTAATCAGCCCTATTCTGCATTTCGACTCGAATCGAAATTTTCTCCGTTCCGCGGATTTGGTATTCTGCGTTACGTTCCGTTTCGATCAATCTTCGAACTTTTCGATTCTATCCAATTCTATGTATTCTGCATTTCGATCGTAGCTACGTTTTTGTACGTTATAATTTAGTTGGCGGAGAACAGTTCGATTGTATATTTTCGTGTATTTAAATAACATAATTTTAACAAAAATATAAGTAAAACATGATTTTGATAAATGGAAAAGTCAGAACGATGTCTTTTTGTGGTTTAATGTGTTTAATGATGCTTTTTGATACAACACAAGAGCAAGCTGAAAAAAGAGAGAGTTTTGAAATAACGTTGCCGAAATACAGTTGATCCACCAGTAAAAGACTCCATGATTTCGAGAAAGTTGTATAATGGCAATGACACTGTTGACTGACACATTCCTAGGTTATAATCTGCACCAACTCTAAGTTGGTAACTGCCTTCCATAAAAAATCGCAAATCTGCAACTACTCGATTAGGTGGAGATAATCATGTCAAAGTACTTGATTGAGTTTGTTGCGAAAAACTATCCAGAACATACTTGAAAGCATTGTTTTTTTGTATTTTTTCTTTTTTTGAATCTAAATAACTAAATTTATTATATAATAGATTACCAATTACAGGATTAATATCATAAAATTCATCACTCATCTGAAATGGATAACACTTGTCTCACAATCCTTTTGAAATATAGCCGAGGCCATTGATTCCATGTAACGTCAAAAACACGATTTTATTTATTTATTTTATTTATATTCACATGCAACCAGCTGACTTCGAAAATGTATTCTCTCTTCCTCTTCTTCTTTCGATTCGATCGTAACTCAGAATACCTAATTACGATTGTGGCGGAGCGGAGAGCGGGAACGTAATCTAAATGTAGAATAGCCCTGAATATTTTAATGAAACAGCAAATGTTTTAAAGCCAAATTTTTAATCATTCTTTTTTTTTTTTAATAAATTTGTACTTGTACAAACGCTTGCTCATCAAAATAGAATAACTACTATTATGGAGCTTAGTGTAGTACTAAAATATGTTTTTTGAATACGTGAACGATTTGCAAATATTAATACTAATATTATTTTGCACACTTCTTCGTCATCCCATTGAAACCACTCCATTTAATCATGTATACTAAAGAGATTAGATTTAAAAGTAAACTACTGATAAGGAATAAGTAGGAAACGTATTTAGTGTAATACATAAGTATGTCTTTATTAAAAGAATTTTATACCTTGCCTTTTGCGCTTTCAATGTATAATAGCCAGTAAGCAACTTAAATTATGTATGTATGTATATGTATATGTAGATTCTCTGGTTCAATTTACTAACATGTAGGAAACGAATAAGTATATAGAGAACATAAACAAGGATATGACTTTTTCACAGAAAAGCTCATTCATACATAAAACGTCCACCTTATTACGAGTGGATGTGGAAAACTCTGTTTAGAATTAATTAATATATCTATATATACTCCGTAAAATACTTAATCCTCCTTCTTTTCAGCAGCCGTTTTAGGTGTATCCTCGATAGCTGCATTGTCTACTTGCTGCCCTGTCGTTTGTGCAGCAGCTTCTAGTCTCTCTTTCGACGCTTCTTCCTCCATTTCGCCGGAGAAACCGAATTCATTCACACGCTTGTAATCAACGCGATATTGCCAACGTTGATACAGGAATACGAAGAATATGATGTCATCACGGAAACAGCCCAATCTATACATGGTAGGCATTTTGATCACAAAGGCAAATATATCATCGATAAATGTATTAAGGAATTTGTAGGTCATCATACGCCAAGGTAAATGTGCTACAGATTTCAGTTTATAGTTGATGAACAATTGTGGTGTCATCATAATGAAGCCGAATGTTAGGAGATAACCATACAGCATATTTAAAACGAAGGAATACCATCCTTTATGTTGATTATATACTAACGAGTAAATAAAATAACCTATGAGCAGTGGGAAACAGGCCCAGCCCAAATATTTGAATGCAAGATTGTCATATTCTTTCGTATTGCTGTCGGCGTATGAGCCCTTATCCTGGAAACTGATTTTGGGGAATATGCCCAAAATTTTCTGATCGGTGTTATAATCGATGTCGACTACTTTGTGAATTTTCCAAATTTCAATGCCCAAACCAACGAAGCATGAAACACGTATCATAAAGTTGGTTTCATTATCCAGCACGTAGAGTAGCACAATTAAAGATTGAAAAACACCGAAGAATACTGAACGCACCGATAGACCTTCGAGGGACTTACGATTGTTCCAAAACTGTATGTCATTTTTAAATGCCAACAATTCAAAAACAGAATGGAAAATCGATATGGCAATAGTAAGTCCAAGCAAATATATATTTGTATCGAGTAGTGTTTCCTTCAATGAATCTTGATCTTCATCTGATTCCTGAAAGTAAGAAAAATAATAATAATACAAAGGAAAAAAAAAATTAAAAAAAAAAGCAAAAATTACCTCAGGCCCACCAGCAGTCATCAATTCACCAAGCATATTTCCACCCCATTTGTTTTTCATCTGTTGCGCAGCGTATAATTGCCATTTAAACATACTCAAAGGCTGGAAAGTTAAATGCAAATCTAATTCCGGTGTTGTTTCGTTAATGGGAAAATATTCTCGTTGCAAATTCCAATAATCATTTATGAAAAGAATTGGCAAATACGTTCTACCGCCATCCACGAATTTGACATATTCATCTAATGGTGGTGGTACAGTTCCCGCTGCCCAATTAGTTTGATCCACTACCAAATTTATTGTCAAATTTGGATGCCAGTGTGATACTATTGTATCTTTAAGATTGGCCTGATCCAGCTCCATAGCCAATCTCTCCTTCTCACCCCCAAGTAAATTATAGTTGCGATTCACACGTATACGTTTATATTTATTCAACATACGTTGCTGATGACCCATCATACCCCTTCTTGCGTAATTCTCAGACGTTGGATCAGGACTCTCACCCGCTCGGGTAACGTATGTGTGCAAATATATGCTACCATTGTTCATTAATGATTGTGTTGCTTTTACCTTTAAACTATGTGTATAAATGCCATCGTGTTTAGGCCCCGAAGACCAATCCCCATATACGAGATCTTCTTGCAGCCATATTAAATTCGATTTTTGTTTGAAGTCTACTCCATCCGCGTTTTCCGACAGCCAAACATGCAAGTCAAAAAGTGTGCCATTTTCGAAGAAATTCCAAGCGTTTACACGCGGTGCAGCACTTGTGGCTTTTTGTTGACTTTCGTCATTTACGGCCGGCTGTGGTCGACGGAAAAAAGAACTTATGAAATATATTATAAGTGCACGTAATATTAGCGACTTTGTCATTGCAAAGAAAGACTCCATTTTAGTGGGCTGTTGTTGTTGTTGTTGACCCTGTTGCTGTTCTTGATTGTTGGGGTCAGCAACACCATCAGCTGCGGTTGCAACCTAAACAGGTTTAAAGTATAAAGTAATTATTCGCAGATATAATGCATAATATTAATTAGTTTCTTACCTCGCCATTTCCTTGCGCAGTTTGTTCCGGCTGTGCGTTGGTTGACATTTTTATTACAATTTATCTTATAAGGCTACACAGATATGTGATTATTGCCGAGTTCTTCAATTGGACAAGTGCTAAACAATTGTCTCCTCTAAAAATATGTCTACAAATTCCTTACCACATGACCTTTTATGTTAAATTTTCAATCAATTCTCACGGTTAAGAAAAAATGATGTGGAAAAAATCTGACTTTTATGATGGGCCGCCAGTGCTACCTATTCAATTAGTCTTGCTATTTGTTCTTATTGGTGTTGCTGTGTAAGTTTTTTGAGAGAAAGAAACTGGGTTTCTTATTAAACGTTATTTTAGTTTCCACTGCATTGAAAACAAAGATCCGGAAAATATATATAATAAAATTTTAGAGCAATTTCCATATACTTTAACGACTTTCACTAGTATGATTTCAAACGTATTACGAAAATACGATATTCATCACTATTTATTACGAAAGCAATGAAAACCAGCAGCACTAACCACCTGTTTGTATGCTCACTCAAATCAACTCATCTATTACCCCTCTCCCTCTGGTTCGGATCCGTAGAAACAGCACGTGTTTCGGTCCTTTCGTTAGATGATCTCGATGATTTCGACCAGAACTACCTGACCCTAGATAGGGTAAGTTAACCGCTACAACAACAACAACAACAAAAACAACGAAAACATATTTTTGAACTTAATTGGAACCCATGCAGTTTATTTCGCTTGAATTATGATAGGTACTTGAGATTTCCTCAAGCAGATTTTAGGATTTTCAGAAAAAAATATATTGCTCTTATAACAATTTCGGGTTTACTTAATTGCTGCTCGCTTAAGCTTCCTCTTCGGAGTGGCACTCTGAGAGCCCTATTGATGCCTTTACTACGAATAAAGATCATGCATTTTCTTTTAAATTTTATAAGAAGTTGATATCCACATAATAATAATAAAAACACTAATTATGGCTTTTATTCCGCGCCTTAGTGTAAATGAGTGGATCAAATTTGTTGTATTCAATTTCGAAATTGCATCTGTAAACACAGCATTAAATGGTCACAGTTGGAAATTAGGTTTCATGAACTTGGCAGCACTTAACGCGAAATGTCAAAAAATGTCTTGCCGTATCGAAAATTTCCCTTCAAGTTTCTTTTCTAGCATTTCTCTACACGTTTCTGGAGGTGAGCAAAAATTTTGTGCGAATTTTGCGTCTTTCAATTATAAATTGTGTTTCTAGTTGTTAGAAAATAATTTGTGCTCATAAATATAACGTGCAAGCTACAAGGAAGTGATATTGAGTAAAAAATTTGAACGGAAAAATGTCGGAACTTCTGTTGTTAAGAATTCTAACCTATAAACTTACACGTCATATTTGATATATGGGGCTATAGGCGCATGTTACTGAAAAATTAAAAACATTTGTGTATTTTTTTCAGATAGACGACCAAAATGCAAATTTTCGTCAAAACATTAACTGGTAAGACCATCACTTTGGAGGTCGAGCCATCTGACACCATCGAAAATGTCAAAGCAAAAATCCAAGACAAGGAAGGTATCCCACCAGATCAACAACGTTTGATCTTTGCCGGAAAACAATTGGAAGATGGACGCACTTTGTCCGATTACAATATCCAAAAGGAATCGACACTCCACTTGGTGTTGCGTCTGCGTGGTGGTATCATTGAACCCTCATTACGTATTTTGGCACAAAAATACAATTGCGATAAAATGATCTGCCGCAAGTGCTACGCTCGTCTGCATCCACGTGCAACCAATTGCCGTAAGAAGAAGTGTGGACACACCAACAACTTGCGCCCCAAGAAGAAGTTGAAGTAGACCACTGGTATATGGAGAATTTCAACAAGAGTGGGAAGAGTGTTTGCGGGGAATGTGTACAAGCGGCATTCTTTTATTTCATTTTTTTTCTATGTGTACACAGGAAAGTTGAATTGAAGTGTAAATTTTATTTTAAAATTTTGCAAAATATATGATTGAAAAAAATCTCATTTGTATTTGTTTATATCATGGGATTTGTATGCTACTAGAAGATGTGTTGCTATTGCGTATTGAAGATGCAGCAAGGAATGGGTTTGCTAAATTCGTTCGATTGCTAGTGCTGTAGCGTGGACAAACCGAGTAATATCAACTGGATTTCATTTTAATACGCGCTGAATTAATTTCCACAGAAAGAAGGTAAACAATTTTAGTAACCTTTTTTCGTGTTTGCTCCGCTGTAATAATGAATATCCACTTGTCGATTGTATAATAATGGAATTGAAAATTATTTACATGAGTACAAGCGTAACTTATTCGATTTGTTTCATTATATGTCCAGCTGTTTGCCCAAAACCCCCCTTTATGAAATACCGGTCGGCGGTCATGTCAGTTTTGTTTTCGCAAATGAAATTGACATTTCAATTTTAGTTCACTAGTCATCTCACTCGCACTTACGGAGAAAAGCCAAAGTCGTTTTCATGTCGCTGTGAAATTAAAACATTATAGATAATTGTGAAAATAAAATTGATTAATTTACAGCCAAAACAGATTTACAGTAAACGGAAGGGGTTTTCCCATGCTCCTCAGCGATAGTCTTTTATTTTGGATTTCACTTATTTACTTATCTAAATTTTGTAACGAACAAAAAATATCTTAATTTTGAAAGAATCCTCAGGCTATTATGTACATACATATGTACATATGTGTGCTCTTCCGGTACACATGGCGCAAACCAACATTGCTTGGCATCTGTTTTAATTAATAACATAACGAGTAAATGTTCTTATTTTTGCATAATTATTTAAAAAAAAAATTAATTATATGTACATACATATATGTTTGTTGAATATGCTTTTTAGTTTTATAAAATCTTTTTTTTTTTTTTGAATTCATTACCGTTGCAAATATACCTAAGGCAATGAACACATAGACCATAAAGTCTGCGTTCACCCAACACATTTTATTAAATAAAGTAAAAACATAATTGATATAGTTAATTCAGTTAAAAAATTTTACATGAATTTATTCATTATATTTCTTGGTTCACCACAAAGTCTGCGTTCAGTTTTTCTTGATTTGAGAATACCGTTACTTTTCAAGGAAATGTTTCGTCTTTTTGCATATTTTCTATTGTCTTTTATTCTAATTAATCATTTAAAGAGCACGTGACGTCTTTTAATATTAGTTTGCAAAAAATGGAAACCGAAGGGAAAGAAATTAGTGTTTCAGAAAGAAAAATAATTATTAAACTATGGAAAGATGGCGAAAGTTTCCGAAAAATTGGACAAAATATTGGAAGAACGTATTCCCCCGTCCAGCGCGTAGTAAATAATTTCAAGCAAACCGGTATATTAACATCGAAACCCCGACCTGGCCGTCCAAAAATATTATCAGTACGGGAAGAACGCAAAATAATAAATCTGGTGAAAGTTAATCCGTGAAAAAAACAATTTGTGCAGAAACTGCTTGAAAAACTATACGTTAAGCTGGATATCATGGTAGAGTCCCTCGAAAAAAACTTCAGATCTCACTTGTCAACAGACGAAAGCGCATTGAATTTGCTCATAAAAATGTAATTTTTTCGGATGAGAGTAAGTTTTGTATATTCGGCATAAGAGGCCGCCAAATTGTGTGGCGCAAATCAGGAACTGCCCTTGGTGGAATTATGGTGTGGGCGTGCATGGCGGCTAATGATGTCTGTCAGCTTGAATTTATCGAATCGACAATGGATAAATAGGAATATTTAAACATCTTAAAAAAGAACTTGAAACAAAGTGCAGAGTATCTAGGCTTATTTCGACGTTTAATAGTCAGACTTTGTCTCTTGTAAATACAATGCCCCTAGACGGCTTAAAACACCTCCTCAGTCACCCGATATCAGTATTATAGTACACCATTGGGATATATAAAGCAAAAGAATTCGGTTGGTAAATTCAATGCCAAACCGATTAAGTGAGTTATTAAATCAATGTAGTTATCCAAAAAAAAATATAAAATTCAATTTTTCTTTATAATTATTAATGCTATTGCAAATAATTATAAACCTGAAAGCAGACTTTGTGGTACCTACGTTTACATGTTGGTACACTTAGATACCGTTATAATGAAAATGAAAATAGAAATATAAATTTATGCTTTTGCATTTTAAACTTAAAAATATAATGAATAATTTATGTAAAAATCTTTAACTGAATTAACTATATCAGTTGTGCTTTGACTTTACTTAAAAAAATGTGTTGAGTGAACGCAGACTTTATGGTCTATGTGTACATATGTATTTGTACCCATCGAACTGACAATTTAAAAGTTAGCCTGAATCATATTCGAAACCATCAAACCAAATATTTATTTAATTCATTAATCTATGAAGCTATCCCTCTCGCCCACGAAGACATGTAGTATGCTTGGATGTAATTGCGATTGCATGTGATAATGCAAAAATATTGCGGCCATAACAATGCGAAATTTGTTATTTCACAACAAACACCGAGTCCCCAATATGGTGCAATTTAACAATGGCGAAATAATATTATTTAAATGTCGGTGTGGAGAAACTATGAGGTCAGTACTATTCTAACAGTGAATAACGAAATTTCGAAAAGAAGAAAAACCAAAGTAAGAATATTTAAAAAAATAGTTTAAAAAAATTGTGTAGTTGAAATAGTACAAAATTGAAAAAAATAACGTTTTTGGTAAATTTTTTTTTTTGATAAATAAATTGTAAATTATAAAATAAAAAAAGAAGCTAAACTATAATTTGGTTTTATGAAAATTAAGTTAAATGTACAACTTTCTCAAATTATTTCATATTTACTTGTAAAAGAAAAAGAATAAAATCAATTTCTTTCCTCAGTAAACCTTTCGAAATGAAAAACAAGAGAATCGATCCCAACCTTGTCGTACTGGCTGAAAAATACAATGTGAAAAAGATGGTTTGTCGCAAATGTTACGCACGTCTGCCGCCCAAAGCCACCAATTGCCGCAAGAAGAATTGTCATTCAAGTGATTTGCGGCCCAAAAAGGAATTGAAAGACTACAGGGAGTAGAAATGTTGACAGTGCCGTCATTTTTACATCGCAATTGGAATTTGAAGTATTCTATTTTTAGTATAAATTTCATTTTTTATTAATTTATTTTGTATAAATTCCTCATTTTTTACATCTTCAATGTAATTTTTTATACCTTTTATACAACCTACAACAACTAAGAAAAAAAAAAAAAATAGAAAAAAAAAATAAAAAGGGTATCACTAGTGATACTCGAAAAAAACACATATGATGATGTTTTAATTCTACAAAATGAAATATTTGCACTTTAAACAGTTTTTAAAGTCATTGAGTTTGTGAAAAATAGCTTATGTAGAATATATAAAAGCTAAAGCTTTGTATATACCGAGTTATCAAATCTACTCTGACAGGATATAAACAAAAGCAATTATTCCTATTTGCTTTAAGAAATTTGCATTGGGACTCCCAGTACAATCTTCCTTCTTATACTAGTCGTCTGAAACTTATCACTCTCCCTACTCTCGCCAGTTCGTCGGAAAATGCTTGGTGTAATTTTCATGGTCAAAAAAAATAAGAGGCTCAATTTCTAGCCCCCTCATTCTCTCTGAAATCAAATTTAATGTTCCGTTCAGAATGTCCATATATTTTTGCCACTTGTTTCTGAAAACTTGTAAAACGAATTTTGAATTTAACGAGCCTTTGTATTGTTTGTGTCTTGATTTCAACTCTCTCTCAAGCACATTTGACATATCTGACTCGCTTTTTCATATTAAGAATATTATTTTGTCGACTCTCAACTAATTGTTACATTATATTTCATATTTTAAATTAAGTTATTCTTAAAAATCAGCTGATGAATTTTGCTCTGTAGCTGAACTCTTTTAGTTCTCGACACTAAACAAACTTCTCCTCATCGTGACTCGGCATAGATGAAAAAAAAAACAATTGCCGTACGTCATGCGGACAGCGCCTCTCGTGCGGATGGGCGGGAGGTGGGTAAGCCGTTGGTATTAATAATACCATTAATAATACCATATACTCGCATTACGCTAAAATCTTTTACTATATATGTATGTATGAGCATATGAACTAATTTTAACCTTCAGAATAATGCACACATTGAGCTTTCTAAGCTAAGAAGCCACAAGCTTTCGTTACGCCTTTTTCCAATGCCGGCAACCGGAAGTGCTTAAAAGCTTGATTATTGACAACTGCAATAAACTCTTGTCACAAGCTCTCATGTTTAAGCTACAAATGTACATATTTAATCACATATAAATTAATTATTAATTATATTATATTATAATAGTTTTCTCTTTCAACTTCAAGCAAACTCCGTTATGGTTGATCATCGTTTCACAGAGGAATGTTTCCGTTTCAGATTTGTTTTCATTGACTTCTAAGGTTCGTCTCGAAAAAATTTAGCAGAAAAAACATGTTTTGGTAGCATGTTAAAGTCTATAGTTCCCTTAGGAATGCATAATCATCAAACTTTCCGGAAAGTTCACAATAAATTATTTGTTATGAACAAAAACAGATTAATTTCTTGCCTGAGCTGAACCAAAATAACTATCATGAACATGAAACAAGGACAAGAGCTAGATCCACCATAATTTGTACCGATTGTATCGGAAAGACGAGCTGAGTTGATTTACCAATGTCTATTTGTCAGTCTGTCCGTATGCCTGTTTGAACTCAAACTTGTCTCTCAGTTTTTGAGATATTTCAACGAAACTTAATGTACCGGTCGGATCGACTGTATCGTATAGCAGCCACCATACAATCGATTTGCTCAGATTAGTGATTTTGGGTCATAAATACTTCAATAATGCATCTTACGATCACCCTCATTTCGAGGTTCCTTACTTTTTTAAAGAAAAAAACACAGAAAATTCAAATTTAGTGGGGAATGTTTACTATCATTCGAAAGAACATTCTTTGGTATTTATTTTTTGAAGATTATCTCCTTCAAATGTGGGCCGCTGCTACGTTGTGTTCAATTTTTGATGACTCGTTCGAGCATTTCGACTGGTAACTGGCAAATGGTACGCGTGATATTTTGCTCCAAGGCCTGAATCAAAGTGAGATTGTCCACATAGACTTTAGACTTTACATATCCCCACAGGAAAAAGTCACCGAAGTTTTCTCTCAATAAATCCATTGATTGATGCGATGTGTGGGAAGTGGCGCCGTCTAGTTGAAGCGAAATGTCGCGGAAATCACGGGCTTCAATTTCAGGCATCAAATAGTTGGTAATAGTAGTCGGCGCGATAACGGTTACACTCTCACCGGCATCATTTTTGAAGAAATAGGTACCGATGATTCCACCGGCCCACAAACCAAACCAAACCGTTGTTTTTTCTGGATGAAATGGGTCTCATCGCTGAACAAAATTTGTCTCAAAAACGTCAGATCTTCTTGGAGCTTTTCAAGAGCCCATAGAGCGAAGTGATGTCGCTTGGGAAGGTCGAGCGGCTGCAGTTCTTGCACAAGCTGTATTTTTGTACGCTTTCAATTTAAGATCTCGACGTAAAATGTGCCAAATCGTTCCATACGTCAGTCCGAGTTATTGCGAACGGCGCCGAATCGACTCTCCACGGTGTTCGTGTACACTCTCAGTTACGGCTTTGGTCGAATATTATCCGTCTCAAGATGGGTAATGCGAATAGTACGTTTAGTAGACCGAATATGTAGACTAAAAGTTGAGCGAAGTGCGCGAATCACATTCTTTACAGAACGTGAATTTTCATAATAAATTTAAATTATTTCTAAATGTTGTTCAGGCGTAAGTCTTGCCATGATGAAATGCCAAACAATACTGGACAAAAGTAACATGACAGCTTGAAACGACTCACTCGTGATCTGTTGAAAAAAAGTACATCTACTTGGATCAAAAAACAAACAAAACAAATATTTTGATTTATTTAAGTGTCACTTTACTTGCCACCCTGCTGTGGACATAAAAATTGAAAATCATTAATATTAAAAATCCTATCTCAAAGAGAGATAACCTTTTAGATAACACACTGATGAAACGCGCTTATTAAGTAATTAAGCGAGCTTTCAGGAGCAAATAAAAAAACGGACCAAATCCAATGGCAAGCAAATAAGTGAAAGCATCGTGTTGTTTCCTACTTTTTTTTTTTTAAATGCTGATTAAAATAACGGTAATAAATTAAATAAACAAAATATAAAGGAAATTAAACAGCAAACGAAAGGGTGGAGTGCACACAGCACTATGCACACTGTAAAATAAAAATAAAACATTTCGAAACACATAGATTAAAGCCGTAAGCCCAACTCAATTGATTTTGCAGATTTCTCACGTTGAAATATAAAATATAACGTGATTAATTATCGCAGCATTTTGTAAAAGTGCAAAAAAAAAGAAAGAAAAACCAAAAAAACAGTGTGGCGAAACAGAAAACGAAACGGGATGACAGGTGGCGCTGTGCAGCTAAAGATTGCGGGTGTGCTTTGAGGGCGTGGCAAGCTGAAAGCTCAATGGAAATTAATTAAATAACATACGAGTGAGAATAAATAACAACAATAACAACGACAAAATACCGTGTTGGGAAAACAATGTAAAATACATTATATTGAAAAGCATCGAGCTGCCTGCGACCAAGTCCAAGTGTTATATGAGCGCAAAGAAAAACCCAAAAGAAAAACAAGTGGAAATATTCAACTGAAAAAAATACACCATCGAGAAAAAAGGAAAATTAAAAAAAATGAAAAAATTAAATTAAAAAGCAAAATAATGTTACACAAAAAAAAAAAAAATAAAGAAGAAAAACAAAACCGGCACGTTCAGCCGGTACGTGGCCCCGGTCAATTATACTAATGCACTCATTAAGAAATTGAAAACGCCAGCCAACGAAGAGAAATTAATGAAAACAAAAAACAACAAACACACAACAACAAATATGGTAGAGGAAAATGTCAGATAGAAAGAAGAGTTAACAAAAAACATGGCTCTGTACGAGTACCATCTCCACCATACTCTCTACACGCCAAAGTCAGCAGTGGTGAAGAAATATGGTCATTGTGCGCTGAGTGCAATAAAGCGACCGAAATGAATTGAAAATAGTGCATGGATTTACATATATACATAAATCTGAAGAAATATTACGTAAAGTACAAAATGTAAATGAAGCAGAAGAGTTTGGATTTTGCCATAAAAATTTAGTATTCTATTAAGTGAATGTTTGGAAAATGGAGGAAATTTGATATTAGAAATTTTTCATTAAAAAAAGGAATTTCTAGGTTAGTTGGCTGACAACGTATTTGAAAGATTAGAAACTATATAGGTGGATACCAATAAACGAAGGGATACCAGAGAGGAGAGGGAAGGGAGTGAGAGAAGCTACTCTTTGATTTTCGTCCGACTAAAAACGAAATCAACGAGTAGCTTCTTACTAATCACCAATGTCGCAGTCTCCGACTCCCTTCCCTCTCTTCTCTGGTGGGCGGACGAAAGCATGCCTGACGAATAGAATCTAAGTGTACTATGCCCAATCCAAAAAAAGGGAGACCCCAAGGTCTGCACTAATTATCGTGGGATAAGTCTCTTTAATATCGCATATAAGGTCCTATCTAGCGTATTGTGTGAAAGACTAAAGCTCACCATTAACAAATTGATCGGACCTTATCAGTGTGACTTTAGACCTGGCAAATCCATTACCCATGCGCCAAATCTTGGAGAAGACTCGAGAGAAGAGAATCGGTACACACCACCTTTTTATCGATTTTAAAGCGGCCTTCGATAGCACAATAAGGAACTGCCTCTACGCCGCTATGTCTGAATTTGATATCCCCACAAAACTCATACGGCCATGTAAACTGACCCTGGATAGAAGCGCAGTCCGAAATGGGAAAGACCTCTCCGAGCCGTTCGATACCAAACGAGGTTTCAGACAAGCACCCGCTTTATCGTGTGATTTCTTCAGTTTGATGCTGGAGAAAATAATACAGAGCTGAATAGACCAGGTACAATATTATACAAGAGTGTGGAATTGTTGGCGTATGCCGATGATATCGATATAATTGGTCATAACAACCGCACCGTAAGTTCTGCGTTCTCCAGATTAGACAAAGAAGAGAAGCGAATGGGTCTGGTAGTGAACGAGGGCAAGTCGAAATATTTCCTGTCATCAAATAAACAGTCATCGCACCCGCGACTTGGCTCCCACGTCACAGTTGACAGTCACAACTTCGAAGTCGTAGATAATTTCGTCTATCTGGGAACCAGCATTAACAACACCAACAATGTTAGCTTGAAATCCAACGCAGAATCACTCTTGCCAAAAGTTGCTACTTTGGACTGAGCAGAAAATTGAAAAGTAAAGTCCTCTCTCGACGAACCAAAACCAAACTCTACAAGTCGCTCATCATTCCCGACCTGATATATTATGAAGCAGAAGCTTGGACGTTGACAAAATTTGATGAATCGGCTTTAGCAGTTTTCGAGAGAAAAGTTTTGCGAAAGATTTATGGTCCTTTGCGCGTTGGCGAATACCGCAGACGATGGAACGATGAGCTGTTCGAGCTATACGATGCCATTGAAATAGTTCCGTGGCTATGTTATGTCGTCCGAATAGATAAAAGCGCTCCAGCTTTGAAAGCACTCGATGGAGTACCATCTGGGGAAGCAGAGGAACAGGAAGACCTCCACTCCGTTGAAAAGATCAGGTGGAGAGCGACCTGGTATTACATTACCCAACTTTTGCAATTGCGGCCTTATATAACTGGTCCGATCTCTCGCCATCGCAAGCTTTAATTATGATTTGGTCCTGGCACTCGCCTACAACAGTACATGACGGTAGCAGACTCGGATTGCTTAGTAGCACTTCCAGCGTAACATTTGTCAACGCTGCTTGTACATAATTCAATTCGGCCTTGAGAATTTTTCCTCATCCTGGACTCGGTTTTGGGCAACATCAGCAAATGATGCCTTGGGCATCCCACCTTTCCTTTTTGGCTATTTTAGCTTGATCTCTTCAGCTGACCTCTGTCTTTTCGTGGCTGCTGCTGGTAGCGCGAGTTTGAGAAGTTTCCTAGCACCGCTTTCGCACAATCAATGTGTATTTCTGGAACTACTTTGTGTGCTCCTAATTGTTGGGCGGGTTCCTTTGCTCACTTCTAAGTAGTTAGTAGCACGACCCTTCTTCGCATATCTAGCTTTTGACTGGGCATTCTCTGGCAGAAGTACTACCAGCAACTTCAACTTTGGCATCACCTTTCCCTCATAGCTTAGTACCGGTCGCTGCAGATGTAGTAGCTTGCTTGGGGCTAAGTTGCGCAACGGTCACACGGTTGGTACTAGCCTTTGCACTTAGACCACGCTTGGATTCTGTGTTTGTGATGGTCGTTTCAGAGCTCGTTGCTGCTCTCCTCTCGGAGTAACTAGTTTCTTTCGCCACATTCGAAGGAGAACCAGATTATTTTGGTTTGTTGTTGTTATTCATAGGTAGAACCACGAGTGTAGGGCGAACAGAAGGTCGATTGCTTATAGCCACTCGCTAAGCAAGTAAGGCTTCTTATATGGAGGGCGCCAGGTATCCTTAAGCTCCTTTCGTGATTGGGCTGATCCTCGGCACATTATGTATGACACCGAAGTCTTGCCTTAGCTATATACCCACCGACTATGACATATGCGAGCCGTTTCCAGCCAATTCATACAATAGCGAAGTCAACTGTGGTATCTATTTCTAGCCGGCATCATCGTGGAGGGGTAAGCGGGGATTCGCGCCTACAAAACTCACCTCGCCTGAAACCTTTTTTGGTAGCGAAAGACTCGAAAGCATTCTTCTCAATCCCTTGCCACATATAATGTGTTTGTATACCAAACCAATCAACATTGGGATCCCATCATTGTCTAAGTCAGAGTTTTAATTTTAATTTTAAAATAAACTTTAAATCCGTCACTATAGTTTCATCACATTGCAGCGACGAAGGAACGAACGAACGAAATCTAAATGAATTGCAATCGAGAGTATTGAAAAAGTAGAAAAAACAAAAAAAAAAAGGAAGGAAAAAGAGCAAAAATAAATTAAACAACAAGCAACGGCAAGTGGAAAAACATTGACGCTTCAACGCAACTAACGCCGAGTACGAGTACCGACGTGCTAATGCTCTTTTTCAGCTGTCAAGGACTATTGCCACTTCCATTACTAATGTTTTGCCAATGCTACTCCACTTCGATGCTTGCAACATGCAATGTGAAACATGCAATTGTTATTGCCACTGCTACTACTGCTACTGCTATTACAATAACAGCAATAACAACAATCACTTACTTACTTACCACTGCTACTGCCAATTCAACTCGTAGTAGATACTGCTACCGCCAGCAGCTGTCACGCGCCATTCACTCAATCGATTAGTGTTGTAATTAGTTGTGCGCGGATTAAAAGTTACACAAACAACAAAGTGTAAAGTTGAGTAGAGAAGCTACGGGTAAAAGATGCAGCAGAAAACAGTAGTAGGATGAAGCAATTGCAAAAAGAAAAAACACACACACACATACACATACGTATACGCAAGTGTAAAATAAATATGGTTGAAGAGAGAAAAAAAGGCACAAAATTACCGTCTAGTTGACTGGGCGTTCGCTCGTTAATTCGTTGGCAATATTGAACCAATCTAGCGCGCACAATTGAGTTGAGCTTTGAGTATTAAAAAGTGCAATTTTCAAATTACTGAAATTAAAAATGTTACTTATTCCATGCGAACATACAAACGCAATTCGCACTGGTGTCGAAATGTAGAAAAAACGAGAAAGGAGTGCTGTCTTCGGCCAAGCCGAAATCTTTATACCTTTCAGGAGCACATCAAATTTATAGCAAAATGCGAAATTCGAGTTTGATGATTTTCTGTGTCAATATTTATTTGAATTTACGTTGGTAGCATACTAAAATTCACATTTTTTGTTGCTTTTTTTTGACGAATTTTTGGTCGAAAACATTATAAATGAACCGAATTAATTGTATGGGAGCTATCCTATATAGTCGTTTGATTTAGCTGATTTCCATCACAAATATTCAATTCATAATATGTGTGAATAATACCAAATTTCACACTTCTAAATGGTGTTTTGGCGGATTTTTCACTCAAAACATCATATCTGAACAAATCGGTTGTATGGGAGCTTAACTATATAGTCGTTTAGGGTAATCCAAGTAGAGGTACTTTCTCCAATAGCCTTTTTTGGATAGATCACGTGTGTGTCGTGTCAAACTGACATCTTATTTTTGTTCAGTATTGTTTGGCATTTCATCATGGAAAGACTTACGCCCGAACAAAGTTTACAAATCATTCAATTTTATTATGAGAATTCACGTTCTGTAAAGAAGTTGTTCAACTTATGGTCAACATAATCGGCCTACTGAGCGTACTATTCGCAACACCATCATCCATCTTAAGACCCAGCATTCATTACTGGATAATATTCCAATGAATAGACCACGTCCAGCACGCCAGCATGCAGTGAAGAAAATATAGCGGTCGTAGCTGAGAGTGTACACGAAGACCGTTGAGAGTATGGAACGACTTGGCGCATTTTACGCCGAGATCTTAAATTGCAAGCCTACAAAATACAGCTTGTGTAAGAACTCAAGCCGCTCAACCTTCCCAAGTGACATCGCTTCGCTCTATGGGCTCTTGAAAAGTTCCAAGAAGACGTTTTCGAGGCGAATTTTGTTCAGCGATGAGGCCCATTTCTGGCTCAATGGGTATGTTAACAGCGAACTCTTCGGTGAGCAGATAATTTCACCTTTTGGGCCAATCGATTGGCCACCAAGATCGTGTGATATCACACCGTTAGACTTTTCCCTGTGGGAATATGTAAAGTCTATGCGGAAAATCCCGCTTCGATTTAGGCCTTGGAGCAAAACATTAGGCGTTTCATTCGCCAGTTACCAGTCGAAATGCTAGAACGAGTCATCGAAAATTGGATTAAAAGGATGGACCATCTGAGACGTAGCCGCGGCCAATATTTGAAAGAGATAATCTTCCCCATTCAATTTGAATTTTATGTGATTTTTTCTTTAAAAAAAAGTAGAGAACTTCGAAATGGATCACCATTTAATATCGTAAGATGCGCTATTGAAATATTTATGAGCCAAAATCGCTCATCTGAGAAAGTCGGTGTATGAGAGCTATATAACATAATCCACCGATCCGACCAGTTCCGACAAATGATCAATAGATTTCAAAAATACATCCACACACAAAGTTTCGTTGAAATATCTCAAAAACTGAGTTACCAGTTTGAGTTAAAACAGACGGACGGACAGATGGACAGACGGTCATGACTAAATCAACTCAGCTCGTCATTCCAATTCGATCGATACAAATTTTGCTGGATCTAGCTCTTGTCCTTGTTTCACGTTCATGAGCGGTATAAATATGTAAGGGAAAAAAAGAATTTTCATTGAATTCATTACCTTTTCGTACTGGTTGCGCACTGCTTTCACTTCAACTGTTTTTTTTTTTTCATTTTTTTTTTTTTCATTTTACTTCTCTCCACCCACTGCATACGAAAATATTGTTGATTTTCGTATAAATTAAGACATTTTATGGCGTACAAATTGCAATTGATTTTATATTAATTCGGTTCGTTGCAATTGAATGTTCATTCAATGGCCGAATGGCCACTTGATTTGCCCACTTCATGTGATGGCTGAATGAATGGTTCACGGCTGAGGGCTGACTGTTCATCATGGTTTGCTATCGCTCTTTGGTTTTTTTCTCTTTGGTAGATTTCATTATTTTTCCCTTCACAAGCTCTGCATTCGTGGAAGTTTCCAAAACTTACACACGCACGTGTATGTATATGTATATGTTGTGTGTAAAAGAGTCAAAACTGAGTTTTTCGAAATTATTATTTTCACTTTTTTTTTATTTGTATTTTGCGAACTTTAATTAACGATCTCGTGCCTCTGAACATTGGATGATTTCAAAACACTTTTCATCACTTGAAAAATTTTAGATTAATTTAAATATAAAATAAACTAAAATATTTTTGTCCTTTTGAAAAGTGGTTTTTTTTTAACTTTCATGTGCATGAAATCGTATATTAAGTATATTACGAAGTATGTTCTGGTAGAGATAGACTGCCCAAAATTTATACCGATCGTATCAGAAAGATGAACTATTGTAGATTCTCAGTTTTTGATATATTTCAACGGATGTTGATGGTCAAAATAATTTAAAGATCCTTATGTTGCGTGATATATCCAACTTTGCTAGCAAAGCAAAATAATGAACATTTTTCTATTCAGTCAAAAAGCTAAAAATTTGTTATATTAAGTAATAATGGAAGTTGTTTTGGAGTATTCCTTCTTAATTCTTGGAAATTCGTATTAAAATAAAGCAAATAAATTGAAATTTAAATCAGAGAATGGTCAACGCGCCGAAAAAGAGAAGAGGTGGCCAACTTTTGGTGTTGCGTTGGCTCAGCGTAGCTTATGAGGATAATTTCGAGGAGTTACACATATTTGTCTTAGACGCCAAAGCTTAGCTGTGACGCAACATGACGCAAAAATTCTATCTGAAATATATTTAGTCTTAACAGGTCAATTGGAAAGTGCGCGGCCTGACACAGAGAAAGAATTAAATCCATATGATTTTTATTTAGTCCTAACCTTCAAAAGACGCGTTTATAAATTTGATAGCTGTCGCATCATTAGTTTTTTTAATTATAGCATTTTGAGTGAAGTAACTTTTGCTATTGTGAAAAAATGGGTTAAAAGGAGTTTGGCGTGTTGATAAAATATTACTTTTTGGAGGGGAAAAATACGGTTGAAGCAAAAACTTGGCTTGATAAAGAGAGTTTCCGGACACTGCTCCGTTAAAATCAACCAAAAGGGTTGGTGTGCAAAGTTCAGACGTGGTGAAATGAGCACCGATAACGGTGAACGCAGTGGCCGTCCAAATGAGGTTGTTACCGATGAAAACATCAAAAAAAAAAAAAGATTCCCAAAATGATTTTGATCGACGAGAAATTTTAAGAAATAGCAGGCACTCTTAAGATATCTACTGAACGTGTATTCTCCAGATCTGGCTACCAGCGACTATTTATTGTCCTCAGATCTCAAAAGAATACTCGCGGGGAAGAAATTTTCGTCGAATGAAGAGATGATCGCCGAAACTGGTCTATTTTGAAGCAAAGAACAAATCTTATTACAAAAATGGTATCGAAAAGTTAGAGGGTTGCTATATATTATGTATGTATCCTCAAAGTTCCCGTTCAATAATAAAAAAAATTTTTTTGCGAAAAAACGTGTTTTACTATGGTAGGCCGGGGACTTTTCTCAATTGACCTGTTTATAGTACTTTTAAATTAACTTTAATAATTTACTGGCTACAAGAGCTTGGGGCGATTTTAAATTTCAAATATGAAATAATAATTGAATCAATTTCAATTTTTTATTTGCTACAAATTTTTAACTTTTGCAAAAATCTACGTTTTCTTATTAATAAAGGGTTATCCATTTAGTGGTTTCGAAAGTGTAGTGCTGTATTTTGACAGTTGTCAAACTTAACTGTCAAACCAAACATGTTTTGTTTTAGTTAAAAGTCAGGCATTTATGAAAATGGATCGCTTAACAACCGCACAACGCGTTAAAATTGTTGAAACCTACAACAAAAGTGGTGATTCAAACGTTGCCACGTTTCGTGCTTTAAGCGGAGATTATGGTGCACATAATCGTCCAACTGCTCAAGCAATTGGTAAAATTTTAAAGAAATTTGACGGGACTGAATCGGTCACAGATATTGTATGACCTGTGCATCATCGCTTTGCTCGTTCCTCCTTAAATGTCGCTGCTGTAAGTGAAAGTGTAGCCGATGACACGAATGTGTCTATTTCTCGACGTTCTCAAGAGCTGAAACTTTCTTACGGTACATTACGGAGTATTATGCGCCCACATCCTTACGAAGTCCAGTTCACACAACAACTGAAGTCTGCTGGCTATTCACAACGACGTAGTTACGTCGATTGGGTGCCTCAACAACAAGCCGTGGACCGCGATTTTTACAATAAAATTTTCTACAGTGACGAGGCACATTTCTCGCTCGGTGGATGTGTAAATAAGCAAAATTGTTGCATTTGGGGCTCCGAGGATCCTCAAATAGTTGGAGAGAGGCCATTTAATCCGAAAAAACTGACTATTTGTTGCGCTCTTTGATCCGGAGGTGTGTTTGGACCTTCGCTCTTTGAAAACGATAACGTTGAGACTATCACCGTCAACTCGGAGCATTAGGATCATATGATAACCGATTTTTTTGGCCTGTAATTGAAGAACACGATTTGGCCAATATGTGGTTCAACCAAGATGGTACCGCATGCCACACAACACGAGCGAATACGGCTTTATTGCGAGAGAAATTTCCCCGTTGCGTAATCTCTCGACTTGGCGTTGTCAATTCGCGACCGAGATCATGCGATTTGACACCGTTGGACTAGTTTTTGTGGAACCACGTGAAAACCCGTTTTTTGGTGGATAAAACTTTTACTCTTGAGCACTTGAAAACCAACATTTGTCCAGTTGTGGCTGAGATACCGCCCAATATGTGGCAAAAAGTGATCGAAAATTATCTCAAACGGATCGAAGTTTGCAAATATTCACGAGGCGGTCATTTGAATGATGTAGGGTTTCATATATAATGCCAAGGTTCAAATTCTATAATAAAAAAGAATTTCATGAAAAAATTGTTTTAAAGCATTTTATTTACGTTTATTTTGGGAAACGCAAAATGGATAACCCTGTATTTTACCTATTGTTGTGTCATAAAAAATTCCAACGTTGTTCTAATTATTTCGCTGTGAAGAAAAAAACAATGAAAATCATAAAAACATAACGACATCCATTTCACATTTAGGCTCACACCACCATTTCCCACATTATTCGCAATTGAAGTTATTGTTCCTGTTGTTATTATTATTATTTTTTCTCTTTCTTTGATTATGATTTTTAATTAATTTTGCAACCGCATATTTGCGCCTTCACAATTGCGCTTTGTTTTGTTCTTTTGCTTATGTCAGTTTGTTATTTTTTCTCTTCTTATCGTTTGTTATTATTTTTTATAGTCAGTCGCGCATATTGACTTGACAGCATTGGTGGTGCGCTCCTTCGCATATTATGTTTTTTTTTGTCTGCGACAATGCCTAGAGGACAGAGATCCGAAAATGTTGTTGTAATATGCACGTAAACAATGGATTTTTTTTCTGTTACGTTGGCGGCATATTTTCTACAACATTTCTTTTCTTTTTTGGTTTTTCCTTTTTTAAATGTTGAGTTTTTGTACCCACACCAGTGGGCTTTCCATTATTTGCCGTGGTTGCTTTTTTGCACTTTTTGTTGCTTATTTTGTTGCTCTTTTTTTGCTTTTTCTGCTCTTTTTCTTCTTTTGTAACTATTTTTAGTTTTTTCCCTTCATTTCCAGGTTGTTTTTTGTTAGACTTCCCTGACATTTTATGACCCTTCATGTTTTTCTTCTTCTGCGCCTTTTTTTATTTCTCTTGGCGCCTCGTATTTATGTTGGCGCGTTCTCGTTTTTGTTTTTGTTGTTGTGGTGTAAAAGTGTAAATAAAAAACCCTTTTGTTTGCTTACGATTCTTGTAATCTCATAAAAGCGGCCATGTTGCCGTTACTAATTTCTTTTATTTGCACTTTTTCTTTCCGTTTCGTTTTCTCCCCGCCTTAATGTAGGCTTCGTGTGTGGTGTCGTTTCTTTGGAAAGTTTCATTCATCGTGATTTTTCGGTAATGGCGTTGCAGGCTTAAACTCATTTCTATTATTGTTTGCCGGCTTTTGTTTGTTTGTATGTTTGTTTGTATGTTTGTTTGTATGCTTGTTTGTATATTTGTTTGCTTGTTTGTTTGTATAAAACAACATATTGTCACCTGCAAGTTATTAGAAAATTAATAAAGTTGCCAAAAATCAGTCCACAGCTGGTTGACAAAAACTGACCTTACCACGCAAACAATGCCAAAACTCCCACGCACATACATATGTACATATGTATGTGATGCAAGCGGCTGTCGAAAAGGGTTGCAACCATAACCGAGATCTTAATCTTAATTGAAAGTTTGTCTGCAAGGGAAGTCAATTTGCGGTAAGCATCTTTATTGTTATTGTTATTCTTATGTTTATTATTGTTTGCCTTGTTTTTTTTTTCTCAAAGCTAATGTGCTTTTATAAGTTTATTTTTTTTCATTCAAAACTTAAAGTTAAATCGATCGTTGCTGCCCCGTAAGTTATATTTTTAGGCGTAGAGCCAATTGCTATTATTATTTTTTATAGAACTTTCGAAGAAAGTTTGAGGAATTTCGTGAATTGCCGGCAATGGAGAGTTTTATGATGAAGAGCCGAATAAAGTAATGGAAAATAGTGAGGTTAGGTTGAAGCTGCAGCAATCACAATACTTCACTCCACTCTCTAAGCACGTTCTGTGTGAGAGATATCGAGAAGGGAGAGGGAAGTGAGTAGCAAACACAAAAAGCAAATACTAAAAAGCTTAAATATGAAGAGCTTCAGTAACTTACCATGAATGAGTTTCAAGACCAGAGAAATAAATTTGCGCCAGATTGCCAGAGTATACTGAGTTTATGAAGAGAATACTTCTCCAGACTGTTGTTGTTGTTGTTGTTGTTGTTGTTGATGTAGCGGCATACGCCAGCCCCGGGTCAGGCAAGTTTAGTTTTAGTCATCGAGGTCATCTAACGGGAGGCCCAGGAAACGTGCTGTTTCGACGGGTTCGGACCAAAGGGAGAGAGGTGTTAGATGAGTCGGGTTAAGTGAGAATGCAAAGAGGTGGTTAGTATCGTGCGGGGATTCTTTGCATGCGGGACATGTGTTGGATATATCAGGGTCGAGTCTGGATAGGTAGGAGTTAAGTCTACCACAATATCCAGATCTTAATTGTGCCAGGGTTACGCGGGTCTCACGAGGTAACTCGAGCTCTTGTTCTGCGATGGGCGGTGGTTTGACTTCCAGAACACCATTCACTGGAAGAGAGTTCAAGAAGGTGTTGACGGACTCTCGGTGAATGGTGTTGATGGCCTGCCTGTATGCCGTCCTGTGCAGTGGGTCTACTTCTCCAGCCTGCTGAGTTGCGCTGAAAGTAAAACGTCCTTAGAGGTGAATTCGAAATTCCCAATCGAGGCTGATGAAATAGACGATTATGATGAAGACGGAAGACCTAATTGACCACCTGAAGAAGAACAAAGCGACGTGTTCCGATGGTCTACCGGCTGAGCTATTCGTATTTGGTGACGAGGAACTAAAAAAAACCGCATGCATCAGCATTTATTGCAAAATTCGGTGGGACGAGCTCATGCCTGACGATTGAAATTTTCAAGTACTCTGCCCAATTTACAAAAAGCCATACCCAAAATCTGTGCCAATTACACTGGTATAATTAGTCTCAATATTGTATATATGGTACTATTGAGCTTTTGTGTGAGAGATTAAAACCCCGATCTTCAACAGTGTTGCTTCAGACCTGCTAAGTCCACCAGTTATTCTCCATGAGGCAATTTTGGAACAAATCCAGGAAAAGAGAAGCGATAAACAATTTCTTCATTGAGTTTAAGTCATCATTTTATTGCACGAGAAATAGCTAACTGGAGATATGTCAACTCGGTTACGAATTCTGGTACAACATACGACTATATTTGGGGCGCCGAAGAAGTCCGCCAGCCTAAACCTCTTTGGAAAATTTCGTCATAAGGAGGGACTCTTTCGACTGCCTAGCCAAAGGCGACCGCAATAGCCAGGGGATAGCAATGCATATTGCCGTTCGGAAAGTCAGAGTTGCCAACTAACATCTAAAATTATAGTTAATTTAGGGAATGGCAACTCCACCGAATGTACTTCTGATTTGATATTAAGGCTCCTTATAAAAATCTAACAGCGGCTTGGAGGGGACTTAGAATAAACTGCGGGCTCCTCCAGTTCTTGATGAAAATATCAAGACGCAAAACCACAAACCGCTTTGTAACTTCTGAAGCCAGTTACTAAAATCCATTCTAAATGGAGATCCATTTCGAGGTTCCCTACTATTTTAAAGAAAAAACACAGAAACTTCATATTTAATGGGGAATGTTGGCCGCGGCTGCGTCTCAGATCGTTCATCCGTTCAATCCAATTTTCGATGACTCGTTCGAGCATTTCGTCTGGTAACTGGACAATGATACGCGTAATGTTTTATTCCAAGGCCTGAATCGAAGCGGGATTGTCCTCATAGACTTAACACCTTAAATATTCCCTCAGGGAAAAGTCTAACGGTGTGATATTACACGATCTTGGTGGCCTATCGACTGGCCCGAAACGTGAAATTATCTGCTCACCGAAGTGTTCTCTCAATAAATCCATTGATTGATGCGATGTGTGGGAAGTGGCGCCGTCTTGTTGAAACCAAATATCCCGGAGATCACGAGCTTCAATTTGAGGCATCAAATGGTCGATTACCATTGCGCGATAACGGTTGCCATTGACGGTTACGTTCTCAACGGCATTATTTTTGAAAAAATATGGACCGATGACTCTACCGGCTCACAAACCACACCAAACCGTTTGTTTTTCTGGATAAAATGGATGAAACTGCAACTCTTGAATCTCTTCAGGTTGCTCTTCGTCCCAAATATGGCAATTTTGCTTATTTACATACCCATCGGGCCAGAAGTGGGCCTCATCGCTGAACAAAATTTGGTTCGAAAACGTCGGATCTTCTTGAAGTTCTTGCACACGCTGTATTTTGTATGCTTTCAATTTAAGATCTCGACGTAAAATGCGCCAAGTCGTTCCATACGTCAGTCCGTGTTGCTGCGAACGGCACCGAATCGACTCTCCACGGTCTTCGTGTACACTCTTAGCTACGGCCGCTATATTTTCTTCACTGCGGTCGGGACGTGGTCGAATATTATATCCAATATGGAATGCTGGGTCTCAAGATCGGTGATGGTGTTGCGAATAGTATGCTCACTTGGCCGATTATGTTGACCATAAGTTGAGCGAAGTGCGCGAAACACATTCTTTACAGAACGTGAATTTAAGTAATAAAGTTGAATGATTTGTAAACCTTGTTCAGGCGTAAGTCTTTGATGATGATGAAATGCCAAACAATACTGAACAAAAATAACTTGACAGCTTGACTCGACTCACCCGTGATCTGTCAAAAAAAGGCTATTGAGAAAAGTACTTCTACTTGGATCACCCATTATAAATATATATAGAGATACACAAGCCAGTAACTAAAATCAATTCTATATAATGAAAAAGAGACAACAACAGCACACACACACATTCACACACAAACACATCGAACTGAACTGCTGACTAAGAAAGTAACTGAGCTTGACGAAAACAGAGAAGTCAAGACAACAACTTTACTTCAAGAAAAGTGCAAAGCGACGCAACTTTGCTGCAACTAACAGTACGTAAACAGGCAAAAAAGAAAAAGAAATAAGAGGAAAAAAAAATAAAAATATTTCAAATAGAAATGACCAACAAGAAGGTGTGCTGGAGACCGACCGGATAACTGCACAGACACAAAGTCCAAACATAGGAATTGAGCTTGGTCAACCTGCATGGATTGTTGTTGTATTTTAGTTTGTAGCTGGACCAGTCGTCAGTAGCATTCGCATATTAGCCGCCACTGGCTGGCTGCAAACTGTAGGGAATGAGGATGTCAGAGATTGGCATGCACATATGTATATCAGTACGTGTATGTGTGCCACGGATCTTGCCAAAGCCGATGCAGAAGCAGGAAGTGTTTATATGTGTTATTGTTATGTTCGGTAAATTCTTATCATTAAAATGGTATAAACATGTGAGACCGCTACTTAAAGCTACAGGTGTACTCGTATAGGCAGTAAGCGGGCCTGTAGGAAAAAATGATCGATGAGAGTTCGAAAAAGTAATGAGTAATAGACAAATAGGAATTCTGTAAGGATCTTCCTTTCGTAGCCTTTGATCACAGTGACTCTTGGCTTCTAGAAAAGGCTAGAAAATGTGAGAGGAGAGAATCTCCTCAAGAACGGAGGAGTTAACGGAGGTTTATGGGCTCGAGCACTGACTAGAGCAATTTGAAAATTCATAAAATTTTTTTTTAAACATCCACCCCTCCGAGACTGTGTTTTCATAGTCGGTTGCCAAAAGTTCTCGAAAACTACTCAACCGGTCTTGATGAAATTTTACATAGGCCTTCGAGATACTTTTCACGAAGAATTGTTTCAACCCCAACTACTACTACATTATCCTAGGCACCGCCTACTCATTTATAGCTGAACCAGTAATTGTGCGTCATTACTTTCTTCTTATCGTTCTTTTGGTTCCAAGAAAAACCAGGCCTTTCTGAACTTGATCTTTCTAACAGAGAAGATTTTTTCTTCCTCCTCTGCTTCTATGTGTGGGTACTGAATAGAAAACCTTGTAAGCTGGGGAGCTTTCATCCATTCGAACGACATGATCTAGCCAACGTAGTCACTGTCTTTTTACTCCCTGAACTATATCAAAGTCGTCGTATAGCTCTTACAGCTCATTGTTCCATCGTCTGTAGTAATCGCTGTTGCCAACCCGCAAAGGGCCATTATAAATATTCCACAAAAGATTTTTCTCGAAAACCCTTAAAGCCAACTCATCGGATGTCCTCGGATGACTTCGAAGTTATGACAGTCTACAGTGACGTGAGAGCCGAGTCGTGAATCCGATGGCTGTTTATTTATTCACAGGAGATATATCGTCTTGTCCTCGTTCACCTTTTTACGGTAGGGTTGTTATGGGTGTTGTTTTTGATGTTGTTGTAACCGCAGAAAAATTCCCCAAATTTGTTTTTCGGGGAATATTGCGGGAGTGAGAGTCCTTGGCCGGATAAAAATCCGGATTGTTCCGGAATAAAAACCCGACTGTCGCAGGAACTATTGGATTTTAGTCGCCTCTTACGACAGGCATGCCTTACCGCGGTAAAATTCTTGAACCCCTAACGCGCAGGGGCGGGGTTATTTTGGTCAATGATATCAATATCATCGGCATACGCCAGCAATTGTACTCTCTTGTAGAAGATTTTTATTTATTTAGCTCGGTAGCTCGTATTTTTTCTCCGGCAACACAATTTAAGAAATTTCACGATAATGAGTCCCACGGAAGAAGGCGGCTCCTGTCTGAAACCTCGTTTGGTATTGAATGGCTCGGAGAGACCCTTCCCAATTCCGACTGCAGTTCTGGTATTGTCCAGGGTCAGCAGTTCACGACTCCCGGTTCAAGCAGCTCACAACTTCCGGTCTTAAACCAAGGTAGGTACCAAAAATTCGTTTGGAGGCGAGTTAGAGTGAGAGGGCGAATCTCTTGCGATTGTGCGTAGGGTTTGGGACCAACCGTATAATTATACTCCAATGAAAAATCAAGAAATATCTCAGATGAGAGATCCCCCTTTTGATGACGACCTCTGCAAACGTTTAAAGGATTACGATTTGAGGGCAAGCACCTGAAATGTCAGGTCCCTTAATTGGGAAGAAATATGATGGACGGGACAAGGACGGAAGAAGGTGGTCCAGCGGCCATTTAAAGATTCGAAAATTTGATGTAGGGTTTGTGGTGGGAGAGAGACTCCGTCGCCGAGTCCTGGCATTTACCTCGGTGTTCGGAGCAGGTTTTCAAAAAGTTGTAGGCTACGCCATTTGTCAGAGAAACCTCAAGATGCACATCACAAAAGCTTCTCCAAGAGTTCTCCTCTTTTAGGCTAAGACCACTCTCTTTTGCTGTCTTATTTAAGCTGTGGACATCTTTATAGAGTTCTGCAGTTTTTTTTTAAAGTTCGTTAAACTTCCGCAAGAAAGATTCGCTGTCATAGTGAGGGCAAATAACAGTGATTTACCACTGGGCACTTTTAGAAAACGGTAAACAGAGAGAAAGAGAGAGAGAGAGAGAGAGAGAGAGAGGCGTATACAAAACCACCAGTCGAAGATGTTAAACTGGTAGGGGGCGAATAACACGTACAAAGAGATAAAAAAAAGTGAAACTAAATTGTGCCGAGTCAACAGGAAGACATTAGAAATAAAACGTAAGGAAGAGCAAAAAACCGGTACTTAAAGTGGAAATATACAAGCAATAAAGATGCCAAGTCGTAGAAGCAGTGGACAAAACGAGAGAGACGAGGCGACAACAACAAAAGCAGCGAACAGAAAATATTCCTTCAAGCTTTGTGAGGAAAATGTATGTGCAATCGGTGTGTGGTGGACAAAGTTGACATGTGTGTGTGTGTGTGAGTGTGTAGAAATATGTGTGTGCTTGTCGCAAGCAAGTTTTAGTATTCTACAGTAAACAATTGAGTTTGTCGTCCGTTGAAGAGTGAGACATTTTATTCTTTAGACGACAGACAATCAGCCGGCCCGGCTCGTCTGGTAGTTTTCAAGAAGTTTAATATAAAATTACATAATCACCATTACATCAAATGTGTATGTGTGCGTGTGCGTGTGTTTTTTTTTTTTTTGCAAGATTTTGCATTAGCTTATGTCAGCCAGCAGTTATGGAAGCATGTCTGCTGTCAAGTGGCAAGCAGTTTTGACTTTCATTACTGGATTAACTACGCTTGGCCAACTATGGTTATCAGCATTGTTGTTGTTCTTGAGAAAAAAGTTGTTGTTGCTGTTATGAATTTATTTTTCTCCTGCATATGCATTTGTTTTGATTTTGAAAACAGTTTTTTTCTTATGTTAAAAACAGTTTTAGTTGTTCTCGTGTTGCAATGCAATCGCCCACAACATATCGCAACACGCAGTCTTATCGCAAATCTTGTAGAAGACATTGGTCGAAATGCATTCATATAAAGGGTGATCCAAGTAGAGGTCGTTTTTTCAATAGCATTTTTTGACAGATCACGCGTAAGTCGTGTCAAACTGTCATGCTATTTTTGTTCAGTGTTGTTTGGCATTTCATAACGGAAAGACTTATGTATGCCTGAATTACCTTTACAAATCATTCAACTTTATTATGAAAATTCACGTTTCGTAAAGAATATGCTTTGCGAGCTTTGCTCAAGTTATGATCAACATAATCTGTCTATTCAGCGTACTATTCGCAAAACCATCACCCATTTTCGACCTAATATACTACGTCTAGTATGCAGTGAAGAAAATATCCGTAGCTGAGAGTATACACGAAGACCGTGGTGAGTCGATTCGGCGCCGTTCGCAGCAACTCAGACTGACGTCTGGAAGGACTTGGCACATTTTACGTCCAGATCTTAAATTTAAAGCGTAAAAAACAGCTTGTGCAAGAACTGAAGCCGCTCGACCCTCCCAGCCGACATCGCTTTGCTCTATGGGCTCTTGAAAAGTTCCAAGAAGATCCGACGTTTTCTAGCCAAATTTTGTTCAGCGGTGAGACCCATTTCTGGCTCAATAGGTATGCTGCCATTTCATCCAGAAAAAAACAAGTGTTTTGTGTGTTTTGTGGACCGGTGGAATCATCGGGCCATATTTCTTCAAAAACGATGCCGGTGAGAACGGAACCGTCAATGGCGACCGTTTTCACGCCATACTAACCGACTATTTGATGCTTGAAATTGAAGCTCGTGATCTCTGCGACATTTGGTTTCAACAAAATGGCGCCACTTTCCACACATCACATCAATTAATGGATTTATTGAGATATCACTTCGGTGAGCAGATAATTTCACCTTTTGGGACAGTCGATCGGCCAGCAAGATCATGTGATATCACACCGCTAGACTTTTTCCTGTGGGGATATGTAAAATCGAAAGTCTATGCGGACAATCCCGCTTCGATTCAGACCTTGGAGCACAACATCACGCGTGTCATTCGCCGGTTACCAATCGAAATGCTCGAACGAGTCATCGAAAATTGAACTCAAGGGTTGGGTCATCTGAGACGTAGCCGCGGCCAACATTTGAAAGAGATAATCTTCAATAAATAATTGCCAAAGAATGTTCTTTCGAATGACAATAAACATTCCCCACTAAATTTGAATTTTCTGTTTTTTTTTCTTTAAAAAAGTAGGGAAACTCAAAATTGATCACCCTTTATAACAGTAAATATGTATGCAAATTAACATTCTAATTTCTCTGTTCTTCCTTAATTTCCTTTGCAACGACCAGCAGAATTTGACATTTGCCTGCTTTTGACAGTCTCTTCTTCTTACTTTGTGCATTCACTCTTGACAGTTAGCTGCTAGTGAGCATGCCAAGCAGTCAGTCATTAAGTCAATCATTTTGTTTGCCATTTATGTAGTATTTATTTAAATTTCTTGCAACACTAAACGGCAAAAGACAGTTGGTTATCTTCATTGTTGTATTTTGTTGTTATTGTTGTTTGTTTAGATGTTGAAGAACCGGTTTGTGTGTCGTAAATAGTAAAAACACGTAGTAGCCACCATATGTTGCACTTGCCACTTGCTTTGGCGAATTGTGCTTTTGGTAGTGTGTAGGTAAGAACATGTGGTGGAGGAAACATAATTTTCAATATTTTTTCTGATTTGATGTACATAATTGAGAGTTGCGTTATATATTTCGTTATCAGAAAATAAAAACAAATATTAATCCTCGAAAATTGCTTTATTGTTTTAAAAAATATTCTTCGTTAAAATCTATATACCTTTGCATGCTTTTTTATCAATTGTCGAAGCACTTTTGCCACTATGATTGAGGTATCTCAAAAACATTCCTTCTAAACACATCAATCGCCTCTTCAGGCGTTGAAAGACGTTGACCTCTCAGTTTATTTTATACGTACGGGAATCAAAAGAAATCATTCGGTGCCAAGTTAGGACTGTACGGTGAATGACTCATCATATGTGAGAGCTTGCATTGCCGCGGTGAGGAGTAATCCATATTCTGGGGTTGGCTTTCCTGATTTCTTGAACGACAACTGGCAAACAAATGGTTGTGTACCACTCGGAATTCACTGTTCTGCGTTATACTTGTAGTACGGTTGCGACATGTCCAGTTTTTCCAAAAGGACAAACAACCATTTGCTTGGAAGTGCTTAGTGCACGAACAACTTTTTAGGGATTCCGCTAAGCTTAAAACATCCATTCGACTGCTGTTTACTTTCCGGCTCATACGCATAAATCTACTATTCATCACCTCTCGCGATACCATAGACATGTTTCGAAGCACTGTTATTGCCCTTTTTTAACATTTTTCTCGACCAATCGACACGAACCTTTTTTTGGGATCCAACGTGAACAAATTTTTCTTTTACAATGAAATATTTAGGCAATATTACATGTAAGTTGAAGAGCCACTTAGATATTGGCTTAACTTAACTAGATTTTAGATTTTAATGAAGTTTTTAATATATATGGTTCTGAGTCAACTGTAAGCCCTAAGCAAGTGCACTCACCTTAGATATTTGCGTGTTTCCCGCTGTTAAGGAAGTTTCGATTTCAGCAGAGTATTCTTAAATGTTGCAGAATTTTCCTCTCGCTAGCTGGCAAATGTTTTATTGCTACAATGGAATTTGCTAAGCACAATTTCAGGATCAATTGAGGTGCACAGATCACTGGCACCAAATAGTGTATTCTGAAATACAACTATCCATCGGACAGGTTATTATCAATGTACGTGGCATCGTGCTACTACAATATAATAAAACAATAGAGTATAGAGTCGAAATGCTGAAGAGCAAATTGGTACTTACTCTATTAATAAGCGATTTGCTTTGAGCAGGTGGACCTCGAAAGGCCAGTGCAGCTTCTTGTTCTTCAAAGAGTGAAACTCGCACACATGATGGTAGCTATGACTGAGTCTTATCCGAAAGGTATTTACGCTGCGAGATTTGGAAAATTACCGGATCCCCACAGCTCAGACTCTAACTCATTTCTTAGCTGGCCTGCATTTACGCTTCTGTTTCGCAACGCGTAAGGTTTATAGGGTTTGTTTGGTTGTTGGGAATCTTCAAAAGATATCGTCATATTGCAGAGAGTGTGCACAATTCATTCTATTTGCTGAATATGAATCCAATTTGGAATCATGCTCCGCGAGTTTTCGGTTTCACGTTTACAGAACTTCCGATGTACTACACCCGTATGTACGTCTTCTATAACTTTTTTAAATTTCCCTAAGATACCAAGCATTTCTTCACAAAGAGAAGCTTTAGTCGATTGCCTCTATGCCTGAATATCTCTACTACTCCTGGTTCATAACCGTCTCTCACTGTTCCTTTGCCACTCCTTGTTTCTAATCTCGGTTAGAGCATCCATTGCCACAGAAAGGGCAGCCGGAACCATCATCATGCCCGTACTTGTGTAGGTAATCCCTAAAGCAGCTGTGTTAATAGGTTTTCTGAATAAAGAGTGGTCTCGAAATGTTAAGAGGAGTATTATTTTATGCGGCATTATTCAGACATGCGTAACATTACAGTCGTCATAACCTAAGCTAATCTAGGTAGCTCCGCAGATGGGCACATTGCGATAGCACGAAAAGATCGCCGCCACGAGACACTTCAACCTACTCCTCCTTCAAAGTATAGGGCGGACACAAATGAAGTGGGGTATATTTTCCCATTCCTCCTCCTCCTTTTAACAATTTTGACAGAAGTCGATGAAGAGATACTTTAACACTGTTTTCACCCATAGATATAAAGAAGAATCGAGCCTACATATATTGGTGCTATACTACTACTATACCACTGGTTCTTATACGGCATATTCATCTAGTAACGTCTTATAGTGTCAGTGATAGATATGATGTTATCCGTGCTATCTGTCAGACGACATTTCTTCAGAACTTTAACGATTCCTTGACTTACCGCTTTCCTGCTAGTCTAACCTATTTAACCATTCTGAGACTAGTTCATTTTTGATGCAAAATTCATTTTTGGGAATATTTCTGTATAAGCTTGGAGTGAGTTTTCTACAATACTCTTAAGACATATATATATGCATAACTCTGTTATAAAGGGTGTTTTTTTTTACAGAGGTATAGAACTTTAAGTTGGCATTACTTTTCAAGATGGCGACCGATTTAACAGCTGTCAAGTGATTTATTCTCAGTTTTGTTTGGCAATTCATCATGAATAAACTCATGATCATCAAGTAAGGCGTAGATTCGTCGAATGGGCCCAAAACGAGATTACCGTTTTTCCCGATTTTCATAAGCGAATTTTGTTTAGCGATGAAGCGCACTTCTGGTTGAATGGCTACGTCAACAAACAAAACTTCCGCATTTGGAGTGAAGGTAATCCTCAAGTGTATGTTGAAACAACGTTACATCCAGAAAAACTGACCGTACTTTTTCAAAAACGATGGTGGCCAGGACGTTACAGTCAATGGTGATCGGTATAAAGCCATGATTACTAACTTTTTCATTCCTGAATTGAATAACCATGATGCCCAGGAGATGTGGTTTCAACAAGACGGCGCAACATGTCACATAGCTCGTGCCACAATAGATTTATTGAAAGACACGTTTGGTGACCGCCTAATTTCACATTTTGGACCTGTGAAATGGCCTCCAAGATCTTGTGATTTAACACCGCTACACTACTTTCTGTGGGGCTACGTAAAGTCATTGGTCTATGCGGATAAGCCACAAACGCTTGACCATTTGAAAGACAACATTCGCCTTGTTATTGCCGATATACGGCCACAAATGTTGGAAAAAGTCATCGAAAATTGGTCGTCCAGATTGGACTACATCCGCGCCAGCCGTGGCGGTCATATGCCAGAAATCATATTTAAAATGTAATGCCACAAGATTATCTTTCCGATAAATAAAATTCATGTCAATCGAATAATCCATCGTTGTTTTATTGCAACTTAAAGTTCTATACCTCTATAAAAAACACCCTTTACTATGAAAATTAATATGAGAAGAGTAGAGTAAAGTGAGTGACCCATACGTTTTGCCTGTCCATGTATATTCCTTTTATGCCATAAATACAAATAACAAACAACAAAGCAAGGGGCGGCACATCACTGAGTGAAAGAAATGGCCATGGGAATGAGTGGATGATATTTGAGTTGTCTAAACATAATAACCCACAATTAGGCTGATTGCAGTGGACCCATGTCAAACTTCTTCTGTACATTTACGAAGTCATTAGAGTTAAATTAAAAAAGGGAGAAAACTTTACAACACAAACTGTATTTTACAAAGAATATAAATTGTAAAAAAGTTACATATATATAATTTGTATGTACTTAAATACAAGTAAGAGGGTGGTTTGAAAAGACAATGACTTTTTGCATAAAATTTTTTTCTTTGACAAATAAAGTTTTTATTTCTCAACACAATCTCTTGTACATCTGAAAAAAGAATCGAGGACAAGACAACATATCTCCTGTCATCAAATAAACAGTAATCGCATTCGCGTCTTGGCTCCCACGACACTGTTGATAGTCATACCTTTGAAGTTGTAAATGATTTCGTCTATATTGCAGTATCAACAATATCAACAAAATCAGCTTTGAGATCCGACGCAGAATCACACCTGCCAACAGGTACTATTTTGAACTGAGTCCGCATTTGAAAAGTAAAGTTCTCTTTCGACGAACTAAAATCAAAGTCTACAAGTCGCTCATCATTCCCGTCATAACATATGGTCCAGAAGCCTGGACGATGTCGACATCCGATGAATCGGCTTTAGGAGTTTTCGGGAGAAAAGTTTTGCGGAAGATTTATTGCACTTTGCGCGTTGGCAACGACGAATATCGCAGACGAGTTTTACAACGACATTGACATAGTTCAGCGAGTAAAAAGACAGCGATTACTCTGGTTAGGTCATGCCATCCGAATGGATGAAGGTTTTTTCCGTACCCACACATAGAAGCAGAGGAGAAAGAAGACCTTTACTCCGTCGGGAAGATAAAGTTCAGAAGGACCTTGTTTCGCTTTGTATTTCCAATTGGCGAAAAACTACGAGAAGAAGAAACGAATTCGGCGCAATGATTGATTCGGCTATAATCGTAGCGTAATCAGTGCCAATGCCAATATATTAGTAGTCTACTATTAGTTCTATATTCATACATTTAGTCCAGAGTTTTTCCAATTTTCGTATTTGACCCGAGTAATAGGGGTTTTTGAGATCCTCAAAATAGGCCTTTGTTTCTGTGATGACCTCTTCATTCAACCCGAATATCTTATCGTCCAGCCATTTCATCAGTTCTGTAAACAAGAAATAATCGCAGGAGGCTAAATCTGGGGAATATGTGATATGTGTGCACCCGTGCACTGTCCTGATGGAACAGTGCTCTTCATTTCGTCAAATGTGGTCGTTTCATCTTCAAATCAATATCAAGTCTGTCCAAAAGCTCTGAATTTTATTCACACGGGTCAGTTTTATCTTTTCCAAGGTAATCGATGTGAATGACAACTGTGGCCATGACTTTGTTAGCCGACAGATCCGCCGTGGTCTTCTTTGATGGTCGTTCACCCGGATTTGTTGATTGTTCTTTGGTCTCTGGCGTAATGAGGTGGATCCATGTTTTGTCTACGGTACCGAAACGGTGCAAAAGCTCGTTTGGATTGAGGGTGAGCATCACCAAATACTGCTTTGAAGTGGTTACACGGTTGCAGTTATGATCGTGTGTGAGCAATCGCGGCATCTATCTCGTGGCTAGCTTTTTAAAGTCCAAATATTCATGTAAAATGTGATTTACCCCCTCAGTTGAGCTGCCTGTATCCTCGGCTACCTCACGCACTTTTGTTCTCCGCTCGTCCAATACCATTCCATTGATTTTATCGCTGACTTCGGGCATGACGACATCTTTAGAGCGAGCTAAATGTTCGACGTCAATTGTATTGCTACGACCACAACGGAACTCAGTAAACCATTTCTTAACCATTGAAATTGATGGTGTAGAGTCCGCATAGTATTTATCAAGTCTTTTCTTGGGTTCGGTGATGATTTTTTTACGCAAAAAATAATGCTTCATCAGCACACGAAACTCACTTTTTCTATTTTCGTTAAAATTTACGAGTTCATCTGCTTTCAATGGATGTAAAACACGAACAAAGTGGCGCAGCTTGCTCAAAATTCTACAATAGTCTATTAATCGATAACAGTTGACGGGAGCTGTGTTGGATTTACAGTATCTGCACGGCAAATTCAAAAAGTCACTGACTTCTCAAACAGACCTCGCAAAAGTATATACCCGCATACGCACTAATAGTTACAGACCACACACATTTGTTACGCTTTTACAAAAAGAAAAAACATTTTTCGTACTCCCACATATAACAATTGAACAAACCCCAAGTGCATGCAGAAACTGTGCAGTGCCTGGGTAGACGAACCTTTCCCCCCGTTCGAATACTTCCATTAAAAACCCATCGCAAATAGTTATGTATAAGCGGTTGCCCAGCAAATTAAAAGCGAATTCAAACCCATTTCGACATCAATTGCGTAACATATTCCACCTCCGTGCGGTGTGTTCAGTGGTGGCAGTGGACAAGCGCATGGTATGTACCAGCTCATGAGGATGTCGAGCAATTAAATTAAATAAAACATTAACATTCCGAGCATGGCGTTCAGAGTATTATTTGAATGTTTGGGGGATTTCAGAGCGTAGCTAAATGTGCATGAAAGTACATATATATATATGTGTGTATGTATGTGTTTGTGTGCTTATACTAAAAATACGATGACATTCAAACGGACGTAATGAAATATCAATGAGTTCGAATAATGGGCGGCCGAAAAAAGTTTGCTTAGTTTAACTCGCACACACACACACCCACCAAGCAATTTTTAGTAACAAAGTACTGTTATTGTTATATTTATTTATAAAATCGGCCATGTGTTCATTGTGTGTGCGTATGTGTAGATAAGTTCAATTACCGATTTGTCGTATGGCTATTGAGTGAGGTTATGTCCTTTTGTGTCGAATTTTGTGCAGAATAATGATTGTTGTTGTTACTTTAATAGGCGCGTTAGTGTTATTGAACTATTGGTGACGTGTAACGTTGTTCCAGTCATTGACTATTTTATGTATGTACATATTTAAGTTGACTTTCGACGTAAATACGAGTACATACATATACGAGGGAACAATTTTGTGTTGGCGAAATGAGGGCATAAGAGGTGGAAATGAAAAAACTAATTTTTTTCTTTTCCAATATATACAGCTGCAAGTCGGATACATTTTTCGGATTTTTAAATTAAAAAAAAAATGTTTTCTCTTTATCCTCAAAATACGCCGAAACTCAGCCTCCTTGATTTCATCATGAGTGATAAATTTTTTACACCTTAGATTTTTTTACATTTTTGGAAATAGGTAATGATCACATGGATCCAAGTCCGTCTATAGGGTGGGTGAATAAAAATATCGAAGCCCATCCTTATGCAGGGCAGCACACTTTTCGACAGCTTTCCTTGTCTTTTCTCATTATTGACTTCATTTCGTCGCTCTAATATTGAATAGTAGTATTTTTCGGTTCTCGGGTGATCCATTTCGAGGTTCCCTGCTCTTTAGAGAAAAAAATCACAGGAAATTTAAATTTAATGGGAAATATTTTATTATCACTCGAAAGAACATTCTTTGGCATTAATTTTTTAAAGATTCTCTCTTTCAAATGTTGGCCGCGGCTACGTCTCAGATGGTACTTCCGTTGAGTCCAATTTCCGATAACTCGTTCAAGCATTTCGACTGGTAACTGGCGAATGACACGCGTGATATCTTGCTCTAAGACATGAATCGAAGCTGGATTGTCCGCATAGACTTTAAACTTTATATATCCCCACAGGAAAAAGTCTAACGTTGTGATATCACACGATGTTGGTGGCCAATCCACCGGGCCAAAACGTAAAATTATCTGCTCACCGATGTGGTCTCTCAATAAATCCATTGATTGATGCGATGTGTGAGAAGTGTCGCCGCTTTGCAGAAACCAAATTTCGCAGAGATTACGAGCTTCAATTTCAGGCATCAAATAGTCGGTTATTATGGCGCGATAACGGTCGACATTGACGGTTACGTTTTCACCAGCATCATTTTTGAAGAAATATGGACCGATGATTCCAGAGGCCCACACACCACACCAAACCCTTGTTGTTTTGGATGAAATGGCAGCTCTTGAATCTCTTCAGGTTTTCTTCGTCCCAAATGCGGCAATTTTGCTTGTTTACATACCCATTAAGCCAGAAATGGGCCTCATCGCTGAACAAAATTTGGCTCGAAAACGTCGGATCTTCTTGGAACTTTTCATGAGCCCATAGAGCGAAGAACAAGCTGTATTTTGCACGCTTTCAATTTAAGATCTCGACGTAAAATGCAAAAAGTCGTTCCATACGTCAGTCCGAGCTGCTGCGAACGGCGCCAAATCGACTCTCCACGGTCGTGTACACTCTCAGCTACGGCCGCTATATTTTCTTCACTGCGTGCTGGTAGACCACGTCCGAATATTATCCAATAATGAATGCTGAGTATCAAGATGGGTGATGGTGTTGCGAATAGTGCGCTCAGTAGGCCGATTATGTTGACCATAAGTTCAGCGAAGCGCGCGAAATACATTCTTTACAGAACGTGAATTTTCGTAAAAAAACTGAATGATTTGTAAACGTTGTTCAGGCGTAAGTCTTTCGCTGATGATGAAATGCCAAACAATACTGAACAAAAATAATATGACAGCTTGACACGACTCACGTGTGATCTGTCGTAAAAAGGCTATTGAAAAAAGGATCAGTTTTTACGTTAAAAACACATTACCGTAACCAAAGAAAGTCTTGATAAATACCATGCGGACCTACCACCATCAATTTCAATGGTTAAGAAGTGGTTTACTGAGTTCCGTTGTGGCCGTACCAAAACAAGTGACTCCGAACATTCAGGTCGCTTATCTTCATGCCAAAAATTGCCGATAAAATCTATGGAATGATATTGGACGATCGGTGAATAAAAGTGCGTGAGGTAGTTAACCCTGTTGGCACCTCAACTGAGTGGGTACACCATACATATGTGCCATGAATATTTGGGTATGATAAATCTATTCGAGCGATAAGCGCAGCCATGTAACTCTTTAAAGGAGTGCGTGGCATCGTTCAACCGCAATACAAACGATTTTTTTTGCACCGTTTCGTAACCGTAGACAGAACATGGATCTACCACATTACAGCAGAGAAAAAAAGACATTCAAGAATTTTTCTATAACTTTAGATGTTGGTCTAACTTGGGCTCGAAACAAGGCCTTCCGAATGGCAGTACGCAATGCTAAGCACTCGGCTATCGCGGTCGCTGAATGATGAATTAGTCAGTGCAAAAATGCAAACTAGTTCAATTCTAGTTAACAACTAGTATTTTCGCCTACAGTACGGTACATTCATACTTATGTAAGTATATATGTATATGATTACATATTTATGCGTTCATTTATGAGAATTTAATTTTGTAGCGTCAATAGAAGTGTTCTCACAGTCTACATAAACACACATACATATGTATTTAAGTTAGCCACTCAAATAACGGCACTGATTATTTTGGCTTACACATACATATATCCGTATGTATGTTTGCATGTAATTTTTTTTATGCGCCAGCGGAAATAAACACGCCAAATTTGTTATGTTATTCGCCTCCAAAATTCTGCTAATGGATTTTGTTGCTAAAAATCAATTATTGTGTTCGATGAACTACAACAAACAAAACTACAACAACAACAAACTAAATGGAAATAATAGCCGTAATTATGAAATATATATATTGTAGGCTTAAAGAAATCCTCAAGCGTCGCAACAAACATTACAAAAATAACAGCAGTTTTTAGTTATACATGTATATATATATGTATATATAATGTTTGTTGTAATAGATTTTCCTGTAACCCGGTAGGGAACTCACACCTCAATACAGAGATTGGGGCTTCTTTGAACTATTTAGCTCTGTGAGCTAAATATTATCGACAAATTATCCTTAATTTTGGTATTGAGGTGGGGAATAATATTTTGAAAATATGTCATTAAGTTGAGCTCCTTCGAATGTAAGAATTGGACTTGGGTAAGTGTTGTTTTTTTTTCATTTCGAAGATAGCAAAAATGTATATGATTTTCATTAGGCGTATGCTCTTTGTCTAGGAAATGCATACTATGCAAATATTTCCTATGGAATTGTGCTAGAGATCGATAGAACCCCCGTTGCAAAATTGTGACATATTCAAGTGAAACAATAACAACCACACAGGCATAGGGTTGCTTTTCCCTTCACAGGGTTGCATTTTCCTTCTTGCTATCTGTGGGAAATAAATATACATCGGTTTTTTGGTATAGGATATTTTTCCTGTCGTACCATATGCTTTTTGCATGTGTTTTGTTGTTGTGCCATTTCACGAATAGGAAAAATTTCCTATCCGTGCATCGTAGCATGGATTTCCTAGACTAAGAGAATATCCCTACTGTTTTTTAAGCTAGACTGTTGAAAGATCTTTATCTAGTTTATAGCTAGTCCTCAACTGAGGTCTGGTCAATGGGGTCCCGTCTTCTAATTTAGAAGCATATATTGTGGGAACGACAGCCTACAGAACGGAAAATACGCTAAACGTACAGTACTACCGAAAAATGCAAACCTCTTGCAGGGTGGACGAAATTTACAAAAAAGATTGAGCAAAAAGTAAGGCTTTTATTTATTGTAAAGATAAGAGAAGGAAGTTCATTATTCCTGTATTTGTATAGACAGGATACTAAACGTTAAGTATCATCTCCAAGGCAAGGTAAAGTTGAATCAGCTGTTAAATGAGGGGCTTAACCGTGAAGCACTACCTTTTGCGAGCGAGTGCTTGGCCTTAGCCGATTGAGGTGTCATATCCAAGAATCATAGAGCGCAGAGATTGTGCTTTTTGGGGTACCATCATACCCTGTTATATAACTTGAAAATCACCAGTTGCTTTGCGTTCGTCACACTTCCGTTTCGTTCTTCGAGTTGACAGAGTCAGTCTCGCCGTGATCGTTTTCAAAGAAGTAAGGTCCAATGACACCTCTTAAATTATTCAATTATTTGAGGATCCTCGGAACCACAAATGCGACAACTTTGCTTATTTACGTATCCACCGACCGAGAAATGTGCCTTGTCGCTGAAGAAAATTTTGTTGCAAAATCCGCGGTCCACTGCTTGTTGTTCAAGCACCTAATCGACGTAACTACAGCATCGGGAATGGTCCAGGTGACTTTAGTTGTTGTGTGAGCTTAACTTTATATGGACGAAGGTGTAAGTCCAACTGCAAAATACGCCATAATGTGCCGTAAGAAAGTTCCGGCTTTTGAGAACGTTAAGAAATAAGCACATTCGGTTATTCGGCTAAACTTTTACTTATCACAGCGATATTTGAGGTGGAACTAGGACGACGATGATACACAGCCCTTACAATATCTGTAAATGATCTAGTCTTTTCAAATTTCTTTCAAAGCATTCCAATTGCTTGAGTAGTTGGACCATTATGTGCACCATAATCTCCTCTTAAAGCACGAAACGTGTCCACAAATGAATCACCAATTTTGTTGTAGGTTTCAACAATTTTAACGCGTTGTGTGGTTGTTAAGCGATCCATTTTCATAAATTCCTGACTTTAAACTAAATCAAAACATGTTTGGTTTGACAGTTAGGATTGACAGATGTCAAAATACAGTCCTGCATTTTCGATACCACTAAATGTATATCTTATGAAGATGGTGACAGAGGTTTAGTATATAATGAGAATTTAATATTAATAACGTTTAGTGTCAGTACTGGGATTTGACTATGTTCAGAAGTGTACTCTTCTTGAGCGTAATGGTTTTGTACGAATTTATTTCTAAAGAGTATGAATTTTGTGAGCTCTAGCAGAATAGAGTGGTAGTATATGGGGAAAATAAATTTTTTATTCCAATTAAATTCTGTTCTTGTTAATAATTTTCCCACAGGGTCTCAAACTTTCTCTCCATATACATTATGTATGCATATACATATGCTAAATTTAGCTAAATTTAATGACATGGAAGCTAATCGTTGGCAAAGCCAGGAAGTCAATGGCAATTGTTTATGGATACTTAGGAATATGTCATTAATTATTTGTTACTATTATTTGAAAAAGCAATTTTGTTATTGCCACGACTTAGTTTGTATGTTTAAGTAGTAATCAATATAGTTGTATCTATTTTATTTCAAAAATCCTAAATAATTCAACTGAGTAAATGGGAATGAGGCATTTAAAAATGATTGAAAATATATGTTATTTTATTAGTATTTATAGGTTAGGTTACTGTCGGTACCGATAAATGATGTCCCTAATTCATGACTGTTATCCAACTTTGAGGTGGGTTTTGTCACAGGCTGAGGTAAGTTTAGCCGATCCAGGATTGAGCAAAGATCCGACTAACCCTGCCAAATAATAAGAGCATTGAATTTGAACACACAAACACTCGGCTCTACAACTGACACAAAGGATATTTCTCAAATGCAGAGTGTCTGCAATCTGAAAGTAACGAAAATGAAGGATTTCCTCACTTCGAATAATCTACAGCTTGCCACGAGCAGGAAGAAACTAGAAGAGGTCACCCCGAACATTTATGGTTGAGCGTTACAACGCAAAACTCGCTGAGGTAGTTTGGCGTTATGATCTTTGCGAAACTCAATGTCAGGGCGCATACCGAAAATACCTGTAGTAAGGCGGTCCTGACGAGAATTATGGCCAACACTTGTGACCCTAGCATTGGAGGAGACTTCTACTAGTTCGGTCAAGACTATTGCACGCATCTGCTATATGTGGGACGGCCCTTCGTCAAAAGGTAAGGTATTTGCCAGGTTAAACGTCATTAGAGTCGCTTATAACGGTGTCGCATGAAGCGGTCGGTATAATATTAAACAAAAGCTATGCTTAGGCGTCTAACGGCCGACGAGCGCAAAAAAAAAAGAGAAACAGGCGAGTCTCCACTAGCAGCCAAAGAAATGGGATGTGGCAGAAAAAGGAGGAAGATGGCCATATAGGCTCACTAAGAACGTACCAGCCTGGATTCAGAGGCAACACAGAGTAACAAAGTTCTAACTGACGCAGTTTATGTCGGACGATGGCTGTTGCAGAGAGTACCTCCACAGATTCGGCCATGATGATGAGCCTGAATGTTTCTTCTGCAGCAGTGCCGAAGAAAATGTGGAGCATATATTTTTCTCCTGTTCAAGGTATGTGGTCTAGAGAAGTACCATAGAGCGGATAACAATTGGAAATATGACGTTTGACAATATTGTGAGTCACATGCTGCAATCGATGTTGGTGTGGGATAAAATGAATGATTAGGCCGCAATAGCCCTCCAAGAGCTCAGGCAGCGAAGAAGCATAAGACCAAATGAATAACCCTTCAGAGAGTGTGTGAAGAGGCTTTTTGGTTAAGCTTGGCCCAACGAAGTAGTGCTTAACGGCAACAACTTCGATTTTCCCATGAACTTTCTTAGATCAATAAACTTTCCGGGGTAACTATTCTGAATAGACCAACAAACAAGATGGTTTTGAAATTCCGAAACATAACTCTACAAAAAGCAGAGAAGTTGTATAAAAGCTAAGTAATCGTTACCGAAGCTGCCATCTTCGGCATCTGTTATAAGATGCTTTTAGCCATTCTACATGTCATCGTATGAAATCTCGACACTTTTTAAATAGTACATATTTTGTGATCTCATTTTATCAAATTTCCGTCTGTTGGTAAATCTCTTGAGAAGCGGCTTGTAGGTTGCAAAAAGTATATCAGTGCGTTCATTATCGAGAACAAACTGCTTGGCCATACCGTGTTTGGCAAGCTCATTTGTTTTATGGTATGCTTCGATGTCTCTATAACCAGAGACGCTCGAGATAATCTGTTCTATATGACTATCTCCTGCTGCGATAAGCATCAGTTCAGCATAATTTTGGGTTAAATGTAAGACCGGCACTTTTCTTGCTTCCTGACTCACTCAGAAAATAAAGATATCCGCGAGAGGATCTCGAGAGAATACACCACCACCTGCTCTCCACCCAAATTAACGCTTCGAGCGCAATGTTAGAAATGTGAGAATGAAAAAGGAACCAATTTAGGTCCATTTAATACAAATTCTTAAAATAAAGCTCAGAAATCAAGAGGTAACACTCGAAACTTCAAAAAGAGGAAGAAAAGTGGAGCTGAAGCCCATCGAATGTTTGTGAAAGTTTATGGCGAATCTACACCGACCGATAAGTCATGCAGATAGTGTCTTTCGATGCCTCAAAAGTGTTGATTTTAGCGTCGAAAACAAAGAGCATCTTGGACAACCGAAAAAGTTTCAAGATGAGGAATTGTAGGCTTTACTGGATCAAGATCCATGCCAAATGCAAACTCAGCTCGTTATCGATTAAAGATAATGTGTTTGAGCCATTTATTACGTGAAAAACGTTCAGGAACGACTAAAAGGTATTACAGGTTGATTTTGCAACTTGACAACGCTTAGTCTATAGAGACTGTAGCGCTCAAAAACTACGTGAAAACGCTAAAATGGTAGGTCTTACCCCACCCGCCGTATTCTCCAAACCTTGTTCCTTCCGACTATTGTCTTTTTCGACGATTTGTGAGGTTCGCCATTTCGGGTCTTTTGAATAAATCGCTCAACGATTGGATAGAGGATAGAGAAGACTAATTTTTTTGGAGATGTTATTCGAAAATTACCAGAGAGGCTGGAAAATTTATTTTTTAATTTTTTTTATAAATTTTTAAATACACTTTTTCGAACAAAAAAAAAGAACCGAATTAATTTTTATATCCAATTAATTTTATTTTAATTTCAGCAGTGAAGAAACTTTAAAATTTCTTTGTAATTGACAGCATAGTGCGAATATCTTTCATAAGAAACATATTTTCAATATATTTTTAGTATCGAAAAATTCTCGGTTTCCATAAATTACAATATTCGCTCTCTCTCTCTCTCTCTCGCCAATTCTCCCTTGCCAATACCGTTGAATCATTCATTACTGATTGGCTTATTGTAATTTATAAAATCCACACTGCAATATGGTAATTTTTTCAGGCTTCAACGGCAAATTGATTATCATCTCCAGTGTGACTTACGAGTATCTACAAGTGTACATAGTTTCATGCAAGTACGTAAAGTACTTCAAGAGCGCATTGAAGAATTATGCAATTTTAATATAAAAACTACATAAATATACATTTATTAAATATGTACATATGTATGTATGTGGTTATGATGAGCTGGCTTGAGAGATGAAAGTCGTAATGCTGCAGCATACGCATAAATCACGTAATTAAGTAAATCGGACTCGGCTTGTTGTTCACACAGGCTGACCAATGCTCTTGCTTACTCGAACTATTTTTGTTTTTGGAAATTTATTTATACAGAATTACTTGCATTTATTTGTATTGTACAATATATATGTATATAGACACATGTATGTATTTACACGCTGACTTGTAATCTTTTTTAATTGATCATCTTAAAATACAACATTAATTAAGAGTAACCGTAAAATATTGTTGACTTGACAGCGTGTGGGGTATATATAAAACGGTTCATTCTTTTCGAGGTTCCCTACTTTTTTAAAGAAAAAACACACAGAAAATTCAAATTCAATGGGGAATGCTTACTATCATTCGAAAGAACATTCTTTGGCATCTATTTTTTCGAAGATTATCTCTTTCAAATGTTGGCCGCGGCTACGTCTCAGATGGTCCAACCCTTGAGTCCAATTTTCGATGACTCGTTCGAGCATTTCGACTGGTAACTGGCGAATGACGCGCGTGATGTTTTGCTCCAAGGCCTGAATCGAAGCGGGATTGTCTGCATAGACTTTAGACTTTACATATTCCCACGGGAAAAACTCTAACGGTGTGATATCATACGATCTTGGTGGCCAAGCGACCGGCCCAAAACGTGAAATTATCTGTTCACCGAAGTGTTCTCTCAATAAATCCATTGATTGTTGCGATGTGTGGGAAGTGACGACGTCTAGTTGAAACAAAATGTCGCGGAGATCACGATCTTCAATTTCAGGCATAAAATAGTCGGTTATCTTGGCGCAATAACGGTGTTGTTGTTGTTGTTGTTGTAACCGCACAAAGTTCCCCAAATTGGATTTCGGAAAATATTGCAGGAGTGAGACAGTCTTTGGCCGGATACAAATCCGGGTCGTTCCGGTATAAAGATCCGACTGTCGCAAGAACTATTGGATTTTAGTCGCCTCTTACGACAGGTATGCTATACCGCGGACAAATTCTTGACCCCCCAACCCACAATAGGTCGCGATAGTGGTCGCCATTGACGGTTACGTTCTCACCGGCATAATTATCGAAGAAATATGGTCCGATGATTCCACCGACCCACAAACCACATCAAACCGTTGTTATTTCTGGATGAAATGGCAGCTCTTGAATCTCTTCAGTTTGCTCTTCGCCCAAAATGCGGCAATTTTCCTTGTTTACATACCCATTGAGCCAGAAATGGGCTTCATCGCTGAACAAAATTAGGCTCGAAAACGTCGGTTCTTCTTGGAACTTTTCAAGAGCCCATAGAGCAAAGCGATGACGCTTGGGGAGTTCCAGCGGCTTCAATTCTTGCACAAGCTGTATTTTGTACGCTTTCAATTTAACATCTCAACGTAAAATGCGCCAAGTCGTTCCATATGTCAGTCCGAGTTGCTGCGAACGGCGTGGAATCGACTCACCACGGTCTTCGTGTACACTCTCAGCTACGGCCGCTATATTTTCTTCACTGCATGCTGGACGTGGTCTATTCGGTTGAATATTATCCAATAATGAATGCTGGAACTCAAGGAGGGTGGTGGTGTTGCGAATAGTACACTCAGTAGGCCGATTATGTTGACCATAAGTTGAGCGAAGCGCGCGAAACACATTCCTTACAGAACGTGAAATTTCGTAATAAAGGATAAAGTTGAATGATTTGTAAACGTTGTTCATTCGTAAGTCTTTCCTTCATAAAATGTCAAAAACAATACTGAACAAAAATAACATGACAGCTCGACACGACTCACGCGTGATCTGTCAAAAAAAGCTATTTTGAAAAAAGTGCCTCTACTTGGATCACCTTATATATGTACATAGATAGCTCTGTCGTGGTATTTATGCACTTGTGTAAGTGTACAGGTCTACAATGTATTTTTAATGCTTTTAATACATTTAAAAATTCTGCTCTCCTCTTCACCCTCTCTCTCTATATCTCCTCACATAAAATCGTAAAGAAAATGGAAAAATGGCGGAAAGGGTAACAGTTGAAGCAAAAGTCATGTACGCATTAAATTTCTATATGTATATGTAAATTTGTATATATGTGGAAAAATATTGTTGAAAGCATTTCAATTTAAATGCGAAACTGAATGCATTTAACACTTTGCATTTTTACATTTGTCAAGTGTATGTATGTATGCCTGGGTGTTTGTATTGAGGCTTTTAAGCTTGCAAGTATAAGGCAAACACGCATTTACCCCATAACATTTGCATAAATGTGTTTGTATGCACATACATATGTATGTAAACAAAAAATTGTTCTCTTCTTCTGCTTCTTCTTCTTCTCCATCACCGGGAAATGCGGGAAATGTGTGAGAATGTATGAATTTCCTCGCAAGTGCCGTCGTTTATACCATTCACACGTCCTGTCTGACAGTCGTCAGCTCCTGCCGGCGCTGCCCTTGTTGCCGTTATATTTGCTGTTATTTTGTGCTCGTTGCTGTTGTTGTTGTCTTTGTTATTGTTATTTTTTCGTGTTTTTTTCTTCTCTTTATTTTTTTTTATTATTGCAGCTGCTGTCTTATCGTACGCTGCATAAATCTTCAACAAAATGAAGGACATAAATCAGCGTGAGACGATTCAATATATACATGCGTGAATTCTGCTTGTGCATATGTGTGTTTGTATGTGCTCCGTTGCCATACATTGTATGTATAGAAATTGAATTCACTGCGAATTTTTCAAATAAAATCACGCACATACATACATACACATATACATAAATATGCAAAGATATGTGTGCGCATTAATTTATTGATTTAAAAAGTGGCATTTGACTTCAACGAGATTAAAAGAAAAATTGAATTAAAAGCTTGTAAGGAAGAGCTTAAGTCATTAAATTCTTTAAATTTTTTTTCATTACAAAAGCTTGGTATTTGAAATACTTATCCAGACGTTAAACTAAATTTAATTACTTCCTGTCCTCTGTAAGGATATCTGCTACATACTTCAAAAGAAGTGGGGAACGTTTTTGATTGTCATTCACCTGGGAGTGATTAGAATTGATTCCTTTACATACGACTCAATCAGCCCACGACTTCTGCTCGTAGAGCAAGTATTCTCTGGAATGTTCAGCTTCCTAATTGGGAATATGCCGCTGTCCAGCTGGTTGATGTCCTCCTTCAATTAAAAGCTGACCTCACCACCATTCAAGAAGTGTGATGGACGGGACAAAGACGGAAGCAGATGCGTCCTTCTGCAAACTACTACAGCGGTCATATAAAGTAGCGCAAATTTGGTGTTGATTTTGTGGCGGGAGAGAAACTCCGTCGCCGCGTCCTGGCATTCACCCCGGTAGATGAACGTCTGGCCACAATCCACATCAAAGCGAAGTTCTTTAACATATCGCTGATTTGCGCCCATGCTCAGATGGAAGAGAAGGATGATGTGACCAAAGATGATTTTTATGAGCGCCCAGAATGTACTTATGAGCGCTGTGCTCGCCAAGATGTCAAAATCGTGCTTGGAAATTTCAACGCCAGAGTGGGCAAAGACAGCATTCTTCGCACAACAGTCGCGATATTCAGCCTTTATGACGAAACATCCCAAACGGGCTGGGCCTATTCGACTTCGTCGGGTCGCGAAATATGGTTGTCTGTAGTATCAAATTACGGTACAAGAAAATATATCAAGCTACGTGGTAGTCTCCTGATCGAAAAACGCGCAACCAAATCGATCATGTTGTAACAGACGGAAGACATGTCAGCTGTGTTCTAGAAGTGCCTGTCTTCCGAGGGCCAAATATCGACTCGCATCACTATCCTAGCAGTGAAGATACACAACCGCCTTTGGGCAGTAAAAAAATCCCGTCAAAAATTACAAGGAAGGTTTCTTGACGAAAAGTTGCAATCATAAGAGACAGCCATGTGTAGTTTTCTACTCGACTTGTACTCCTGCTCTTTGGGAGTACTCATCAGCATCTGGATATATAAAATATACGTGAAATACGTGAATATGAAGAGCTTCAGATGCTGGCGGAAATGAGTAATGCTCGAAATTGCTATGAAAAGATGCGACAACTTATAGAAGGCTTCGAGACTGGAGTATATTCACGTAGGAACCAAGAAAGTAATCTGGTGACCGCTGTCCAGAGCACACGGAGTTTATGGAGGAAACACTTCTCCAACCTGTTGAAGGAAAGTGAAAGTGCGACTCCCCAATTGAAGATGACGGAATAGAGGTGCCATCACCCGTCTATGACAAAGTAGGAATAGGATTTGCCCTTTTAATAAATAACAAAGCGGCGGGAGTACAAGGCTCACCGGTAGAGCTATTCAAATACGGCAGCGAAGAATTTATAAGGTGTAGGCATCATTTACTTTGCAGAAGCGGAAGAAATAATGCCTGACGTTTATGACCAGAGTGTGCTATGGAAACCAACTGTCTGGGCCAATTATCATGAAATAAGCCCCTCCACAGTTAATAGACTGTAAGACTAAAACCAGGAGTAAAGGAACTGATTGAAGCTTCAACAGTGAGGCTTCAGACCTGGAAGGCCCAAGTAGAGGTACTTAGAGGCAACACCATCACCCATCTTGAGATCCAGTAGTCATTATTGGATAATATTCGACCGAATATACTACGTCCAGCACGCAGTGAAGAAAATATAGCGGCCGTAACTGAGAGTGTACAGGGAGACCGTGGGAAGTCGATTCGGCGCCGTTCGCAGCAACCCGGACTTACGCATGGAACGCCTTGGCTTATTTTACGTCGAGATCTTAGAACTGAAGTCGCCCGACCTTCTCAAGAGTCATCTCTTAGCTCAATGGCTGCTGAAAAGTTTCAAGAAGATCCAAAAGGAGTTTCTGGGCCAATTTTTGTTCAGCGATTTCTGGTTCAATGGTTATGTAAACAAGCGAAATTGCTACATTTGGGACAAAGAGCAACCGGAGAAGATTCAATAGCTGCAATTTCATCCAGAAAAAACAACGGTTTGGTGAGGTTTGTGGGCCGGTGAAGTTATCGGACAACATTTATTCAAGAATGATGCCGGTGAAAACGTAACTGTCAATGGAGACCATTATCGCGCCTTGATAACCAACGATTTGATGCCTAAAAGTGAAGCTCGTGATATCCGCGACATTTGGTTTGAACAAAACGGCGCCACTTCCCACACATCGCATCAATCAATGGTTTTATTCGAGAGATAGCATTCCGGTGAGCAGATAACTTCACGTTTTGGACTGGTCGATTAGCCACCAAGGTCGTGTTAGACTTTTCCTGTTGGGATATGTAAAGTCTAAAGTCTATGCCGACAAACCCGCTTCGATTCAGACCTTGGGTCAAAACATCAGGCGTGTCATTGGCCAGTTACCAGTCGAAATGCTCGAACGAAACATCGAAAATTGGACTCAACGGATGGACCATCTGAGATGTATTCCAGATTTGTCGAACCTTTTTGGGTGTCGGATTTTTTAACAAAATTAAAAATTGTTCTCTAACTGTGATTGTGAGAACAAACTTAAAATACCCTACCACACACTCCATTATAACATTTTGAAAGGCGAAGAGCTGCTTAAATTCACTTCTCAGCTGGTGCACATATATACATTTCCCAAACGAAAACTATGTTGAAGTGTGTGAAAATTTCTTTGAACGTGTAAGCAAAAAAAGAAAAAAACCGTAAAGTAGCATATTTACATGTGTTTATACAAATTTTTCCCACACGCACGCACACAAACACACACGTACGCCAATTTACACGTCCATTCACACTCATCATTCCCCCCGCCCTCGCTGCCAGCTCATTTGCATATGCATTTTGGTCAATGAGTGTATACTGAATACACCTTTGCCACATCCATGCATCCATCATACGGGGCAATGCAGGCAACATAGTTATGTAGGTATATATGTATGTATCGATGTGTTTGTGTGATTGCTACATGCAACGTATTTTTTTCCTTGCACTTCATCGTTACCACAGCGACTTATTGCAATAATAATAATAACAAATGCATTTATATTTTATTTATTGCATTTGCGATTTTCTACCTCACCGCCCGTACGGAGCTTGTTGACTGCAGTTTTGCAAAAAAAAAAAAAACAGAAAAAAATGAAAAAAACGCTTAAATAAATATAAAAAAGAGAAAAAACTGCTATTAAGTGCAGCGAACCGAAAACGTGGCGAGCAAAATGAAAAGCAACAACAAAAAAAGCAAAAAAATAGGCGGAAAAAAAATTTTATTTCGCTTTCTGCACTGCAGGTCATGTTGGCAATTGTTGCAAGTCAAATGTTGCAAGTTCGCTGCTGCTGCTGCTGCTGCTGCTGCACTCACTTTATGAAGGGCAACCCTTTATTATGCGACGCTCATTGCTCTCACCCTCACCATCGACGCTTGTCATTTTACCTTCAACTTCAATCTCACTCATATTGAACTCTGGGGGCAGCGAGCAAGCAAGCAATTCGCATGCGAAAAGTGAATTACTCGTACGTGCGCGTCCAGCGGCGGCGGTTAATATGCACATTTCTTGAAATATTTTACCTTTTCGCATATTTTCAATTGTTTTTGTTGTTTTTTTTTTAATTTTGCTCGTAAATTTTTTGTTGGTTTTTTATGCTCACGTGCGGCATAATATGATTTTGCATATTTTCCTCCTTACTTTGGTTCACGACCGCAACCACCACCAGCACCGTTTGAGCGTAGTTTGCGCCAACGTCATTGCATTCATTATATAACCATTATGTCGTCTACAAAAATGTTTTGTATGGAAGTTTTCAAGTCTCACGATTCATCATGCGGATATTAATGTGTGTGTGTTCGCGGTATTTGGTTTGCTTTGGTTTGGGAAAAATACTAAAAGTGATATTTAGTGGGCATGGGAATAATGGCAATGCATTGCTATGTCGACGCCGCTTATACATACATATATATGTATGTATATATATCATAATTTTATGCTTTATGTGATAATTCTTACAAATTGCTGACATTTTTCACATTTTTGCACATTTTCTGCCAGTTGATTGTATAAAAATCGCATGCGATTTATTTATCTCTTCTCATGACAAAAAAATTTGTTTTACAATTAAAAAGGCTAAAAAAATTTATAAAGATCGTATCCGACTGACGAGATGAGTTGATTTAGCCATGTGCGTCTGTCCATTCGTCTAGTTTTTTTTCGGGTCGCCTCCTCTTGGTAGTACATCATAGGTAACGCAAAGAGCGTTTCTTGGCCGAAACCTTTCCTGAACGGAACTTTATTTAGTTTGAACCCTGGTCTGGTGGTTGCGGTGTTCTACCACCAGTATGTTGAAGTGACATAAAATCTCTGATACAGTGGTAGCCTCGTCCGCTAAAAAGCCTGACACGTCTCAGGGTGCATTCCTTTTCTATCACCATTGGGTTAGTGTGGTAAGTGTAGGTTAAAGTCCGACTATATCTTCATGCTGGTTGGCTCTAAATATATTGCCCCATAAGGGCGTACGTCAACGCTCGCATTGGCTTTTTCTTAGAATACTTTGGGACCGAGGAAGAAGATTACCTGCAGGTAGTTCTATAACTGCAAAATCGCTGTAAGACTCAGGGAGTATGGGCCATTGGTGATATCGCGCGTTGAGCACTCCGCTGCTCTTGTGGGGCTCGAATTCTTCAGCAGACACGTGAATTACTCTATCTTTGTGCTTGCGCCGAGTGGCTACTTCTCCACCACAACTCGCCCCCTTGAAAGGGAAAGAGCCACTTTAGAAAAGGAGGCTCTTTTTAGGTTAGACATAAAACTGAAGCGAAGCAAATGGGTCTGGTAGGAAATGAGGGGCAAGACGATATATCTCCTTTCATCAAATAAATATTCAACGCATCCGCCACTTAGCTACCACGTCACTATTGATAGTCATAACATCGAAGTCGTAGATAATTTCGTCAACCTAGGAACCAGCATTGACAACACCAACAATGTCAGCCTTGAAATCCAACGCAGCATCACTATTGTCAACAGGAGCTATTTTGGACTTATTAGATAATTGAAAAGTAAAGTCCTCTCTCGAGAACCAAAACCAAACTCTACAAAGCACTCCTCATTCCCGTCCTGATATATGGTGCAGAAGCTTGGATGATGTCAACATACGATGAGTCCGCTTTAGCAGTATTCGAGAGGTAAGTTTTGCGGAAAATTTAAGGCCCTTGCACTCCCTGTACGAGTTATAAGACGGCATGGTTCAGCGAATTAAGAGACAGCGGCTACGCTAGCTAGGTCATGTCGGCCGAATGTAGGTAAGCGCCCCAGATTTGAAAGTACTCGATGGAGTACCTGCGGGCGTAAGCAGAAGAAGAGGAAGATCTCCACTCCTTCCTCCACAGTTGGAAGTTCATGCAGAAAAGCGTGGGGTTCTTCAAGAGCTACTTGTCGTAGTTGCATTTAAAATCAGATGGAATCATCTATTCACTTTTTGATGTACTGTAATGCGTTTGTGAGACTAATAATGACTTGGGACTTATAAGGAGCCCTTATGACCTTATATTGAGCGTCTTAGAAATGTGAGAAACCATGGAGGAAAATTCAGTCCCGACGGAGCTTCACTGAAGCGATTTATCGCAAGTCTGTTCGCCAAAAGTGCGCCATAGGCCTTGAAATCAGCGGCTCGCTATATAAATGTACTCTAATTAGAGCCCTCTCGCACAAAGCAATCAATCAAAACAAGCCCCGGATACCTGTGATAACGAAAATGGTAACCTTCCTAAAACTATGATTTGATTGCATGCATCTGGTACGTACGGCTCCTTAATTGATAACGTTCCGCTATTGAGATGGTTCGAACTATCAGGGCTAATGCCAGGGCCGTCCAAGAGTTGTAATGGAAGGACCAATAACGGCAAAGGATACATATCTATGTGAATTTATTACATTGACCATCTAAGGGAGCTAAAATTTAGTGTTTGATTTGTGGTGAGGATAAGACTCTGTCATTTAAAGCCAGGTCTTTATATATTTCACTAATTTGTGTTCAGTGTTCAGTGTTGTTCTTCGGTGCAACAGTCGGAAAATTTAGCCTCCACTGCAAGATCTCTCCAAAGCTAGCCACCAGTTAGAGCACCGCCTAGAGGATCATAACAGGAAATCTCCTAATATCATCTGCACACTATTTACATAGTGAAACATCTATGATTCCAGTTAAGAATTATAATGCTATACCGTGCAAGCAGCATCTGCTCTGATGCTACTTCATCATAATTTTTGCAAGCACATGCTTGAAACTGAACCGCCTAAGAACATTAAAAAATGACTGCTTGACTTTACCATTCGGCACCACAGAATGAGCTACCGATAGACCCCAAAAGCCATTCATAGCGAGTCTGACAACACCTTCGCTAGCTTTGTTCTTATGAATGGCGTAATTGGAGTTTAACACACAGCTGACGAAGAGATCGGCTGCCTCGTGAAACCCGAATAAAGTTGGCACAATTAAGATCTGGTTGCTGTAGCAGACTCAACTCCTGCTTATTTAGATCGGAGTCCGACATACTTAACGTACATACATATGTTCTACATGTAGGGAGTTCCCGCTCGTTTCTTGGGCGTTACGTTAGACAACCTCCAAGACATCGACTAACTTTGCGTTCTTCTAAGCAGGGTTAGTTAACGGCTCAATAACAACAATAATAACTCAACAATCATGTAGTGACAGATGAAGTTGTGTCTCTAATGTTTTCGAAGTAAAGTTGTTTTCCGATGAACAGAGACAAAAATCTAAAGGAAGACCTCTACTCCAGGCAGCAGTAAGATAAGGATGAAATGCGAAAAGATACAGAGATCAATACATATGGATCCACCCTAGATAATCAAGTGGGAGTTGGTGAACTTTCGGCAAAATTAGATACCAGAATCGTCAGACCATTCCCTGCCGAAGCGCGACCACAATTCGAAAAAATTAATTTTCTATAATTTTGGATGTTGCTCGAGCCTGAACTCGAACCCTGCCTTTCCGAATGGTAGTAGCGAATATGAACCGCTCATCCGGACTATTGAAATTTAAAATATTGAACTCTACTAGCAGTGCTATTAGGTTGCTGTTTTCTTAACAGACATGTCAGTAGACTAAAGCTATCATACAACGATTACTGTAGAAGCTGTCAGGTAGTAGAAGAAGAAGTGACTGTAGAGCACCTTCAATGTGGTGGCAAAACTTTGTACTGAAAAAACACAAAGAGCCTCTTAAAAGCCCGAATGCCTATGTAACTACCTACATGTTAGAACATGAAAGCACAGATACATTTCTAAATCGGCGCAGTAATACAAGGTGTTCCAAGGAGAGGTACTTTTCTTTGACAGATCACGCGTGAGTCGTGTAAATTTATCATGTTATTTTTGTTTAGTATTTTTTGGCATTTCATCATGGAAAGACTTACGCCTGAACAACGTTTACAAATCATTCAACTTTATTACGTAAATTCACGCTCTGTACAGAAGGTGTTTCGCGCGCTTCGCTCAACTTATGGTCAATATAATCGGCCTACTGAGCGTACTATTGGCAACACCATCGCCCATCTTGAGACCCAGCATCCATTATTGGATAATATTCGACCGAATTTACCACGTCCAGCACGAAGGTGAAGCAAATATAGCGGCCGTAGCTGAGAGTATAAACGAAGACCGCGGAGAGTCGATTCGGCGCCGTTCGCGGCAACTCGGACTGACGTATGGAACGACTTGGCGCAATTTACGTCGAGATCTCAAATTGAAAGCGTATAAGATATAGCTTTTGCAGGAACTGAAGCCGCTTGACCTTCCCAAGCGACATCGCTTCGCTCTATTTGCTCTTGAAAAGTTCCAAGAACAACCCACGCTTTCGAGCAAAATTTTGTTCAGCGATGAGGCCCATTTCTGGCTCAATGGGTATGTAACCAACGAAATTGACATATTTAGGACGAAGAGCAACCTGAAGAGATTCAAGAACTGCCATTTAATCCAGAAAAACAACGGTTTGGTGTCATTTGCGGGCCGGTGGAATCATCGGTCCATATTTCTTATGAATGATGCAGGTGAAAACGTAACCATCAATGGCGACCGTTATCGCGCATTGATAACCGACTATTTGATGCCTGAAATTGAGGCTCGTGATCTCCGCGACATTTGGTTTTAACAAGACGGCGCCGTTTCCCAAACGATTTATAGAGAGAACACTTCGGTGAGCAGATAATTTCACGTTTTGGGCCGGTCGATTGACCACCAAGATCGTGTGATACCACACCTTTAGACTTTTTCTTGTGGGGAAATGTAAAGTCTAAAGTCTATGCGGACAACCAGGCTTCGATTTAGGCCTTGGAGCAAAACATCACGCCTGTCATTCAAAATTGGACTCACCGGATGAACCATCTGAAACGTAGCCACTTTCAACATTTGAAAGAGATAATCTTCAAAAAATAAATTCCAAAAAATGTTCTTTCGAATGATAGAAAACATTACTCATTAAATTTGAATTTTCTGTGTTTTGTTTTCTTTAAAAAAGGATCAACCGTTAGATTAGTTAGGAAAGCTTCTGGAACTTATTACACTTCCTACTTGAATGTGTTGAGAATTGCAGATGAAAGTGGCAGGCGAGCGATATCAGCATTGCTGCTGTGAATAATTTAATAAGGAAATTTTGTGCTTGTTCTCCTTATCAATGCAAAGGAAAGGAATGCCATTAATAGCATTTAAAACAACAATAAATAATTACAACAATAATTTGCACGGAAGTGGTATTTACCAAGCACTAAAAGGAAGTGAATTTTCAAATTTCCAAATTTTCAAATTTTGCTTTTACAACAAAACACTTTAAAATATTTATTTATCGCTGCCAATGCAATTCATTGTGTGTAAACAACAAAATTAAAATAATACAAAATTAAGGAAGTGTTGATGTTATTGAATGTGTTTATGTAAGTATGTGTATGCGTATGTATGCATGTAAGTATTTAAATTATTCTATTGTAAAATATTTGCCAAAATAAGCATTTTCCTTTTATGAGTTTCCTTATTTGCCAAATAATAGGAAAATATTGAACGACTTTGCATAGACATGAAAGTGGAAGAAGGAAAGATGGAAAAAATCCATACAAATATACACAAATATTTATTGTTTACATACAGACGTAAACAAATATCCTGAAATTGAGGCAGGCACACTTTGTTGCTTTGTTTGTTTGTTACACATATATATGTGTATCATTTGTATATAAGTCAGCATTTCTAGTACAAAACAATCAATATACTTGTACTCACGTTTCGGAATAAAGACGTCAGCAGTAGCAGTAGCAGTGGCAGCAGTGGCAGTAGGAAAGTGGAAAACTGTAGGAAGTAAAATACTTGAGTGGCGCTTATCTCTAGTCAATGATAGCTGAGAAAACATAAATTGCAAATATGCAAAGTGAAAACGGTAGCACAAATACATACATATTTATAATGTCGTTTCTACAATAAAATATATATACATTTATAAACACACAAATACCTTTTGAGGCGAACTTACAGCAGTTTTGTTTGATTTTTGGTTTTTATTGTTTTCCCAACTTGCATAAATATGTAAATAAATATGTATGTATGTATGTGTGTTTCTTTCAAGGTACGTATATGTAACCATCAACACAGACAGGATATGTGTATTTGTATTATTTTGACGACAATATCTATGCTAATATGTGTGTGTGGGTGAAAGTGTTTGAATGAAAATAACAGTGGGCGCATGAAAGTTAGCGTTTTGAGACGGCCAAAAATAAAAGAAACCATTTTATTTTACATATATAATTCATTTATGGTTTACATAATTGCGATACTCGTTGGGCAAATGGAATAAATGCCAATTTAGAAAAGAAAAAAATTTTGATTAATTTCCCACCAATAATATAATAAAATTATGTAGAAATTTATATTTTTAGTTGAAAATAAAGAAAGAAAAAGAAAATAAAAAATGTTGCCTACAATTAGGCGCAATATTTAAATTTAAGCGAAGTCACACACCTAAAAAAATAATTGCAACTGCCTGAGGGCAGTTCAGAGTTCAGAAAGATTACAACAACTGGTACTCACTCAATTGAGTGGATAATCAAAATTTGCCTCTTTTAACTATCAATGCAGTGGAAATATAATTTAAAAAAATCAATCAAAATACTAACCAATAAGCATTTCAAATAATGCTAATTCACCACAAAAAATTACAGGCCACAATAAACAATTAAAAAAAATCTAGTTGCTTAAGAGAGCTTGATACTCAAACTCTTGGCTTTGATATAGAACGCAGTGGATTTTTTCCTTATCTGAAAACTTGCTGCACCCGTCTGATTTCGAAATGAATAGACTTCACAATAAAGCACGTAGGTAGAGTACTTTTACAATACTTGACTGGCTTGGATTGGTGGACTACAATAAATGCATCTATAGTAAAGGGTTATCTACTTTGTGGTTTTGTGTGAAATTTCTGGGCCGTATCTCAGCCATAACCTCACTGAATATTAACTTTCAAATGCTCAAGAGTTAAAGACTTATCCGCATAATCACTGTTTTCGCGTAGCCCCACGAAAGAAATCCAATGGTGTCAAATCGCACGACCTCGGTAGCCAATTGACATCGCCAAGACGAGAGATTACGCGACCAAGAAATTTCTCTAACAATAATGTCATATTCGCTCAAAGAAGGAAGGTCCAATCACACCTCCCTTCCAAAGAGTGCACCAGATAGTAAGTTTTTTTGGGTGAAGTGGACTCTCTTCAATTATTTGAGGATTCTCGGAGTTCCAAATGCGACAATTTTACCTATTTACGAGTGAAAACAAAATATGATTGCTTTGGTTTGAGGTTTGACAGATGTCAAAATACAGCATTGCACTTTCGAAACGACTAAATAGATAACCCTTTATAACTAAGGCGGGAGAGAATAAAGGGAGGAAAGTATTTTATGTGAAACAGATGCTATACGGGCATGAATCATTCAGAATTGAGACAGGGACAACATTATGCACAAGAGGTTTCATTTACACCGAGACGGAGCTCTGCATAAAAATTAAGCACATTGTCTAGAGGTGTAAGTAACGTGAGTAAAAAATGTGGATTGCTTCTCATTTTTCTTCTTCATTTTAATAACAGCTCACCAGCCGTGTCTTCCCTCGGCGTTTAGCGCCAGCTGAAGACACCAAGTGAAGCCAGGACCTTCTCCATCTGATCTTTTCAACATATTGAAGATCTTCCTCTATATTTGCTCTTATCGGTGGATATTGCACCGGCCATTCGCAAAATATAACCCACGCAGCGTAATCGTTGCCTCTTGATTCGCTGAACTATGTCAATTTCGGTGTCAATCACACCTTCAATTTCGGTCAATTTCGCTGTATATTTCTTGCAGCTCATTGTTCCTTGGTCGGGATTTTAAATCTTCCGTAAAAGCTTTCGTTCGAAAACTTCTAATGTTGTCTGATCAAGACTCCGCTTCATTAAGCAGAATTTCCATTGAAGGAGTTGTGTTGTATAGTTCGGTATTTGCTGGTTGAGATAGGACTTCACTTTCACTTATATACATAAATATGCGAGTATAAATATTTGGAACGCTGAAGCGATTTTCAGTCGAGCCCCTCTTCCAATATTTGGTTTTACATCTTGATGTTTTTACCAACATATAGAGGAACCTACAGTCTATTATAAGCCGCCGCCGAACGCCCATTGGATTTTTATGTCAGAAATTCACTCGGAGATATTGACATTCCTTGTTGAGGGGCGAACGCAATCGGAAAAATTAATTTTCTATAATTTTGGATATAGATCGAAACTGGATTTGAACTCTGACCTACCGAAAGATAGTACGCAATGCTAACCACTCGACTACTGTAGTTTCTATTTACTCAGTCCAGAGTAGCACCGGTTGGCAAGAGTGATTCTGCGTTGGATTTCAAGGTTGACATTGTTGGTGTTGTTAATGCTGGTTCCAATATAGACGAAATTATCTACGACTTCGAAGTTATGGACTGTCAACAGTGACGTAGGAACCGAGTAGCGAATGCGCGAACTGTTTGTTTGATTACAGGAAATAGTTTGTCTTGTCCTCGTTCACTACTCATTCGCCTCTCTTTCTCGCCTAGTCGGGACAAAAGTAAAGTTGATGTCAGTATCATCAGTTGTTCCCTCTAATAGAAGATTGTTCGTTTCTTTGTTTGGCGCTGAAGCTCGCTTTATTTTCTCCTGCTTTAAGATGAAGTAGTCACGCGATATACAGTCACCTTGTCTGAAACCGCGCTTAGTATCGAACGTTTCAGAGAGGTTCTTCATAATTCTGTAGGAGCTGATGTATGGCGATAATTTCTTTCACAGTTTCCTCCAGTTCTGAAGTCACGCTGATAAGGTCCAATCAGTTCGTTGAAAAAAAAAAAACAGCAAAATAATTGCGATCAGATTGAGCATAATCTCAGCATATTACGAAAGAGCACAGAATTGGTTTAGTACTTGAAGGTTGAATTTCCAACTGGCCCTTGCTATAACTTTCTGTAACTCAACACAGAATAATTTATGCTGAATCGGGAGTAGAACAAAAGTATCGATTTATGCATATTAAATTACCAATGCCATGCCAAGCGTTATAGCGTTACAAGCAAATATCACGCATTTATATCTATCAGCAAAAAAAAAGGGAAAAAAATTGAAAAAAAAAAATTGGGCAGATGAGTAGGTAGGCAGGGCTGTGCCAGCCTGCAGGGCGTATGACTGACTGACTGCAAGAGGCAAGACAATAATAATAATAATGCTACATACAAATGTATAAATATACATATGTAGATAGAGGAACGTACATACATATGTATGTAGATGCCGATGGCGATAGCATTTTGCAATTCGACTTTCTGTAGACACTAACTAATATAAATATGTTCATTTACACATGTGGATGTGGATGTATATGCATTGTAGATGCATATGCATATGTGTATGTGCATATATCACTAAAAAACCATCAGCTGTAAGTATGTTAAGCGTGTGATTTGTTTTTGTTTTTGTTTTTTCCTTGCTTACTTCTTACTTCTTCCAGCCGTTACGTTTTTATTATTATCTAGATGACTTCGCGTAGGCCACTGGATTCCCACAAGTACTCATATGCACATACGAGTACATGCAGACAAACATATATTCACTTATAAGCAGATATCTAGAGCATTTCTGATATCTCTAGCCCCCATTATGGTTGTTGGGCTCAATTACAACCGCTGTGCGCTGCCAGTTGTTGTTTTTGTTGCTATTGTTGTTGCATTTGTGCTATTGATACGAGTATTGCTCTCCTATTTCCCTTAGATTTAGAAAAAATTTTTGGTTTTTGCTTTTGCTTTACCGACTGCCAGCTACTGTTAGCTGTTAACTGTTTGCAAGTTCACAATCTCAGCGCCAATTTATACCGACATTTCTACATGCATATGTACATACACACATGTTACGTACAGACAATTCCTCAATGTGAAAGTGAGTGCGTGAATGTGTATTCCCTTTGACGTGTATTCGCGCACTTGCGAACTTGAGTACGCGCTTGGAGCCAGCCACAAGTTGCGGTGAGTGGCATGCAGGCAGGCGGGGTATTGGTTGTATTGGTTGTGAGTAAGTCGCATAAGTATTGAAATCTGCTGCAAATAAACATTGTATGCACGTTACATACATATTTACAAAAATTATTACATTTTGTATTGCCATTTGTGCTTGCTTGCTGGCTGATATCGCCCATTTGCTGCCTCAAGTCCAATCGACGCATCTTGATTTGTAAGTCAATTGCCTGTCGAAGTCAGACCATAAGTATTTACTTGTGTATATATGGATGTACATACATCGGTACGTTGAATGTTGTCCGTATATGTAGATATGTATGATTGTATGTAGCATACTTGCCTCTCTAGTGCTTGCTTGAACTATACGCCAGTCTGTTTTCTTGGGATTGATCTGCTTCTTCCTCTCTATCTCTCTCTCTCTCTCGCTCTCTCTCTCTCTCTCTGTTTGTCTCTCTTTTGGCCAATAGACTGGAAAGTAAGAATGTTGGAAGCACAATTGTACACAGCTATGGACACAAGCCATTGTCATTAAAGTCGCAGCAACTTTAATGCGGCGGCTTATGTTGCTTTAATTCGATTGGTAACGAATTAACGGTATAAGAGAATGAGAGAATAAACTAATAATAAAAGTATGAGAGAATAAAATAATTGTTGATTTTTGATTTCAGTTAATGGGGCAAAGATGCTCAACTTACTACAACTGGAATGCCTCTAAATGAATTTAGTTTTATATTCAGCTTCGAATAATATTTTTTTTATTTAAGCTTCGTTTTCAGTTCTCAAAAAAAGGCAGAACTCCACGTAAAAACACTAACACTCTATAAAAGCTTAAGAAATTTACTGGTGTTAAATTTTCTTGTGGAGTATTGTCACCAAAAAAATTCAGTAAGTTTACTTACTACTTATAAAGGGTGATCCAATTAGAGGTACTTTTTTCAATAGCCTCTTTTTGACAAATCACGCGTAAGTGGTGTCAAACTGTCATGTTTTTTTGTTTAGTATTGTTTGGCATTTCATCATCAGGGAAAGACTTACGCCTGAACAACGTTCACAAATCATTCAACTTTGTTACGAAATTTCACGTTCTGTAAAGAACTTCACTCAACTAATAGTCAATATAAACGGCCTACTAAGCGTATTATTCGCAACACCATCCACACCCATCTTGAGAGCCACCATTCATTATTGGATAGTATTCGACCGAATAGATCACGTCCAGCACGCAGTGAAGAAAATATAACGACCGTAGCTGAGAATGTACACGAAGACCGTGGAAAGTCCATTCGGCGCCGTTCGCAGCAACTCGGACTGACGTAAGGAACGACTTGTTGCATTTTACGTAGAGATCTTAAATTGAAAGCGTACAAAATGCAGCTTGTACAAGAATTGAAGCCGCTCGATCTTCCCAAGCGACATCGCTTCGCTCTATGAGGTCTTGAAAAGTTCCAAGAAGATCCAACGTTTTCGAGCCAAATTTTGTTTAACGATGAGGCCCATTTCTGGCTAAATGGGTATGATGAGATTTGGCAGCTCTAGTGTTACAATCTGGAAACTGACAACCTTAACGTAAAGTTTGTCATTTCTGATGTTATACATACTCAGAACGTTTTGAATTACGAGCGCTATTTGTGTTGTTTAAAGTAACTTAAAACAACGGACACGGTCAAAATATGGATTTAAATTGCGAACATTTTTGCGAGATAAATTTTTTTTCTTCCGACGTGGATTAACTCAGCAACAGTGCATCGATGAACTTAGTTAAATTGTGGCGATAAAGCTCCTTCAAGAACCAGTGTATATCGATGGTATGATGAATTCAATCGAGGTCGTAGATTACACCAAAACGAGTTTCGGGAAGGCTGTCCGAAAACAGCTTTTTTTTCAGAAACTATTGATCTTCTGCACAAACTGATATTGCAAGATCATCATGTGACTAATCGTAAGATTAAAACAACTTTAGGGATTAGTAGGACTATAGTACATTTAATATTGCATGAACATTTGATTTTAAAAAAGGACTCGTGTCGATTGGTTAAGTGAAATGCAAAAAAAAAAAAAATTATAATAAATACGGTAGCGATGCTTCGAGACACGTCTATGACATTGCTACGGGTGAGTGTTTCAAGATGAGCTGAATCTAAAAAATTAATTAACGCACGAAGCGCTCTCAAGCAAATCGTTGCCTGTTTCTTTGGATAACCTGGACTTGTCGCAACCGTACATCGAGAATAACGCAGAACAGTAAATTCTGAGTGGAGCGCAAGCAGTTATTTTTCAAGAAATCAGGAAGGCGAGCTCTCACATATGATGAGCCATCCACTATATAGTCCTGACTTGACATCGAATGACTTTTTTTATTCCCAAATGTAAAAAATTAACAGAGAGGTCTACGTTTTTTGACACCTGAAAAGGCTGATTGATGCGATCAAAACGAACGTTGTGGAGATACCTCAATCAGAGTGGCAAAAGTGCATCGACAATTGGTTCAAATGTATGAATGAAAGTATATAGATCTTAATGGAGAATATTTTGGAACACAATAAAATGATTTTCGATGATTAATATTTGTTTTTGTTCTCTAATCCCGAAATACCGGGTTATCTCTGACATTCACTGCTTATTATAAAGCTTGACCCTTTGCATTATAAATGAAACGCAACATCATTCAAATGTCCACGACTTTTTGGCACACACTTGGTATCTCAGCCATAAAGCCAGGAAATTTCTCTCGAAATACAGTCATATTCGCTCGGTTTGTGTGGCTATGGTACCACCTTGTTGGAAACACACGTTGTCCGACTATTGATCTTGTTGCAGACCAAAAAAAAAGGCGGTTATCATATGACCCTAATGCTCCGAATTGACAGTCTCGCCATTGTCGTTTTCAAAGAAATAAGGTACAATCACACCTCCGAACCAAAGAGTAAGTTTTTTCTTTTGAATTATATGACGTTTTTCGCCCTGCATTTTCGAACCCACTAAATGGATAATAATCAGTTTAAATTTTAGAACATACAAAGAAAGTACTTTGTCTAGAATAGTATGCGTAGAACTTTTCTTTCCGAGAAGTAGACCAGATTTTCTCGGTATTTGAATTCAAAATAAACTGTTATTTATAAGTATTCAAATATTTGACGTAATAATCTAATTGTTATAATAAAAACCAAATAAAATTTTATTAGAAACAATTTTAAATACCATGATATAACCTTCCGAGAAATGATTAGATTTTTTCTCCCAAAACTGAGGATGTTGGTATGATCAGGAACCGATTCCTCGGCTACTGTTGCTGCAATAGTCGGAGACTTAGGAGTTAGGAGAATTCTTTTAAAAAAATGTAGTTTCCTGCCAAAAATAAAATAGCTAATGGTTGGAGGGTGCAAAAGACTATTTTGGATGGCCACGAGTCTATAGTGACTGTCAACGAGAGCTGATTTTGATTTTATGCGTTGATATGACATTCTCTCTCCAAAGATTGGAGTTAGCAAGCTCCTGGCGAAGATGTGAGGAGCATCGGTAAGTATCCTAGGAATTGCTTTGAGAGCCTAAGGAACCACTCTCCAGCTGAGGACTACCCTTATCTTCGCTCAATAGTTTTTGGTACACCAATAGAGTCGCCACAATTACTTTCAACTAGCCAGTGCTTCCCTTCTCCACAAATGTATGAGAGCCTTTCCCACAGTCATGAGTCATGCATATTCATTCCACTTCCACAGAACATACCGTTAGGCAAAATTGAACTTCCTTCCTTTTGCGGACAAAACTTCGAATAATGCTAATTGACTTGAATGTTTCTGCCTTTTTTATACAATGCTCGTACGCTTGTAGCAACAACTTTTGTCGCATGCAATTATTTGCTACTTTTTTCGACTGTTCGACGATAGTTGTTGTTGATGTTTATTTGAATTGTTGATGGCAATCACATTTGCCTATGCAACAACAAACTTTTTTTTTTCAATTGAAGTTCGCTCAAACTCAACATGTCGCAACGCTATGCGTTACACCATGCGTTGATGACATGGCGCGGAAATAAAACAGTTACAATGGGTAATGTTGAAGTCATAGCGCGTCATTGTTGACACCCAAGTGGTAGGCAGTAGTTGCTATGCGCCATGAGCAGGCCAGTTGTGGAAAATGTTTTTTTTTGCCTAGGCACGCGTATGCTTGTGCGTATGCGTGTGTGTTTAGTGTGTCCTATAAAAACGTAAACAGTTGTTGCACGCTCAGCCAATTGGGTATTTATTATTGTTTTTGCTGGGCAAAAGGGCAACACAGCACAATTTCATTGCAATATTTGCATTTCCGTTGACATTTTAGATGAGTATTTGTTTGGGTGTGTGTATATGTGCGTATGTGCGCGCTTGTCAATTCGCATTTCCGGCGTTCACATTGGATAGTGTTGAGCTTTAGCGAGTGTTGTATAAAAGTTTGTTGAAAAGTTTTAGAAATATTTTAGTACCTTATTTTAATTTAATTTAATTTAATATAAGTTTATTAATTTTAATTAATTGAAATTGCTATAATAAATATTATTTATTTTCATTTATTTAATTTAATTTAATTTAGTTAAATTAATTGAAATTTTTAAATTCATTTAAATAAATTTTTATTTTATTTTATTTTATTTTAATATATTTTAAATTATTGATATTTATTAAATTTTATTAAATAAAAATTTTTTTTTTGAAAATATTTTTAATTATTTTAATATATAAATTTTTTATATTTTATGTTGTTGTAATTAAATAAATATCTATCTATATATTAAATCAAATTTTTCTCATTTATTTGCATTTACTAAAAAATTTAATTTTTTTTATTTTATTTTTCGCTTTATTTTCTTTATTTTATTTTAATTAATTAAACTTAATTAAGATTATTATAAATTAATTTGATTTTATTTAAATTTTTTTTTTAGTTTATTTTATAGGCGGCCGCGATAGCCGTATTGCCATTCGGAAGGCCCGGATACAACAACCAAAATTATAGAAAATTAATTTTTCTAACTCTGGCCACCCCTCAACAGGGAATGCCAAGCCCTCCGAGCGTATTTCTGGTATGAGATAAAAGCTCCTCATAAAAATCCATCGGCCGTTCGGGGGCGGCTTAGAATAAACTGTTGGTCCCTTCATTTGCTAGTAAAAATATCAAGGCCCAAAACCACATATTGGAGGAGGAGCTCGTACAAAACTCGCTTTAACGGTTACAAAGCTCCAAATATGAATATATATATATTCATAAAGGGTGATCCATTTAGAGGTTTCCCACTTAAAAAGAAAAAACAGAGAACCTTAATTTAATGGGAAATGTTTATTATTATACGAAAGAACATTCCGTTGCATTTATTTTTTGAAGATTCTCTCTTTTAATTGTTGGCTTTGGCTACGTCGCAGATGGTCCATCCATTGAGTCCAATTTTCGGTGACTCGTTCGAGCGTTTCGACTGGTAACTGGCAAATAACATGCGTGATGTTTTGCGCCAAGGCCTGAATCGAAGCGTGATTGTCTGCATAGACTTTAGACTTTACATATATCCACAGGAGAAAGTCTAACGGTGTGATATCACATGATCTTGGTGGCCAATCGGCCGGCCCAAAACGTGAAATTATCTGCACATCGAAGTATTTTCTCAATAAATCCATTGATTAATGCGAGAAGTGGTAAGTGGCGCCGTATTGTTGAAACCAAATGTCGCGGAAATCACGAACTTCAATTTCAGTCATCAAATAGTCGATTATCATTACGCGATGACGGTCGCCATTGACGGTTACGCTCTGACCGGTATCATTTTTGAAGAAATATGGACCGATGACTGCACCGGCCCACAAGCCACACAAAACCGTTGTTTTTTTCTGGATAAAATGACAGCTCTTGAATGCCTTTAGATCGCTCTTCGTCCCAAATGCGGAAATTTCGCTTGTTTACACACTCATTGACCAGAAATGGGCCTCTGTGCTGAGCAAAACTTGGCTCGAAAACGCCGGATATTCTTGGAACTTTCCAAGAGCTCATAGAGCGAAGCAATGTTGCTTGGGAAGGTCGAGCGGCTTCACTTCTTGCATAAGCTATATTTTGCACGCTTTCAATTTAAGATCACGACGCAAAATGAGCCAAGTCGTTCCATTCGTCAGTCCGAGATGCTGCGAACGGCGCCGAATTGACTCTCCAAGGTCTTCGTGTACATTCTCAGCTGCGGCCGCTATATTTGCCTCACTGGACGTGGTCTATTCGATCGAATATTATCCAATAATGAATGCTGGGTCCCAAGGTGGTTGATGGTGTTGCGAAGAGTACGTTCAGTAGGTCGATTAAGTTGACCATAAGTTGAGAGAAGCGCGCGAAACACATTTGTTACAGAACGTGAATTTTCGTTCGTAAATAGAGTTGAATGATTTGTAAACGTTGTTCAGGCGTAAGTCTTTCGCTGATGAAATGCCAAACAATAATACTGAACAAAAATCATATGACAGCTTGACAGGACTGAAAATCTGTGAAAAAAAGGCTATTGAAAAAAGTACCTCCTCTTGGATCACCCTGTATTATGGTTTTAATTATTTTTTTTATTTTGTTTTACAATGTTTCGGTTTTATATTTTTTATTTAAATATGTTAGTTTTTTTTAATTATTTCATTTTATTTTCATCTGAATTATTTTTTAATATTATATTTTTATAGTTAATTTTGTCTTTTAGGTTATTTTATTTTATTTGTTATTTTTTTTCTAATTTTTATTTTTATTATATATAGTTTTTATTGGTTTTATTTAAGTTTTTTATTTTATTTTATTTCATTTATTTTATTTTATTATTTTATTTTATTTTATTTTATTTTATATAAATTTTTTTACTTTTTTGCAATTTATTGTATTTAATTTTAATTAATTTATTTAATTTAATTTAATTTTAAATAATTAAATTAATTTTATTTTAATTTAGTACGTCTAATTATTTTCAAGTTTTATTACTTTATATATTATTTTAATATTTAAAATTTTTTACTTTAATTTTATTTAATTTATATTATTTTATTTTTTATTAAATTTACCTTTTTTACTTTAATTTATTTTATTTTAATTTATTTTATTTTAATTTATATTAATTTATTTAATTTAATTTATTATATTTAATTTATTTTATTTTGTTTTAATTAATTAATTTAATTTATTTGTATTTGATTCATTTTGCTAATATTCTTATGTTTTTTATGTTATTTTATTTTATTATTTTCATTTTATTAATCCGTTTTGTACCCAATGTACTCGTAGATTAATTAATATTTCTCTCAAATTTCACCGAAATATTTTTTTCTAGTATATTTCCTCAACTTCCCCACTAAGATAACCTTAAAATTGTTTTAATATGTTTTTCTTCAGCCGAAAACTTTCACTCACCGCAATTGTGCGGTTTCTCTCATTAATAAACTTTGAAATCCAGCTCAATGTCAGCAATGGTTTGTTATTAAACAAAAACATAAATTACAACAACATAAAATTCATAAACTCAGCAAACCTGTAAACTGACAAAACAAACTAATTTTGAAGAAAACAGACAACTTCAATGGCTTCACTGATAATTTGGGTATCGACCATGCAGTCAGTCTGCTCATGGGTGAAAGGATGGCAGTGTGAACGAGAGAGAGAGAGAGAGAGAGAGACAGAGAGAGAGCTAGCCAAATAATAACAAACAATGGCAAAAGTTCATGAAGCCAGTGGAAGGACAAGTAAAGTTTCTGCGGTTTCGCACACATTCTTTGGGAAGAGGTTTTAGAGAGTGGTGAATGAATAGCTGAAGTAAAGTTGAAAAATGATAATATTGTAAGTAAGTTTTGCAGATTATGCTCATCCATCCATTTACGAGTCTGTATATGAACGTTCATGCATATGTCATAAATGTGTGTTCGACCCAGAAAATCCGCTTGAAATTCGATAGTAAAATGAAATTGAATTTTTTTTGCGCAAAAAGTTTGTGGTTTCGATATATTTTGAGTATTAAGTTGAAAACTTGTTGAAAATTGAGGTTTCTAAAGGCTCTTTTTTGTGATTTTCAGTAAGCGTGTGAGTGAAATTACTTATATATTAAATAAACTTTTTTAATTTTTTTATCTTTGATGCTTTCGCTACGTACAAAATTCTGCCGAAGCTGAAGTGTCTTTATCCAATCAGATAATAAGATTTAGACAGTGCAGCTCTGTTTTTTAATTCGCTGAACTGCTCGTATGTGACCGGCTTTGTAAATCTCAAACAGCACACTTTTCATAAACTCATATCAGAAAATTTAGGCAAAATACGATTTTTCGTATAAATCGGTACCAGGTATACTTTCCGAAGAGAATAACTATTTATACGAGGTGTGTTCCCAAGCAAAAGGTGAATTTTGAATTTTTTTTTGAAAAGTTCTTATTTACTCATCAATACCTATGCTGTCCCCTTCAAAGTAATACCCCTCGGATATAATACGCTTGTGCCAACGCTTTTTCCAATCCTCGAAGCACTTCTGAAATGCTTTACGGAATCATCTTTCTTCGATTATGACATGATCTCATCAATTGTGGCAAAACATTTTCATTTCATCAGTTTCTTTTCATCGGGGGTTGAGGCATGATTACGGTTTTGTTTTTGGCTAAAAAATCACGATAAGCATTGATGTGTGAGCTGGTGCAGAATCCACGATTTGTTTTACCAAAATTCTGGCATTTGCTTCACGAACACGTTGCATAACTTCCTTGTAGTATTTTTCTTTTTATTAACTGTACGACCTTTTGGCTGAAAATTATGATGCACCACACCATTGTAATCAAAGAAGACAGTGAGTAATTCTTCACATTTCATCGAACTTGGCGTGCCTTTTTCGGTATTGGTTTAACGGGAAGCTGCCATTGAGATGATTGGGCCTTGTTTTCGACGACATAACCATATACCCACGTTTTGTCACTAGTACTGATCCGTTTGAGCAAGCCTGGATCGTTGTTGATGTCATTCAACAACTCGTGAGCAATACTAATGCGACATTGATACGATTGATATGCCAACGAAAAGGATTCGATATTTTATTCGGCTGTTGAAGTGGTCTCACCTCGCAGAACGCGATTTTTGTTAACAGTTCAGTGTTCTACGTGTTCTTTCCGGAAAATCATTTGTTATCTGCGTACCTCGTTAGAGCGCCTCAGAAATAATACAGTGGTTTTGCGGTGGAAGAAAGACTTCATCGCCAAGGCCTTGCATTACACCTGGTGGATGGAGTTCTGAAGTTCATCACTGATTTGCGCCAACACTCCGACGGAAGAGAAAGGTGATGTAGCCAAAGATACTTTCTATGAGCGCCTAGAACGGGCCTATGAGTGCTGTCTCCATTACGATGTCAAAATTTTGCTTGGAGATTTCAACGCCAGGGTGGACAAAGAGATATTTTTGACGTAATAGTCGGAAAATTCAGCTCCCATGATGGAACATTCCCAAATGAAGTGAGACTGGTTGGCTTGGTCGGTGCCCAAAATATGATTATCTGCAGTCAGTATTAGATTCCACCACACGAAAATTCATTTGCTGGTTGGTTTCCGATTACCATATTCAGGGAGAGAGAGTTTTGACGGACTCGCGTTTAGAGCCTGTCGGTAGCTCTTTCTGTTCAGCGCGAAGATAATTAATGAGGATGTTGACCGATTTTTTGTGAATGGTACTTCGGTAGCTAGTTGTGTACAGCGGATCTGTGATTTTTCGGCTTCAAGCAGCACATATTGCTTACATAGCATAACGTTATGCTCCACAACGATTCTTCATCTCCGAGTTCAAATCCGGTTTCGAAAACTGTGTGACGTAGTTTAGGATTAGTTGGCAGATTGGCTTGTAAGTTGCGAAGAACGTTTCTTTGTGTTTCCTCCAGGTGCTGTAGGCTAGCGACTTGAGGATTTTGTTGTAGCTTCATACCTTGCTAACAATCGTGTATGAGAAGTTTGTTAATGAGATTGTCGAGTATGACTCCCAGTAACGTGGAGTTGTTTATACTCGGAATTTTCACGATGTCGACTTTCAGTTCGATTCATATTACTCGAAAAAGCTAGCGAGGAGCATAGATGTTGTGCAGTGAAGGATCGGGAATTAATATAGTTATATTTGAGCAAAGATATCAAAATATCCAGACCAAACGCCAATATCCAGAAGTCAAGAAAATTCCATATAGTGGTAGAAGAGCTTCAATATTTAGAAATAAAACCATAGCAGGGCGATGACACGAAATTGTTTAATTTTTATAAGTCAAGAGTAGTGATCTCGAGATTCTACTGATGGATACCCAAAACTCAGGTAATTTGCCAACTGGCGGATGGAGCTGCCTATTTTGCGGCTGCCATGCTGATGTACTGTTGGACTCAGATAGGTTGATGAAAGACGGGATCAGCAACGTCTCAAGCGCTTCTCCTCCATGACCTTGCAGCTCCGACAAAATTCATATTTTTTTATCTCTTTGCGTCTAGCGCTCGCCAGGTATGCCTTGCCACCTTACGCCATCTATTATTGACCTATTTAGTGAAATCCAGCCTTAACATATGCTTTGCTTTGGAGCAGAGCATACCCGCATTTTGCGCAAAGTGCACTTTAGTTAAGGTGGTTCCTTCTCTTGCGAGCTCGTCTAACGTGAGAGGCCATTGCGAATGATTCTACTTTTTCTTTTGACACTTTTGAGGCAATAATGTTGCATTAGAAAAGGGAGAGGTGCTTACACCGTAGCAATCAGCCATTCGGTGGATTCCGTGATTGCAGAGAAATTACTACTTGGAAGATGCTACAGAAGTCTGGTTGTCGCAGGCTCAAATGGAGTGAGAGCGAGGAGAGCGGAACAAGTATCCTATCCCTCATGGAGTTTTGAGCTGCCTGGACATTGCTTCTTGATGTAGAATATTTAAATTTTCGCTTTCATTCCTCTAAGGGTTCCTTGTGGAAAAGAATTAAAGATAGTAACCGAGCGTAACCTATATGTAGTTCGCCGTAGAGGATTTGTGGAAGAAAGCTTAGAAGAATTTTTAGTGCTTTCAAGAAAGTCGATAGAAAAGCTCCCGTTTCCAGCTTCGGAACGCTGAACTCTGTTTAGGTTGCTGCTAAAAACGGTGACGTGGTAGAAGAGCATGGGTCTGACTACCACAGTATATGTACATCCTTTGTCAATGGTCACTTTAAAAGTGTATATAGAGAGAGTAGTTATAGCTTTCTTTCTGCCGTTTTTTGGATCCAGTTAAGTTTGCTATTCCAGAATATGTCGACGTATTTAGCCTCTGTAGAGAGAGTGATGTTCAATTAAGCATGATTTTAAAAAGTTTGAAACTCTGCGCTGTCGTGTCAGTTTGAAAATGTTACTATTTAACAGTAACACTGAGATTGGTTGCTAATAACAGACACTGCGTTGAGTAAGCAAGAGTTTATATGAGGAAAATTGGCAACGTTGCTAATGAAAACATTAAATAAACATCAAAACTGCTGGGTGTCAGTTGCAGATGTTTAAAAAATTTTACATTCAATTAAGTTTTGTATTTGCATAATACCGTTACAATGTGAGTGACAAGGTCATGTGTTTTTCATTTCCACTCTACACAATTTTTTATGGGTCACAACACAATTCACTCTAATCGCTAAATAAATTTGGTGCATTTTATATGCAAATATGCAAAAAAAAAACTTGGTTGTTGGCGAATTTATGACACATTTAGAGAGTACGAAAAAAAAATTTATGATGTAAAAAGAAAAAAAAAAAAGAAAAATAAAACAAAAATAAAATAAAAACTTCAAAAAAACTTCCATATTCGCCATTAAGCCATTACCAAAGCATTTGCCAGCAGTATTACTCGTACAATGTGCCATCCGTTTTTTAAGTGTTGCAGCTGTTGAAATTTTTAAACTTTTTCAGACAACAAAGTTTCAACAATTTATGAACATACATATATATGTATGTACGCTCGCATATGAGTGAGTTTTTGTTTTTTTGTAGCGACTTAATCAGCGAAAAAGTTTAACAAGCAACAATTCAATATGATGGCCGTCAGTAGCAGCAGTCGAAGTGGAGAAAAAGCGCAAATGTGAGTAAAAGAAAAAATGAAAAACAGAAAGAAAAAAAAAATTAAATAGAAACAAATAAATTAAAACAAAAATAAAAACTAAAATAAAATAAAAAATTAAATAAAAGAAAAATAAAAAAGGAAAAATGAAAAAAAAATCAAATTTTTTCTCAATGTTTTGAAAATGTATGCCAATTTTTGGCAGTTCAAATAATATGAGAAATAAAAAATTGTTATAATAAAATGCGAAAAAAAAAAAAAAAGTTACAATAAGCGTAACATGTTAATATCGAGCATATGTCGTTGAGAAATGTTGCAACAGTGTAGCGAGAAATGCTTGACATAGCGCTGACATGCTTGTGGCAAGTGAAATATTAATTGGTTGCCTTTTTGTTGTGTTCGTTGTTTATGTCCTTCTTTACTTTTATTTTAGTTCCAATTTATTCTTTGCATTAATAGCAAAAACACAAAATCAATGGTTTAAAAAAGGATGTAGGGGCAAGTGTAAGAAAATTCAGGATGATCCATTTCGAGGTTCCCTACTTTTTTAAAGAAATTTTGAAATTTATTGAAAAATCTTTATTATCATACGGAAGAACAATCTTTGGTATTTATTTTTTGGAAGATTATCTCTTTCAAATATTGGCCGCGGCTACATCTCAGATGGTCCATCCGTTGAGTCCAATTTTCGATGACTCGTTCGAGCATTTCGACTGGTAACTGACGAATGACACGCGTGATGTTTCGCTCCAAGGCCTGAATCGAATCACGAATTGTCCGCTCAGACTTTAGACTTTACATATCCCCACAGGAAAAAGTCTAACGGTGTGATATCACACGATCTTGGTGGCCAATCGACCGGCCCAAAACTTGAAATTATCTGTTTATCTGCTCACCGAAGTATTCTCTCAATAAATTCATTGATTGTTGCGATGTGTGAGAAGTGGTGCCCTTTTGTTGAAATCAAATGTCGCAGAGATCAAGAGCTTCAATTTCAGGCAATCGAATAGTCGGTTATCAAGGCGCAATAACGGTCGCCGTTGATGGTTACGTTCTCACCAGCATCATTTTTGAAGAAATATGGACCGATGATTCCACCGGCCCGCAAACCACACCAAACCGTTGTTTTTTTTATGGTTGAAATGACAGCTCTTGAATCTCTTCAGGTTGCTCTTCATCCCAAACCCCAGAAATTGTCCTCATCGCTGAACAAAATTTGGTTCGAAAACGTCGCATCTTCTTGGAACTTTTCAAGAGCCCATAGAGCGATTCGAGATCGCTTAGAAAGGTCGAGCGGCTTCAGTTCTTGCACAAGCTGTGTTTTGTACGCTTTCAATTTAAGATTTCGATGTAAAATACGCCAAGTCGTTCCATACGTCAGTCCGAGTTGCTGCGGACGGCGCCGAATCGACTTTCCACGGTCTTCGTGTACACTCTCAGTTACGGCCGCTATTTTTTATGCATTGTGTGCTGGACGTAGTCTGTTCAGTCGAATGTTATCCAATAATGAATGCTGGGTCTCCAGATGGGTAATAATGTTGCGAATCACCTCAACAGTACGCTCAGTATGCCGATTATATTGACCATAAGTTGAGCGAAGTGCGACCATTTGCCACCTCTTCAATGCACGACATTTACAACTACAACCAGCGAAATCCTCGGCCACTCTTTTCACAAGCTGGACGAAGGATCGGCTCGAACTTATTCTATTAATGTCGATGACGTAAAAAATCCCGACTATTAATCACTCGAAGTTACTGGTAATCACATTTGATAGTAGAGACAAAGAAACGTTGCTGGCAACACGCAATTGGCTGGCTGGTCATAACCTATGCTGCACCGATTTGGACGACGGGGACTAGCGAGGCACAGTTCAACAAGCTACAAGCCTCTCAAGATACCGCCCTTAGGGCCGTGACAAGAAAAATCCTGATGGTGATCCACAAACAAAAGGAAAGTTGATCTCACTAATAAACGACTCGTTACTCGTCTAAGTCACCTGCGGATCGAGCCCTTACGTAAAACTGCCGAGGAAACTATCGGATATTTGACAAGTTTGAAACAAGAGCTGACACGATTGGAATTTTCGCACCGCAGCCGAAAGCAAAAGATCACCTCCCAACGCTGCGATCGACCAAAACGCGACCTGTGTATGGGGGAAATACTAAGCGTTGAAGAGTGAAGTGAGACGCATTTGCTGGCAGAAAAGGGGAATGGGCGAGATGCGTGAGATGAAGACCTTGAGAAGCTGGCCCTCAACCGATAGCGGAGGTACAGACGTTCCATAAACTAGCTTCTTTACAAAATTTGGTCGGTTGAGTGTATGCTGCACGACTGGAACCAAAGAGTATACTGCTGAAGCCGCAAAAACGGAGACCCCACAATCTATGTGAAATATCATCAACCAATAAATAGGACCAAATAAGTTTGGCTTTAGAACTCGTGGTAGTCTTACCATAAGAGACCATATCTCAAGTACTAGAAAAAATCAGGGATAAAACAATCGACACATACCAACTTTTTGACGATTAAACAAAGAAGCGAAGTGAATGGGCCTGGCTAGTGAATTAGACGAAATATGTGCTGGCATCCAACAAGCGATCGGCGCATTTAAGTCTTGGTTCCTACGGCATTGTTGACTGTTATAACTTCGTCTATCTAGGAACCACCATAAACACCATCAACAATTTCAGGATTGAAATTCTACAGGGATCATCTGAAAAGGTAAAAAGAGAAACTATAAGACGGTCATCATTTCCCGTCCAATAACGACATGCGCAGTCGGCATTAGGAGCTTTCGAGAGAAAAGTTTTTCTAAATCAGTGGTTTCAGAAACACAGAAAGGCCGCACAGAGAACACATATGACATTAACAATAAAATTGAATGAAAGAAAATTTGACATAACGACAAAAAACACTATTTGGTTCTTCGTGTCTCGATGTGGTATTTTTCGCAGTGCTTTTTGAAATCATTTTCGCATCGCTCTTTAAAGATTTGGCTATGAGAACACATTTTTACTTTCCATCTGTGTAAAAAGCTTATAAATATAACATTTTTTCTTCACATCACACAATTTTGTTAATAAATCTAGCAGCTTTAAAGCTTTGATTCAAAATGAAACTTTTGAACCCATTTTGAACTGGTATGAGAATGGTAGATGTCTGAGGGAAACATAATAATCCTCATATGAAAAGACGGCTAGGATTTTAGAAATGCCTGCTGATTGTATGAAAGAAAACAGTTCGTCATTTGACTGCAGGGTTACACGATAATGAAGCTCCCCACATTCAACGCTATACAAATTTATAAAACTCAAAACATTTCATTACTATTCAACAGTCGAACAAATCGCCAAGTAAATTTACAACATAAATAAAAACATAAAACATTCAAACATTCGAAGCATATGCCACTTTATATTTGTAAAAACAACAAAAAGCACTCCTCTCGCTCTCTCTCTCTCTTTCAGCCACTTTTCCGCTCATCCTAACCTCACTTACTGGCAAACGTACAACCAAACATAACCAGGGCAACAGTCAAAAAGTATTAAGAAAACATGTTACTACTAACACTTAACAAAAACAACAACTTAACAAATACAACAGAAAAACAACAGCAATAACAACAAATAGCAAATAGTAGCATTGGAAATCGAAAAAAGCAAACAAACAAACAAACAAACTTGTAGTCATACAAACAACTACATATGTATTGTACAACAACAACGCCAAAGTGCGGATTTGAACGAGCAGTTAACAATCAATAGTTGATTAAGTACCCCTGCCAAAGCTTGACGTTGGCGGTGGCGGTGGCAAGAGTAACCTGCTACGAGCGACGAGCGACGAGTTAAACATGCCCTTGTGCCCGGAAAAGTTGTACGAATTTGCATGCCAACAAACGAGCAATAGACAAGCAGCGCAACTACAGCTGTGAGCTCGTTGGGTCTAGGGTCTAGGGGTGTGTGCTCAAATATTGGCATTTGTTTCGAATTTCAACAACAACAACAACAACAAGCAAACAAAAGTTGAACGTTTCGCCTGCAGTGCACAGTGTGAAATTAAGTTTTGAATGAGCTACTAACTGTACATTGCAGGCGAGTATTTAGTTAGTCGAAACAGGCAAGTGGCACCGACTTCATTTTGCTATTTCGATATATATGTATGTATGTTTGCGTCTATAATGTATTTGTTTATTATTTGTTTACTAGCTCGAAGAGGATATGTGTTTTTTGTTAAGTATTTATTTATTACATGCACATACTCGTACATATGTATGTATCGAAATGTGTGCCAATACCTTTCAAACAATTTAAAAGTTTTTTCTTTTCAATATTTAATGAGCTTTTCAAGAATACTTAAACATAAATAAACACCTTATGCAAAAAAAAACAACAACAACAACTAATATATGGTTTCAGTTTTTCAGCGATGTCAGAAAGTTTTCTAAATGGTTTCCGAAATTACCATCGATTTATTCAAAAAAAAAAAAAACTTTAATTAAATTAACTAAAATTTCGAAATTTGTTTTCAAGAAATCTAATTAAAAAAAATACAAAAGAGAAGGGTTGTCTTCGGCTCTGCTAAAGTCTTTACTTATGAACATATCAAATTGCCTGCAAATTGCAAAATTCGATTTCGATGATTTTCAGTGTCAATATAAATTTGTATTTACGTCTCCAGAATACAAAATTTCTATACTGAAACATTTTTCACCCAAAACCTCGTATCTGAGCAAATCGATTTTATGGAGACTATATAATTTAGAAACCCGATTTCGATAATTTTCTGAACTAATATCAAAACAAAGATCTGGCTGGTTCCGACAGTAACTGTGATACTCACAGTCTCGCCGTTATCGTTTTCAAAGAAGTAAGGTCCAGTTACACTTTCAAAGAGTGCACCAGAGCGTAAGTTTTTTTTGGGTGTAATGTCTTCTCTTTAATTATTTGAGTATTCTCGGAGTCTACTCTTCTTCTTTTTTGGCGTAGGCACCGCTTACGAGATTATAGCCGCATCAACAATATCGCGTTTCTTCTCTTTGCTGTTTGGCGCCAGTTGAAAATAGCAAGTGATACCAGGTCGCTCTCCACCTGATCCTTCCAACGGAGCGGATGTCTTTCTCTCCTCTGCTTCCGCCAGCGGGTACTCTATCGAATACTTTCAAAGCTGGAGCACTTTCATTTCGGAAAATATGACATAAGCCATCGTAGTTGCTGTCCCTTGATTCGCTGAACTATGTCAATGCCATCGTATAACCTAAACAGCCTACGGTATTCGCCGTTGCACATGCGCAAAGAGCTACAAATCTTAAGCAAAACTTTTCTCTCGAAAACTCCTAAAGCCCATTCATCAAATGTTGTCAACGTCCAAGCTTCTGCTTCATAATATATAAGGTCGGGAATGATGAGCGACTTGCAGAGTTTGGTTTTGCTTCATCGAGAGACGACGTTACTTTTCAATTGTCTACTCAGTCCAAAGTAGCACCTGTTGACAAGAGTGATTCTGCGTTGGATTTCAAGACTGACATTATTGATGCTGCTAATGAGGGTTCCTGGATAGACGAAATTATCTACGACTTCAAAGTTATGACTGTCGACAGTGACGTTGGAGCCAAGTCGCGGGTGCGATGACTGTTTATTTGATGACAGGAGATATTTCGTCTTGCCCTCGTTCACTACCAGACCCATTCGCTTCGCTGCTTTATCTAACCTGGAGAACGCAGAACTTACGGTGCGGTTGTTATGACCAATTATATTAATATCATTGGCATACGCCAACAATTTTACACTCTTGTAGAAGATTGTACCTGGTCTATTTAGCTGTGCAGCACGTATTATTTTCTCCAGCATCAAATTGAAGAAATCACACGATAAAGAGTTACCTTGTCTGAAACATCGTTTGGTATAGAACGGATCGGTGACGTCCTTCTCAATTCTGAATGCGCTTCTGGTATTATCCAGGGTCAGTTTACAAAGCCGTATGAGTTTTGTCGGGAATTCAAAATGAGACATTATCGTGCTGTCGAAGGCAGCTTTAAAATCGATAAAAGGTGGTGTGTATCGATTTTTTTCTCTCGGGTGTTCTCCAAGATTTGGTGTATGGTCATTGGTGGATCTGTCAGGTCTAAAGTCACACTGATAAAGTCCAATTTATTTGATGACGGTGGGCATTAATCTCTCAGCTAGATAGGACCTTGTATACAATACTAAGGAGACTTATTCCACGATATTTGGCGCAGACCGTGAAGTCTCCCTTTTTTTGATTATCAGAGAACACCTAAGTTCCATTCGTCAGGCATGCTTTCGTTCGACCGTATTCTGCAAAGAAGCTGATACATGGTCGGAGTCTTAATTGCGACAATTTTGCTTATTTACGTATCCATCGTGTGAGAAATGTGGCACGTCGCTGAAGAAATTTTTTTTGGAAAAATCGTGGCCCACTGCTTGCTGTTCAAGGACCCGATCGACGTAACTACGGTGTTGTGAATGGTCAGCTGGCTTAAGTCGTTCTGTGAGTTGGACTTTATAAGGATGTCCAAGTGAAAAATAAGCCGTAATGTACCGTAAGAAAGTCTCAGTTCTTGAGAATGTCCAGAGATACACACATTCGGATCTTCGGCTACACCTTCACTTCCTACAGTGATATTTGAGGTGGAACGAGTTAAACTGTGATGTACAGACCTTGCAATTTCTCTTCAGATTCCAGTCTCTTCAAGTTTTGTTAAAATTTTACCAATTGAATGTTTCTTATCATTCGAAAGAACATTCTCTGGCATTTATTTTTTGAATATTATCTCTTTCAAATGTTAGCCGCGGCTTCGTCTCAGATGGTCTATCCGTTGAGTCCAATTTTCGATGACTCGTTTGGCTGGTAACTAGCGAATGACACGCGTGATGTTTTTCTTCAAGGCCTGAATCGAAGCGGGATTGTCCGGATAGACTTTAGACTTTATATATCACCACAGGAAAAACTCTAACGGTGTGATATCACATGTTCTTGGTGGCCAATCGATCGGCTAAAACGTTAAATTATCTGCTCAGCGAAGTCTTCTCTCAATAAATCCATCGATTGATGTGATGGCGCCGATGGGAAGTGGCGCTGTTTTGTTGAAACCAAATGTCGCGTAGATTACAAGGGATCAAATAGTCATTTACCATGGCGCGATAACGGTCGCCATTGACGATTACGTTCTCACCGGGAACATTTTTGAAGAAATATAAACCGGTAATTCCACCGGTCCCCAAACTACACCAAACCGTTGTTTTTTCTGGATGAAATGGCAGCTTTTGAATCTCTTCATGTTACGCTTCGTCCCAAATGCGTTAATTTTGCTTGTTTACATATCAATTGAGCCAGAAATGGGCCTCATCGCTGAACAAAATTTGGCTCGAAAACGTTGGATCTTCTTGGAACTATTCAAGAGCTCATAAAGCGAAGCAATGTTGCTTCGGAAGGTCGAGCGGATTCACTTCTTGCACCAGCAGTATTTTGTACACTTTCAATTAAGATCTCGTCGTAAAATGCGCTAAGTCGTTCCAGACGTCAGTCCGAGTTGCTGCGAACGGCGCCGAATTGACTCTCCAAAGTCTTCGTGTACACTCTCAGCTACGACCGCTATATTTTCTTCACTGCATTCTAGATGTAGTCTATTCGTTCGAATATTATCCAATAATGAATGCTGGGTCTCAAGATGGCTGATGGTGTTGCGAATAGTACGCTCAGTAGGTTGACCAACAGTTGAGTAAAGCTGGCGGAACACATTCTTTACAGAAGGTGGATTTCCGTAATGAAGTTGAATGATTTGTGAAAAGAAGGCTATTGAAAAAAGTACGTCTATTTGGATCATCCTTCATTAATAGAATAAAACTTTCTTATAAAAACACTTGATCTTCAGTTATATACATTACTACAATCTGTACTGATATTTCTACTGATTTAATTAGCAATCTTGCCAATTTCCTTAGGAAAAATTGAGAAAAAAAATTCATATGGAAATAAAACGAAAAAAAATTTAAGCGATTTTTTATAATTTTTTTTTCCCAAATATCTAAATTTAGAGCGAAATAATGGGAGAATATCAAAACAAGAACGTAAACGCCCATCAATTACTATTTTTGGTGTATTATTCTCTCACATATACAAACAGGCTTTAACAATTTTTAAATATCTCCATCTATCAAGGACATTCAGGCAGTTCAGTAAAGTATGAAAATATGAAAAATACAACAACTCTACTTGAATAAAAATTTATAAGCTAAACATAATTTATGCTTGAACCAACCCAAGCAATAACAAAACGAATAACACACGCGTTCGCACAACAACGTATTGAAGAAGTAGAAAAAAAACCCAAAAAAAAAACAATGTAAAAGTGTTAGCAAGTTAACCAGCTTGACATTTGGGCTTAGCGGGTGGGTTGTGTCAGCGCTTGGGTGGCATTTCGGAAACACATTTTGCATGTCAAATCGATTGCTAGCGAATGGAATACGTAGTGGATGGATATTCAAATTTGCCCCATACGATGGCGCCCTTTTATAAACTTTTATAAACTTAGCAGCGACTTTCTTTGCCCTTTTTATCAAACAAATAAATATCTTACCAAAAAAAAAAATGTATTTTTATACCACCTTATTCCATGCGACTTCTGCACCTCTCTAACCTCTCACTCTTCTGCTTTCTCATTGTTTATCCATTGGTCGAGTGATAAAAAATGTCAAACCGTAAGTTGTCAAGTCCCAAAGTGTCAGTAAGGCACGTTTTCAGTTGCCAAAAAGTTGCATGGGTGGCAGCGATGGCGTCGGGTCGCCTTCGCTCTCTTACTCACCTTGTCGCCTGGGAGCTGAGTAACAGCTCATGTTCGTTTGCGCCCGACGACCTCAGCTGTGTTGCTGGTTGTTACTATTAGACTCTACTTGTTATTCGTTGCGGGTACTTGGCCTCGCCTTCTTTCTTCTGACGCCGACTAACGAGCCTTCGAAAGCTACTTTTATTTATTCAGCTTGTGCTGAGTTTTCTCTGTTCTCTTTTCGGCAGCTGGAAATATGTTCTATTTTTGATGCCTGTTTTGCTCTTCTACATGTACTTAATACATAATACAATATTTTATGCCATTTTTTTTGCACTTGGCGTTGTTGTTGTTTTTGTTGTTGCTTTTGTCTGGACAAAAACTTTGACGGTTTTATGCTAAAAACAGATTGGAAAAGCGCTACAAGCATAAAAATTAAATGAAGCGCTGCTTTTTTTGGACACCTAAACTGACACACCATCCTCTCATCTCTCGCTCACCCTCTTCCAAACACCTCTTCCCACACACTCTCTCCAGTGAACTCTAAGGGTTTTTGTGCATATGTATTTGTTATAATTTTTGCCAAATCTTTACTTTGTTGTTTTTGCTGTTTTTTTTTCTGTTTTCTCTTTTGTATTTTTTTGCCTTTCCTTGGGTGCCCTTATAATGTATGCAGTGCTTGTCTTAAAAGAAAACTCCCACTCTCCTTGATATATTACACTCCCATCACACTCTCCCTCGTAACTTCGCCAACTAACTACTTTCGTATTCCAAACTTGATGTACGCTTTATTGAGTTTAACTCGCTCTTTAAGTTAATACTGTTCGGTACAGAGTGGAGATGAATAAATAAGGCAATGCCGTCGACCGTCGACCGACAACCGACAACCGACATCCGACGACCGACGAAAGATGAGACGATGGATGGTTGCCCTTTTTTTGATCGAGACGAATGCGAATGCGTTGCGTGCGTGTGTGCGTAAAACTTTTCCAAGCAGGCGGTAATTTTGTTTAATATTTATGAGCGAATTTGACGTTGACTTTGTGTTGGAATGGACAAAATGTATTACAAAATCCTTCAAAGTAGTTTTAGTTTTACTTTAAGTAGCTCTTGGTATTCTGAGGAAACTTTAATTTCTTCGGTATGCCGAAGAAAAAAGGGACGACGACTGAATAGTTTGAGTTTACTGATACTGAAATTATGTGATCCACTTTTTTAGAGAAAAAAAAAAACACAGAAAATTCAAATTTAATGGGGTGTGTTTATTGTCATACGAAAGAACATTCTTTGCCATTTATTTTTTGAAGATTATCTCTTTCAAATGTTGGCCGCGGCTACGTCACAGATGGTCCATCTGTTGAGTTCAAGTTAACTGGCGAATGAATGCGTGATGTTTTGCTCCAAGGCCTGAATCGAAGCGGGAAAAAGTCTAACGGTGTGATATCAAACGATCTTGGTGGTCAATCGAGAATTGATTGATGCGATAACAGTCAGTTATAATGGCGCTCTAACGGTCGCCATTGATGGTCACGTTCTCACCGGCATAATTTTTGGAGAAATATGGACCGATGATTGAAGTGGCAGCTCTTGAATCTCTTCAGGTAGCTCTTCGTCCCAAATGCGGCAATCTTGATTGTTTATATACCCATTGAGCCAGAAATGGGCTTCATTGCTGAAAAAGATTTGGCTCGAATGTGTTGGATCTTCTTGGAACTTTGCAAGATCACATAGAGCGAGACGATGTCATTTGGGAAGGTCGAGCGGCTTCAGATCTTGCACTAGCTCTAAAATAAATGCGCCAAGTCGTTCCATACGTCAGTCCGAGTAACTGCGAACGACGTCGAATCAACTCTATATGGTCTTCCTGTACACCCTCAGCTACGGCCCCTATATTTTCTTTATTTAGCGCGCGAAACACATTCTTTACAGAACGTGAATTTTCGTAATAAACTTGAATAATTTGTAAACGTTGTTCAGGCGTAAGTCTGTCCTTAATGAAATGCCAAACAATACTGCACAAAAATAACAGACGGCTTGACACGAATCACGCGTGATTTGTCAAAAAAAGGCTATTGAAAAAAGGTACTTCTACTTGGATCACCCGTTATATGAGCGATTTTGGGCCGAGGTTGTACTTACTCATGTAGCACCCAAAGAGATCTAACGACTAATGCCCATATATTGAATGTATGGAAGAAACACTTCTTCCGCAAGCTTAAATTCAGTGAAAATTAGGCACCCAGAGATGGCGCTGATATAGGCGTTCCATTACCTGCTTATGATAAAGTTCGAACAGCGCTTAAAGCAGAGTCAATAGACTCCACACCTTAGCCAATCATTTTCGGAAAAGCTTCCTCAATATCGCATATAAGTCACACTTAGGTCTTATCCAGTGTACTTTATGAAAGACTCAAGGCCACCGTTAGCAAACTTATTAGACCTTATTAGTTTGGTTTGAGGCCTGGTCGAATGTACTATTGACTAGATATTCTTGGAGAATATCCGTGAGAAATGTATCGACACACAGCCACCCTTACTTAATTTTAAAACTTCCTTCGAAAGCACAAAAAAGAGCTGCCCTACGCCATCATGTCTGAATCTGGTATACCCGCAGAACTTATACATCTGTGTAAACTGACGCTGAGCAACACAAAAGGATCCATCACAATCGGGAAGGATCTCTCCGAGCCGTTCGTTACTAAGCGCGATTTTAGACCGGGTGACTCCTTATCGGGTGACTTCTACAACTAAATTCTAGAGAAAATAATACGAGCTACAGCGCTAAACGGAGGAGATATTAGCCTATGTTGATCGCTAAACAACCATTTCGTTCGTCATAAACTGGGCAACAACTAATTCTCAACCAGTGCGTAACGGAGTGAGTATTAAACATTTAATAGGAAGGCCGAACACACTTTTTGCCGTACCGTAAATAAGTCGAACAAGACGCTGTTGTGCGTTAAGCACGATTAGCCGGCTTGTCTAGTTGGGTCAATTACCCGCTTAGCTGGTGGGACAGGGATTTGCGGTGCCTCTGGGTAGAACCAGTCGGTTCCTCCAACCTACCTTACTGCTGCACACTAGTTACCTCGACGTTGCTAAGAAGCCCACCGTTGAAATGCTAACGCACTCACTGCTCAGTCCAACATCGCCGTTTTACTGGTCGCCCGCCACTATCCGCTCCAAATACGACCTCTCAGAAATAACGACTTATATCTGCAATAGTTAGTGGTACTTTCGCTCGACTGTGGATCGGATGAGCTCACTTTAGTCTTTGACAAAACCCACCTCACAAATTTTGAATTCGTTGAGCATCTCGTTAATTTAGAAATTCACATATACACCAACAACTCTTTACGAACAAAAACGAAGCTCTGCAAGTCGACCCTGCCATATAGTTCACGAGCACGGAAGATAATGACATCCGAAACGGTTTTCAAGAAAATGGTTTAACTAATGATTTCTGGACCTTTGAGCACTGGTTGAACGGTTACGTTGGCTAGGTAATGTCGCCCGAATGGATGAAAACACCTTAGCTTTCAAGGTACATATTTGCCGGAGAGATAAATCACAGGACGCGAAAGTCCATCACTTAGTAAGAAAGATCAGTTTGTGAAGGACCTGGTTTCACTAGATATCGACCAATTGACGCCGAAAGCGAAGGAAAGAAACGAATGGTGTGCTACTGTTGACTAGGCGGCAATAATCGCGAAGTGGTGCTCAAAAAGTAGACGAACGCTCTCACCTTGTCTCTCACTCTGGTTCTAGTTCTAGGAGTTCTCTCTATATTTGAAAGGAGCTTGTTACTTAACATTCTTGCAGAGATTTAAACGACAATCTTTAGTGGCTTGAATAAGTAAATACATTTGCATTTGTGCTTGTACTTATTAATGATTTAAGACTCATAAAGGCATCCTATTAAAATAAATAATTTATGCAACTTCCGATGTATACATATTTACTTCCATATATAAATGAATGAATGAATGCACATATATGTATATTGTGTGTATGTGTGTGAATGCGATTAGAAATATATGGAATAATTGCAGAAATATGTCACATCACTCAACTATCTATCTGGATTTATGTATGTATATGTTAACTGACGCCTAAAAAGCTCCGTACTAGTTATAGATAAGTGTGTATTTCTACGTATTATTATATACTAAGGAGCAAAAATTAGTCTATCATGTTATAACGGATGATCCATTTCGAGGTTCCCTACTTTTTTAAAGAAAAAAAAAAAACACAGAACATTTCGACTGGTAATGGGCGAATGACAAGCGTGATGTTTTGCTCCAAGGCCTGAATCGAAGTGGGATTGTCCGCATAGACTTTAGACTTTACATATCCCCACAGGAAAAAGTCTAACGGTGTGATATCACACGATCTTGGTGGCCAATCGAGCCGCCCAATGTGTGAAACTATCAACTCATCGAAGTGTTCTCTCAATAAATCCATTGATTAATGCGCTATGTTGGCGCCGTCTTGTTGAAATCAAATGTCGCGGAGATCAGGAGCTTCAATTTCAGGCATAAATTAGTTGGTTATCATAGCGCGATGATGGTCGCTAACATCGATGATTCTACCGGCCAACAGACCACAACAAACCGTTGTTTTTTCGGGATGAAATGGCAGCTCTTGAATCTCTTCAGGTCGCTCTTCGTCCGAAATGTGGTCCATTGAGCTAGAAATGGGCCTCATCGCTGAAAAAGATTTGGCTCGAAAACTTCGGATCTTCATGGAACTTTTCAAGAGCTCATAGAGCGAAGCGATGTCGCCTGGGAAGGTCGAGCGGCTTTAGTTCTTGCACAAACTGTATTTTGTACGCTTTCAATTTAAGATCCCGACGTAAAATGCCTCAAGGCGTTCCATACATGAGTCCGAGTTGCTGCGAACGGATCCGAATCGACTCTCCACGGTCTTCGTGTACAGTTTCAGCTACGACCGCTATATTTTCTTCACTGCGTGCTGGACGTGGTCTATTCGATCAAGTATTATCTAGTAATAAATGTTGGGTCTCAAGATAAGTGATGGTGTCGCGTACGCTCATTAAGCCGATTATGTTGATCAAAAGTTGAGCGAAGCGCGCGAAACACATTCTTTACAGAACGTGAATTTTCGTAATAAAGTTGAATAATTTGTAAACGCTGCTCAGGCGAAAGTTTTTCCATGATGAAATACCAAACAAAAATAACATGACAACTTGGCACGACTCCCGCATGATCTGTGAAAAAGGCTATTGAGGATCGTACCTCTACTTGGATCACCCTTTATTTTAAATATTTTAATCTTCTTTTCAGATTTATTTATATAACTTTTTAGTTAAATTAAGTAAATTTTGTAAAAAATCTGAAAATTATTGAAGGTATTGAAAAATATTTGTTATATATCTTAAAATATAGATTTTTGTGTTTTTATAATTTTTTTATTTGTAAGTTACTTAAAAAATTTCGATTTTTTTTGGAAATAAAGGGTTGTCCATTTAGTGGTTTCGAAGGTGCGGGGCTGTATTTTAACAGCTATCAAACGTAACTGTCAAACTAAACATGTCCTGTTTAGTCAAAAGTCAGGCATCTATCAAAATGGATCGCTGAACCTACTACAAAAATGGTGATTCAAGCATAGCCACGTTTCGTTCTTTAAGAGGAAATTATGGTGCACATAATCGTCCAATGACTTAAGCTTTTGGTAAGGTTTTAAAGAAAATTCGAGAGATTAGATCGGTTACAGATATTTTACGGCTTGCGCATCATGGTTTTGCTCGTTCCACCCCAAATATCGCTGCAGGAAGTAAAAGTGTAGCCGGGGACCCGAATGTGTCTATTTCTCGACGTTCTCAAGAGCTGAGACTTTTTACGGCGTATTGTGCACTTCAACTTACACATATTTAACATATACATATATATAGGGCTTTCCAATAAAAGCGATATGATTTCTTTAAAAAAACACATACAAATTGTTAAGGATTTTTTTTTATGTGAAGTGCAATCGATATAATTAAGTTCTGAATATAACATCATTCAAATGGCTTCCACGTCTTCTTCTGCAGGAGCGAATTCGGTGAACCCAATTTTCGAGCACTTTTTCCAATAAAGCAAGTCGTATGTCATGAATAGCACATTCAATATTGATTTTTAAAGCTTGAAGAGAGGAGTTTGGTTTATTGCTAAATACTAATGACTTCAAATGGCCCCAAGAAATAGTCTAACGGTGTTAAATCACAACTTCTTGGAGGCCATTCAATGTCACAATTTCCTGAAATAATCGAATCTCCAAACATTGCTCGCAATAATTCGGTTGTTCGCACGTGCTGTGTGACACGTAGCCCCGTCTTGTTGGAACCAGATGTTGTTATGATCAACTTCTTCCAATTGTGGCCATAAAAAGTTGGTTATCATCGATCTATACCGCTTTCAATTGACAGTAACGGTGCTATCAGCTTCATTTCGAAAGAAGTACGAACGGATGATTCCACCAGACCAAAAACTACACCAAACTGTCAATTTAGGTGAATGTAATTGTTGTTTATGGATAATTTGTGGATCTTCTTCGCACCAGAATCGACAGTTTTGTTTATGATGAAAGTGAGCCTCATCGGAGATGATTTTCTGAAAATAAAATCGTTATCGTTTTCAATTTGTTCCAAGACAAAACCAGCCAATTCACGACGTTTATGGTGGTTCTTGAATGAAATTTTAAACATTACTGAATACAATGAAAAAAATGACAGATCATGACATATTAAAAATGGCCCAAAAGACACTTAGATATCATATCATCCCTATTGGAAAAGCCTATATTTGGCTCTTAAAACTGCTGAAGCGTTCTTCGGCCGAGCTCCTCTTCTAATTTGTTGCTTTGCGTATTGATATTTTAACCAAGGAATGGAGGGGCGTACAGTTTATTCTAAGCCGCTCCCGCACGGCCCATGAATTTTTATGAGAAGCTTTTACAATGCCGTAGTTTCGACGATTGTTTGCTTTAACAACAACCTGTGGACTGCGATTTTTACAAAAAAAAATTCTTCAGCGACGAGAAACATTTCTCACTCGGTGGATACGTAAGAAAATAAAATTGTCGCATTTTGGGCTCCGAGATAAAATAATTACCGAATGGCCATTACATAAAAAAAAAAAAAAAAAAAAAATTAAAAAATTACTGCGCTCTTTGGTCTGGAGGTGTGAGTGGATCTTACTACTTTGAATACGATAACGGTGAGATTGTCATTGTCAATTCGGAGCATTATGGTCGTATGATAACCGATTTTTTTTCGCCTCGAATTGAATAATCTTCTTCCTGTTGGCGATGTCCATTGACTATTGAGGTAGTGCGATTTGACGCTGTTGGACTTTTTTAAAGGCTACCTGAAGCATCGTGTTTACGCGAATAAAGCTTTAAATTTTGAGCAAATCAACATTCAAGGTGTCAGAAAGTGATCGAAAAATGCCTCAAATGCATCAAAACTTGAAGAAATTCGCGAGATGAAGGTTCAAAATTTATAATAAAAATTAATTTCATGAAAAAAAATATTTTTAATGCATTTTATTTACGTTTATTTTGGAAATTGCAAAATGGATAACCCGCCATATTATGAAAACGAAAGCAAAGATCAGAAAACTAAAATACGAAATTTTTTTTGAAATGCTGAAAGTTATCGAAGATTTTTTAAAATACATTTTGGATGAATTTTGAAATTTCGATTTGTGTGTTTTTTTATTAAAAATAAATAGTGAATTTTTTTTGACATTAATTCAACAAAATATATATATTTTTTTGACAAAAAAAAATCTGGAAATATTTTTAAAAAGATGCATCGCACATCTTAGCGCCTCACTGCTTGCATATACTTGCCTGCCTTGTACATACATATGTATGCGCAATGTATGTAAGTTTGTAGGCAAGTTAGTTGCCTCTATTCATTAACAAAATTCCCTACGGGTCATCATATTCCAATTGCATTATCTTGTAAAATTTATGCGAAAATTAAATTATACTCAAATGCAGCCACATATGCGCACACACACACATGCGTGCATAAGTAACAATAACAATAGCAATAATAATAATAGTTATAATACCGTTATAACAATAGAGTAGCACACGACGATGCTAAGTACAACAATTATGAAATAATACATATATATACATACATACATACATACATGCATACACACTGATACAAAGTATATAATTTCATATCTGTACACACATACATATATACAAGTACATATATGAGTATATATGTGGTGAGAACGCTTAAATTTGTCGAGTAAGGCAAGGACTTTCAGCATAAATTCAACAAAATACACACACACATACTTATATACACTTGTATGTACATAAAATGAGTTTGAGTTTACCCCAACAATGAAATAAATTTTCATGTATTATTAAACTCTAGTGAATATATAAGTATATATGTATGTATATTTACATATACATAAATATTACTAAAATTCTATGGCAAGACAATTGACTGTGCGGTCCACACGCATGTGTTACAACATGCAACTGCATGTGTTGCAAGCAAACTTCAAATGTGAAAATTTAATTAATAACTAAGTTATTAACTTGAACGAAGTACGGTTAGCATGCTTACTCATACACATACACATACACTTATTGCATGCACTTGCGTTTTACAAATGACTGCTACAGCAGTTACACGCACACACGTGTATGAAAGTATGTATGTGTAAGTATGCAAATAAATACTCGTTCAAGGGTGTTGGCTTACCGTAAAGGTGCGGCTTTATTTGGCATGCATAATTTGAAACTTTGTATCTGTATTTACTGACAATACATACATTCATATATATTTGCTATATTCATATTTACTTATTTTATTTGAAATTATTATATTTACTAAAATAATTGCTTATAAATCATATTTAGCAAGTTGCTCTTTGTCTAATTTGAAGTTGTCTTTGTGAGCTGCCATTATGCCTTAAATTCATAGCTTTGAGATTCTAGCATAAAAATATGTTTTTTTTTTATTAAAAAATTATTTAATTCTTAAAGCTCATTTCCGAAGATTTTAACATAAATAAATAAACAAAAATAAATAAGTAAATAAATAAATATATATATATATATATATATATATATATATATATATATATATATATATATATATATACATATACATGATAGAAAGAAATTTCGCGTGTTGATAAAATATTGCCTTTTAGAAGGAAAAAATACAGTTGAAGCAAAAAATTGGCTTGATGACGAGTTTACGATGGAAAGAAAATGCCTAAAAGAGGTTGATACCGACGAAAACATAAAAAAATCCACAAAATGATTTTAAATGACCATAAAATGAAATTGAATGAAATAACAGGCACTCCGCAGATATCAACTTAACGTGTACATCATATCATTCACGAATATTTGAGTATAAAAAAGCTCTATGCAAAGTGGGTGCCGCGCGAGGTCACTTTTGACCAAAAACAACGACGAGTTGATGACTCGGAGCAGCGTTTGGAGATGTTTAAGAGTAATCAACCCGAGTTTTTGTGTTGATATGTGACAATGTGTGATGCATGGCTCCATCATTTCATTTCGAAATTCCATCGACAGTCATCCAAGTGGACAGCACACGATCAACCAGTTCCAAAGCGTGGAAAAACGCAACAGTTGGCTGGCAGGGTTATTGTGTCTGTATTTTTGACTACCTTGAAAAAGTAAGGATTATCAACAGCGACATAGCGTTATTGGACCGTTTGAAGGATGAAATCGCCGAAAAACGGCGGCGTTTGAAGTAAAAGAAAGCACTGTTTCACCAAAACAATGCACCGTGTCACAAGTCTGTGAAATCGATGGCAAAACCGAGGAAAGATTTTATAATAAAAAGATAATAAAGATTTGGTAATCTCGAGATCTCTCCCCCAGCGGCTATTTACTGTTCTCAGATCTCAAAGGAATGCTCACTGGAAAGAAATTTTTGTCGAATGAAGAGGTGATCGCCGAAATTGAGTCCAAAGTACAAATCGTACAACATAAATGGTATCGCAAACCTGGAGGGTCGGTCCAATCAGTCTATCACCCTTGAAGGGCAAATGAATTTTGCCAAAAAAATGTATTTTACTAACGTAGACCGGGGACAGATAAATAATTAGAACATAAAAAATTATAAATAGGAAAAAAATAAATAAATACATAAATAAGTAAAGCAATAAGTAAATAAATGAACTAATTAAACGAGAAAATTAACACATAAATGAAATAAATAATCGTAAAAGAAAAAAAAAAGAAAAAAAAAATGACAAAAAAATTGTTAAAAATAAAAAAATTTCGATAAAGAAATCTATAAACAAATAAAATATACAAAAAAAAAAAATTATAAACTTATAAAACTAAGCAAACATACTCGTGTAATTAAACCATTTGAAGTAGTCGAATTTCTTTTACTTATATATATATATATATAAATCAATGCAAATTTTGATGAACGCTTATATCTTGAGAACCACCAGATCAAATTGCACCAAATTTTTGGAGTTATAAAGGGATACTAGAAGAAGGTTATTGTGTATAGGTTCATGAGATTGGCGTACATTGTATGTGGTGTTGAAAGAGAGAGAAAGAGTAAAAAAATGAAAATGAAAATAAATGTAAAAAAAAAATTTAATTAATAGAAAAAAGTTTGGAAAAATACTTAAACTCAATTTTTTTTCGTTTCCTTTTCCAAAAAAAAAAAAAAAATCGAGGATTCAAAATTTCAGTTAGATTTTCTTAATTTTTTTTTTTATAGGTGTAGCAAAGCACGCTGGGGTCCGCTAGTTAATTATAAAAAAATGATTTACTTACTCTTGGTTACCAATAAAATGACTGGTTTACATGTTAATTCGATCCGTTTTCAAAAGATGGCTCCACCTGAAAGTTCTGACATATTTCATTAGAAATGTTTAACATCTGTCAACACTGGTTAGTTTACATCAGCATCTGTTTCTTAAAACAACATGATTTTTTGCCTCTTCGAAAATGTTCGGATTTGTGTTAAATAAACAGTACTTGCGGGACGTTTTGAGTTTTAATTTTAATTGGAAGAGAAATGTAGCGAAACCCATGGTATACTTGTGGAAGTTTATGGTAAATCTGCGCCGACCGATAAATCATGCTAAGAGTGGTTTCGACTCTTCTAACTTAACTAACTTAGCATTGACGACAAAGAGTGTCCTGGCAAACTCAAAAAGAATAGGAATGAGAAAATGGAGACTTTACTGAATCAAGCTCCGTACCAAACGCAAAATAAACTCGCAGAATTATTCAAAAAAAAAAAAAAAAAGAAGGGAAATTGGGTGCCGGTACGAGTTGAAGTCGAGAGATGTCATAAGGTGATTTTTCACCTCAGAACTGCTTCTTGAAAGACATCAAAGGAAACGATTTTTGATAGCCCCAAGAAGAAAAAATACTAAGCCAAGTCTGGCGAACCTGTTCCATCGTCGTCTACATCGGCGCAACATAAGTCTCCTTTTAGAGTTAAACATTTCGTCCAGTATTTTTCCAATCTATGTATTCCTTCCAAATAATAGGTTCTTTCAAAGCCCTCAAAATAAGCGTTAGTTTCTATGATAACCTCTTCATTCAACTTGAATCTCTTATCGCCAAGCTATTTTATCAATTTTGGAAGCAAGAAATAGTCGCAATCTGGTGAATATGCTGGATGGGTAAGCAGTTCGTGGCCTAATTTATGAATTTTTGCCATGATGACTATACGGGTGTGTATCCCTGCAGTGTCTTGATGGAACAGCACCTTCATCTTCGCCAAATGCAGTCGTTCATGCTGCAAATAAGTATCGAATCTGACGGTGATCGTTTTATCCTTTTCAAGTTAGCTTATGGGAATGACACCTCGTGCATCCCAAAAACTGTGCCAATGAACTTAAAGGCCGATAGACCTAACCTGGACGTCTTTGCAGCATGTTCACCCGGAGAAACCCACTGTCTTGATTGTTCTTTGGTCCCGGGGTTGTCGTGGTGGATCCATATTTCGTCTACGGTAACGAAGCGGCGCAAAAATTCTTTTGGCATCCATTGCGAGGATAGCTTTTTCATGTCCACTTATTCATGTAAAATGTAATGAACCCATTTATCAAATCTTTCCTTGGTTTCGGTGATAATTTTTTTACACAAAAGCAAATGCTTAATCAGCAGATAAAATTCGCTTTTTCCATTTTCTTTAAAAGTCACGAATTCGTCTGCTTTCAATAAAAAATTATTTTTTACTTAAAAAATATATTTGTGAACTTAAGATCATAATTATTAGGTGAATTTTGGGAAATATAAGCCCAAAACCCTTATGCAGAAGAAACCATACGCGAGAGGTGAACCTGGGACTGACCACTTCGAAGAAATCTTATTTATGCTTCGATTTGCTTGAAGCCTTTTGCTTAGGTTAGCAGGAACACTTTTTTTTCCACGAGAAGTAGACCATCTTATTTGTGGTTCGATATAGGAGAATGACGATTTCCATGCTGTGGACCGAGTTAATTGAGAAATTGATTAATCTTTCGATTTAGTTTAAATTTTAGTTGATATGTCTCAATGGGCCATGGAACAGAAAAAAAGTTCAATTTGCTTTAATCATTTCTTTAGAGGAAAGGGATCACCTCATAAATCCGTGTATATTTTTTTCGCTGCATCTTATAATTTTTCTGTGACCGAAAGCTGCGTTCATTTTACATTCAAGCCTTCATATTGACATTTTCGTGATAGTCTTTAAGTAGTGAATTAGCGAAATGAACTTAAAATAATTAGCTAGATCAATATTACAAAGTAATATAAAAAATTTTAAATTTTCATTTAGATGTTGCTCAATTAGAACTTTATTGACCCTTTGCAACACCAATTAGAATAAAAATTGGAGAAAATACAGCAAGCCAAAACAACGTGTGGCCGGGCCAGCTAGTATATTATGGATTTCATTTTTCGATGAATTCACACAAATTTTCTACATTAATTTTTGTTCATAATAACCCATAACATACTTTTTAACCGCTATGAACTTTTAAACACGATTTTTTCACGAGAAAGCGATTAACTATTTCACAAAGGCTTTGTATATGATAAACACAATACGCGAAAATCGATTTCTGTATTTAAATTTTGTAAATAATGCGCATTTTTTGGAGTTGCTTATTATATTATATTCTACAATTTATTTAATATTTTTTTATTATTGAAGATTAAAATAAATTTTTCCGAAAAATAGTTCCTCAGGACGTATTTAGTTCAAACTATTATTGATATAAAAAAATTTAATGTAGGCCTATATAATTTTTATACAAAATGTTAAGCTAATTCATGGATAAAAATAAGCAGACTTATTTTAAAATCTTTGGAAAGCCACTAAATTGAACCAACATCGCCATTAAACATATGAATGTGCTCTTGTCATAACCTTCTATTCTAGAAACCTTGAATAGTGTCGAGTAAAAAAAGATAATTTTTTCCAAAATTTATTGTTATTCTTTCATTTGCATGAAATGGTATATTAAATTTGGTCAAAAACATGTTTTGTTCTAAATTAATAGTTTTGGTATAATAGTTTGGTACAAATTTCAATTTTTGTTAAAAAAAGTATGAAAATTATGCCTTAAAAATAGTGGAAGCGTTTTGAAATTCAGAAATATATATTTTTAATTTTCGGGAAAAATGTATAGGTACACATAATTTTTCGGCGATTTTTTTCTTAATTTTGTAGTTATACTCATTATTTGTTGCTTTTTTCTTCAATATAAGCATTTTCAAAAAAAGTGTGTTAGGACTAAAAATAATTTTTTCTTAAATCAATACTCTTTTTTAAATATAATTCAAGGTTCTCATTAAAGTATCTTTACATTTTTGTGAATTACAAATTTTAAAAACCACTACGACATAATAAAAAAAAAGTAGATTTTTTGGAAATTTTTTTTGTCTTTGTAATGTTATTGTTGTTTTCATTCATACGGTAATCTAATAGGCTCAGTATTTTGTTATTTCATGAGTGAAACACTAAATACAAATAAATTTTTGTAGAAAAAAAGGTGTTTAACTTGACATACAGTTTTTGAAAGTTTAGAAAGCGAAATTTGAATGATGAATTTGCAAAAAAAAAACATTTTAAAAATTGTAAAATACCAAGTTTCATGCTCTTAGATGCTTTTTTGACGGATTTCTGACCCAAAACCCTATACTGGTACTTACGAGGTGTGTTCAAAGGAAAAGGTGAAGGTTTTGCTCACTGATTTCTTTGATTAAAATAGTGTGGTGCATCTTCAGTTCCTGCCAAAAAGTCGTACAGTTCACAAGGAATACTACAAGGAAGTTATGCAACGTTTGCGTGAAGCAATACGGCTCAAACGATCGGAATTGTGGAAAAACAAATCGTGCATTTTGCATCACGATAATGCACCAGTTCACACATCAATGCTTAATCGGGATTTTTTGGCCAAAAACAGAACGGTAATTATGCCTCAACCACCGTATTCACCAGATTTGGCTTCCTGTGACTTCTTCCTATTCCCAAAACTAAAGAAACCATGAAAGGATCGCCTTTTGCCACAATTGATGAGATCAAGTCAGTGCTTCGAGGATTGGAAAAAGCGTTGGCACAAGCGTATCATATCCAAGGGGGATTACTTTGAAGGGGAAAAAATAGATATTGATGAATGAATAAGTACTTTTAAAAAAATTCAAAATTCACATTTTCCTTTGAACACACCTCGTATGTCTAGAATACTAAATTTCACGCTCTGAGATGCCTTTTTGACGGACATTTGACCCAAAACCTCATATTTGAACTGGTACTTACATACTTTGGATCAAAGTTAATATACCATTTCATGTAGATAAGAGGTATAAAATCTAAAGCAAACTAATTTTAAAGACTCTATCGTGAAACTCTGTCTGATTTCAAATTTCTTTTGAATAATAAATGGAACAACAAATTTTTTAAACAAAGGTTTTACTACGAAAAACCAAGTATAATTAGAAAAAAAGTATTTGAAAAATTTATTAATGATATGATTTCCAAGCCTCCTTAGAGGGATTTTCAAATTTCTCTTATTTCCAAAGAAATTAATTTTTCCTCATCCCGAATAGATCCAATCATTAAACCAATGATAAGCTTTACAAATACAAATTGTATAATCTATTAGTATACTCTACAACTCCAGCTAAGCCTAAACCAAATCATCAACTAACCATTTCTGCTGCAAAATTAGCAAATTCCCCACAAACAGTTGTGCTGCTGATCGGATTGACAATAATTCCCTGTAGTACGTTTGCACATATGTACATGTACATGTATTTGCTCTTACTCTCTACTCATTTACTTTTTGATGTACAGTACACATGTTCATAGGCGCACATGCAGGCACACATACTTATATGTATGTTTATACTTATCACTGGTATTTATTGCTTTTGGTTTCATGTCGGCATAGACAATAATTTGCATACATATGTATGTAGTTATGTATGTATGTTGTCTTTGGTATGCTTCAGTGCTGCCATTTTAATTAATATGTCAAAAAGGAAAATTTACTAGCGGGAAACCAAATGAGCTCAGTGTCGGTATGCTCAGGATGAGGTATCACTTGATTATATCTGCTTAGAAATATCTAAATGTCGTCGTTCAACAAAGTATGGGCACAAGAATTGCATATGTAATTATGTATTATGATAAGAGGAGCTTTAATTACTATCTTTGCGGATGAGATTATTAACTATGAACTTGTGATGAGAATTTCAATTGCAAGAAAATCTGAAAAATATTAAAAAATATATATAAATATGGTAATATTTTTATTTATATATTTTTATATTGATATGAAGCTCTCCCGACTTTCGATTACTAATTGAACTAAATTTTAAAAAATCAGAAATTTGAAAAAAGTGAAAGAAATGGCTTCCATGGCGAGCGGATCGATCATAGGCTCAACTGAAATTAAGAGAATGTCAGAATTCCTAAATGAGTATTTAGGATATCTACTGTAAGAAAAAAATTCGAGAAAATTCCCTGAAAAATTGCGAAATTTTTTAACTCTTACTTTAAAAAGTTTTCCCATTAGAACAAAGTGAGTGATTTTAAATTCACTTGGCTTCAAAAACCCAAGAGAAGGTAGGTAATTCGAAGTAATAATAAATCTGTGATATCTCCCACGTCTAAAGTCTAAGAGAAAAATTATAATTCTGCAGCATCCAGTGATTTTTCGGTTGAACAATCCAAGTAAATTGTCACTTCGTCGATATTTCATAGTTCATGATTTTCTGTGCGACCTACAGGATGATGGATTAAATCTATAATAGTATTGGAGGAAACAAATTTACGGTTCAAAGTTTAAAGTGATTTAAGGGATAATAATATTAATTTTAAAGACTCTCAAATAAGTTTTTGCCTTCAAGCCAAATTGTAGGCAACATTTTGTACTTCTTCTTAATAATTATATAAAATATTGCATACTTTTAGGATGATATTAAGTCGGTATGAACGGAAGACAGCACAAAAAATGAAATTAAGCAACTCTTTCCACCAGTTACATTAATATTTGACTTAAATGTTGCCTACATACCGCGAAAATATCAATAGAAAATAATCATAAAATGGTGACGAAAGACTAAATTTTCTTTTAGCCTTACGTAGTTGTGGCTTTGCAACTGAACCAAAATGTAGGCAACATTTTAAATTTATTAATATTGCCCACATTTAGGATGATTTGAACTCAGAAATATCATTTAAGCAATAAATAGTTGTTTGAAAGTCAGCCAAATTGCAAGGAATATTAAAGTTTTTTTCTAATAATTGTATAAAATGTTGTTGTCGGAAGATGTTAATTAGAAAATATGATAAGGCAGAAAAGGGATTCGGGTTTATTTCATATTAGGGCATTTGTGATTCCAAAACTAGCCGCAAATATTGGAGAGTGTTGCTCATTGCACATACCATATGTTAGTAATAAACTATTACCTATATTTAGGACGATTTCGTTCAGTAAAAATCATTATAGAGAGATACAAGTGATAAGACTTTCTTTTGGGAACTAAATAAAAAATTTGAAATTAATATTAATCGGCTATGCAGATACAGAAGTTATAGTAAATGGGTGAAATCAGACCCAGCTCACGCCCATCGTCCATTTGACGTTAACTTTGGAAAAGAGTATGAATTCAGTACCAAAAAATGCAATAAAAGTCATATTTTTTCAGTTTCATTAAATCGAAAAATATGACAAATGGAAAACAATTTGATATGGGCTTACCACGACCAATTTTTGAGTTTAAATGGTTAAAGGATTATGCATTTATTGGTTCCGAAAGTACCTAGCTGTATTTTGACATCTGCCAAGCTTAACTGTTAAACCAAACATGTTTTAATTTAGTTAAAAATCAGGCATTTATGAACAACAAAAAAAAAAAAAACTTTCTGTCGGGTGCGCTTTTTGGTGCGGAGGTGTGATTGGACCTTACTTCTTTGAAGACCATAACGGTGCAGCTGTCACAGTCAGTTCGATAAGTTCAATAATTTGTTGGATATCCACGTCTTTTAGTGGCTTCTAGAAGGCGTTTTTTTATTGGCCCAACGAGTTTGGTTATTACTTCTGGGCTTATAGCTTCCCATTCCACTTCAAGCGCGCTCCTAAGCATTTCTTTGCTGGTTATTGTACGGTGCAAAATTTTTCTTTCTAGTACAACCCATAAGTACTCAACAGGGTTAAGATCAGGTGATTTCGGAGATGTATGCAGTTGCTTAGGAATATTGTGCAGCAACCAAAGCTTAACAATTTCTGTTGTGTGCTTCGGGTCGTTGTTCTGTTGGAAAATAAATTGTTCACCGAGTCCCAGCAATACTGCACTTTCCTTTAAATTTGTTTTCAAAATATTAAGATAATCATGCTTTTTCATGATCGACTCAAAAAACTGAAATTTTCCTACACCCGAACTTGCCATGCACGCCCACATCATGGCACCTCCACCACCGTGCTTTACCGTGGATACGAGATTTTGTTTCTCCAGCGCTGTTCCGATTTTCGTCCAAATAATCTTACAGCCTTTTATCCCAAAAATGAAAAACTTACTCTCATCTAAAAAAATTACTTTTTTCCAAAGCTCTGGAGGCTTGTTTAAGAGCTCCTTCGCAAGGGTTATGCGCTTGAGATGATTTACTCTCGATATGACGGGCTTTCTTCGTGCGACTCTGCCATGAAATCCGGTTCTTTTCAGAATTTTTCGTATCGTATCTGAAAATAATTTCTTTTGGTACTTTAATTCAATGTCTTTTGAAAGTTGGCTTGTTGTTAGACGTGGGTTGGACTTCACAAGAAAGGTTAGGTTGCGCTTTTCTCTTTCCGTCAGTTTTCTTGGACGTCCAGAACGTGGCTTATACCCATAAGATTTTGTTTGTTTGAAGTTGTATATTACTCTCTGGACAGAGGAGTACTGTCTCCTAACAGTTTTCGCGATTTCCCGATAACTGCTACCACTCTGGCACAAACCAACAATGATTTTCCTTTCGCCAATTTCTGGTTCTTTTCGCTTGTGGTCCAAAGTCAAAAAAAAAAAAAAATAAGTTTCTCCTATATTTATATACGCTTTAGCTTCTTCCTCATCGCCATTACTATAGTGTATCACTTCAAATTAAATTCAACATATATAATTTGTATTTTCAGTGCAACAAACCATCGCTCTTTAAAGTGAACGAACACTTTTTCTACTCAACTTACTTAAGTAGCCGTACTACAATCCTGTTAACTCAGAACGATGCAGCTCAAATTTTGCTCAAACACACTTTAAATGATTCTCTTCAAAATAAGTGAAAATAAAATAGTGATTGTTTTAAAATGCTTAACTATTTTAGCTGAATACTTTAATGCAGAAAGTGAACGCAGCCTTTTTCTGTCATGTGTATAATGACAAGATTCAAAATTTTTAATAAAAAAGGAATTTCATGAAAAAAAATATTTTTAATGTATTTTATTAACGTTTATTTTGAAAACCCCGAACTGGATAACCCATTTTTTGTAATTAAATTTCAAGCCAACAACAAAAACCCACAATTTGATTGTCATGGACATGCCCGCAGACCTGATGGAGAGAGAGAATGCGATACATGCTAATGAAAGCTTCAATTTTTTGTTGTTTGTAATAACAAAGAGATAAGCAAATAACAACGCATGCATGCACATATATATATGTATAAATTTCTGTATGTAAATAGCTATATGTACATGAAATTTTACTCAACTAATATGTCGCATTTGTTTGACATCAATTTCCTCTTTTATCATTTGTTGCATACAAATTGATTGTCGCAATATTAATATTTGTTGGAAATAAGAAGAAAAGAAAAAAATGTTAACTTTGCAAGATAAAGGGTGTTTTTATAGAGGTATAGAACTTTAAGTTGGCATTACTTTTCAAGATGGCGACCGATTTAACAGCTGTCAAGTGATTTATTCTCAGTTTGGTTTGGCACTTGATCATGAATAGACTCACGCCTGAACAACGCTTGCAAATAGTGTAATTTTATTTCGAAAATAATGGTTCTGTTCGAAAAACGTATCGCGCACTACGTCCATTTTTAGCGATGTTTAGCGATGAAGCGCACTTCTGGTTGAATGGCTACATCAACAAACAAAACTGCCGCATTTAGAGTGAAGGTAATCCTCAAGTGTATGTCGAAACATCGTTACATCCAGAAAAACTGACTGTTTGGTGCGCTTTATGGGCTGGTGGAATCATTGGTCCGTACTTTTCCAAAAACGATGGTGGCCAGAACGTTACAGTCAATGGTGATCGGTATAGAGCCATGATTACTAACTTTTTCATTCCTGAATTGAATAACCATGATGTCCAGGAGATGTGGTTTCAACAAGATGGCGCAACATATCACACAGCTCGTGCCACAATAGATTTATTGAAAGACATGTTTGGTGACCGCCTAATATCACGTTTTGGACCTGTGAATTGGCCTCCAAGAGCTTGTGATTTAACACCGCTAGACTACTTTCTGTGGGGCTATGTAAAGTCATTGGTCTATGCGGATAAGCCACAAACGCTTGACCATTTGGAAGACAACATTCGCCGTGTTATTGCCGATATACGGCCACAAATGTTGGAAAAAGTCATCGAAAATTGGACGTCCGGATTGGACTACATCCGCGACAGCCGTGGCGGTCATATGCCAGAAATCATATTTAAAATGTAATGCCACAAGATTATCTTTCGGATAAATAAAATTCATGTCAATCGAATAATCCATCGTTGTTTTATTGCAACTTAAAGTTCTATACCTCTATAAAAAATACCCTTTATAACAAAAGTGAATTGAAATTATTTAGTTGTCATGTATGTATGTAAATACAAATTTATATAAATATGCTTGCGTTGTAGGTGTGTGTGTGAGGCTGTGTAAAATTTTCCAAAATTGCCAAATGACATTGTTGTTGTATGTACTCACATACAGTATTAGTTTTATTGTTTATGCACGTTTTGCCAGTTTGCATGTGTATGTATGTGTGCATGTGTATGTGTGTATGTGCGTTTGTTACATACAAGTATTTGCTAGGTATTTAAGTACACAAACAAATCAAAAGCAAAGCCAAAAGCAAAATACTTCAATTTGTTTGTTGAAATTTGAAAATTTCCTACAAGTATCTGTATATATATATATATATATGTTTTATAAGTATATGCGAGCGTGCACTAAGTTTACATTGCATGCAATCAGCCACATTTCACTCCATTTAATTTCGCTTTATTTCATTTCATTTCTATTCTAATCCAATGCAAACCTCATATGATGCATATGTATGTACATACATACTTACAGAGCTACAGCTATTGTTCTAACATGCTATGTTATGCCCTGTACTCTTATACTTATTGTTGATCTATGCGCTTTTGAAGCAATTTCATATGAGCGAGTTTATTGACTTTGAACTTTTGCCGTTTTGTGGCATTTGGCGTATATTTATTTGTATTTGGGAGTTGGGCTGATATATTATGTGCTCACATACACATAAATATACATATGTATGTATGAGCATATGTAAAGTTTGCCATATGCATTATTACCATATTTGTTTGTTGATATTTTGTATATATGTTTTCAGTAGGAATATATTAAACTCACCAAAAAAGTACTGTTTGGGAACTACTCCGATATAAAAAAATTCAGAACCAGTTACAACCAACTTATAAATTATTATTTTTTGATATTGTTTGCCTTTGTTAAACTAACAAAATACTTTTGCACAAAACTGAACTAGTTACATTTTCGTCGCATTTTGAACTAGTATAATAATAATAAAATAATAACTAAAATAGTTATAAAATTTTTTTGATCGAACTATAACAGTAACAATTTGTTTTTCTTCTTAAAAAAATTTGGCACATTTCGAACTAAAGGGTGATCCATTTCGAGGTTCCCTACTTTTTTTAAAGAAAAAAAAACAGAAAATTCAAATTTAATGGGGAATGTTTATTATCATTCGAAAGAACATTCTTTGGCATTTATTTTTTGATGATTATCTCTTTCAAATGTTGGCCGCAGCTACGTCTCAGATGGCCTATCCGTTGAAGTCAATTTTCGATGACTCGTTCGAGCATTTCGACGAATGGCGAATGACATGCGTGATGTTTTGCTTCAAGGCTTTTACACATCCCCACAGAAAAAGGTCTAACGACGTCATAACACATGATCTTGGTGGCCAATCGACCGGCCCAAAACGTGAAATTATCTGCTCACCGAAATGTTCTCTCAATATATCCATTGATTGATGCGATGTGTGGGAAGTGGTGACGTCTTGTTGAGACTTAATATCGCGGAGATCACGAACTTCAATTTCAGGCATCAGTCGGTTATCATGGCGCGATAATGGTCGCCACTGACGGTTACGTTCTCACCGGCATCATTTTTGAAGAAATATAGACCGATGATTCCACCGGCCCACAAACCACACCAAACCGTTTTTTTTTCTGGATGAAATGGCAACCCTTGAATCTTTTCAGATTGCTTTTCGTCCCAAATGCGGCAATTTGGCTTGTTTACCTACCAGTTGAGCCAGAAATCGGCCTCGTCGCTGAACAAAATTTAACTAGAAATCTTCAGATTTTCTTGGAACTTTTCACGAGCCTATAGAGCGAAGCGATGTCGCTTGGGAAGGTCGAGCGGCTTCAGTTCTTGCACAAGCTATATTTTGTACGCTTTCAATTTAAGATCTCGACGTTAAATGCGCCAAGTCGTCTCATACGGCTGTCCGAGTTGCTGCGAACGGCGCCAAATCGACTCTTCAGGGACTTCGTGTACACTCTCAGCTACGGCCGTTATATTTTCTCCACTGCGTGGTGGACGTAGTTTATTCGGCCGAATATTATCTAATAATGAATGCTGGATCTCAAAATCGGTGATGGTGTTGCGAATAGTACGCTCAGTAGGCCGATTGTGTTGACCAAAAGTTGAACGAAGCGCGCGAGACAAATTCATTACAGAACGTAAATTTTCGTAATGAAGTTGAATGATTTGTAAGCGATGTTCAGGCGTAGGTATTTCCATGATGAAATGACAAACAGAACTGAACAAGAATAACATGACAGCTTGACACGACTCATGCGTAATCTGTCCAAAAAGATATTGAAACAAGTACCACTCCTCGATATTAGACCAGCACATTTCCGAACCATCATCTCTTAGGATACTTCCTTGAGTTAGCTGTGTCCATGAACACTTTACTACGTAATTTGACTGCCGGGTACTTAAAGTCATACCGTCTTCTATATAGATAAATGCCAACGCCTTGAGTGTAAAACAAATTAAGTTGTTAAACTTAACGTTACATCATTCTACACATTTCACTCTCTCTCCCTCTCTCCCTCTCTCTTGACAGCTTACCACAACAAACTCTGCTGATTCAAGTGTCATTCTGTCAGTACAGAATGTTATCATCATTGTTTTGATGTTTAGTATTTGTCTTCGAGGGACAGAATTTGTGTATTTGTGTCATCTTCTCCTTTGTGTGGTTGGATAGGGTTAAGTGTGGAGCAAAATTTGTTAAATACAAAAGATTTCAGTTAAATAAATATTGTAGAAATACAAACGAATGCAAATTTTAACAAAATATATGCGATTTTGTATTTTATGTACATAAGTTAAGATTGAAAAGGGTAATAAGACAGGAGTGGCAAGGATGGCAGGCGCCAATTTTTATTTACTCCTTCGCCAAAAACCTAACTTTATTTCTAATCTTAGATGAAAAGTTTCGAATTACAACTAAAAGGAAATCTTCTTTTTAAGAAATATTTCTTCTCCAACATGAAAAATATTTTTTAGGAGATGTTGAACCAAAGGCATAGGTGTGTTGAATATCGGAGACACGTTGCTTGCAGAGCTCACATTGAGTAAACCGTGTTTGATTCAGTATAAAAGTTTCAAATGTTTGTTATATGCCAGAAATAGTTAGATCATTGAACCAAATCGAGTACTAACCCAGAACACTGGGAGGTGACTGCAATCTCACGAGAGAAAAGAGAGTGTTATAAGCTCTTTATTACACTGTGGTAAAAAGCTCTCGGAGTCATTCAAAAGAGTTAGCCTTCATGTGCAGCTATATACTGTGAAAATTAGTATTCATGTAAAGATCTATGCCTTACGCAGCCGCCAATGTTGAAGGTTTTTTATTTTCGGGATTACATCCGTGAAGTGGAAACTCTCTTTGGATCCATATCGACATAATAAAATGTACGACTTGCAATCTCACAGTTCCACCTAAGTACTAAACAACTCTCCGCTGAAAACCACTATCACCGTGGAACTACCCATAAAGTATTACCCCACGGGGTTGGGTAGCAAATTGCCACCTTCCGCTCCTTGTTTTTGTGGTCATGGTCGAAGAGGTGTTTATTTCAATCCCTATTTCCTTTTACATTCATGAGCATGCGAGCACATACTACTTTCAAGCTCTGTTACAAACAATGTTATAAATCGAAGTAGGATGGGCGGAAAGTCCTTCTCTAAAATCTGCTTCGTCGAAGCACAGTTAAGTGTGGTTCGAAAGGATGAGTTTCCGAGCTTTGTTGGCAGCGTTTTTGATTGGATTGCGCGTTCATTATTAAAAACCTTGGTGTCTCTCTACCAATCTCTTGCTATTTCACTGTATTTATTAAATTCTCTTCATTCAAAACCTTGGTGGTGTCTGATAAATATCGTGGCCAACAAAATATTACGTGCTACGCATTATCTTCCCACCCTGGACGTTTTGAATAAAATTTTAAGTTATCATGACTGAATCTCTCTATTTCTGGACTCTCTTGAGCCGAGAATCTTTCCGAACTTGAAAATATGAAAATTGACCTATCACTCCTATCACGGTACTTAAATTGCTGTTTAAAATATATTGTAAGAGCGACGACTCACCTCTGATGTAACTGCTGGAGCTTACCCATAAGTTTGCCTGGCGTTGGGTCTTAGAATATCTTCACATCGTTGTTGTCATTCATTAGTTTTATAAGGATTTCAGGTGTCACGTTCCGGTTGTGGCCCATGTAGGCTGATACTGTTCTTGATGACCACATCACTTAGCAACTGGCTATCGCCGTTTATATCTCGTCTTCATCGGTCGCTTGGTTGTTTTGGAATGTATTCATCTTGGCCTCGTGGATACTGAAGCTGATTTTGTTGTCAATCATGCTTGATTTATTTGGTTTTTTCTACTTTATCAGATACTTGTCGCCTATACCATGTACACACTTGTTCTGCAGCTTTAATACACCTTAAGAGTTGCCTACCTGGCTCCTCTAGAGTAGATAACTAAATGGGTGCACGAGGTCCTGGCGGATAAAAGCTTCCATTTGAAGCATACAAAGGCGTCGTTAGTTACTCGAGAGGGAGGAAGATTTCATGTTCATCTACTTTCTGCTTTTGGCGCTATCTTACTTAGTGTAAAGACATTTCTTTTGGGTAGGCTTAGAGAATGTTTCTTTTTTGTGCTGACTGATTCTCTTCTTTAGCTGTGAAATTTAGTTGATACTCATGAAAGTGGGGGGTGCTATTATTAAGTCTTGGGTACTTTGGTTGGTACCTGCTATGTTCGTTGCTGTCACTACCGATCAATTATACGTGGAACATCAGATAGTTTATCGTCTTATTTCTTTACCGAAGGCCTTAAAAGGTTCTGAATTCCGATCGTCGTGAACGCCATTTTCACTGTTTCTGTTGTGTTAGTCATCAAAGCGTTCGTTATTATTGTGTGTGCTTTGTTGTTGTTAATTTTGGTCCCACAAGTGAGCCGAAAGGGCTAGTCATTCGTCCGCACAGCTAGTATTCATAGAGAAGGCAATTAGTGCCAACCATAGGATAGTGTGGTTGCGGGTATCCTCGTAATTACCACTACAGAAGAAAAACCGAAGAAACCCTAAAATCGAAAGCTTATTCATCCAAATCATTATTATTATCCCCTCCGCCATGCTCATGAGTAGCCAGTAAAATTTTTTATACGAGTTTTTGCTTAAGGCCTCGGCCTTACTTCGTAGTTTTCTCTTGATTTGGTTTGGCTTCGTCATTATTTGACGCCGATTATAGCTCTCAGCTCCTGATTTCTAGCAGAATTAATTTAGTGTAGTTTGTGATAGGTAAGGTAGAAACACAGTCCTTTTCGAATCGGCGGTGAACTTCTTCGCAGTTCAAATATAGGCTGCTCTTTGTAGTTCCATTTAATTGACTCAAACTCTTTCTGCAATGCTCTGGCTACCAAAATCAAGCTCCATGTGTTAGAATGGCACTAATATCGGTCATATACATCTCATGATTTTAGTTGGTTTAAGATCCCAATCCCAAATACTCTCTGGCTGGTGTAATAGGCCACATATGTTTACCTTAATGATATTTCAAGATTTATCGTCCTGTCCAGTTTGGTATCAGTCTCAACACCCACATATTTTGCTGCAGGAGGCAAAGGGTAATACCGTCGGGTGATGGTAGCTGAAATTCTGGTATTGTGTTCTTATTTGTGAATATAATCAGCTTTATCTTACAGAAACTAGCACCTAGTCCGTTATTTGCGGACCTTCAATCCAGTTTTTGTAGGGATTTCAATATATTCTCACCAATTTAAGAGGAAAACAGCTCTGATACTATTACTCAGAGATCGTCTGGTTATGATACCACTTTCACTCATCTTCCGTTGAGTTCGAGTTCGCTGTATGTTATGGTCGATCTGTTAATTAACATCGATTGTATCCATCTGAATAACATTTACAAATCATTCAACTTTATTACGAAAATTCACGTTGTGTGAAGAATGTGTTACGCGCACTCCGCTCAACTTATGGTCAACAAAATCGGCCTACTGAGCGTACTATTCGCAGCACGATCACCCATCTTGAGACCCAGCATTCATTACTGGGTAATATTCGACCGAATAGACCACGTCCCCTACGCAGTGAAGAAAATTTAGCGGCCGTAGCTGAGAGTGTACACGAAGTCCCTGAAGAGTCGATTCGGCGCCGTTCGCAGCAACTTGGACTGACGTATGGAACGACTTGGCGCATTTTACGCCGATATCTTAAATTAAAAGCATACAAAATACAGTTTGCGCAAGAGCTGAAGCCGCTCGACCTTCCCAAGTGACATCGCTTCGCTCTATGGGCTCTTGAAAAGTTCCAAGAAAATCCAACGATTTCGAGCCAAATTTTGTTCAGCGATGAGGCCCATTTCTGGCTCAATGGGTATGTAAACAAGAAAAATTGCCGCATTTGTTACGAAGAACAACTTGAAGAGATTCAAGAGCTGCTATTTTATTCAGAAAAAACAACGGTTTGATGTGGTTCGTGGACCGGTGTAGGAATCGGTCCATATTTCTTCAAAATTGATGCCGGTGAGAACGTAGCCGTCAATGGCGATCGTTATCGCGCCATAATAACTGACTATTTGATACCTGAAATTGAAGCTCATGATCTCCGCTACATTTGGTTTCAACAAGACGTCGCCATTTTCTACACATCGCATCAATCAATGGATTTATTGAGAGAACACTTCGGGAAGCAGATAATTTCATGTTTTGTTCGGGTCGATTGTACACCAAGATCGGGTGATATCACATTGTTAGAATTTTTCCTGTGAAGATATGTAAAGTTTAAAGTCTATGCCGGCAAACCCGCTTCGATTCAGACCTTGGGTCAAAACATCACGCGTGTCTTACGCCAGTTACCAGTCGAAATGCTCGAACGAGTCATCGAAAATTGTACCTAACGGATGTACCATCTGAGAGGTAGCCACGGCCAACATTTGAAAGAGATAATCTCCAAAAAATAAATGCCAAAGAATGTTCTTTCGAATGATAATAAACAGACCCCATTAAATTTGAATTTTCTGTGTTTTTTTCTTTAAAAAAGTAGGGTACCTTGAAATGAATCACCCTTTACAACATTTTTCACTGTATGTGGGGTAGTTTCTGTTGATCGTTTCTTTATGTATGCACGTTGGGCCATCGATAGACTTACCTCCGGTTGGAGTAATATTATGTAAACGATTGAGAGATGTTAAATTGTGTCTTCGGCATGGTATACTGATAGATCTAGCTGCTATCCACAACTATACGAGATCTGCATCGCACCATAGATGCATTTTTAGAGTCTATACTAAAGATTATCGATTGCCGGTCTCAGCATCGTAAGCTCTAGGTAGATTCACTTAGTTGAGTGCGTTAAAGAAATATTGTCTACCAAACAGCATAGAAAGTATTATCTGCGAATATAAAATGAATCTGGAAGACATTTAAATGATTTCATATGAATCTTTTTAGTACAAAGAGTATACGCTTCCTAAGTGGATGGGTTCAAGAAGTTTGTCTAATTGTTGTTTGCTTGTTGTCCTGTGTTTACTTTGGAAGAAAACATTCTTTCGCCTCATTTCCTAGCTTCTTTCCCTCCGACTTAGCTTTTTAATATGATATCTATGGCTTATTTAGTAAATATCAACAAAATGATTAAAAGCCATAGTGGAACTCACTCCCATTCACTATACTCTTCCCCCTCTCAATTTCTCCCTCCCGCTCTCTTTCTGAACATGGCTGTTTACCACACATGAGTCACATTGTTGTTGATTGCGATAATAATGCAATTTACGCACTTTGACAAAGACGTTGCTTACGCATCGAACTGTGAGCAGCGTGTTTGCCATGCAAACTGTTTGCACTGCCGTCCATGCCAGCTGTGCAGCAATAATGATGACAAAGTGTGATGATGGTAGTGAGCAAACGCGCGTTTGAACTCAAGTGAGCATATGAGACAGGCGCGTAGTTCTTGATTTAGCGCCTAGAGGCAGTCACACAGGCATGCCACTCACTCCACTACCAAATATAGATATATGTATATATGTACATATCAATTTACATACACCGCGTCATTTGGTCTCATATGCATTTCGCCATCAACGTTGTTTGCACGCTCGTTGGCTTAGTGGGGCAGCTGGTGGTGTAGCAGCGGCAGGCGCAGCAGCAGCAGCAGCTTGTGTGACATTTATGAGCATTCCACACACTTGCTCAGCTGCGCCGCTTGTCCGCCGCTAGCCGTCATTATGTGGAGTTTATGTGCGCGTCTGCATAAGCTTAACTCAATTTACACGCGAAACTAAATGTGTGTGTGTGTGTGTCTGTTTGTAGAGGCGCATTTGCTGAATTTCAATAATACCAACGAAAGCCACAGAGCCATATGATGGCGATGATGATGCTCGAAGGAAAGTCAGGCAGCGGCCATATCTAGCAACTCTTAGCGATTTTATGATTTTTTGTTGGTAAAATCTTCGACGTGCATACAGTCACATTAATACGCACACACACACTCACACACACAAAAATACACTGAGAATTGCTTGAAAATTCACATTATGCTGGCATGTAATGCAAAATTAGAAGAAAAAATGGGAAAATTCAACTCAAATGCTCCAACTAAAGGCCTGCCGTTGATAGCAAGAGGGGAGAGGGGAGGGTCTTCATGCTCGCGAAAATATGTCTAAAAAAGAAGAAAAGCTTGCAGTGATTTGATTACTTTCCTATGATTTCGTTTATGAATGTAAAATCTATGTGTGTAAGCGCAAAAACACATTACAACGCTCGCCACACACACACAACTACACTGACACATTGCTGCTACACTGCCTCATTGCGTTGTGCAAAATCCACATTTGAACTCATTTCTTGTTCATCTTTTACTCATTCTCTCATTTCTTTTTTTATTCACCACGCATTTAATGCGCTTTTGTATGGCATAATTTAGCGCGAAATCATATTACCGTTGAATAAAGTGAAAAATCTGAAAAGCTAAAAAGAGCATGGAAAAAAATTTGCATTTCTTTTTTCAATATATTTTTCTGCTTAGGAAATCATATTTTATTACACATGAGACTACTTTTTTTTTTTTTTTTTAATGTTAATATGATTTTCATTTAACGGTTTTTTGCATATTTCGCGCATTTGGCATGATGAGTTTTCGTTTAGTGTTGAACTTTCTTGATTTCGTTCGAGAAATTTGGGTTTTTTTCAAATAAAAATTTGGTTTCACAAACGTAAGCTCTTCAATTTTCAAAAAACGAATAAATAATGCAGAGAAAGCAAAGAAAATCGAAAATTTTCACATCTTTCGGTGGCCGCATCAGCGAAGTGTAGAAATAAAAATAAAAAAACAAGAAAGAATTGCTGTCTTCGGATATGGCGAAGTCTTTATACCTCTCACGAAAATATCAAATTTATTTCGAAACGTAAAATTCGTTTTTGAAGATTGTCAGTGTCAATATTTATTTGAATTTACGTGAGTAGCGTGCAAAATTTTACCTATTAGATGATTTTTTGGCGAATTTTTGAGCCAAAACTTCATATCTGAAAGAATCGGTGGTATGGGGGCTGTAGAATATAGTTCCCCGATTTCGATGATTTTTGGTCTCAATATTTTTTAGAATATTCTTTTTTAGAATATTTCACACTATTAAATGCTTTTTGGCGTATTTTTGACCCAAAACATCATATCGGAACGAGTCGGTTGTATGGGGGCTATATGATATAGTTCACCGATTCCCATAATTTTTGGTTTAAATATTTTTTTTAGAACATTCGTATGTAGAATCCAAAATTTCACACTATTAGATAATTTTTTTGGCGTATTTTTGATTCAAACCTTCATATAGCAACGAATGGGTTGTATGGGGGCTATTTGATACAGTTCACCGATTCCGATGATTTTTGGTCTTAATATTTATTAGAATATTCATGTATAGAATCCCAAATATCACACAATTAAATACTATTTTGATGGATTTTTGACCCAAAACGTCATATCTGAATGAAGCATTTGTATGGGGGCTATATGATATAGCCGGTGGATCCTTCCGCTTCCACCAAATAATCAATATATTACAAAAATACACTCGCATACCAAGTTTCGTTGAACTATCTCAAAAACTTGAAGAGTATTTTGCGTTCAAACTAACAAACGTACAGATGGACATGACTGAATCAACTCGGCTTGTCGTTATCAGGTCGTATATCTGGCCTTATTATCGACTAGGATAATATAAAGCATCGTCAACAATTGCAAGAATTCTCTCAGCTCGCTGGCTGGTCAACTAACCGCCTCCATCAACTGTGTTCCCCGCCATAGCGGCATTTTCAGCATCGAAAAGGCTACCGAGTTGGCCAAGTTCGGAGTATCCTTGAGGAATCAGAGGCGGAGAAAATCCCATGCTTATTGGGAACGAACAAAGAACCTATTAAATGGTCGAGTAAAAGTATATACAATTTTTATGGGGACCCTTATATTTCATGTCAGAAATACACACGAAAGGCTTTACATTCCTTGCCGAGGGCGACCGCAATTAGAAAAAATAATTTTCTATAATTTTGGATGTTGCTCGAACCTGGACTCGAACCCTGGTATTCCGAATGGGTCTCAAATAATACTTTAAATTGTTTGAGCGCATCTAGAAAGGTGAAAAAACCCAACATTAGCATCACGACGGATTTATTAAGTCCTGCCTTACTAACTATGGGGTTATTTCTTAATGGAAAAGTAGATGCAATTAGTAAAACACTGTTGCAAGTTTTATCGCCCTTGGAGACGATGAAATAAAAGTTGTATGATGATTGGTGTCATCATTGGCTCTTGTCGGCTACACGTACGCTAGATAGCATTGTTGTCGGCCCTTCTTGATGAAAAGCTGAATTTTTTTTTTATTTGACGACCGATAATTTGATCGTCTTTACTTATGCTTGGCAAAAAAATCTCATTTCCGATGTGATGTTTGAAGGTGAAGTATGGAGAAGTGAGTGGACGAAAAAACTTTATTTGGTTCTTTTATCTTGAACAATGTAGGTCAATTGACCTTCTATAGTAAAGCACGTTTTAATGGCAAACATTTTTTTTTTCGACATAGATCACTTCAAGGGTAGTATAGGAGGAACTCACCAAATTTTCGATACCATTTTTGTAGTATGATTTTTCCTTTGCTTCAAAATAGGCCTCAGTTTCGTCAATCATCCCTTCATTCGACAAAAATTTCTTCCCAGCGAGCATTCTTATAAGATCTGAAAATAGGAAATAGTCAGTGGGGGCGAGGGGATCTGGAGAATACGATGGATGCAGATACAATTCGACGCCCAACTTATGTAGTTTTGCTATCGATATCACTGACTTGTGACACTGTGCATTTTCTTGGTGAAACAGCACTTTCTTTTTCCTCAAATGCAGCCATTTTTCGGCGATCTCGTCCTAATAACGCTTTCTTATAGTCGCTTTTGATGGCACTTCCTTTTTCAAGGTAGTCAATGAAAATTATTCCAAGCGTATCCCGATATACAGACGCCATGACATTGCCAGCCGATTGTTGCGTTTTTCCACGCTTTAGAGCGGGCTTATCGTGTGTAGTCCACTCCAAAGACTGTCAATTGGACTTCGGAGTAAAATAATGGAGCTATGTTTCATCCATTTTCAAATATCGACGCAAAAACTCAAGTTTATTACCCTTGAACATCTCCAAACACTGCTTCGAATCATTAACTTGTCGTTGTTTGTGGTCAAAAGTGAGCTCGCGTGGCACCCACTTTGCACAGAGCTTTCTCCTCAACAATAACAACCTCTCGACAATAACCTCAGTTAATGTCTACGTACGGGAATAAATAGAAGTCATTTGGTACCAAGTCAGAACTCTAAGGGGGAGGACTCATCAAATCAATGTTTTGAGTGGTCAAAAATGCAAAAATGCAGTCGTGTCAGTTGGTGTGTGATAGCTGGAGACCATTTGCTTAGAAGTGCTTCGTGGGGTAAAAATAATTTTTTGGATTCGGCTCTACTCGAAACACCCTTGCCGTCGGATTCTGTTCACTTTCGGGCTCTTAATGCATAAATTCACGATTCATAACTTCTCACAATGGTATATAGATATGTTTCGAAGCAGGACTATTGAATTTTTTTAACATTTTTGACGAACAATCGACACGAACCCTATTTTTAGGCGGTTCACAAATTGTGTGGGATCCAAGGTGAATGCATTTTTTCAAAAGTTTCTGCAATATTGAATGTATGCTGATCCCATTTATGCCTATAGTTGCCTCAATCTCTCGATAAGTCATATGACGATCTCCCAATATCGGTTTGCGTACAGCATCAATAGCTTCCAGAACACAACGTTTCTATATGAACGTTTGCGGGCACTGAAAGGCTGAACGAACTTCATTCTCACACCGGTAATGCTGGATGTAATTATTATTTTATTGTCTCCAAGTGCCTTTAGAGTTTCAAAACTATAACTCTCAATCCAATTTTTCGCAAGTACTATTTCCTACAATAGTGTAAGAAGAGCTCTTCCCTGAGATGTGTTTAACTTAAGGCCTTCAAGATTAATATTATTACGCCCCTTTGGTATACACAGCGATATGTTATAAATATAAGTTTATAAGAAAATTAATTTCGAACTTTAATATTCTTAACACATAAAATTTTTGCTCAATATTCGTCAAAACTTTCCTCCTCCATTCGTCGAGAAACTGGGTAGAGAGTTTTTGTGTTTTCCACTTTTTGTGGTTATGTTTTTAATTCATTTTCTTCTCAAACAAGAAAACTTTTTCGAAAAGTTTTTATGAATTCTCCAGCAATAAATGCATGAGCGTAAAGAGAATTAGTAAAATCGAACTTGTTTGAGCAAAAATATTTGCTCATTAGTTTGACATATTGATTGACAGTTGAAGAAATTTCATATGAATTTTCGAAACAATTTTTTTTTCGTGTAATTAAATGAATGTATGCCGCGGTTATTGCATTTTATTGCTTTCTTTTTGGGTTTTCGTGTTTTTTTTTGCGTTTTCATTTGGTTTTCCTAATGTAATTGGAAAAATTTTTAATTGGAAAAGTTTTTGGAAAAAAATAAACTTTTGGCAGATTTTAGGAATATATGAATGTTTATAGTTATGTGAAATACATAAATACTTTCATATAGAAATGAATTATGTATTGATTTCTTTGTCATAAGTGAAACTAGTCCTGTTGTCAGAAAAGTGTTTGAGTTTGCTTCAACTCCCTGTGGACGCACTACCGTCGACTGTAATCACAAAATACGTCAAAGATAAGCGTAATATTTTTTCACTCTAAATCTGTAAATGGCGGCCACAATAATCGAGTGGTTAACATTGCGTACTAGAGCTCGGAAAGTTTGAGTTCGAGTTCAGGTTCGAGCAAATTCCAAAATTTTAGAAAATTAATTTTTCTAATTGTGGTCGCCCCAGGCAGGGAATGTCAAGCCCTACGAGTATATTTTTGATATGAAATAAAAAAGTATTCAGAAAAATCCATCGGTTGCTCGGAGGCGGCTTGATACAGACAGTGGGTCCCTCCATTTGTTGGTAAAAACATCAAGATGCCAAACGACAAATTGGACGAGGAGCTCGGCCGAAAACCGCTTCAGCGGCTTCAAAGCGCCCATTATATGTATGATTCTATAAATATTCTGTTAAAATAAAGCCGAAGGAAAAGTATGGTGCTGATCTTAACTTTTAGCGTCTAATCTATCTGCGAACTTGAGCAAATGAGACCCAAGAGGCGTGAGGAACCCTAAGTCAGTGCACTGATTTGGCAAGATACTGCTCCCTGCCTAAGATATTAGAAAATGAAAAGACCTACTCCTTTTCGTATAGAAAACAGATGAAGCATTTAATAGGAGAGGACCTACTCACCCTCTGCGAAGGCAGTAGCGTGGATCTACTTTTAAGAATACGCAAAAACTTCATATCCTATAATTTCGGTGGCAAGCCTAAAATATAACTCGGAGTTCATGTTGTTGTTGTTGTGGCGGTTTGCTGAATCCTACTTAGTTGAAGACCAAGTTAGTCTATACCGTCCAGATCATCCAATGCGAAGTGCAGGAAATGGCATTTTTCGACGTGTTCTGATTAGAGGGAGAGGGGTTATATTGTGCATTCAAAGAGGCGGTTAGAGTCGTGGGGGAGTTCGTTGCATGCTGAAAATATTTACGTTAAGTATATCGTTGTTAAGTTTGGATATAAAGGCGTTCCAAGCAGAGGTATATTTTTCAATAGCCTTTTTTTGACAGATAACGCGTGAGTTGTGTCAAGTTGTCATGTTATTTTTGCTCAGTATTTTTTGGCATTTCATCATGGAAAGACTTATGCCTGAACTACGTTTACAAATCATTAAAATTTATTACGAAAATTCACGTTCTGTAAAGAATGTGTTTCACGCGCTTCGCTCAACATATGGTCAATATAATCGGCCTACTGAGCGTACTATTCGCAACACCATTACCCATCTTGAGACCCAGCATACATAATTGGCTAATATTCGACCGAATAGATCACATCCAGCACGCAGTGAAGAAAATATATAGCGGCCGTAGCTGAGAGTATACACGAAGATCGTGAATAGTCGATTCGGCGCCATTCGCAGCAACTCGGACTAACGTATGGAACGATTTGGCACATTTTACGTCGAGATTTTAAATTGAAAGCATAAAAAATACAGCCTGTGCAAGAGCTGAAGCCGCTCGACCTTCCCAAGTGACATCGCTTCGCACTATGGGCTTTTGAAAAGTTCCAAGAAGATCCAACGTTTTCGATCCAAATTTTGTTCAGCGCTGACGCCCATTTCTGGCTCAACGGGTAGGTAAACAAGCAAAATTGCCACGTTTGGGACGAAGAGCAACCTAAAGAGCTTCAAAAGCTGCCATTTTTTCTAGAAAAAACAACGGTTTTGTGTGGTTTGTGGGCCGGTGGAATCATCGGTCTATATTTCTTCAAAAATGATGTCGGTTAGAACGTAACCGTCAATGGCGAACGTTATCGCACCATGATAACCGACTTTTTGATGCCTGAAATTGAAGCTCGTGATCTACGCGACATTTGGTTTCAACAAGACGGCGCCACTTTCAACACATTTCATCAATCAGTGGATTTATTGAGAGAACACTTCTGTTAGCAAATAATTTCACGTTTTGGGCTGGTCGATTGACCACCAAGATCGTGTGATATCACACTGTTATACTTTTTCCTGTGAAGATATGTAAAGTCGAAAGTCTATGCTGACAAGCCCGCATCAATTCATGCCAATGACAAGCCGCATCAAATCATCATGCGTGTCATTCGCCAGTTACCAGTCGAAATGCTCGAAGGAAACATCGAAACTTGAACTGAACGGATGGACCATCTGAGACGTAGCCACGGCCAACATTTGAAAGAGATAATCTCCAAAAAGTAAATGACAAAGAATGTTCTTTCGAATGGTAATAAGCATTTGCCATTAAATTTGAATTTTCTGTGTTTTTTTCTTTAAAAACCTCGAAATTAATGACCCGTTATTTGAGTTGAGTCTGCATCAGTATCCAAATCTTCATTGTGCCAGTTTTACTCGGGTTTCGTGAGGCAGCTCGTGCTTTTCGTCTGATATGAGTGGTGATAGATTTCGAACACGCCATTCTCGGGAAGAAGGATTATGTATGTTTATGCTCTTACGACTGCCGGTTTAACGTAGCGGGATTAACTCGGCTAAAGATTGTAACTCGTACGGCGACCCAACCCCGTTTAGTTTAATAGGTAAACACGTAGCTCGTACTAGAGATCAGTCGTCCCAATGTTTTCATATAGTTTTTTTTCTACTTTAAGCCCATTTAACTATGAAAGTAAATAACTCTTCCAGTTAATAGTGAAATGTCCTTGAAGCCTTGAGAAAAGGGCGCACTTAAATACCTCCGAAAAATTCTTTACATTCAAACGCCGTTTGTACGCAATAACTCACATCCACAACCAAATGGGCATATGTCGCAATTCAGTCACACATACAGACGGGCGCTCACAGAAGTACGTGCATTTTTAAGTAAGAAAATGGTAGAAAATTTCCATGTAACTGAAATAAGCAAAACTCTGAGCGAAAGACTGTGCAAAACAGCAGCACCAACATGAATTACAGCTCACGAGCTCAACATTACCCCAAAACCAACGCGCCCCGCCTGACACCGGCCGACCAACCAACCAACCAACCCGCCGACACAAGCTGTCGCGTAAAGTTTGCTTTAATTGCTGCGTGCAAAGTGCATATTTGGGCTGAGCCAACAGCTACAACAACGAAAACAGTACAACCAATCTCCATAGCAATTTAGAATAGAAGTAAGACCATTTACACTCACACACACACACATACACAGCCTTGTTGCAACAACAAATGGTCAAAGCCACAGCAATGACACACAACATGGGCGCACAGCCGTTGTCCACAGCCATCGTCATTCGCGTCGAGCAGCGGCAATTGTCCTGCGCGACCGTTGTCCTTGTGCTGTAAAAGCGCCTAAGCTTTGGTCACGGTGGCAGCTGTAATACGAGCATGAAGCACGCCCCCCTCCTCCTCTTGCTGCTGTGAGTGGTGCTTATGTTGCACTTGTCCTTACACATTTCACTGCATTTTACTGCCCTGATGCACAGAGCCTACTCTACTACAAGTAATGTTAATGCACCTTGGTACCTCGGCATGTGTACATACATATGTATGCAGTGGCATAAGGGCAGTGGTAAAAGTTGGCGATGCTTTAATGGTAGAATTCAACGCCGCTGGCATTGGCATATTCAATACCGTCGGGAATTGATGTTTGCATGCCAGCAGTGGTAGAGGCCAGCCAGGCCATCAAGCCAAAGCCACTTTATTCGCAAACTGTAAATGGATTTTTTTATTGTTGTTGTTGCTGTCGATTGTATTGTTGTTGCTGGTGTTAGTTTTGGCTTGTCTTGTACAGGAAGGTAGGCAGTCAGGCAAGCTGTGCTCAACTGCGTCATAAAACATGCAGCTCAACGAAACAATTCACGCCCCAACAGGCTTCGGCACACAAGCACACACACATACGCTCAAATACATTTGAAGAAAAGAAAAAACAATGAAAAGGAGAGCTCATAGAGAAATTTCGCTTGGTTATTTGAAGCGTTCTTCCAAAGCTAGAGTTTCTTTAGAAATGTATTTCGTCCACAGTTAAGTGTCCTGCGAGAAAAAGTTAAGGGGTTAGGTGGGTTTGAAAATTTAAAAATAAAAATCGATTTTGCTGAATCAACCTCGATGATTTCCCAAATCCTTCGGGTACGAACACTGGATTGTTAAATAAAAGTCACCAACTTTTTTTTTGCAGTTTCTTTATTTATAAAGAATTTATTTAATTTCCTTTTATCACTCAGTAATTCACAATTCAATTACAATTCACTTCACTATTTACAATCACTTGTATTACAACTTGTACAATGTTCTATTTTTATTACCCCACTGTAGTGTAATCACCAACGCGTCTACTTTACGATTGCTCGAAAACGAAAACCTGGAATAATCGAATCGTTCTCGATAACGAATGTTCTCGTTTAAGGCTCTAGAACATGCCATTTGTCTCTCTTTCATCTGACATTCACTTCGCATTTTCGCCGCAATATGTTTAAAATATTCTCGTAAAGTTTCAAATCGAGCGGAGTAAAATTTTAAGAAATATACCCTGTGTCAATTTGAAACTTTAAACGCGTTTCAAAACTTTATTTTTTAAGTTGGTGGCCACACATCTTTGTAATAATATTATCTAGTCATAGAACGAAGGATTTTTTTATTACCACTAATTTTTTCGAGCCAATGCATGGCGAAAATTTGATAAAAAAATCTGTTTTTTTTGTTCAAAGTCTGTCAAAAATTCAAATTTAATATTTTTTTCATTTTTTCCTTCATCCAATAACGAGATTTATCCTTGTACTAACGAATAATTTATAGTTTTTTGATTTTAGATGAACCAATAATGAGTTATGCTGTCCACGGCAAGAGCATTTTCTTTTGAGACGTCAAGAGACGGAAGGGAGTACCAACGGCTGAGTTTTCGGATTTTTTGAATAAAAATTTCACAAAATACTGTTTAAATATGTATCTTTGATATTGTAGATTGTTTGAATAAAATATATGATTATATATATACTTGTATATAAATAGTGAAAATTAATTTTTTAAACCTTTGAAACCCACCTAACCTCTTAAAATAGTGTTCGAAATTTCTAGTTCAATACTAGTATTTTAAAGACAAAAGCATAGCAGTTCGCTATTTGTCCATAAATCACCAGTCTCGAGAAACAAAATTTCCCTCTTCATGAGCTCGGTATCTGGAGATAGTACACCACGGGTTGGCATTATATGCGAAAAACCACATCATTCAAATGACCGCCTCGTGAATTTTTGAAAACTTCGATTCGTTTGAGGTAATTTTCGACCACTTTCTGGCACATTTTGGGCGGTATCTCAGCCATAATTTGACGAATGTTGGTTTTCAAATGCTCAAGAGCTAAAGGTTCATTTGCATAAAGACGGTCTTTCACGTAGCTCCACAGAAAAGAGTCCAACATTGTCAAATCGCACGATCTCGGTGGCCAATTGACAATACCAAGGCGAGAGATTACGTTGCCGAAAAATTTCTCTCGCAATAAAACTACATTCCCTCGTGTTGTGTGGCATTTGGCACCATCAATTCCTTTCCAAACACCTCGGTTAGCATACGATCATAACGCTCCGAATTGACAGTGACAGTCTCGCAATTATCGTTTTCAAAGAAGTAAGGTCTAATCACACTCCCGAACCAAAGAGCGCACCAGACAGTGAATTTTTTTGAGTGTAATAGCCTCTCTTCAATTATTTTTTGAGGATTCTCGGAGACCCAAACGCGACAATTTTGCTTATTTACTTATCCAACGAGAGAGAAATGTGTTTCGTAGCTGGAAAAACTGTCTAACATATTATTGTAGCATGAATCGATCAAGTCCTACCTAGTAAGGATTTTTCTGTAGGTGCTTTTCTCGATGCTAAAGAGGGTTCAGTAATGTTGCACCGGGCGGAATTATGGCAACGTTAAGTTATGTCATAGGGCGTCTTATCTTTAATCTCAGTACTGACCAGCTGAATGGGACATTTCACACCTTAAGCCCAAGGTTAATAGTAACTTTCCATAAGCGGGTGCAAAGATCGAAGAGAGAAAGTTTGGCGAAGAAGTTCTCTGAAGAGAACTATTTATCGGTGGAAGGTTCGGGCTGCTATCTTGGAAGCGGTATGTATACTGCTTCGAAGCGTGGTTTCTGTGAGGCAAGCTAACATTTACTTATTTACGACGCTGTTTCACGCAACAAACAGTCTTTTCCTAGATAGGTGGACCTTGAACAATTAACTCAGCGAGCGCTTTTATGATTAGCTACACCTACCTAAACTAGTCTAAAGAAGGCATTTAATATGCAGAAATGAACTAGTATTTAATTAGTATGTAGCTGATGATTAATTGGACACTTCTCATCTCGCATAACATGGCCGTTTCAAAATATCAGTTGAGTGCTTGGATAAATTAGTTAGTGCAAAAATTTAATCTATTTGGGTTCTAGTTAACAACAACTGGTAACCTTTCCTGCTGGGTATGATCTATGCATATATGCACTAAGCTCATGTGTCCTGTTGTGTACATTGTACTGTATGAGGGACTTGGCAATTTCGTAAGGTTTACGCTCAAATTTTAGCCTATTTAAAGGAACTTTATTTGGTGCATAGCTTGGATAGTGTCCGAAGCAAACTCACTCAGCCTACAAATGTATGCAGTTGCAGTTTGTAGGTGTGTATGTGTGTGTGCTCTCATCAGATATGTATGAAATTACCAAAAGTCTCTTTTGTACAAAATTATGTTGGCACTTCAGTGAATATTTCGAAAAGCACTACATTACGACATTCTTAAAGAATTTTAATGGATCTTTATGAAGGAAGATGTGAAATTCTTTGGATATTAAGCGACCATAGAACCGTCTATTTTATTCGAGATGTGTGAAGAGTTAGCCGACAGTGATGAATAAAGTACTCGTTCGGATGCAAAGACCAGAGAATATCTTTTTTTTAATATCTAATTTGCTTTGAGTGAAATCTCGTTGACTTTTACAGCAAAAAAAAAAAAAAAACGAATTCCGTGCGTCATTTTGGCGAAGCTTTTTTAATGTTTCATTAATACGAAGTTTCGAAGTCTTGATGGCTTACGTACTGTAAAATAAGGGTACCCAACTTTAAGAAGAGTTTTGGTGAAAGAGCCCCCATGAAAACATGGCTTTGAACCGTAGGGTTGGAGTTAGCAGATCAAGAAACAGAGGCGTTGTTAATGGCCGGTTGGAATAAGTTGGAGGTCATATATAAGAGTAAGTGGCTGCACGATCCCAACTATTAGGTATCTCGGAGTTACACTAGATCATCTACTGAGCTTCAGCGAACTTGAAGTACGAGAAAGTGAGTAAAGTCGGCGCAGTTGCTGCACTTTTTCTTCTTTTTTGGCGTAGGCAATGCTTACGCGATTATAGCCTATACAACAATAGCACGACACTTATTCCTACTCTTCGCTGTTTGGCGCCAGTCGGAAATACCAAATAAAACTGGTCGCAATCCATATGATCTCTCCAATGGAGTGGAGGTCTCCTCTTCCTCTGATTCTACAAGTGGATAATCCATCAAATATATTGATAAAGTCCAATCGGTTTACTGAACTTCATCATAGTCGGTTATTGGAGTATTCCATCATCTTCAATTGGGAATTCAGGACCACCATCCTCGAGTATAGCACTTTCACTGACATTCAGCAAGTTGTATAAGTGTTCTCTCCTTTCACTAAGTATGCTTTGAACATCGGTGACGAGATTACCTCCTTAGCCTCTACATGAGTATGCTCCGGTCTCGAAACCTTCTGTAAGTTACCGCATCTTTTCATAGAATTTTCGAGCTTTCTCTTGTCGGCCAGCTTTTGAAGATTTTTATTCTCACGTATTTCGATCTCTTTCTCTTTTTTGTCTGCGAATGCGTCTCGCTTGCTTTCTTCAGCTGTCGGATCTATCCCACCCCGCAAGTGTTGTGGCAGTCGACTGCAACATTGCGTGGTAGGCAGTTCGTTATCTCCCCACTGTGTCTCGCAGTAGCTTTTTCCTGAATTTTCCGACAGTATCTCTCACCTTTACTTTAAAATCGCCTGGAACTTGGGTGAATACCAGGACTCGGCGACGCAGTCTCTCTCCGCACCTTCTTCCGTCCTTTTTCTGTACATCGCACTTTTTGGACGCCGGTGATGTCAGCTCTTAGTCGTACGAGTTGCGCAGCTGCATCTTTCCTTAATTGGGAAGGTGAACGCTCAGCCAAATATGCGAGGTCTAAGTCAACAAAAGAGGAAACTATTGCTATATCGGTACCAGCTAAATTGAGAGCACCAGTTTCGATGCATAGATTGATGTAGCTAAGGGTATGAATTGTATCCTTAACAGTTTCAAAAAATTCCGCAAGCTTAGCGACAGGAAGATTATAAGTAGACTTAGCAGCCAATCCAATTAGACGTAAAAGAATCACTCGTCCATGTAGCTCACGCTACCGAGGTTGTCACCAAATCAATGCCTCAGATTCCTCAGTGCCTTCAAATGTTGTCTAGAGAAAAGTACCATAGAGGAACACTTAAGGTCCTGGAGAGCTTCCAACTTAGGACGTAGCACTAAATTATTGTGGGATAGCGTTAATTGTCGACAGACCGATTGAGACGTCGCTTGCTTCATGGTGCTCCTAATTCCAGCCTTATGAAGTTGGGCACGAAATGTTGGTTGAAACTTAAACTGCTTATATAATCGAGCAAATCACCATAGCGCATAGTTGAGTTAGGTCCTAAACCTCCCCTTTCATCAAAAAAAAACCAATTTGAAATTAAAAATTCTGGTAAGAAAGCGGTCTTCAATTGTTACTTCAACAGAATGGAAGTCTGTCCCTTGTAATTTTACAGTTCATCGATTCATTGCGTGCGCTGATTGCAGTTGCTTGAATCGTTCTTCCCCATCATAAGGTAATATGTAATTGGCGCTTTGTAACCCTTGAGACAATTTTCGGCTGGGCTTCTCTCCAAATTTGTTATGTGTCTCTTTAATGTTTTTCCACCAAATGGAAGCACTTACAGTTTATACTAAGCTGCCCGCAAACGGGTGATGGATTTCTATAAGGAGCCGGAATTTCTTTTTAAAAATGCGCGGCTGCGTCTCAGATAGTCCATCCGTTGAGTCCAATTTTCGAAGACTCGTTCGAGTATTTCGACTGGTAACTGGCAGCTGGCGAATGACACGCGTGATGTTTTGCTCCAAGGCCTGAATCGAAGCGGCATTATCCGCATAGACTTTAGATTTTACATATCCTTACAGGAAAAAGTCTAAGAGTGTAATATCACATGATCTTGGTGGCCCATCGACCGACCCAAACGTGATATTATCTGCTCAACGAAGTGTTCTCTCAATAAATCCACTGATTGATGCGATGTGTGGTAAGTCTTGTTAAAAATAAATGTCCCGAATATCACAATCTTCAATTTCGTCATTGACGGTTACATTCTCAACTTCATCACTTTTCAAGAAATATGGACGATGGAATATGGATGATTCCACCGGCTCACAAACCACATCAAACCGTTTGTTTAGGTTGCTCTTCGTCCCAAATGCGGCAATTTTGCTTGTTTACATACCCATTGAGCTAGAAATTGGCCTCGTCGCTGAACAAAATTTGGCTCGAAAACGTCGGATCTTCTTGGAACTTTCCAATAACCCATAGAGCAAACCGAAGTCGCTTGGGAAGCTCGAGCGGCTTCAGTTCTTGCACAAGCTGCATTTAGTACGCTTTCAATTTAAGATCGATGACGTACAATGCGTCAAGTCGTTCCATACGTCAATCCGAGTTGCTGCGAACGGCGCCGAATCGACTCTCCACGGTCTTCGTGTACACTCTCATCTCAGTTACGGCCGCTATATTTTATTCACTGCGTGCTGGACGTGGTTTATTGGGATCGAATATTATCCAATAATGAATGCTGGGTCTCAAGATGGGTGATGGCGTTGGGAATAGTACGCTCAATAGGCCGATTAGGTTGACTATGAGTTGAGCGAAGCGCGCGAAATACATTCTTTACTGAACGTGAATTTTCGTAATAAAGTTGAATGATATGTAAACGTTGTTCAGGCGTTTCTATGATCAAATACCAAACAATACTGAACAAAAATAACATGACAGCTTGACACGACGATTCACGCGCGATCTGTCAAAGAAAGGCTATTGAAAAAAGTACCTCTACTTGCGTGTCCAAAAATTCGAATTTTCTAGTTGATGTAAAAATCTGATTTCTTTCTTCTCAATTATCAGGATTCGTCAAAATTTCCATCCCAACCTCTTCTACTAACTATATTCCTACTTAATAACTAACCAGCTACCGGTGGACCTCTCAAACCGCCCTGCGCATTTGCGCCATCAAAGGCGTACCCAAACAAAGCTAATTTACAGTTTTTCATTGCAAAAGAAAAGAGAAAAAGAGTAAATAAATCAACAGATTGAAAAGGAAACTTGTAAAAAATTGGAATTTGCAAAGGAGAAGTAGGAAAAAAGTAAAGAATGTCATGTTGTTGTAGTTGTTGTTGTTGTTGGTTAAACCGAAAACACAAGTTTTGCACTGATTTCGAAAGGCAGCCAATTTAGTTGAAGATGCGCCTGCAAGGACACACGCCACACTAAAAAAAGAAAACCGCAAGCGCGTGTGCGGTTGTGTAAATGTCTAATGCGCTGCAGCTGTTTGCTCGACTGTATGCTACGAGTGCTGCGGGCTTGTTGTTGTTATTGCTCCTATCGCCGGTCCACACTCCACCTCTCTCCACTCACTCTTCTGTGGCGCGGGTAGCAAATTAAAGGCAATATGAGTAAAATACGCTTTGCTTTGGTTTCCTCCTCACTGATGACGTGCTACATGTCGGGGCTGGCTGCCTGCTGAGCGCTTCTTCTTCATTTCTTTTTCGGAAAGTTTGCAGACTTTTAAGTGTTATGTTGTTACTACCGCTGCGCGCATGTTTAAGATGCCGTTGCGCCTCCACTGCTGCTGCTGCTGCTGCTCCTGCTGCCTCGCTGGTGCATGCTATTTCACTTGGTTGCACATTGAAAAATTCCACGCTCGACTGCACAAAGGACATCTCTTAGACATCCAGCTGCTGCTCCTGCTGCTCCTGCTGCTGTGGTGAAATAGAGTTGAAATGCACAAAACCAAATGCTTATACTCACACACCACAGACATTTATGTGGTTGCATGTGCATATGTATGTGCGCATTAGTATTATCTGTGAAATATTCTCCCAGACACATGGTGATAATGATGATTTGGCTGTGTGCATTTGAGGATTTATGAAAGTTGCTCTAAAGTAAGTGAGAAACCATCAAAAAGCAGCAGTCGAAATGGGAAATGGTTGCAGTTGAATTATGACTGTTGGGAATATACCCTAATGTAGAGTATATTGGATTCAACTTACAAACAGGAAAATTGGCAACAAGGTCGATGACATATGTAGGAACGAACTATTGAAATGGAATGGGGTAGTTGGAGAAATTTATAGATAAAAATTCACAAAAAAACATTTAAAAAAAATAGAAAATTGGCAACATTGTTAAAAAAATATATATAATTAACCGTGACAAAGACATAAAGCGCCAAAGAAAGTTTAGAAAAAAGGCATTTTGAATATTAAACATTCCCAATTGTGTGAAAATTGGCAACCTTGCCTCAAATTATAAACAAGAAAATTGGCAACAAGGTCGGTGACAAATAAATTTAAAAAAAAAATCCCAAAAAACAAATGTATAAAAAATTTATTTAAAGAAAATTGGCAACATTGTAAAAAAAAATTGAATAATTAGTCGTAAAATAGTCATAAAACGCCAAAAAATTTATTAAAATGTGTATTACTCTAGATAAATGAATTTTGAAGATTAAAAATTTTGAATTGTATGAAAATTGGCAATCTCGATTTACTTCAAAAAGGAGAAAATTGGCAGCAAGGTCGATGACATATGTTTCATCTGGCAGAGCATACAGTAAAATTTCAGAAAAAACTGAGTTAAATTAAATTTAATGAAATATATATTATAAGCTGAGTGAAAATTACCAACTTTGCATTAACTGAAAAACAGAAAAATGGTGAAAAAAGGCAATAATGCATTAAGGATGGAAGAAATGAAATGAAAAGAAATAGTCTGGTGAAGCGAATGTACATGAATTCACATTGAAAATGTATTTATATAAAAAAAAACTAAAGAAATTTGGCAACGTTGCCCTTATCAGTGTTTCGTACTGGAATATAAAATCAATAAGTTGTCTTAATGCAATAAGATTTTTAGTCCAAAAAGAAATTAGTTTTGCAAATTCAATATTCCTAGTTTAAAAACCAAGTGAAAATTGGCAACTTCGCCTCGGTATCTGCTGAAGTGTTTGTAACGTAATTGGAAACTTTCAGAAAATGCACTTGTGAAATTTACTATTTCTACTATAAGACTTTGTTAAATTTAATATCTAAAGGTTGAACCATTTCGAGGTTACCTACTTTTTTATAAAACAAAAACACAGAAAATTCAAATTTAAGGGGGATGTTTATTGTTTATCATTCGAAAGAACATTCTTTGACATTTATTATCCAAGATTATCTCCTTCAAATGTTGGGCACGGCTACGTCTCAGATGTTCAATCGTTGAGTCCAATTTTCGATTACTCGTTCGAGCATTTCGTCTAGTAACTGGCGAATGATAGGCGTCTGATATTTTGCTGCAAGGTCTGAATCGAAGCGGGATTGTCCCCATAGACTTTAGAATTTCATTTCCTTTCCTTTCTTCTTAGACTTGGTGGCCATCGACCGGTCCAAAAGGGTGAAATTAGTGCTCACCGAAGTGTTCTGTCAATAAATCCATTGATTGATGCGATATGTGGGAAGTGGCACCATCTTGTTGAAACCAAATGTAGCGAGGATCACGAGCTTCAATTTGGTAACGTTCTCGCTGGTATAATTTTTGAAGAAATATGGATCGATAATTCCACAGGCCTACAAACCACACAAAATCATTCCCTACGTCAGTCCGAGCTGCTGCGAATGGCGCTGAATCGACTCGGCACGGTCTTCGTGTACACTCTCAGCTACGGCCGCTATATTTTCTTCACTGCGTGCTGAACGAGGTCTATTCGGTCGAATATTATCCACTAATGAAAGCTGGATCTCAAGATGGTTGAAGGTGTTGTGAATAGTACGCTCAGTAGACCGATTATGCTGACCATAAGTTGAGCGAAGCGCGCCAAACACATTCTTTACAGAACGTGCATTTTCGTAATAAAGTTGAATCATTTGTAAACGTTGTTCAGGCGTAAGTTTTTCCCTGATAATGAAATGCCAAACAATACAGAACAAAAATAACATGACAGCTTGACACGACTCACGCGTGATCTGTCAAAAAAAGGCTATTGAAAAAAGTAACTCTACTTGGATCAGCCTTTAATATATTTTATTTTTCTATTTTAACAGAAAAAATGCTAACCTGGCAGAAACTGAAGGCCTTTTAGCAAAGAAAACTGGCAACAGTGTCTATAGCAAGTCATGTAGAGAAAATAGCAGGGAAGAAAGGGAAGATATGTATGAAATTTGTATTAAATATCATCAGACACATGCTAATTATGATGCTAAAAAAAGCTAAGAGAAAATCTGCAAAATTAAAAAAATTTTTAAAATATTTTTTTAAGAGAATATTGGCAACATTGCAATAAAGTTGCGAAATTTAATTTTTAATTCTTATTTTCTAAAAATTTACACCGCAATTTAACACCGTATCATATGGCTTTTTGAACTACCAACCACCACCAACACTCGCCGTGCTATCGACAACGAAGGAAGAAAATAATAATAGAAAATAAATTCAAAACATTTACCAAAAACTATACAGCGGCCTTGTCAGCTTGCCTCGCCCAACTCATAACTTCCGCCCATCAACTGCTGCGTCGCTAAAACTTTTTATTAGTCTTTTGTTTATGCTTATTTCCCTTTGCCTAGTTTAACAACTAAAAGCAGCAGTTGCAGCAGCAGTAAATGAGCATCATTAGCGTATGTTGAAGCAACAAAATTTCCGGCGGCGGCCGTTCATAGTAGTTAACGCCTTTTTTATGTGGCCACTTTGTTGTGCTTTTGTAAAAGCTTTAAATGGCTGCGAAATAGTGGCAACGACATTGGCCAACGGCCTTTTGAACTTATTACTTAAAATGGCGATCGCCGCAGCAGCCGCTCTAGTTGAGTGTAAGTTTTGTGGTATAAAATTTTTTTTTTCTTTTTTTTTTTCGCCAGTTGCGCTATCACATAATTCGTGCGCTCTGTTCACAAAAACACAGAAATAAGAAAAAGAAAAAAAAAATTGAAAAAAATTTCACTATCAAATTTAGCGTTTTTCTGCAACGAGTGAAAGCGCCTGCCTGCCATTAGCTCCACTCCGTATTGCAAAACGCCCCCTTTGTGACGCAGCTGTTGTGTGACACGATTCGCAAAAGTTCGCCGTGTCACATGTTTGACGCTGTTGTGGCACTACGTTAACGATGGCAGAGGCATGCTCTTGTTGATGGGCGCGACGCGTGGACGCGTTTCATTCATGTACTCTCATCGCCAGGCTGATGATATGTTAGCGTAAAAGTCCTGCTGCTGAGTAATGGCATTCTGTGTTCTAACTTGTCGCAAATGATGTTTCATGTACATATGTACTACTGTAGATATTCGTGTATATGCGCGGAGTTTTGTACTCGTATGTGTGTTGTACGTTAATTAAAAGTGTGTTTCGTACTATTGAGCTGCCTCAGCGAGTTGTTTACAGTCAAATAGTGCTGTCTTCCTGGGATATTTGTTAATACTGGTTGCTGGTTGGAAGAATTATTTTTTGCGTAGGCAGAGATACTCGAGGAACCATGTGTGAATGCCGAACGGTGGAAAATAGTGCTGGTTAGGAATTGTAAGGAGAAACGATTAAAGCGTCCACTTTATCAAGTGATGGAAATGTTTTCTACGTACAATAGATATGTACAGTAGTCAGAAATAGGCAACCCAAAATTTTCTTCTTTGACGAGGCACATTTTTCTCTTGGTGGATGCGTAATTAAGCAAAATTGTGACATTTGAGGCCCCAAGAATCCTCAAAAATTTGAAGAGAGGCCATTACACCCAAAAAAACTTAAGGTCTGGTGCGGTACTTGGTCCGGAGGTGTGATTGAATCTTACTTCCCTGAGCACGATTGCGGCGAGGCTGTCACAGTCAATACGGGCCGTTATGGCCTTATGATAACCGATTTTTTTTGGCATGCAATTAAAGAACACAACTTGGACAATATGTGGTTCCAACAAGATGGTGTCACATGCCACACAGCACGAGCGAATATGAGTCTATTGCGAGAGAAATTTCCAAGCCACTCCATCTCTCGCCTTGGCGATGCCAATTGGCCACAGAGATCGTGTACCCAACGGTATCAAGTTTTTTTTTTTTTTTTGTGAGGATACTCGAAAAACCGTGTATATGCAGATAAACTTTTAACTCTTGAGCATTTGAAAACCAACATTCGTCAAGTTATGACAACTTAAAGAAAGAAGTGCCGTACTAAACCTCTGAAACAGGTGCAATCCACCTATCTACATAGTACAGCAGCCGGGCTGAGGATTTCTCAAAGAATACTTGATATTAGATCAGTTAATATACAAGTTATGTATGAAGTAGAGTTAACAGATAGTCGCCTTAGTGTTTTAAGCAATTGAATACAGTCGCCCAAATTGTGAAAAACATGTCAGCATTCAGAAAATTATATCAGAATATGGGCTCAACGAAGGTTAAATGGAAACTTTCGACCGGCTAGATGACAACTAGTTCTTTCGAATGAAGAGAAGAATAGGCGGAAAGCAAGCCCATTTGGTACCAGTAAAATATCCATATTTATACTCATGGATCTGAATGTGAGGCAGGCATAGGAGCAGAGTTCTTTTGTGACCACACCAAAAACCCAAGGTCTAGAACAAAGTCTTTAAAACAGAAAATTGTAAGCATTACTGAAGTTGTCAAATGGGCAACCAATCTAACGGTCTAACGTTCTAATGGAAAAATCTATTAGGTTTTTGGTAGACAGCGGCAAATCAAGAGGCAATTAAGTGCGTCCACACAAAACCCAAATGCGTGACTACATGGAAAAAATCAAAATCAACAGACTATTGTGGGGAAATACAGAGTATATCACTTAGGTCTCAGGTCACACGTATTTCGAAGACATTGAAAAGGCGGACGGGCTGGTGTGCGCTGACGAAGCTGCCACCATTGAATTAGTCTAAAACCTTTCGACGCCTGCAAATGTAGTCTAATGAATTGGATCCTGGAGAAAAACCTAAGATATTGGAACACTTCCATCATAGGCCATACTACTAAATTATTGTGGGATAATGTGGATTGTAGACAGACCAAACTCTTACTTGCATTAAGCACAAAAGACAGCTTAGTATCTATAAAATTTCTCCATCCAAAGTGGAATCGGCTGAGTGCAGAGCAGTCAAGCATTCACAGAAGATGACGAATATAATACAAAACACCTGAAAGTATCTTTAAGTTTGACATTAAGAGAAGAGGTCATCTGTTCCTTATTAGTGTGTCAGTCTCAGGCTAATATTGTTGAAATTCCATTCCTTTTAACGTCGATACACTCTGACTAGAAATAGGTATGTCTGAGTGTATGAAAACAGAGTCTTCATCACCACAATGCTCCAAAAAGTAGCCTCAAAACAGAAGCATGCTATAAACTCTCCTTGTGATACTCTCACGAACTAAATAAATAATTTTTAACCTTCCTCCGGTTTATATTTCCATTAGTCTTTGTTCTGTACCCTTTGCATATTCTCTTCGCTCGAAAATAAAAATTTGATGGGATTGTAAGAAACTGTAGTTTTTATTCAATATCACCAGACAGTAAACAGATCTGTTTGGGTTGGCTGAATCAAATACTTTGCCTTTGCTTAAGATTATCGTACTTTAAAAACTGAAGAATTATCGGATGAATTGAAATGTTATCGCAATTATTGGCAAGCAGTAGTCTCATATTTGAAAATTTCAAAAGTTTGGACTTCCGTTCCATAAGCAATATCTTGCAGTGATGGATTCTTTACAAGAGGAACCCTATTATCAGCCACTTTTTATGTCTTTCAGGTGACAACTTGAAAAAAAAATACTGAGAAAACCTGGAGCTCCTGAATGTTCTTTGTTTATAGTCGAAAAACTGAAAAAGTATTATTCGAATGAATATAAAATTTTTATAAAGGGTGATCCAAGCGTGATTAGCGGTGATGCCCATTTGTGGCTCGGTGGGTATGTAAAGTAAACAAGCAAAATTGCCGAATTTGGGACCTGAAGAAATTCAAAAGTTGCCATTTCATCCAGAAAAAACAATGGTTTTGTGTGATTTGTGGGCCCGTGGAATCATCGGTCCATATTTCTTCAAAAATGATGACGGTGAGTGGTGTGAACGTATCCGTCAATTTCGACCGTTATTGCGCCTCGATAACCGACTATTTGATATCTGAAATAGAAGCTCGTGATCTCTGCCACATTTGGTTTCAAAAAGACAGAACCACTTCCCACACATCGCATCAATCAATGGATTTATTGAGAGAACGCTTCGCTGAGTAGATAATTTCACGTTTTGAGCCGGTCGATGGGCCTCCAAGATCGTGTCATATCACAACGTTAGACTTTTTCTTGTGGAAATACGTAAAGTCTAAAGTCTATGCGGACAATTCCGCTTCGATTCAGGCCGAAATGCTCGAAAGAGTCATCGAAAATTGGATTCAACGGATGGGCCATCTGAGACGTAGCCGCGGCCAACATTTTAAAGAGGTAATCTTCAAAAAGTAAATGCCAAAGAATATTTCTTCGAATGATAATAAAAATTCTTTAATAAAGTGGGGAACCTCAAAATGGATCAACATTTACTTAAAAAAATGCTATAAACATTTTTTTTTGAAATTCTCACTACCACTAACCTCTTACAAACTCTGAAGCAAAAAAACTGGGCTCATTTAATAACGACGTGTAGATGATGTAGCATCATTTGAGGCGTTTCCTTTGATAGTTAAATAAGCTAACACCGCTAGGTGCCGCTGCTTTAGCTAGAGAGAATATTTCATTGGGCGCTGCAATTCTCAGAAGGCTAATGTGACGGTCTCTTTAAGAGGTAACGTATTACGAGTAGTTGGAACGGTAGCATTTTACTCGATTTTGGTAACTTTCATTACGATATAATTATTTTTGGAATGTCGTAATATGTCATCATACCTCTAAATAAGCCTGAAGTGATGAAGATTAGCTTAGCTCTTAAGAAAATCTAAGTCTTAAGTGAACTTGAATGTAAAAACTACAATTCCGCGTTTAAACTGTTTTAGCCGAAGAACACTTTTCTTCAGTCGACACTAGCAGATGTTAGTATTGTGAGGCCGAAAACACTAATTTCAGAAAATTCAGAAAATTTCAATTGAAAAAGCTGAACTGAAATTTAAAACCTAATATAATTTGTTGAATTACTAAAATTTAAAATCTCAATTCAAAGTCGCCTTTATTTGCCAAATTCCAGACAAGGGAAATCCTTCCTGTTATGAATGAAAACAATTTTCAAACATATATGTGAGCTTAGTAATTTCTTCCCAACCTTAATGTAATTTTGCAGTTTTGACATTTTTCTCTTACAAATCACATTTTATTTTCATTTTCGTCGACCAAAACGAAACGAGGATATATATATATGGACATAAAGCTTTCCGCTTTTGGCCACAAAAATTCAATCTTTCAAACTATGCAGCAAATGGATTGCGAAAATCACATGACAACAACAATGACATAACCTCCAAAACACAACTGTGTGAGTAAGTGAAATAATATCTAATAGAGACGAAAAAATATTTTAACTCATTTGCTGCTTGACATGTTGTTGCGAGTCGCGGTGGAGTGTGAGGGAGTGAACACAAAAGTAATACTGTTTTCCCGAAGAAGCTAAGAGCAAGTGGTGGCAAAGGTGAACTGTTGACAAGAAAGCAGTGGGTGATGTGACATTATTTGAAAACACCAAATGAGAAAAAAGATGGAAAAAAGAAACAACAAAAAATATCAAAATACTTTTTCGCTTCTCTACTTGCACTCTTCTCCAGTAATAAAGTAAAATGAAGCAACAATTTGTCTATGTCATGTTGTGAGTGATGTGATGACACACCTACAAAAGAACAACAAAATTGGTTTGCATCTACACTCACTCACTCACTCACTCACTCACTCTTCCATACACTCATATACATACCTATGTCTATATAGAAGTGTGCTGGGCGTATAGTTGACAATATCCAAGGAAATGCATAAAATAAATTTGTATCAAGTAACAAAGGTGTTAGCTGAAATAACGGCCACATAGTTGGCGCCCACATACACACACATACACGAATAGTCGCTTCCTCGTATATGAATGTAACCTACATATATTTCCGGAAAAATATTTTTTCAAAACTGGTATGCGGCCTTGCATCATTCTTTCGGAGCTTAAAAGAAATACTTCACATTACAAAACACAAATCTCTGAAGGACTATGGCGCTAGAATATTTTTCAGGTGAATGTATGGCATTTCCGTATATTTACCTATTTCACATGTGTGGAGTCTGCTTTGTATTCTGTTACTGTTAGTCGCTTCTTAAGACTCCAACAGAAACGACCATATAAAACAATAAACATTCTCATACACAGACATAAATAAATAAAAATGTTTCAGATGCCAAGAGTAACATCAGGAAATCAACCCAAAAAGATTTACATATGAGTACATACGTATGTAAGTAAAATAAAAAATGTGAACAATAACTTAGGATTATTTTTCTGACGAATTGTTTACTTTGAAGTTATTACTACCCCAGAATGGTTTATACAAACATACATTATACCTGCCTGAATAAAATATTTCTCATAAATGGAAGTAAAAAATTTAAAAAATCCTGAATAAACTAAAAAAGATAATATAATAATATAATATACAATAAAAAAAATAAAATAAAATAAAAAAGTAATGCAAAAAAAGAAATAAAATGACATAAATTAATATAAAATGAAAAAAAAAATATATATAAAAAAATAAAGTAAAAATAAAAAAAAATAAAAAAAATAAAAAAAAAAAAATAAAAAAGTAAAAAAATAAAATAAATTAAATAAAAAATTAATAGATTAAAAAAAAAAAAATAAAATAAAAAAATAAGATAAAAGAAAAAATAAATAAACTAAAATGAAATTAAATTAATGAAATAAAAAATATAAAATATAATAAAATAACATAAAATAAAGTAAATAAAATAAAGTAAAATAAATAAAATAAATCTAAACAAAATGAGATAAAAAAATTAAATTAACATAAAATATAGTATAATAAAAAAATAAAATAAAAAATAAATAAAATAAAGTAAAAAAGAATAAAATAAAATATAATAAAAAAAATAAAAAAAAATTTAAAAAAAATTTATTATTTATTATTTAACGAAAGTAAAAAAAAATTAATTAAAAAAAAAATTTAAAATGAAAATAAAAAATATAAAAATATATAATAAAATAAAACGAAATGACAAAAAAAAAATAAAAAATAAAAAATTAAATACAATAAATGAAATAATCTAAAAAAAAAAAAAAAAAAAAAAAAATAGGTAAAAAATAGAATAATATGAAGTAAAATTAAAAAAATATAATAATATTAATTAAAAACTATAAAATAAAATAAATAGATAGAAAAAAAAATAAAAAAAATAAAAATAAAATAAAAATAAGTAAAATAAAATAAAAAAAAACAAAATAAAATAAATTGAAATAAGCCCAAATAGAAAAAAATCGAATAAATAAAATAAAATGATGTAAATAAAAAAATTAGGTTAAAATAAAAAAAGGAAAGTAAAATAAAAAATGAAATAAAAAAATGAAATAGAAATAAAAAAATAGAAATTAAATAAATTTCATTTAGTTAATATATAATAAAATAATATAAAATAAAATAAAGTAATATAAAACCAAATAAAATAAAATAAAATATTTTAAATTAAATTAAATCAAATAATATAATATAATATATATAAAAAATGAAAAAAAAAAAATAAATAAAAAAATAAATAAAATAAAAATAAAAAAATAAAATAAAATAAAACAATTAAAATAAAAAAATAAAATAAATGAAATAAAATAAAGGGGTTTTCAATAAGGATTATATGATTTCTTAGTGTCGTTTTGGTCATTTTTAATATGTCATGATCTGTCATTTTTTTCTTTGTATTCAGTCATTTTTACAATTTCATCATTGGACCACCATAAGCGTCGTGAATTTGCTGATATTGCCTTGAATCAACTTGAAAGCTATAACGTTTTGTTTAAGAAAATCATCTGCTCCGATTAGACTCACTTTCATCTGAGTGGTGCGATAAATAAACAAAACTGTCGATGCTGTTGCAAAGAACACACAAATTATTTAAGAACAACCATTACATTCACCTAAATTGACAGTTTGTGTGGTTTTTGATCTGGTGGAATCATCGGACCGTACTTCTTTCGAAATGAAGCTGGTAGCACCGTCACTGTCAATGGAGAGCGGTATAGATCGATGATAACCAACTTTTTATGGTCACAAAGAAGTTGATATTAACAACATCTGGTTCCAACAAGACGGGGCTACGTGTCACACAGCACGTGCAACAATCGAATTATTGCGAAAAACGTTTGGAGATGCGATTATTTCAAGAAATTATAACATTGAATGGCCTCCAAGAAGTTGTGATTTAACACCATTAGACTACTTGTGGGGTTGTTTGAAGTCATTGGTCTTTAGCAATAAACCAAACTCTCTTCAAATTTTAAAAGTCAATATTGAACATGCTATCCATGACAAACGACTTAATTTAGTGGAAGAAGTGTTCAAAAATTGGGTTCATCGAATTCGTTCCTGCAAAAGAAGTCGGGGAGGACATTTGAATGATGTAATATTCAGAACTTAATTGTATCGATTGTACTTCATATTAAATAAAAAATATTTGAATTTCCTTAACAACTTGTGTGTGTGTTTTTTTTAAGAAATCATATCACTCTTATTGGAAAACGCTATATAAACTAATATAAAACAAAAAATATAAGAAATATAATAATATAAAATTAAATAGTAATAAAAATATAAAATTTCGCTGAAAAATGAGGTTAAATCAAAGAAGATTTGTGAAAATTATGCAGCGTTAATTTTCTATTTTCTATTATATTTTACTTCATTTTAACTATTGCCTATTTATTAAGCGAAAAGGACAGCGTGTTTAGGCCCACACTATTATCGAAATTACTCACAATCATGCGTTTATTCATTATAAATGTGTTTAAACACTCTCATCTACATGCATGGTTATGTAATGGCTCTGTAGATAATGATAAAGAGCTCACAGTGCATATTCTGTTTTTGACAAGCTCGGTGAAATTGAAAATTTTCAAACAAATATTTTCAATTTTGTAGCGCCAGTAAGCATGTCAAATTTATTTAGAGATATTATGTGGAAAACGAAAGTGTTAAGCTTTTGGTGGAATTCTACTGAAATTAGCGATAATTTTATGTGGAATTTTTGAAGTAATAAATTTTTGCTATTGCAATAAAATTAATTTTTCGTTATTTTCATTAATACACGCAACTATTTACTCACTTACTTTTGCGCTAAAGAAATATTAACGATCATTTAAATATATATATATTTTTTCTTTTAAGCGAAATCAATTATTTTATGAAACGAGAAAAAATTTTCGATTTTCCACTTAAATGACTATAATGGGTCATTTAGTGAATTCTGTCATGCAAAAAATTGGCATTTGGGCCATATAAGTATGTCCAAGGGTGTCTTAATAAAAACGTCGTACATGACATTCAACGATAAATAAGGTTAGCTTAAATTTAATGAAATATATGTAAGAGTACATAAAGTATTTCGTACAAAAGATATAAATTAAATATTTGCTGATTAATTTTTTTATGAAAAACTGTGTGAATATTCAAAAAATTAATTCTTTTTTTAATTATGAAGGAAGTAATTCTGATGTACTAACTTTTATTTTCCTTTACTGAAAACTATAGATTAATTTTTCATGCAATTATCACGGCAAGTGGTGTGCGACTTCGATAGTATATAATTTAGGCGCCAAGATGTAGGCAACATTTTTGTTTCCAAGTTCTCGTCTTCTACTCTTAAAAGACAGAGAACGTTGCCTACATTTAGGGTGTTGTTAGAAAACTGAAAAATTGCATACAAAATTAATTGAATTCAGTAAATTCAAGTCGAACTGAATTAAGGAAGTGAAAAATCAAATTAAATTATCTAAAATAATCTAAAATAAACGATTTTATTAATATTAAGCGTGTAAATTTGCTGAATGTAGCTTAATTGTAGGCAACATTTTATTTCACATAATTTTAGTTGGTTTATGATACGATAGAAGCCAAGTTGCCTCTGAAATATACTTCAACGACGTTTAAGCTGTAATTACTTTCTAGAAAAAAATGTAACCTCACTCCACTTTGACCATTGTTACACAGTATGAAAGACTTCAACATAGTGTGACGCTAACAATAACTACCGCCACAACTTCCTACCAATAGCAACAAACCAATACTTATCGACTACAAATGTATTATTTTGTAGTTGGCACGAAGACCACGGCTGCTACTAATTGCCTAAACGCATAAACCATCAGCCCAATTCAACAATCTCCTTGAGTGTGGTGAAAGCGTAGCACTCACACCAGTGTCCAAGAGTGACCTTCAAAAGCAATTTGACTGTTTTACTGCCACACACACATGAAATTTAAGAAGAAGAAGAATACCAATGTTGCAGGGAGGAGGCAGATAATGAAAAGCGGGTGCCCAAAAAGTATTGAGTGTGTTGTGCCCAATGAAGGGGAGTGGCGAGTCATGGCTGAAATTCCATTTGATTTGACTAAGTTTTTTATTGTTTCCTCATCATTGATTGCAGGTTATTAAGTTTTTTTTTGGTGCTCACAATTGCTATTAAACGCACACGCGGTACACACCAACATACACACATATATACACACATACATACATCGTATTTTATTAAGTTCAGCTTCAAGATGTATGCGTGCAGAAGAAAGAAAAAAAAAGCTGTTAAAATCGCTTGAAAGGTATATTGCGTAGTTTCATTGAATTCCAAGACTAAACTGCTCAGCGTTCTATTTACTGTTCGTAAAAGTGGAAAATTAAAAATTGCGTTCACTCTGACCGTCGGTGTGCACTCGTGCGTTGACACGCTGCTTGATTTTGACGGTAGGTATATATGTATGTAGCGCACGTGAAAGCTTTTAGCGTGAAAAAAGAGCGCAAATGTCAAAAGAAAACGCGTGAAGGTTAAAAGGTTATATGTTTTTCAATTATATTTTTTTATTACGCTTCACTCCTCAGTTACTACAAGAATACTTAGAGCGAGCTGTTTGGTGATAATCACAGGTGAAGTAAATTTGCTTTACGACCATATTCTTCCATATGAGAGAAAGAAGAAATAAATACAATGCTTATGCGCAAATTTACATACATTTTAGCCTGGCGAAATTATAATTCTCTTTATAGTCATGTTACGTATATGCTCAGTAGACCCAACATTGAATGGAAAAATTTCCACAAATTCCACAAATAACAAATTTTTTTTTAGCTCGTAGGAGAGAAACTTCGAATAGTATTTAAAGTCAAATTTTTTCAAAATTTTTAGGTGTTTTTTTTTTTTTTTAATTTTAAACAAATCCATGTCTCCAAATGTCCACTGTAAAGGAACCTGGCCATGATGAAGTCGATATGGATTCTGATCGATAACTTCAATGAAAAAGAGTCTGAATTATTCGCGAGTTTCTAACGTACCTCTACGAGTTCGACTGCAGCTAGCAGTTAAAGTCGGGTATCTAAGTATCATGCTCGATAGAAAACTGCCTTGGGGGCTGAATATTGACGTCATTGGTGACTGTATAGTATGTAAAGGTGTACTGCTCTATGGAAGCATAGTTAAGGGGAGGGGAGGGGGGTAGGGTTTTAAAGGCAAGAAAAACGCATATATTTATGATTTTTTTTCGGCGACATCAATAATATAATTTTATTAAGTTTTATTACATATTATTGTAGAACTTTTGAAGTATGTCACAAAAAATTTTCAAAGAAAAATATTAATAAATAAGCCGGTGACGGTGAATCTCCAGAGGTGCCTTGAAAAAAAGTGGTTTTGCGGTGTACATTATAACTCGTTACCGGATTATCTGCAACAAAAAATTGATATGCATATTAAAGATGATGTATTTCTCGAAGTAATCAGCAAGAGTTTTTTTTTTATATTTTTTACAGCACTTCGAAGTGAAAAACGCGATTTTAGCTAAAAAAAATACGTGAAAATCAGGTAGCACGGCCGGTCGTTTGAAACGCTGTAACTCCGTTAGTTTTACTCGGATTGACTTAAAATTTGTACATAATATTTTCGATATATTGTTCATTGAGAAAAAAATCCAAAAAAATGAAAAATTAAACCGAGCCTGTGGGAGTTTTTTCTAAGATATAGAGCTGGAGTAAACAGCCTTACATTAGCAACTAGAGCATAAATAGTGGTTATATGAGGATATTACATTACTACGACTTCATATTTCAACATACTGCTACTGTATATCTTCTGTGAATTCTAACAACAGACAGGAAATGACTCTTCATTCCCTTAGTGGGTGATGGGCATAGTCTTAGTGCCTGGAAGTGAGGATGGATAGGTCAAGGTTTTTTTTCGTGAAAAGGCTCAAGCTTTCTTGCTCTCGCAGATGTTTAATGGCATAATATGGCTTGTTTAAAATAACCCTGGTCTACACTGGTTTTATTGCTCTAGATATGAAATGAATTTTAGTTATAAATATCCATGCGCACAATTCGGAAAATATCCATGGTTTTGTAAGATTAGCGCTTTTTTCTATTTTAATTTCTATATTCCATTTAATTTATTCTAAAAAAATATGAAAAAATAAGAAATATATTTACGATGACAGTTTGGTTTTGAAAAATTACGAAACATCGAAATGAATTGCGTTGAAAATGCCAAAAATATAATTTATATTTCTATGAAAGGCTTTTTATCAGCTATTCTTTAAAAAATTTTCAGCGGAAAATTAGTAAACGAGACTAGCAGTAATCTGCTATCATATGACAATCCCATCGACCTTGATACCTTTCCTCCATCACTTTAATTTCCTGGTTTCTCCCTGTTCCCTGCAAGAATTTCATAAATTTTTTGGAAATTTGTTCTCCTACCTGTTACTCATATTTGCTTCTAGAGTTTGAAAATTTGTCAGCATATTTTGCACAATTTCTTCTTAATTCAGTGTTTCATGTTTATCAAGCAAATTTACTACTATTTACCAGTACAAAATTTCCTTTAAAACTGCTTATAAATTTTAACAAGCAACCCATTTTGTGTCCAGTTTGCACCATCCTATAACCGAAATATTATATTATTACTTCTCAAAATATTCGCCTTTAAGATCTATAAATTTTTGAATTCATTTGAACCAATTTTCGAAGCAGTTCAACAGATCAGTTGAAAAGTCCCCGGCCTACCATAGCAAAACCCATTTATTTTGGCAAAATCAATTTTTTTAAAATTTAATTAATGGTAACATGCTGATAATAGCAACCCTCCAAATTTTCGATACCCTTTTTGTGGTAGGATTTGTCCTTTGCTTCAAGATAGGCCTCAGTTTCGGCAATCACCTCTTCGTTCAACAAACCTTTCTTATCAGCGAGCCTGCTTTTGAGAGTTGAGAACAGGAAATAGTCGCTACGGGGGGCAGATACGGAGATTATGGTGGATACGGAAGCAATTCGAATCCCAATTCAATTTTTTTTGCCATCGGTTTCACTGACTTGTAATAAGGGACAATGCATTGGTGCACTTTCTTTTTCTTTGTCCCTCAAACGGTCCAATAAAGTTATGTAACAGCCGCTGTTGATGATTTTTCCTTTTTCAAGGTAGTCAATGAGAATTATTCTATGCGCATCCCAAAATACAGACACAATAGTCTTGCTAGTCGAATGTTGTGTTTTTCCACGCTTTGGAGGGGATAAATCGTGTACAGTCTGAATGACTGTCGATTGGATTTCGGAGTGAAATGATGGAGCCATGTTTCATCAATTGTCACATATTGACGCAAAAACTCGAGTGTATTACGCTTTAGCATCTCCGAAACTGCTTCTCCGAAGAATCAACTCGCCACTGTTTTTAGTCAAAAGTGAGCGCCCGCGGCATCTGATTTTCTCAGAGCTTTCTTATATCCAAATATACCTGAATTCGTCATTCAATTTCAATTTACGTTCATTCAAAATAATTTTGTGTATTTTTTTTTAAATATTTTTGTCTGTAAAAATCTCTTATTGGCGTCCACTGCGTTCACTGTTTTTTTCGGTGCTCATTTCACCGCCTCTAAACTTAGCATACCTTGATGGCTGATTTTCCTGGTGCTGTGTTCAGAAACTCGCCGCCAAGCCAAGTTTTTGCTTCAATTGTATTTTTTCCCCTCAAAAAGCAATATTTTATCAACAGGCGAAATTTCTTTTTATTTATTATTTTCACAAAAACAAAAGTAGCTTAACTCAAAATACTATAATCCACAAAATAAAGATGAGACAGATGTCAAATTTATACACGCGTCTCTTGAAGATTAGGGCTTCTTGCGCGAATAACTCCTGTTGCATTCGGCTCAACTCAAAACACCAATACAGCCGAATGCTGTTACTTTTAGACTTATACGCAAAAGCTCACGATTCATCGCCTGTGACGATGACATAGACATGTTTCGGAGCAGCACCATCGAATTTTTTTTTAAATATTTCTTTCGACCAATCGACAAGAGTCTTTCTTAGGCGATTGACAATTTTGAAAGTATGCTGATCCCATTACTGCCTATGTTGTTGTCTTAGTTTCACGGTATGTCACAAGACGACCTTGTAATATCAGTTTTAGCACAGCAGCAATGGTTTTTCTGAACAACAACTGGGGGACCTTCACGAAATTAGTTTTGGAATGATCTACGACCTCCATTGAATGCACCATACCATCGATAAACGCTTTTCTTTGATAGAGCTTCATCGCCAACAATTGATTTTCATCATCGATGAACTGTTGCTGAGTTAATCTATGTCGGAAGTTGTAAAAAAATAAACGCGAGAAAATATTCGCGATTTAATTCCATTCTTGGGCGGGAGGAATATTTTAAGTTAATGTAAACGACACACACAGCGCTCGGTTGTCAAAACGTTCTGAGTACGTATTACATCAGAAATGTCTAATTTTACGACAAAGCCGTCAGTTGCCAAATTACAGTACTAAGGTTGTCAAATCCATAAATAAAGGGTGTTTTTTTATAGAGGTATAGAACTTTAAGTTGCAATAAAACAACGATGGATTATTCGATTGACATGAATTTTATCTATCCAAAAGTTAATCTTGTGGCATTATATTTTAAATATGATTTCTGGCATATGACCGCCACGGCTGGCGCGGATGTAGTCCAATCTGGACGTCCAATTTTCGATGACTTTTTCCAACATTTGTGGCCGTATATCGGCAATAACACGGCGAATGTTGTCTTCCAAATGGTCAAGCGTTTGTGGCTTATCCGCATAGACCAATGACTTTACATAGCCCCACAGAAAGTAGTCTAGCGGTGTTAAATCACAAGATCTTGGAGGCCAATTCACAAGTCCAAAACGTGAAATTAGGTGGTCACCAAACGTGTCTTTCAATAAATCTATTGTGGCACGAGCTGTGTGACATGTTGCGCCGTCTTGTTGAAACCACATCTCCTGGACATCATGGTTATTCAATTCAGGAATGAAAAAGTTAGTAATCATGGCTCTATACCGATCACCATTGACTGTAACGTTCTGACCACCATCGTTTTTGAAAAAGTACGGGCCAATGATTCCACCAGCCCATAAAGCGCACCAAACAGTCAGTTTTTCTGGATGTAGCAGTGTTTCAACATACACTTGAGGATTACCTTCAATCCAAATGCGGCAGTTTTGTTTGTTGACGTAGCCATTCAACCAGAAGTGCGCTTCATCGCTAAAAAAAATAAAATGGACGTAGTGCGCGATACATTTTCCGCGCAGAATCATTATTTTCGAAATAAAATTGCACTATTTGCAAGCGTTGTTCAGGCGTGAGTCTGTTCATGATGAATTGCCAACCAAACTGAGAATAAATCACTTGACAGCTGTTAAATCGGTCGCCATCTTGAAAAGTAATGCCAACTTAAAGTTCTATACCTCTATAAAAAACACCCTTTATAACAAGGAAGATTGTGCTGAGAGTCCCAATGCAAATTTCTTAAGGCAAATAGGAATAATTGTTTTTGGATAGACTCTATCCAGAGTAGTAGTATGATTCCACGTGTTCCAAATTTCCTAGCCGTATTTCAATATAGGTCTTACTAATGTTCTATAGAAAGCTTTAGTAATATAAGGATCATTAAACTCCTTTGACCAACGTTTTACAAAAGCCAAAATGCTTTTGGCTTTATTGACTATCACACCCTTTGTGATCTGTGAAGTTCAATTTAGGCTCCATAGTGATCCCCAGCTCAATAAAACTGTGAACCTGTTCCAAACTGTAACTATCTATAGTGTAAGTAATTGTCTGTGTGGATCTTCGGGAGAAACATATAACTTTAAATTTTTTTAGGATTTAGGTGCATCCGATTTGTTTTACACCATTCAACCATGCTGTTTATGTCTGTTTACAGTAAGATACCTTCATTTGCCGAAGTGTAAGATTTATCAAGTTTTACATCATCCGCATACATTAAGAGTTTTGAAAATTTTATCTGAGAAGATATATCGTTTTGTAAATAGTGAAAACAAAATCGGACCTAGATGGCTACGCTGAGGTACTCCTGAAGAAATATTACCGGTAACTGATAGGGAATTTTTAAACATTACTCTTTGAGTGCGATCATACAGATATGTGGAGATCCATCGTAAAAATTTTGATTGGAAACCCAGTAAGTCAAGTTTATGGATAAGCAACGAGTAATACACTTTATCAAAAGCTTAGTTAAAGTCGGCTATTCTTTCTGAATGCATCGATGATATAAGAAGCGAACTCAAGAAAATTGGTAGTTGTAGTTTTTCCTTTAACAAAACAATGTTGGGAGGGTCATATAAATGAAGAGATTGAATGAGTCAAATGATCAGTGATAAGTGATTTAAATAATTTAGGAATCGCAGATAGTTTAGCTAGCTGTAACTCGGTAATTTTCTATCAAAGATCTGTTTCCGTGTTTATGATGGGGTCTAATAAAATATTCTTTCCATACAGATGGAAAAATACTCTCTTTAGGTATTAAATTGAATAAATGAGTCAAAGGTTCGAAAATATACTCAACACAATTTACGAGAAAGCAAGAAGTTATTTGGTCAGAACCATATGTGTATGACTTTTTTAAGGACTTCAGTTGGATAAATACATCTTCAGACGATATTCCAGGTGTATGGACTAAGTTACCCGAACAAAATTTCCATGGGTAATATGAGTTTACTTGAATACTAGGAGAATAATTTGATAATTTAAAAATTTTACCGAACAAATTGAAAATTGTCTGACTCTCACTGGAAATTTTATTTTGAAACGTCATAGTAGATGGAAATCCAGGTACCTGGCGCTTAGCGATTTTTAGTTCTTCAGTGCATTTTTGATGTAATACGCTGTGGCTTGGAAAATTTTCTACTTTAATATCTTTGAGCATTTTTTTTAAGGAGTACCTGAAATTAATTTCAAACATTCTGTATTTAAAATTCAAAATTCAGTGTGCTATAAAAAAAAAAAAAAATTAAATTAAAAATTAGAAAATTTAAACAAAATATTGCCTAAACTTTTCACTGTTGAATCATTACCTTTTTGCACATACATTATTTTGAAAAAATTATTTTTAATTTTTTTAATTTCCTTCTTCATCTGCCTTATTAGAATTACATTTGTTTGTACTGTTTAAATTTTTCTTTTGACCTTTGTTGCTTACTGTTCTCTAAGCATAAATATTCGTTACCTTAACTTATTCTACATAATCTTCACGCATACTTACATACACACCACTCATATTGTGCTAAAAAAAAAGAAAAAGAAATTGGCACGCATGATGAATACGAAATTCTTTGCTAATAAATTGCATACCAGCGTGACGCACACAATCGAAAAAGCAGACAGACACATAACAGTAGAGGCATTAACAAAGCTGCTAGCTAACTGGCTGTTAGCCATATGGTTGTACAATCAATTTACATAAATTGAGATGGAGTTCAAGAAAAAAAAAAATTACAGAAAAAAAAGGAAAATAAAATAAAACATTAAGAAAAAAAGCAAAAAAAAAAAAACGCCTGGCAGCTGAGTTGACTGAACCACTTGTTTCTTCTTTCTCATTTTTGCCTGCCAAAAAAAAAAAAAAAACCAAGAGAAGCGAAGTAACAGCGCGCAATTTGCGCCAAAGTTTAAACTCAAGGTTAAAATGTGACAAGGCGTTTACGTGTCAGATTTGTTTATTACTAGCTATTTGGCTTGTCTTAGCCAACGAAATGCGATTTAGTCGAATCCAGTGCGATTATACCAAATTTCTCATTTCGCATTTATGTGGAGTGCAGACACAAATCATTGTATTAGTGCACATGTGTGTGTGTCTGTATGGTGTGACTGATTGACATTTGAAAATCACATAAAGGTGCTGCTTGTGCTATTTTGCATTTAGATTGAAACTTCTGCTGATGGATTTGTGGTGGTGTGCACGAGGTGGCATGAGCTGGGTGTACAGGCGTAAAGGCATAAAGCATAATAATTTAATAATAATAAATAAAAAATTTATATTAAAATATTTTCGGGTTTTACGACACGACAATATGACAGCATAAGCGTACGTTAAGTAATATTAAAAAGGATCTCGTAACAAAAAAAAAAAACAAAAAAAAAAAAAAAAATCGGAGAACTCAATAAGACTATCTCGCTTGAAAAGCAGAAATACCTTTAGATGACAAAGCAAATTTACGGAAAGATTATTTAAGTGATTTGTTTTCCAGCTTTAAATAAATTTTTATATTTAAAATTTTCTTTGTTAACAAATTTAAAAAACAGTTACTTGCTTAAAAGAGAGAGCCTTTCGAGACATAAGCCGGTCATATTGGTGATGTTGCTCATACGCCCCATCGTTTGAACAAAGTCATATTATCTACCATGAAACTATGCTGAGAGTTAAAAGGTTAAGAAAATTTGCGAAAAATTTAAAATTTTTTAAAGATAATTTAATTAGTTTATATCAATTTTTTGAAATTTATATTATAATTTGAAAAAAGCAAAATTTTTTTCGAAAATTACAGATTTTACATAGAAACACGAAAAAAGTGCTGTTTTCGGCCATGTTGAAGTCTTTATACCTTTCTTGAATACATGAAATTAATTGCATTTCATTTTGGTATTGAATATTAATTATCACATCTGAAAATTTAGTACATTCAGATGCTTTTTTGACGCATCTTTTACGCAAAAAATCATATATGAACAAGTAGGCTATATGGGGGCTATATGATATTGTATTCCAATTGCGACGATTTCCGGTACTAATATTCAGTTAAATATTACCTCAGATGCTTTTTTGGCGGATTTATGACCAAAAATTTTAAATTTAAAATGTCGGTGGTAACAAAGCAATTAAAAAGGTCTAGGCTTGCCATAGTAAAACACATTTTTTTTTTGCCAAATTTCTTTCCTTTTTATTCAACATAGTTCCCATTAAGGGTGAAACACTGATAATAGCAACCCTCAAACTTTTCGATACCATTTTTGTTGTAATATTTGTCCTTTGCTTCAAAATAGACCTCAGACTCGGCGCTCACCTCTTCGTTAAACGAAAATTTCCTTCCAGCGAGTAACCTTTTGAGATCTGAGAACAGTAAGTAGTCGTTGGGGCCCAGAGATGTAGAATACGATGGATGCGGAAGCAATTCATTAATTTTTGCTATCGATTTCACTGACTTATGCCACTCACTATGCATTGTTTTGGTGAAACAGCACTTTCTTTTTCTTCAAATGCGGCCGCTTTTCAGAGATTTCATACATCAAACGTTTCAATAACGCTATATAATTGTCGCTGTTGATGGTCCTTTGTTTTTCTAGGCAGTCAATGAAAATTATTCCATGCGCATCCCAAAATACAGACGCCATAATCTTGCCAGCCGATTGCTGCGTTTATCCACGCTTTGGAGCGGGTTCATTGTGTGCCGTCCACTTGGATGACTGTAAATTGGATTTCGGAGTGAAATGATGAAGCCATGTTTTATTCGATGTCACATATTTACGTAAAAATTCCGAGTTTATTACACTTGAACATCTCCAAACACTGCTCCGAATTATCAACTCGTCATTGTTTTTGGTCAAAAGTGAGCTCGCGCGGCTTTCACTGTGCACAAAGCTCTCTCATACTCAAATATTCGTGAATTATATGATGTACATATTCAGTTGATGTAGAGTGGCTGCTACCTCATTGAATTAAAATTTAAGGTTATTCAAAATTATTTTGTGGATTTTTTTGTTATTTTCATCGGAAACAATCTCTGCTGGTCGTCCACTGCATCCATCAGGTTCATCGTCTTCGGTGCTCATTTCACCACATCTAAACATGGAATACCAATCCTTGATGGTTGATTTCTCTTTCGTAGTGTCCGAAAATTCGTTATCAAGCCAACTTTTTGCATTCAACTTCATTTTTGCCTTCAAAAAGCAATATTTTATCAACACGAGAAATTTCTTTTTATCCACTTTTCCACAATAACAAAAGTTGCTTCACCCGAAATGCAGACTAACGATTCGGCAGCTGTCAAATTTATACACGCGTCTTTTGAAAGTTAGGGCTACATAAAAGTCATGTGGAATTAATTCATCCTAATTCCATCTATGTGTTCAATTGACCTGTTATATATGTTATAGTTATCTGATGTGGATAGTTCCGACAATTAATCGTATAAATTTAAAATTGCAGCTGCATACCAAGTTTGGTTGAAATATCTTAGAATCTGCGTTCAAATATACAATAGATAGACGGACATGACTAAATCAACAAAGTTCGTCATTCTGACCCGAACGTTAAACACTATGTACCAAAAAGAATGCATCATTTCGTGTGCATGAAATGTATAAATATCACTATAAATGTCAGAGAGATTTTTTAACTTCTACATTAGACTATTATAAATTAATGCCGTTTGTCGGTGCGTATGAGCAACATTTTTCCTTTTTTTACAATTTTTTTTTATTTTCCATGCAAATGATAAGGCTTCGCTAGGCTTTTTTTTCCAAAATCACAAATTACACTACGAAGCACCCATTTTGGGTGATTAAAGTCAAAACATCTAAAGACAGAGTAAAAGAAAAATTGCACTCAAACGGCTTGCTTGTTTTGATTATAACGGTGTAGTGAAAATCTTGCCAGGATATCATTGTGGACGAGTTTCTGTTTTAAAATTCGACAATCGTCATCGCACAACTCCCACAAAAGCAATTGATATTGCTCCGGCTGACTGTTTTCCTCTTCCAAAAGCACACATTTTCACAACGAGGTTCCCGTTTTTAGAGAATATCAGTCTTAAAAATTCTCCACTCAAACCCTTTAAATGGGCTTTATGATAAATTACTGCTAATTTTTATTTAAAAAAAGTATTAAAGAAAAATATAATAAAATGAAGTAAAAAAATTACAAAATTTTTTTAAAATTAAATAAAAAAATCCTTTCATCTTGCAAACTATACAAATCACCATATTCAGATTGCTTTTTTATGGCCTTGTCGGTGTTATTAAATTCATTTCTTACGCAGCGTAATTTATTAAGCTCTGAAGCTCATACAAAACAAGAATATCATGCATAAAGAATGCCTTCATAATAACAGGTGAACCTTTTCGAGGTTTCCTAATTTTTTTAAAGAAGAAAAAAACACAGAAAATTCAAATTTAATGGGAAATGTTTATTACAATTCGAAAGAACATTCATTGGAATTTTTTTTGTGAAGATTATCTCTTTGAAATGTTGATCACGGATATACCTCAGATGGTCCATCCGTTGAGTCCAGTTTTCGATGACTCGTTCAAGAATTTAGACTGGTAATGGGCGAATGACAAGCGTGATGTTTAGACCTTACATATCCCCACAGGAAGAAGTCTAACGGTGTGATATCACACGATTTTGTTGACGAATCAACCGGCTCAAAACGTGAAATTATCTGCTCACCAAAGTGTTTTCTCAAACCAAATGTCGCGGAGATCACGAGCTTCAATTTCAGTCATCAAATAGTCGGTTATCATGGCGCGATAACGGTAGCCATTGACGGTTATGTTCTTATCGGTACCATTTTGAAGAAATATGGACCGATGATTCCACCGGCTCACAAACCGCACCAAATAGTTGTTTTTTCTGGATGAAAAGGCAGCTCTTTAATCTCTTCAAGTTTCTCATCGTCCCAAATGCGGCAATTTTGCTTGTTTACATACGCATTGAGCCAAAAAGAGGCCTCATCTCTGAACAAAATTTGGCTCGAAAACTTGGGATATTCTTGGAACTTTTTCATAGAGCCCATAAAGCGAAGCGATGTCGCTTGGGAAGGTCGGGCGGCTTCAGTTCTTGCACAAGCTGTATTTTGTACGCTTTCAATTTAAGATCTCGACGTAAAATGCGGCGCCAAGTCATTCCATACATCAGTCCGAGTTGCTGCGAACGTCGCCGAATCGACTCTCCACGGTGTTCGTGTACACTCTCAGCTGCGGCCGCTATATTTTCTTCACTGCGTGCTGAACATGGTCTGTTTAGTCGAATATTATCCAATAATAAATGCTGGGTCTCACGACGAGTGATGCTGTTGCGAATAATATGCTCAGTAAGTCGATTATGTTGACCATAAGTTGAGCGAAGCGTGCGAAACATATTGAAAAAGAAAAAAATGAAATGACAGCTTGACACGACTTACGCGTGATCTGTCAAAGAAAGGCTATTGAAAAATGTACCTCTACTTGGATCCCCCTTTATGTATGTTTAATATTTTCAACTTCCAAAATATGCACAATTTTTTTATCATTTATTTATTCTTTTATTTCTATTAAATATATTTCTATTTTTATTATATTTTTTTTTGTTAACGCCGCTGTCATCTTATGGCTTAGATTATCCACACATACACACACACTCATGCGCTCTCACACACGCACAAATAAAATGCTATTTTAATGGCTTCATCTGCGGCTCCGTCTTGCTGCTCAGCTGCAGCCCATTTTCTCGCGCACATTCATGCCAGCTCAACACACCGTCATCAACACACTCAGTTTACACACACACCGCGCCAAGCACGCTCGTTAGTCAGCCTCGGTTCATTGTTATTTGTTTGTTTGTTTGTTTGCTTGCTTGTTGTTGTTTATTTGTATGTCCCTTTGTGTGCATTACATGTTGCCATTCGTACATGTGAAATCCATTTATTTTTGACATAAAACACATAAATCTAAATTTGATCTGTTTTTTTTTGTGCGTTGTTGGCGGCTGTGTTGCGTTGCAGCAGCGCTGACAGCGTAAGTAGTGCCACATATCATATGGTTGTTTGTATGTGTTTTATATATGTGTGTATATACAAGTATGTTTATTTGTCAGAATGTGTGCTTAAATTTTTTCCTCAGCATTTTAGAAGCTCATGTGTTTTGGTGAAATTGACAAGCTTTCAGGTGAAATGAAAAAAAGAAGGAAAAAAATCGCACAAACTCACGCAGATTTACATATATTTTATGCGTACCATATATATCAAACATTTGAATAAATCAAAGTGCTTTCGTTCGCCTTTTATCTTTCTGTTACATATATATTTTTGTTTCGCTTTTTTCTTCTTCTTTCACTGCCACTTGGTGTCACATACGACGAATGCTTGATGCTACAGGGCGTATGTTTATACTGACTTGTTAAGCTCTGTTGCAGTTGTTATTGTTGTTGTTATTGTTTTTATTATTGTTGTGACATTAGATTAGTGACAATTGACATGTATTCATATATACATGACAGCTAAGGTTGTCAAGTTTATGCGCTTTTGATTAAATTATACTGACAGCTAAAGCCATAGGTCATGGTAATGTATGTACGAGTATGTGGTGCCTTCAGCTTCACAATTAACAATTTGTAAGTTATGCTATTTTTTTAATATAAATATAAATACAAAGGAAAATAACTCGCAACCCATCACGAGAAAATGGTCGCTCTAGGGTTTAACTGACCCATCCCAACCCACCAACCACGAATGGGCTTTTTGTATTTAGACCTTCGTGCCTAAAATACCTACAGAGTCTTTCTCAAAATCAATGATAGCTTTTCTGGAAATAAAATACATAAAAGCTATAGCTCTTATGTACCCGTCGCGTATCCCATAACCGCCAACTAGAGTTGAAGTTTCGGTAACGAGTTTAACAGTGCGTTCCTCCGCTCGTGTGTGACAAGGGAATTTAGCAATCAAAGAAAGCATTTGGCACTTGCCTTTGACAAAGGACTTGATGTCATCATCTGGAATTCCCAACAAAATGGCTGGCTCATTCGAAATCTCAGACGACCAAGAAATCAAATCTAAAGTACTTGTCGATTTCAAATCACTTTTATCTGAATTGTCCTGAGAAACATAACCTTTTTCCCCAAATGCGGCCCCTTCGGCTTCGAATCAATATCGAATCTGTTCAGAAACTCTCTGAATTATATTTGCCGGTGATCGTTTTACCCTTGGCAAAGTAATCGATGCAAATGACACCTCGTACTTCCAAAAAAAAAAAAAAACTCTGGCTGACACCCATCTCGTCCTTCTTCAGTAAACGTTCACCCAGACAAACCCACTGTTCTGATTGCTCTTTGGTCTCTGGTGTGTGTGGTCGATCCATGCTTTGTCCACAGTAACGAAACGTCGCAAAACTTCGTTTCAAAGTGGTTACACGCTTATGGCCACGTGTGAGTAATCGCGGCACCAATCGTGCGGTTCACTTTTTCATGTCCAAATATTCATGTTAATTGCAATGTACGCGCTCAGTTGAGTTGCTTATAGCCTCAGTCACCTCACGCAGTTTTATTCTCTGATCAACTAATATAATTTCTTGGATTTTATCGATGATTTCCAATATGACGATCTCTTTTGAGCTACCTTTAAGTTCGACGTCGCTTGTACTGGTAGGACCACAACGGAACTTAGTAAGCCACTTCTTAACGATTGAAATAGATGGTGCAGGGTCCCTATGGTAGTTACCAAGTCTTTCCTTGGTTTCGGAGATGGTTTTTTCACGAAAAAGATGAAGCTTATTCAGCTCACGAAATTCACTTCTAGCCATTTTCGTTCAACTTCACGAGTTCGTCTGCTTTCAGTGGCTGTCAAAGACAAATTTAACGGCGCAGCTTACTCAACATTTTTACACAACAGTCTAACAATCAATAACAGTTGACGGGTGTAGTGTTGTATTAACAGTAGCTGCGCTTACTTTGTACTTCGTATTTTTTCATGTAAAGGAATGGTATGGAAGCTTGGAGCAGAGCAACGGAAAAATATATGGAAAATCATTTCCCGTTTTTCTGTCGTTATAACTGCAGCTTCTGCAGCAATTTATGCTTTCCCATAAGACACTATTAGAAACTCAATTAACTTTTGAAATATCCTACTTTTTCAAAAGATAGAATCCATTAGACCTTCTCCGGTTTCGTTCCAGTCATCTTTGCCTCGACTTGTGACAGATGAAGATTTGTTCCTATCTTTAAAAGGCCTGCCTCCTTAAGTAGCAATTTGAATAAAGCTAGAGATACATACCCATGCACGATTCATTCGAAGGAATCTGCTTGGTATTTTCTTGCCTGGCAAGCTCGCCTACCCTACAGTACCCCTTAATGTCTCTGTGACCAGAAAGAAAAATGAAGGGAGTCTGCTCTGATGGATTTTGGAGTTTATCGCTATCGCGTCCAGCGATTTTATTGCTGTCAGACTATCATTGAAGATGAAGATGTTTCCTCCTAAGTATTTTCATTCCTTACTTGATATTGGATATTATAACAATGATTAGATGGCTTGAATGAAAGACTCAATGAAGGGTTACACGAGAAAATTCCTCTTATCACTCCATCCACAAATTTTGAACCACATGTGTGCGCTATTTTTGCCGATAGCTCTTTTACAGACAAGCTTTTTTGTGGCCGCCACGATAGCTGGGTAGCTAACATTGCGTACTAGAATTCGTAAGGCCTGGGTTCGAGTCCAGGTTCGAGCAATATCCAAAATTATGGAAAATTAATTTTTCTAAGTTCGGTCGCCCCTCGACAGGGAATTTCAAGCCTTCCGAGTGTATTTCTAACATGAAATAAAAGGGCCCTTATAAAAATCCACCGGCCGTTCGAAGGCAGTTTATAATAAATTGTTGGTGGCTCCATTTGCTGGTAAAAACCAACCAAATCGAAAAACAACAAATTGGAGGAGGAGCTCGGCCAAAAACCACTTCAGCTGTTATATATTTATACATATATATATAGAGGCTGATCCAAGTGGAGGTACTTTTTTCAATAGCCTTTTTTTGACAGATCACTCGTGAGTCATGTCAAGCTGTAATATTATATTTGTTCAGTATTTTTCGACTTTTCATCATAGAAAGACTTTCGCCTGTACAACGTTTACAAATCATTCAACTTTATCACGAAAATTTTCGTTCTGTAAAGAATGTCTTTCGTGCACTTCGCTCACCTTATGGTCAACATAATCGGCCTAATGAGCGTACGCAACACCATCACCTATCTTGAGATCCAGCATTTATTACTGGATAAGACTCGATCGAATAGACCACATCCAGCACACAGTGAAGAAAATATAGCCGCCGTAGCTGAGAGTGTAAACGAAGACCGTGAAAAGCCGATTCGGCGACGTTCGCAGCAACTCGGACTGACGTATGGAACGACTTGTCGCCGCATTTTACGTCGAGATCTTAAATTGAAAGTCTAAAAAATACAGCTTGTGTAAGATCTGAAACCGCTCGATCTTCCCAAGCGACATCGCTTCGCTCTATGGGCTCTTGAAATGTTCTAAGAAGATCCGAAGTTTTCGAGCGAAATTTTGTTCAGTGACGAGGCCCATTTCTGGCTCAATGGGTATATAAGAATGCAAAATTGTCGCATTTGCGACGAAGAACAACCTGAAGATGTTAAAGAGCAGCCATTTTATTTAAAGAAAAAATGGTTTGGTGTGGTTTGTGGGCTAGTGGGATAATCGGTCCATATTTCTTCAAAAATGGAACCGATGAGAACGTAACCGTCAATGGCGACCGTTATCGCGCCATAATAACCGACTATTTGATGTCTGAGATTGAAGGTCGTGATCTCCGCGACATTTGGTTTCAGCAAGATATTGCCACTTCCCACATATCGCATCAATCAATAGATTTATTGAGAGAACACTTTGGTGAGCAGATAATTTCACATTTGAAACCGGTCGATTGGCCGCCAAGATCGTGTGATATCACAGCGTTAGACTTTTTCCTGTGGATATATGTAAAGTCTAATGCCTATACGGGCATCTCCGCTTCGATTCAAGCCTTGGAGCAAAACATCACACGTGTCATTCGCCAGTTACTAGTCGAAATGCTTGAACGAGTCAGCGAAAATTGGACTCGACGGATGGACTATCTTAGACGTAGCCGCGGCCAACATTTGAGAGAGGTAATCTTCAAAAAATAAATGCCAAAGAATGTTATTTATGATAACAAATATTCCCCATTAAATTTAAAATTTCTGTGTTTTTTTCTTTAAAAAAGCAGGGAACCTCGAAATGAATAACCCTTGAACATGCTTCTCCCACTCAGTTATCTGTCCAGTAGGATAGGCTTAGGCGAAGAGGTGGACTAATTGACAAAATTTTGTAATTCCTGTTGAAAATACTTAGCACACAGTTTTCAGTGTTTGACCTACAATAAAATCTTTCGAGGCATGCCTTCTTCTAACGGTTATAATTGTCAATCTATACCGTCTACGAATCCAATCAAACACAAATAGTCAAATCGATAGGATCGAGGAGTTCATGTGACAGGAAGAAGCATTTTAAATGTAAAACTTGGCGCAGTGGCATCAATTGAATACTACTACAAACCAGCTGAAGCAATAACATAAATTATGAAAGTTGCTAAACCGAAATGTAACAACAAAAACAGCAACAATAACAATATTTTATATTTACAGTCTCTACCTGCGATGTAAGGTTACGGCTTCCAAATAAAGCAACAAAATAACAACAACAACAAACATTTCAAATAACAATTGCACAAAGACAATGAATGCGACCAAGAGAAGCAAGCAAACGTCCGCAAGCCGGCCAAACAAGCAAACAAATAACGCAACTCAATGGCCGGACAGCAAAACAAAGCCACTGCGCTGTGAAAATATTTCGAACACAATGTTTGGCGTAGGTTTGTCGGCATATTTTGATATATTTAAAATTTTCTCAATACACGTACACTAGCAAACACATAAAGAGCTGAGATATTTGCTTGTGTGGACAAACACATACATGGAAACATACAGCGGTGTGTGTGTGCTTGGATTTGAAAAGTTTATTGTAAGTTTTGGTGTGCATGACACACACATATATATATATAATATATACACATAAGTACAAGCGTTGGCTTGACCCATATGTGCAATGACTGCACTTCCTCACACACACAATTGAGCGGTGCGGAGCTGAGCGGCGCGGTGCGGTAAGTGGAGCGCAAAGCTGTTATTGTATTTGAAATAGATTGTGGACAGATTTAGAGCTATTGTTGGCTTTTGATGTGCTTATGTTGAGATGTTTGTGTGTGTTGTGTGGCATCAAGTGAAATCTTTTTATTGTATTTGTGCATTGAATTGCGCTGCAGTCAACTGCTGCTGCTGCTGCTGCTGCTGCGCGCTTTCATGGACTTTGCTCTATAATTTCCTCTAACTCTGCTGCTCACCTCTCTCGCTCTCTCGTTCACTCCCTTTCTCCCGCCAGTTTCTTGTGCTTACTGTTGACGTCAGTAGAAGCTGCTGCATCTTCTCGACTTCTGCTTGACTTGTTCGGCGATGATTAATTGTTCTGCTTGGTTTGATTTATGCGCCGCCAACTAAAGTGTTTGTGTGTGTGTGTTGAGTGAATTTGTTGCATTGTTAAGTAGTAATTCATTGACATAATGTTACTGACTCACAAATACATGCATACATGCATTGTATTGATGCAACTCAGCCGCATGCACTTGCTGGTAACTCTGCTGCTGCTGCTGCTTAGTGCTTTGTTTAGCCGAAATTCGATACATTTGTCTTTACGAGAACACTGTGCTAAATGTGAAGCGATACTAGTATCTGAGGTCCTCTTACTTATATAAAATATAGGGATCAGCTTAATCAGGACATCGGTTTTTCTACTTACGCTCATAGCTAACAAACAGTCCTGTGAAGGAGATCTTAAGTGGTCACCATCTCTGTGCTAATGTGATGAAGAATGGGGAAAGTAATTTCAGTAATATTTACAGCCCCTGCACGGATAGAGTACTTGCTGTTGAGTTATGAGTAGGACAGTGAATCCGTCTCTGAATACCGGAACTCCTACAACCCGCTAATAACCATTGTTAACCCCCAATTAGACCTTGGCTGACAAACATCGCCAAGATCCAAAATGTGGCTCGAAAAAAGTTTTCATAGACTTTTTGAGCTATCTCCGACCGGAAACTAAGGCCTAATCTACGTTGATATAGGTGGAAGATATGACTTAGGTGTTTCAAACGCGTGTTTCAGTCAATAACTCAGATCAATCACAAAACACGGCTGAGCGTTTCTCTGCTCTAGAGTTGTCTGAAAAACAATAAAAATACCAAAAAGAGTTTGAATGCACCAAAAATACCAAAAATCAAGCCAATGCAGAAAAAAGTACATTGAAAGAAGTGGCAAATTTTTTTTTTTGGAATTTAAAAAAATATTTACCCACAACACTCTCAGGGTGGAATAGATACCGAGAGCTGAAGAGGGAAGCGAGAAGCATTTGCAGACAAAAAAAAAAAAAAAAACAAGTGACCAAATTGTGTGAGCATGAAGAGCCAGAGCTTGAGAAGCTGGCCCACATGTTTATTGGTCGAAAATTCTATGAAATATAATGATGCGCCGACTCACAGTAAGTTTCAAGACCGAGGCATACTCATGCAATAATCAAGGAAATAATCCAACTACCAATGTCCAATGCATAAATATTTTATGGAGCTAAAACTTCTCCAACTCCCACCTTGAATGGTAGTGAAAGTGCGACATCCGAAGATGGTGAACCTGAATCTCCAATAGAACATAGAAAAGCGGTGGGAGCCGATGGCTTAACAGATCAGAGCGAGAGAGAGAGAAAGAGAGAGAACTTAGGCAGAGGTATTTAAATACGATGGCGAAGAACTGAAAAGGTGCATGCATCAGCTTCTTTGCAGAATATGGCCGGCCAAAAGCATACCCACCGATTGGAATCCCTGCCCAATCCATAAAAAGGGGAACGTAAAGGTCTACGCCAATATCGTGAGATAAACCTCCTCAATATCGCATATCCAGTGTATTTTCAGAAAAATTATAACCCATCGTAAGCGAACTAATTGGACCTTATCATTGTGGATTTAGACCTGGTAAGTCAACCATTGACCCGATGTTCATCATGCGAAAAAACTTGGAGAAGCCATCTGAGAAAAAATCGGTACCACCACCTTTGCATCGATTTTGAAGCTACTCTCGATGGCACGATGGAAAACTGCCCCTGTCTGAGTTTGGTATCCCTGCGCATGTCTGAGTTTGGTATCCCTACAAAATACATACACCAAGACCACGAGCGCTGTCAGGATTGGGAAGATATTCTCAGTGCTGTTCGGTACCAAACGAGGTTTCAGACAGGGTGACTCATTATTATGAAATTTCTTCAGCTTGAAGCCGGAGGAAATAATAAGAACTGCAGAGCAAAATATACGAGGTACAACATGGAAGCAAAGCAAATGGATCTCGTGGTGAACGAGGACAAGACGAATTACCTACATTTTTCCCGAGAAAGTTTATTTGAAAATGCATGCCTGGAGCCATTAACATTTCAGTCCGATTCAAATATGGTAAAAACATAAAAGCAGAAAAAGATTGGAGACACACCTTCAGGCCATCATCGCCGTTGAAGGCGGAGTGAGACATGACCTCTCTGGATATTTATAATTATAGTCTTAGTAAAAAAAGGTAGAGATTTGCGCGCTGTTCCTTACTCAAGTATATTTTTTAAATAATTTTCATTTAGGAATTAAATTAAAACAACAAAAAATTGAAAAATGTCTCGAACATTTTTAATAAAAAAATTCGAAACGAAATTCTTAATAAAAACGAACGAAATTCTTAATAAAAAAATTATTGGAATTTAAGCGAGTTAACAAGAAGCAGAGCATTCAGCAAGTTCTAATTACTCAAATTTATTGCACAGTGTAAGATTGAAGCGTAAGTCTGTATTGGCAGTGCATTTTGGGGCTACAGTGCGTATGAGTGATTATTTGTTTTGTATGGCTGATTTGTGTCATCTATGTATGTGTACGGCTGACTTGCTACACATTTGCTAAAATTGTTATTATTGTAGTTGTTCTCATTGTTGTTGTTATTATTATTGTTGTCCTTGTTATTGTTATTATTATTGTTGTTGTTATTGTATCGCATTGTTATTTTTATTGTTATCATCATTATTGTGTGCGACAGTGCTGACCTTCTCATCACTCACTATCTATGCCATTGTTATGCATTGTGAGTGTTTATTGTTGTTGTTGTTGTTGCTATTGTTTTGTTGCATTGCAATTTACACTTTTCTTACTTGTCTTCAATATTTTGTTGTTTATATATTTGTCTGTATTGCTTACACCCTTCGCATTAACTTTTATTTGCCCTCAACTGCATTGTGTATTGTGCAGCAGTGAAGGTCGTCATCATTTTGTGTGAAGTGAAGTGTTTTGAGTGTTTTGTTTTGTGGTTGACATGCTTACAAGCAACAAAAAAGAAAACCAAAAAAAAAACAGTCAGAAAAAACTATATCGTTACCCTAGTCACAGTTGCAGTTGCAGTTGTAACTGAATGAATGAATGTTGCTTTTCGGGTTTTGTATTCTCTTCTTCTAGTTTGCTTTTAATCCAAGTTAATGTTTTAGCTTCTTCTTCCCTTCTTTTCCTTCTTCTTCTTTACTACAACTGTTCAGATGCTCAAAGTGTTGCCTCATTTTGTGATTGATGGCAAATGTATAACAACAAGCAGCAGCAGCAGCAGCAGCGCCAACCAATTCTACAAGTCTTGTACTCGTTTAAATATTATTGTTACATTTTGTAACGAAAATTTGAAATTTTTTTTAGGTCAAAAGTGCAAGTGCAAAAACAAAGTGAGATAGTGCGAGAAAGAGAGAGAGAGAGAGAGAGAGAGAGAGAGAGAAAAAGAGAGGTAAATATGAAATGCGCTGTGTAACGTGGTGTGAGAAAAATTTCATATTTATGCATGTAAAATATTTTTTTTTTTTGTTATCCAACACAAATTTGTTTTGACGTATGCAACTGCTGACTGAATTTGGTTTTGTACAGTTTTCACTTTTTGACGTTTCATATCATGCACAGCGTTGCTGGTAGTTTTTAGAGGTTTTTAAAGAGTTTGTTGCTTAAGCGTTGCTCGTGTGCGAGTAATTTGTTTATAATTTTGAGGTCAATTCGTTTAGAAAGAGAGTTAACTACGCATTTTGTTTTCAATATTTTGTTTTGTTTTGCTGGAAGTCATTAACTTGAGATTAATGGATATGTTTATGTAGTTTCACGTTAAAAGCGATAGTATATTTTGCAGCTGACTTGTTCACATTTTTCTACTACTATAGAGTTTTCCAATAAGAGTGACATAATTTCTTTAAAAAGAAATAAAACACACCAGTTGTTAAGGAAATTCAAATATTTTTTATTTAATGTGAAGTACAATCGATGCAATTTAGTTCTGAATATAACATCAAACAAATGGCCTCCACGATTTCTTTTGCATCAACGAATTCGATGAACCTTTTTCCACAAACTCAAGTCGTACGTCATAAATAGCACCTTAAATATTGACTTTTAAAGCTTGAAGAGAGTCTGGTTTATTGCTAAAGACTTCAGGGGGGTGGGGTTTAAAAATAATTTATTTTTTAATTTTTTTTTATTTTTTTTTTCTGAATAAACAATATGTCGAGAATATTATGTACAAATTTTAAGTCAATCCGAGTAAAACTAACGGAGTTACAGCTTTTCAAGCGACCGGCCGTGCTACGTGATTTTTATAACTGCCCGGTAGCCGCCCGATACCCCTATTAGAAAGCAGCTGCAATTTCATTTGTTATCCATTTCCCTTTCTCCGTCTATGTGTCTTTCAAAAGACTGGAGCTGGCATTGATGACTCTATGTAAGTATAAAATTAATATTCTTTTTTTTATTGGTGGTTTATTTCGAATTTTCACGTATGAAAAACATTAAATCGATTTTCCCGGAAACGTCTTTTTTGAAGTTCATGAACATCACAACTCAAAATCTAGTGAACCGATCCTTTTCAAAATTTGAACAGTACTTCTTCACATAAATCAGCTGTTAATAAGCAAGAGTTTTTTTTTTTTATCTTTTTCTATTTTTTAATAACAAATTAACCGCGATTTTTTTTTTAGCTAAAATCGCATTTTTCACTTCAAAGTGCTGTAAAAAATAGAAAAAAAAACTCTTGCTGATTACCTCGAGAAATACATCACCTTTAAAATGCATATCAATTTTTTCGTTGCAGATAATCCGGTAACGAGTTATAATGTACACCGCAGAACCACTTTTTTTCAAAGCACCTCTGGAGATTCACCGTCACCGGCTTATTTATTAATATTTTTCTTTGAAAATTTTTTGTGACATACTTCAAAAGTTTAACAATAATATGTAATAAAATTTAATAAAATTATATTATTGATGTCGCCGAAAAAAACTCATAAAATATGCGTTTTTCTCGTCTTTAAAACCTTACCTCCCCCTTCAAATAACCCCCAAGAAGTAGTCTACAGGTGTTAAATCACAACTTCTTGGAGGCCATTCAATGCCACAATTTCTTGAAATAATCAAATCTCCAAATTTTTCTCGCAATAATTCGGTTGTTGCACGTGCTGTGTGACACGTAGCCTAGCCTTTGTTGGAACCAGATGTTGTTAAGATCAACTTCTTCCAATTCTGACCATAAAAAGTTGGTTATCATCGATCTATACTGCTCTCCATTGACAGTAGCGATGCTATCAGCTTCATTTCGAAAGAAGTACGGCCCGATGATTCCACCAGACCAAAAATCACACCAAACTGTCAACTTAGGTGAATGTAATGGTTATTCATGAATAATTTTTGAATTTTCTTCGTACCAGAATCGACAGTTTTGATTATGTTCCGTACCACTCAGATGAAGGTGAGCCTAATCGGGGAGAAGAATCGTTATCGTTTTCAAGTTATCCAAGGTAAAATTAGCAAATACACGACGTTTATGGTGGTTCAATGACTTCAGTTCTTGAGTGAGAATAATTTTATACAGATGCAAGCCCAAATCCTTTCTCAAAATCCGTCAGGATGTGGTTTGAGGCAGCCCTAATTCTTGAAAACGTGTTATAGTCGACAACTTGCGGTCTTCAGCAACACTTGTCTGCACGACAGCAATATTTTTATTACTTCGATCGGTTCTTTGTCTTATTATGTAAAGAAAATGCACGCTCGAAATTTTCAACAATTCTACGAATAGCGAGCACAAGTGGACGATTATTATGACCATAAAATGGCAAAAGCGCACGAAAATTGGAAATCGCAAAACGAATATTTTGATAATAATATTGAATAATTTGTAAGCGTTGTTCTTGCCATGCTGAAATTGTAAACATTACTGAACACAATGAAAAAAAAGACAGATCTTGACATATTAAAAATGACCAAAATGACACTTAGAAATCATATCCTCCCTATTGGAAAAGTCTTCATTACGATTATAGCCAAATCAATAATTGTGCGCCATTCAATTGTTTCTTCTCGCATTTTGGTGTCTTTAGGAAATACTCAGATAAACTAGGTCACCCTCCACTTAGTCTTTCAAAAGAGTGGATGTGTTCATTTTCTTTGGCCTCCATGTACTGTTACTCCATCGAATACTTTCAAAACTGGGGTGCTTTTATTCATTCGGACGATATGAGCTAGTCAGCGTTTTCGCTGCATGTTGATTCACTGATCTATGCCACTGTCGTCGTATAACTCCAACAGTTCGTCGTTTCACCATCTACTATATTCTCCATTGCCAACGCGCAAAGGACTATATATCCCTCCCAGAATCTTTCTCTCGAAAATTCCTTAAGCCGACTCATCAGACGTCGACATCGTCCAGACTTCTTTACCATATATCAGGAGGGGAATGATAATCCATGAATGATTGTAGGGTTAGATTTTGATTCTTCCTCGAGAGAGGACTTATCTTTTTTTCAATTGATTACTCAGTCCAAAGTAGCCTACCGTTAAAAGACCAGTCCTACTTCATACGTTATTTTTTCTACGCAACTACCTTTTGTAGCTTTTAAAGAAATGCCACCACCACAACAACAAATAGCTTTCTAGGATATAATTATAACAACTGTTGCTATCTTGGCCTCGATGGCCGAGTGGTTAGCATGGCGTACTGACATTCGGAAGGCCTGGGTTCGAGCCCAGTTTCGCAAAACCACAAATTGGAGGAGGAGCTTGGCCGAAAATCGCTTCAACGTTACAAAGCGCCATATATATATATATATATATATCTTGGCCTCTTTGTTGTTAAAAGAAACTTTTGGCCGCTTGTTGTCTATGCCAATAGGTATATGGTGGCTAGTGCCAACAAAAATTGAAGATTTAGACCCAAACGCTAAATGGTTACCAGCTGGCTCTTACTGATGATAAAAAAGAGTTTATGAATCCCCTGTGATTCCAGTGAATGACTAGGGCGCGAGACTCCGGTTGATTACTTTAGTAGAGCGCAGCGATACCTGCAATGGCTGGTGCAAGTTGCTAGCTTGGAAATTAGCTGTTCTTTTCTTCAATCCAAATACAATAACCTCACTGAATTCAATGGCATATCAAGTTACTCACAACGCCAAAAGCACGAGGAACAAAAAAAGGAAATAATTTGCACTAAGAATTCAATCATAAGTTGAAACGTAAGCTCCCAACCAAGCTGCTTAGCGAAGACAAGTGGACGCAAATAAGAAGAATGATTTTGCGTTGAATTTCCAGTCAGACATTGCTGATGTTGTTGATGCTGGTTCTTAGGTAAACGAAATTATCTACAACTTCGAAGTTATGGCTGTCAGCAGTGACGTGGGTGTCGAGTCTCGAATGCTAAGACTGTCTGTTTGACGACGGAAGGTACATCGGTTATTATTTCCAGCATCAAGTTGAAGAAATCACACGATAAAGAGTCTCCCTGAAACCTTGTTCTTTGCCGAATGGCTAGGAAAAGTTCTTTCCACTTCTGACTGTGGTTCTGGTAGTATTCAGGATCAGTTTACAAAGCCGTATGAGTTTTACATAGATATCAAGCTCAGACATAGTGACGTAGAGGCAGATCCTCATCGTCCGGTCAAAGGTAACTTTAAAATCGCTGAAAGGATGGTTTGTATCGATTTTTTCACAGATTTCTTATCCAAGCTTTGCCGCAGGGTGAATATCTGGTCAATTAATTACCAGATCTAAGTCCCCACTGATAAGTTCCAATCAGTTTGCTGATCTTTCACCCAATATGCTGCACAGGACCTTATATGCGATATTGAGGAGGTTTATCCCACGGCATTTGGGCGCAGATCTTTAAGTTCCTCTTTTTGTGGGTTTGGCAGAGCACACGAATTTTCTCTGCCATTCCGCAGGTTGAAGAAGTTTTCCCTCTATAAACTCAATATGCTTTGGACATTGGTGAAAAGTTTACGTCCTTGGTCTCTACTTGAGTATGCTTTGGTCTTAAAGCCTTCTGTAAGTCACCGCATCTTCTCATAGAATTTTCGTGTATTACCCTTGTCGGCCAGCTTCTCAAGTTCTTTATACTCACGCATTTCGGCCTCTTTCTTTTTTCGTCTGCGAATGCGTATCGCTTCCCTCTTCAGCTCACGATATCTATCTCACTACGCAAGTGTTGTGTTCGATCACAAAGTTGCAAGGTGGCCAGTCTGCTTTCTATTCACTGTAGCACGGCGATCCTCTTCATACCAGCTCTTTCCGTGGACATGCCGAAATCTAATTGTTTCCACAACAGCGTTACGTAGAGAGCTGAGATGCCGTTTCACAGTTCCTCTACATCCTGATGAGTGCTTTCAGAGCGCAAGAGTGCAAGTCGAGTTGAAGACTGCACACGGCTGTCTGCCGGTTGTAATTGCAGCTATTCGAGATTGAACCTTCCTTATCCTGTCTTTCACTCACAATTGTTTCATGAAAAAATTATTCGAAAATTAATCATGCTTTCTTTCGATCTGGATCTAGAATGCGTTTTCTCCCAAAAACAAGCATTTCTCTTAATCTCTCTCAACCCTTCGCAAATATATGATGACAAATTGCAATCCGAAACCATGAATAGTTCAATAAAATAAGTGTTTATCCCCTAAAAAATATATTGCACATAAATCCATAAGACTAATCTGGAAATAAATATAAGGACGCAAAAAGAAATGATAATACAGCATGACCACTCACTCACTCAAGCACATTTGCACAACAGTATATATATATGTATATCATTTCTCTCTACATAATTTGGAGATACCGAATTGAGCTATGCTGCGGCCAGGATTAATGCGAACTAATAATTTCGCGACCAGTACTAGCCCACAAGCAAACAGACAAACAAATTGTCAATGGCGAGCGATATATCATTTGCCACATGTCAAGTGCGCCATGCATTGGTGGCGCCTGTATTTGTGTGTGTGTGTGCGCGATAGATAGATAATCCAAACAAATTGTGGTTTTGCGTTTTGTTGTCGCTGCCATTATTGTCACTTAAACTGTGCGGGCGCACGTGTGTGTGTGTGTGTGTACGCGCGCATAATTCGTTGGTATTGTGAGGACCTAAAATAACATTCAATTACTAATAGCTGTATGTATGTATGTGTTTTTGTAGATGCATCTGTGGTTGTAAGTTCATTAAATGATAAATGGAAGGGAAATAACAAAAACATCAAAATAAACCGTTAAATGAATAATTTCGCATTGAATGTGAAGTGAGATTACGCTTAGCGTACGAGTATCAGTGTGTGTATGTGTGTGCGTGTGTACCAGCGACCGCTAGCGGACACTAATAATCCCTTCAAAACGGTTGTCACATGTTGCTGTTGTTGTTATTATGCTATTGTTATTGTTGTTGTTGGTCACTTACTCGTAATGTGGTAATTGCATGCGGCTATTTGGTCGTTGCTCAGCGCAACAGCGCACACAAACCGCTCACTCATCCACACACCCATACACACACATAAGTACTTGGTACATGTATATGCGCGCGCCCCATTGACGTTTGCATAACATAAATCGTATTATTGATGACTATTGGCATGCAATGGACATAACCAACTGCGTCTATATATGTACGTATGTATATACATATGATTGCAGTGCAAGCCACTCAATGTGACCGATAAGCGTCAGTGGCTGTTGGGACGAGTAATGACAACAAATTAGTATTGTGTACGTGTTGGTTGGAGTTTGGGTGTGTAGTGGTTAGTTGAGTGGATTATTATTTTACAGCGAGGTCAGCGCGTAATTTGTTGAAATCATTCCTGTTTGTGTCCACTTATTAGTTAATCAGCTTGACTGGCAGCTTAAGGCTCAACTTATAATTGAATGTTGAAGTCTCGAGCCGTAATCATTCACTGAAGTTACATATAGATTAAAAAATCCTTTGTTATCATCATTTGGAGCCACCAACTGCAGAGCATTCAGCATTTTGATCTGAATCTTTCATTTTTTTGGCAGCAGCCGCTGCTTACCTGTTGGCTTAGGAAATCACCGGTCAAAATTTTATTTTAACAATAGCGAGGGCAAGAAAGCAACAATATTTTAGTGATCTTTTAGAGAGTTACTTGTTGTTGCGCTGGTGGAATTTCTTCAAAAACTTTAAAAAGTAATTACAAAGACGAAATAACGTATCAAGTGGCGCTGGTATTTTAACGTTGGCTCTAGCAAATGCGCTGTTTCGACACAGACGGAGCAGGTTTAAAGAGAAGGGCGGACGTGCAATTCAATAACATAATTTTCACATTAAAAACTGTTGTAGAAATATTTTTTCCTTTGAAGTGTTATAAATGCTCATTTTCTAAATGAAAGCTCTAAATATATTGAGCTTTCATCAATCTGGAAGCCTAAAGGTATGCAACAAAAGCTTTTAAAAGCTCATTAGCAGCCTAGAAAGTTTCAAATCAAATCTTTGCTGATGACATATTATGACGTAGTTTGCACTTGGACTTACATCTGCATTCACATAAAGTCCAGTTCATACTACAACTGAAGCCAGCTGACCATTCACAACGCCGTAGTTACGTCGATTAGTTGCTTGAATCACAAGCAGGGGACCGCGATTTTTACAACAAAATTTTATTGAGTGACGAAGCATATTTCTCACTCAGTGGACACGGAAATACGTAAAATTTTCGCATTTGAGTTTCCGTGAATCCTCAAATAATTGAGGGGAGGCCATAATATCCAATAACTTATTACCTATTTGGCTCAGAGGTCCTTCGATCTTACTTCTTTGAAAACGATAACGGCGAGGATGTCACTGTCAAATCGAAGCGTTATGGCTGTACGATAGCCAACATTCTTTGGCTGGCAATTGAAGAACACGACTTGGAAATTAAGGTGTCCCAAGTAGAGGTACGCTTTTCAATAGCCTTTTTCACAGATCTGTAAAGAATGTGTTTCGTGCGCTTCTCTCAACTTATGGTCAACATAATCGGCCTACTGATCGTGCAATTCGCAACACATCACCCGTCTTGAGGCCCAGCATTCACTGCTGGATAATATTCGACTGAATAGACCACGTCCAGCACGTAGTGAAGAAAATATAGCGACCATAGAGAAGAGTGTATACGAAGACCGTGGAGAGTCGATTCGGCGCAGTTAGCAGCAACTCTGACTGACGTATGGAGTGACTTGACGCATTTTACATCAAGATCTTAAAAAACGTACAAAATACAAGACCTGAAGCCGCTCGACCTTCCTAAGCGACATCGCTTCGCTCTATGGACTCTTGAAAAGTTCCAAAAGGATCCGACGTTTTCGAGCCAAATTTTGTTCGTCTATGAGGATAATTTCTGCCTCAATGGGTATGTAAACATGCAAAATTGCCGCATTTGGGATGAAGAGCAACCTGAAGAGATTAAAGTGCTCTGATATTATCCAGAAAAAACAATGGTTTGGTGTGGTTGGTGGGCCGGTGGAATCATCGGTCCATTTTTCTTCAAAAATGGAACCGATGAGAACGTAACCGTCAATGGCGACCGTTATCGCGCCATAATAACCGACTATTTGATGTCTGAGATTGAAGGTCGTGATCTACACGATATTTTGTTTCAACGAGATGGCGCCACTTCTTATACATTGCATCAGTCAATGGATTTATTGAGAAAACACTTCGTTGAGCAAATAATTTCATGTTTTGGGTCGGACGATTGGCCACCAAGATCGTGTGATATCGCACCGTTAGACGATTTCCTGTTGAGATATGTAAAGTCTAAAGTATATGCTTGCAACCCCGCTTCGATTCAGGCCTTGGAACAAGACAACACGCGTGTTATTCGTCAGTTACCAGTGCTCGAATGAGTCACCGAAAATTGGACTCAACGGATAGATAAACTTAGATGTAGCCGCGGCCCATCATTTGAAAGAGATAATCTTCCAAAAATCAAATGCCGAACAAGGTTCTTTCGAATGATATTAAACATTTCCCATTAAATTGGAATTTTCTGTGTTTTTCTCTTCAAAAAAGTAGGAAACCTCAAAATGGATCACCCTTTATGTTGTTCCAACAAGATGATGAAACATGCCGCACAGTAAGACCGAGAGAAATTTCCCGGCATTGTATTCTCTCGCCTTGGTGATGTCAATTGGCCACCGTGATCGTGTGTTTTGACAATGTTGGACGTTTTTTTGTGGAGCGATGCTAAAGATTGTGCTTATGCAGAAATACCTGTAAGTCTTGAGCACTTCAGAAGCAACATTCGTCAGGCTACAGCTGAGAACCTGCCCAAAATGTGTTGAAAATTGGTCGAAAATTACCTCAAACGGATTGAAGTTTGCTAAAATTCACAAGGCGATTATTTCAAATTTATTTACTTTTATTTTGGAAGTCCCCAGATGGATAACCATGTAAATATTTTTGAAATTTCCATATAAATTTCATATAATTTTTATTGTCTTAAATTACCACATTAAATTATATCATCCATTTACTCTTATCATTCTCTTCTTTCTCTTTTTTGTTTCAATGCCACATTCATATTTGCCGTCATCTTCTTCAAGTTCGACTACTCGTGCGCTTGCCAAGAGCGCTTTGTAATTTGGGTGAGGCAGCAAATAATAAGGAAATTATTGTTAATTACTTCCTCTTCGATTTCCAATTACGATTTTCCCTAATTACACTTTGGCAGCAGTTGAAGTAACGGCTGGCAGCGTATTGGTGGCGATAAATTCAAATAAGAAATGCGCAAAACTTCGGCAGCTGTTTGTGAAAGTATTTTTTTTCGCCAGAAAATATGCTTCATTTCTCGATTGACCAAGTCTGTGGGTAGTTTGTGCGAGTAAAAAGCTCATTTTCTTTCTGAATGTGTACTCTAAATGTCATTGGAATCAAGTTCGAATCTTTTAATGTCGATATAGTTGAGTATACACATATTCGTATCATACAAACGCACATCAGTGATTTCGCAGTTAAAATGCAGGGAATGCATAAAACGCCATTAAGACTATAAAAGTTGAAAGAATTTTGAATTTTTCAAAACTAACAACAACAACATCAATAGAAGCAATAAAAAACATCAGCGTACAAAAATTAAGATTAATAGCGTTGTTGCTTTGAGTGAAGAGAAAAATTCAAATTATCCATTGAAAAGTGTGTGTGTACAAATACAGAATATTCAAATTTAATTGGAATTGTTCATTATAATGCGAAATGGCATTTTTTGGTATTTATTTTTTGAAGATTATTTTTTCAAATGTTGGCTGCGGCTACGTCTCAGATGGTACATCCGCCTGATGTTTTGCTCCAAGGCCTGAATCGAAGCGAAATTGCCCGCATAGACTTTAGAATTTTCATATTCCCACAGAAAAAGTCAATAAATCCTTTGATTGATGCAATGTGTAGGAAGTGGTGCCGTCTTGTTGAAACCAAATGTCGCGGAGATCACGAGCTTCGATTTCAGGCATCAAATAATCGGATATCATGGCAGGATAGCGGTCGCCATTAACGGTTACTTTATCATCGGAATAATTTTTGTTTTTTTTTTCTGAATGAAATGGCAGCTCTCGAATCTTTTCAGGTTGCTCTTCGTCCCAAATACGGCAACTTTGCTTGTTTACATACCAATTGAGCCAGAAATGGGTCTTATCGCGGAAAAAAAATTGGCTCGAAGACGTCGGATCTTCTTGGAACTTTTCAAAAGCCCATAGAGCGAAGCGATGTCGCTTGGGAAGGTCGAGCGGCTTTAGTTCTCAGATCTCTCTATCGTCTATGTTTTTATTGAACCATTATTCGATTTATTCAAAGGTCAGAGCCGGTGACCCCACAAATTAATGTGCATCCATAGAAAATGCCAGTTATCGGAAAAAGCAAGGTCTTGAGAATACGGCGAGTGGGGTAAGACTTCCAATTGTAGCGGAAGGTCTTACCTCACTCGCAGTATTCTTCAGACCTTGCTCCTTCCGACTACTAGGTTTTACGTTGGATGCAAATCAATTTGGGAGGTCGCCGGTTCGGGCCTTTTGCAGAAATCGAGGAATGGCTCAAGACAGAGAGGACTAATTTTTTTAGATTAATTTTTAAGGTGCAGTGCGAGCTCTCTTTAGACCAAAACAACGACGAGTTGATGATTCAGAGCAATGTTCGGAGATGTTCAAGCGTAATAAACACGAGTTTTTGCATTGATGTGAGAAAACGGATGAAACTTGGCTCCCTTATGATACTCAGAAGTCCAATCGACAGTCATCCGAGTGGACTGTACACGATGAACCCACTCCAAAGCGTGGGAAAGCGCAAAAGTCGGTTGGCAGGTTTATGGCGTCTGTATTTTGCGATGCGTATTGAATAATTTTCATTGAATACCTTGAAAAAGTAAGTACCATCAACAGCAAGTATTACGTAGCGTTATTGGACCGTTCGAAGGGCGAAATCCTCGAAAAACAAATTTGAAGGAAATGAAAGTGAATAAAATGAAAGTGCGGCTGCACCAAGGCAATGCACCGTGTCACAAGTCAGTGAAATCGATGGCAAAAATCTATGAATTGGGCTTCGAATCGCTTCCATATACACCGTATTCTCAAGATCTGGCCCCAGCGATTATTTTCTGTCCTCAGGGCTCAAAAGATGCTCGCTGGCAAGAAATTTTCGTCGAATGAATAGGTGATCGCCAAAACTGAGTCCTGTTTTGAAGCGAAGTATAAATCGTACTACAAAAATTATATAGAAAAGTTGGAGGGTCGCTATAATCAGTGTATTACCCTTGAAACGAACTATGTTGAATAAAAAAAAAATTAATTTTGCCACAAAAAAAAGTGTTTTAATATGGTAGGCCGGGGGACTTTCAGTTGACCTGTTATATGACATGGTTCTCCGATTCGTCCAGTTCCGTGAAAAGGTCAGTACATTACAAAAACAAACACCGCCCAGAAGCTGATAGACTAGTTTGCGTTCAAGCAAATGGATCAACTGACTCGTTATTCTGTTACAACCGGTATAAATTTTGGTAGCTCTATCTCTCCTCCTTCTGATACTTACAGACATCACTCGTTTTCATGGATTGTAGAACTAAACAAATTATACTCAAACTCGTATACTCAATTTTGCAACTCACTGTAAGTATACAACTTTATATAGGTGAGCAACCTCCGACGGAGAAATGAAGAACAGCTGGTGAACTGTAAGCGAGTGGAATGAGTGAAAGTCATAGAAGGTGTACACACAGAGACGCAAAAATACACACACACACAAGAAAACATACAGAGTACTAAGTGAAAATCATAATTTTCCAACCGGAAAACGATGTGCTCTCTCTGTGCTTTAATGCAGGCAACTTCGAATAGTAACAACAACACCAACAACAATAACCAGCAACAAAACCAGTACAACAAGCTGGAGTATAAAAAACCTCAGCCTCAATAATAATGGCCAACAGTAAGTGAGTGTCGTTTAGTTGCTGCCAGCTGACTATAAATGCTGAAAGCTTTAGAGGAGCAAGAGTGAGTAAGGAGGAGGGTAAGGTGTGTACAGTCATTGATTGCATGAGCAACATTCTTTTTTTTTCGCCAAGGTGCGGCAAATTGCGGCTACAGGTAAGTGAATAAAGTGCAAATAATGGCGGTAAAAGTGTCTCATAATGGCGGAATGATGAGCGCGCTAAACTTACAGGCGCAGCTAGTAAAGCAGTAAAGCGTTGGCAGTGTTGCCATATACCTACGTACATAGTTGTTGGCAGCAAACACAGCAACACAGCCCGACAACTTGTATGGTTTGAATGTCAAATAAAAAAGTCAATCAACTGGCTGGCGAGACTAAGTGCTTGTGGTGGTTGTAGGTGCAAAGAGAGAGAGAGAGGGGGAGAGAGAGAGAAAAAGAAAAGGTGAGAGTGAGTGAATGAAAACGAGTGGTTAAAAGTAAGTGATTGCATGTGTGTATGTTAGTCCATAATACATATGTAAACCCATAGAAAAGCGAGAAAAAAAAATTGTGAAAAATACGCTGCCAGTAATTGCTGTTATCATTATGACACTTTTTCTACGTTCTGCTGGGCTGGCGGTCGCAAGTGTGACTTGAAAAATTAAATAAATAAATAACTGTTCGTGCTTTTAAGTTTCTATTAGAGGCCTTACGTCGATTTTTTATTCAGTATTGTGAAGAAGGCTGTCATTACGATGACTTACACTCAGACTACTAGAGATCAAGCTGTAATAGGAATAAAAATATTAAAATAAAATCTGGAATTCACCGCTTGGTACTTCTCTCTACTGCGTGTCTACAAAAAAAAAAAAAAAAAAAAAAAAAAAATCACTTTGGTAATCACTGCATATCAGTAATGTCACGCTGCACTCCTACTAGTAACTTGATACTTGAAGAAAGCTTTCTAAATTTTTTTTATGGAAACCTTTGGGACCGTTAGTCGTCTTTCAGTATAAAGTACTGGGGTTAGAAAGCGCTCCATTCTCTCCTTTGGCGTAGGCACCGCTTACACGATTATAGCCTCGTCAGCAATATCGCGCCACTCGTTTCTTCTCTTTGCTGTTTGACGCCAGTTGGAAATACCAAGTGAGACCAGGTCGTTCTCCAGCTGATACTTCCAACGGAGTGGAGGTCTTCCTCTTTCTCTGCTTACACCAAAGAGTACTTCATCGAATACTTTCAAAACTGAAGGGCCTTTATCTATCCGGGCGATATTACCTAGCCAGCCGTTGCCAACGCGCAAATACCCATAAATCTTCCGCAAAACTTTTCTCTCCAAAGCTCTAAAATCCCACTCATCGGCCGTCGACATCATCCAGGCTTCTGCACCATACAGCAGGACGGGAATAATGAGCGACTTGTAGAGTTTGGTATTAGTTCGTCGAGAGAGGGCTTTACTTTTCAATTGCCTATTTAGTCCAAAATAGGAACGTTTGGCAAGAGTGATTCTGCGTTGGATTTCAAGGCTGATATTGTTGGTGTTGTTAATGCTGGTCCCTAGATAGACGAAATTATCTACGACTTCGAAGTTGTGACTCTCAACTGTGACGTGGAGCCCAAGCCGCGAATGCGATGACTATTTATTTGATGACAGCAGATACTTCGTCTCTTCCTCGTTCACTACCAGACCCATTCGCTTCGCTCCTTTTGCAATGATATTAATATCATCCGCATACGCCAACTATTGTACACTCTTGTCCTTCTCAATTCTGACTGCCCTTTTGGTATTATTCAGGGTCAGGTCATATAGCCAAATAATTTTTTTGGAGATATCAAATTCAGGCATAGCGGCGTGGAGGCAGTTCCTTATCGTGCTGTTGAAGGCAGCTTTAAAATCGATGAGAAAGTGGTGTGTATCGATTCTTTTTTTCCCTCGGTTAATATCCAAAATTTGGCGCAGAGTGAATATCTGGTCAATGGGGGACTTACTGGGTCTAAAGCCACACTGAGAAGGGCCGATCACTACTCCTTTCCTGTTCACAGATCCATTTTTCTGCTCTCAGCGGCATTCACACAGGAATTTTCGATACCCAAACTGGTCTTTAAGTTAGGTTAGGCTTTATGCTATGCATAATATTGATCTGCTGATCCTTTCCATTGTCAGATGGATGTTCCATTTAATTCGTATAAAAGTGGTCATCGTTTGAGACGTTAACTGGACTAGACTTGTAACAGTATGCCAGTACGAACGTTCCGGCGTTTGTAATTGTGATGGGGGTTTATTGTTGTTGTTCTTGTAGCTGTTCAAGTACCCCACCTAGGGTCCAGGAAACGTGCTGTTTCGACGGATTCGGAGCAGAGGGAGAGAGTTGTTAGATGTGTCGGTTGGAAGTGGGTATACAAAGAGGTGATTAGTGTCGTGCAGGTATTAATTGCATACAGGACACCCGTTGGATATGTCGGGGTCGAGTCTGAATGGGTGGAACTGAAATCCACTACAATATCCATACATTAATTGTGTCAGTGCTTGGAGTGTGGCATCTGGTTGAGCCCTTAAGCTCCACATACTACAGACGGCTTACTTTTTCTGTTCAATAAATAAGCGGAAAACAGAAGGGCACTGGTGGTTTACAGGACTTAACTCTGGCCGCAAATCATACGGAGAGAAACTATGCAAAGGCTTAACAAATAAACACTATCGGAACGTATATAAATTGTATGGAACCAACAACGTCTAGAACAAAGCTCTATGAGAGGTAAAGACAACATCTCAGTGATATTTCTCTAGTGGGGCTGAGAAGCGCCAATAGCTTATACTGTAGATACTAGTTTCGCAGACATCACTAGATCCTACGGATAGGCCGTGCAAGACTGTCGTCAGTACAGGGCTCTAAAGCACCAAAACCCGTGCTGGGCTACCGCAGGTCTCCTTGGGAGAAGGCTGAACATAATAGACTATCTTTCGTTTCGGTTCCTTTACACCGATTCTTAAAAGGTTATCCATTCACGAAAGTGGCTACGTTTCGTGCTTTAAGAGAAGATTATGGTGCACATAATCGTCCAACTACTCAATTAATTGATAAATAGAGAGCTGAATAGACAAAAAAACTTACTGGCTGGTGCACTCTTTGGTCCGGAAGTAGGAGTGGACCTTACTTCTTTGAAAACGATAACGGCTAGACCGGCACTGTCAATTCAGAGCGTTATGGTCGTATGGCAACCGACTTTTTTTGGCCTTTAATTGAATAGTACGACTTGGAAAATGTGTGGTTCCCACACGATAGTGCAATATGCCGCACAAAGCAAGCGGATATGGCTTTATTGACGAGATTATGCGCTTTAACACCGTTGGACTATTTTTTATGGAGCTACGCGCAAGACCGTGTTTATGCGGATAAACCTTTAAGGCTTGATCATTTAAAAAGCAACTTTCGGCAATTTATGGCTGAGATACCGTCATATACGTGCCAAAAAGTGATCGAAACTGACCTCGAATGGATCGAAGTTTCCAAAATTCCACGAGGCGGTCCTTTGAATGATGTAGTGTTTCACCAGTGTGTAATGCCAAGGTTCAAATTTTATAATTAAAAACGAATTTCATGAAAAAAAATCATTTAAATGCATTGAATTTACGTTTATTCTGGAAACCACATACTCGTATATTGTGCTTGTAGCACCGACATGGCGTATGAGCAACAAACGGCAAGTAAGTACAAGCCAATATTACGTATACGCACGGACAAACCTACAAGAGTATCACACACTTTGCCCATGTATATGGGAGTGTGTGTGTGTGCAATAAAGCGACGTGTAAACAGAAGAATGACATTCATTACGTTAAATGTCGGACATGTAAAAGTAGACCAACGAAAAAAACACGAAAGAAACACAATTTTTCTGACGAAAACTACAACAATCATCTGTGTACATACATATACAAGTGTGCAAAAATACATGAAAACATACAGCTACACAGCACGTACGCACTAGCAATGCACAAACGCATAAATACACATACACACATATATACATACGCATATGTGAACGACAATGAACTCGAACATGTATTTCATTACAAAATCTTTTCAACTTTTTCACTTTTAATTGCAAAACAAAAGAGAAAATCATATAATTAGTAAAGTTACATGTGAACGCCAGTGTGTGTGTGTGAAGACAAACTCACATACATGCATATATGCGCGTGTGAGTAAACCAAATGTTTTGTTGCCATTTAATGAGTCAGGCGGATTGAACTGAATCAGACATGTGGGGAATAAAAACCAAATAAAAATTAAATACATAGAGAAATAGTAGTGTAAGAAGTGAAAGCAAAAAAAAAATATATAAAAAAAATTATAGCACAGGAAGTGCGTGCTGCATTCACAACAGGCGAGCGTAACAAAGCAGCTATGAGCGGCCACTGGCACGTAGTGATGATACCCCAGTGATTGCTGCATACCAAAACCCAACATTTGGTTGGTTGAGGCTAAAGCCTGGACACGTCGTTCGAAATAGCTGAGTGACTGACTAAGCGACTGAGTGACTGACGACTAAACAACTAAGCGACCGAGTGACCGATTGACTAACCGATTGAGTGACTAAGTAACTGCTTGGAACGGGCTAAATGCCAAGCTGACTTACATTTGCTCTCACTTGACTGACAAGAGGAGTGAAGTATGCAGAGAGAGAGTGAGAGAGAGAGTGAGAGAGATAGGAAGAGAGAGAGTGAAAGAGAGAGTGAAAGAAAGGATGTGTGTATGTTGTAGCTACGGCTCCAGCTGTCCATTCACATCAAGCAACCAAACGCCGGCGTCAGCAACACATTTGGTCTGCTTTTAATCCAACCCACACAATAATGAACGCATGGGACACGTCTCAAACATTCAATGCTTGTTTGCTTGTCACACCATCCATGTGTGCAGCTGCCAAGGAAGCGAGTATTATGTGTAGCAAAATGGTAGTTAGAGCATTGCCTGTTGGGCTGGCTATGTATGTAGTGCTTTGGTAAGTTTTTATCGCACTAAAAGCGTTGAAAATGTATAACCAACCACCTCCGGCACCAAATGACCAAAATGATAATCCTATGTATACACATACAGTAAACTGTATGAAAATATCTGTGTGTGTGTGTCTGTAAGTATTATGGCTTAGTATAGCATATATGTATGTATTTAGTTCTAAGCTTATACTTACATACTTACATATATATATGTATGTGTATTTCGTATTAGTATTACAGTCACCATCCACGACCAGCATTAATATAAAACTCCCCAAAGTGCTTTTTTTTTTTTTTTTTTGGTAGCTGAAGGCACATCAGCGGTTTGCTAAAGTAAATAAATGAGAAATTTAAATTCGCATACGAATTTAATAGCTGCTACTGTACGTTGCAGTCAAACAAAGCACAATTACGGTGTGGCATGTTTCGCTGTACTGCTGTGTGTAACTTGAATTTTTTGTTTTTTTGTATTAAAAGAAATTTAATACAATTTTTTTTTTGCAGCGTGAAACAGAATATGCGCTGTTTTTGTTGTTGGTTGTTATTTAAAAATTTAATTTTAAAACAATTTTAAATTTCGATCAAAAACTTTTTATATATAAAATGTGTCCCATGGAAAACGAGATTGATCAAAAATCCAAATATTAATTTTGGTCGCTATTTTCAGCGACCAGCGTGCATTTAAAAATACTAAAAATCGAAGGAATCCACACAAACTGATTTAATTCAGTGAGAAGCCGCTCATTTAGCATCCCGTCGCTTCCTTGGACAGAAAGAAAGCTCTCAATAACTTACCAGCAGATGTCTTAAGATATATATTATAAAGCTTAGATGTGATTACTCCACTGGATAAGCATCATTACTTGCTACTTCATTTGTCAACAGCTGCACACCTTAGTGCTGTATTCTCATCGATGTTCTGAAATCTTACGTTGAACTACTCTCTAAATGTAACCGAATTATAAAGTGAAATTCTGCTAGATCTTATTAGCATGATTCAACAAAAAGCATTGATATGCATGAGTAGTGCGCTAAGAACCCCTAAAAATGTGACTCTAAACTTAATCTTCAACCTCATGCCTATAGAATTGACAATACAGCAGATAGCATCGTTTTCGACTCTTACATTAAGGAAAACAATGTCAGTGGAGCTAACTCTCAAGAATTCTAGAAAATTATACTTTTTTACCAAACAGCACAGACCGATTTACTTTCACTTTTATAAGCAAACCAACTTTAAGACACTGATTTCGGTTAGTAAGAAATGCCAAGCACCATGGCAGGTATTAAGCGCACTGAAAACAAATTATTAAGTAGGAATATCTAGATCTTCAGTCAAAGTCAGATAACATTCAACATCTTGGGCTCGATTACGATAAACTCCATAATCATATTGGAATGTCGCTGATTTCTCCCGAAGACTACTGTATACCAAAGGGTGTTTTTTTTTATAGAGGTATAGAACTTTAAGTTGCAATAAAGCAACGATGGATTATTCGATTGACATGAATTTTATTTATCCGAAAGATAATCTTGTGGCATTACATTTTAAATATGATTTCGGGCATATGACCACCACGGCTGGCGCGAATGTAGTCCAATCTGGACGTCCAATTTTCGATGACTTTTTCCAACATTTGTGGCCGCATATCGGCAATAACACGGCGAATGTTGTCTTCCAAATGGTCAAGCGTTTGTGGCTTATCCGCATAGACCAATGACTTTACATAGCCCCACAGAAAGTAGTCTAGCGGTGTTAAATCACAAGATTTTGGAGGCCAATTCACAGGTCCAAAATGTGAAATTAGGCGGTCACCAAACGTGTCTTTCAATAAATCTATTGTGGCACGAGCTGTGTGACATGTTGCGCCGTCTTGTTGAAACCACATCTCCTGGATATCATGGTTATTCAATTCAGGAATGAAAAAGTTAATAATCATGGCTCTATACCGATCACCATTGACTGTAACGTTCTGGCCACCATCGTTTTTGAAAAAGTACGGACCAATGATTCCACCAGCCCTATTGCAACCGTTGTTCAGGCGTGAATCTATTCATGATGAATTGCCAACCAAACTGAGAATAAATCACTTGAAAGCTGTTAAATCGGTCGCCATCTTGAAAAGTAATGCCAGCTTAAAGTTCTATACCTCTATAAAAAACACCCTTTACTATATACTCCCCTCCTTTGTGACCCTGGTTACAAAGACATTGTCGCGTACTGGGTGCAAAAAAAAAATGTTATGCATTTTTTTCATTTCCTTTGTTTTAACTTTTTATTGCTTTCACCCCAGCTGTTGGCAGTGACATCTGTCGGTATATAGTGTAAATTTGATGTCAAATTACAAGATGACAAGGTTGCATTCGGTGTGTGTGTGTGCCCAATTGCATAAGTCTGCAAAAGGTGGTGTTCCCGCCGGCACAGTTTCTCCACACAACAATTGCTAAGGAAACAAGCTACATTGTGAGAGCCTTGCATAAAGCGTGGTCTTACCCTTTCTCTTTGATGCGATGTGAGAAAAACTATTTCTGCGTCTTGGTGGCGTGCGCTATTAAGTTCGATCCCTTTGGGTAATGAGAGCGGCCCAAATTTCTTTACGCACAGCTTGCGATCTGGCTTGTAATAGTGTACCGGAACTAATTCCAGCAATTTTCCAAAGGGAAATACCAGCTCCTTAGGCAGATCTGCAGATCGATATTTTTTGTGAGAGCGAAAATATGAAAAAGAATTGTCAAAACTTCAAGTTTATTGCAAGATGAGGCAAAGAGTGTAAGTGTATATCTTATAAAGGCAGATGGAGCCCATACAATTCGAACAGGTAACTGGTACTATTATTGCGTTCAAGTGCCGGGTTCGAAATTTGGCGACATCTTCGGCGCAGCACCGGAAGTCGGTATTCATATCCCACCGAGAAATTGTAAGTATGTATATTTTTGTTGTTTTTGAACGAATGTTGCCGACAGTGTTATTTTCTTCGTTTTTATTTACCCTTTCAGCAAAGCAGTAGCTCGAGTAGGTTCGTAAGCATTTTTTGATTGAAACAAACCTGCGGTGCACCCCAAACACATTTTCTGGTTTTTTTCTTTTGGTTCTATTGTATATGTGCACTGCTTATTATTTCTTGTTGGGAGGGTACAACAAAGCAGATTCTTGTAGAAAACGCTTTAGTATTTGTCACTAGCTACATGCAAACTGCTACTTAATGAATACTTTCGCAGACCGGCTGTATAAAGCTAGGAAAAAAAATCTTGACTTGTCGAAAATCGAAGCAAACTTGATTGAAATCAACCATAGAAAGTCGAATGGCTTATATTCTCAGAAGCAGGATGACATTTGAAGATTAATTAGGATGCTGAAAAGGTATTGCCTTAGTAGGCGGCATGTTAGGCTAGGTTGGGAGCAATTTACAGAAGCTGCTGTAGAGCCTGAGTAAATGACTAGAAAAAAGAGACGAAAATACTAAAGTACGTGGTATAAAAAAATTCAAAAGCGAGTTTTAGTTGATGGAAAAATAGCAGTAGATCAGAGAAAATTTATTCGAGGTATCCCAGTGGAGTTGGTTTGACCCACATGAGCCGCTGTTCGCATATCGGATCCCACGTCTAGCTATATACTTAATTGATTAGTTAAATTAAAATTCAAAATTCTTTAGGATGGAGAGAAATATTTTATTTTTTAACTAGGGGTTAATTTCACTAAAACAAATTTGAAAGAAGTGAAAATCCAAAAAAAAATTTTATATTAAATTCAATCATTTGTATTATTTCATAAGAATAGCTGAACACTTCTACGAAAATCTCCAAGAACAATTCTCGAATGAATTTATATGCTCCATTTTGCATCCCACTAATCTCGTTTTTGAATTTTTGGAATTCGTCTTTTCACCACCTGTTCGAAAATGAACCTCTCTTGGGCAAAAAAAAAATGAAAATTTTTTTTCACTGAGAAACTGAATTAAAAATTTTAAGCAGATTAAAAACCAAAAAAAAAAAAAACTTTTTGAAATCTCCCCAGTTCGAAACCTTTATTGTTATATTTAATTTATGAATTCAATAAAATACTTTTGCATTATTACTTTGATAAATTTTTTCATTTCATACTCATTTTGTATCATTTTATATATTAACAATTTGATGGTATTTAAAAATATAATATTTTGCACTGTAAATCTTCAAAATTCTTATCAGTTTAATGCGCTCAACATTACATTTAATTTTACTTATAAATTTAAGAGTTCGAAAAATTCCCAAACAGATGGCAACCCTATTCAAAAAGTTTTCCGCCATTTAACTTTAGAAAGCGCCTTTTTCCAATACCCTTAAAATAATGTAAAATATATAATCATTTTATCAATTTTTTCATATAAATTTTTTTTTAAACAGAACAAAAAAACAGTTGGCAACTCCATGAGTTGTAAACTCAGTCATTAGCACAATTGAACACAAAGAAACCCTTCATCAGACTTGGTGCAGCCATTGAGCCTGAGTTCAGTCAAATACAGGATTGTTTATATGTTTAATGAAGAACTTCAAAACTGGTGGCAACTCTTCTGATGTATAAATTTAACTATTCTCAAGTTCTGTTCAGCACAGAAACAAAATGTTATCGAAATTGGGATAGCCGCCCAGCAGAAATTTAGTCACAAACAAACATACAGAGTATTTGTATTTTTATGACAATTAGAGGTGCCATGCCCCCTTTTTCAAATTCGGGAACACTAAACCATTTGCATGATTGCCAAAAAAAAAAAAAAAAAAATTTCTTGATTCGTGAAGCCGTTCTCGAGTTATAAGCTAAAGGTCGATATGCACCTCTAACGAAAACCAAAAACTCCATAAAAACAAGTGCAAAAAAACGATGCGCGAAAATTTTTTTTAAGAAGCAGTACGCACCTCGAACGAAACAAAATTCCATTTTCTACTGACTATTTCTAGAGTTTTTAAACAAATACAAAAGCACGGCAACACAGGTTTCCGAGCGAAATAAATAGTCTCATAAAGGGTGTTTTTTTATAGAGGTATAGAACTTTAAGTTGGCATTACTTTTCAAGATGGCGACCGATTTAACAGCTGTCAAGTGATTTATTCTCAGTTGGGTTTGGCAATTCATCATGAATAGACTCACGATCATCAAGTAAGGCGTAGATTCGTCGAATGGGCCCAAAACGATATTACCATTGTTCCCGATTTTCATAAGCGAATTTTGTTTAGCGATGAAGCGCACTTCTGGTTGAATGGCTACGTCAACAAACAAAACTGCCGCATTTGGAGTGAAGGTAATCCTCAAGTGTAAGTTGAAACACCGTTACATCCAGAAAAAATGACTGTTTTGTGCGCTTTATGGGCTGGTGGAATCATTGGTCCGTACTTTTTCAAAAACGATGGTGGCCAGAACGTTACAGTCAATGGTGATCGGTATAGAGCCATGATTACTAACTTTTTCATTCCTGAATTGAATAACCATGATGTCCAGGAGATGTGGTTTCAACAAGACGGCGCAACATGTCACATAGCTCGTGCCACAATAGATTTATTGAAAGACACGTTTGGTGACCGCCTAATTTCACGTTTTGGACCTGTGAATTGGCCTCCAAAATCTTGTGATTTAACACCGCTAGACAACTTTCTGTGGGGCTATGTAAAGTCATTGGTCTATGCGGATAAGCCACAAACGCTTGACCATTTGGAAGACAACATTCGGCGTGTTATTGCCGATATACGGCCACAAATATTGGAAAAAGTCATCGAAAATTGGACGTCGAGATTGGACTACATCCGCGCCGGCCGTGGCGGTCATATGCCAGAAATCATATTTAAAATGTAATGCCACAAGATTATCTTTCGGATAAATAAAATTCAAGTCAATCGAATAATCCATCGTAGTTTTATTGCAACTTAAAGTTCTATACCTCTATAAAAAACAACCTTTATATATTTCGCGAGAAACAAGAGGAAAACAAATATTCAAGCGTATTAAATGAAGCTTATAAAGCAATTTATGTAATGTTTTTTTTTAGTTTTTTCATCAATTTCTACACCTTTTATTTATTTCTAGCCATTGAAAACGTTAGAATACATAATCAGCGACAAATATTTCCACCTTTCCTCATGTCCTTCGTTTTGTTTATTTACGTTTGCATATCTTCTTCCTGTGTAAAGAGCTGTTCACAATAGTAAATCAACTGTCAAATTTCCGTGCCTGCTACAATTTTCCATTCACGGAATATATGAGTTTTTCTTTCGCTAGATGTTCATACCGACCTTAACACACTTCATTTCCTGTATAAGAACAGTTTTCACAACCCTTTTCCCGTATTAGGTCCCAATTAATAAAATTTGCCTTACATGCCTAGCATGTTGCCCAAATTTAGTTGAATTCAATGTAGTCGCTCTCAAATTATAAAGTAACAAATTAATCGTTCACTGCTTTTTATATTGTGGTTAGATGGGGAGGTGCCACTCCTCCCTTACAGAATTCGGGAGAACTTCGTATAAACCATCTCCATGACAACCCAAATATGAAAAATATAGCGCTTTTGTAGCGTAAAAAATGTAATTTTTTTTTTGCTTTTGAGTTTTTAGTTATCAATGGTTTGGTTTTTAAAGTTAGAAAACTTCGAGCTCTTATAGAAAAAGTTAGAAAACTCAATTCAGTAAGCCGCGAATCTAAAAAGTTTTTTATACCGATTTGTTTTTGTGTGTGTTTGAAAATATTTTTTTTTTCATTTATTTCCTCACAGCTTTTTATATTCTCGATATTTTCGCTTATAACTTTCCATTCTGTTCGTTCACATTTCGTAAATACACATTTAAATGCATACATATACAGATATGCACACACATACATATACATTCATTTGCACGATTGCCACGTTTACGCTTTAATTTCTAAGGTGTATTTTACTATTCACAGTTTTATAACGTCACACCAGAAGGTGAAGTGAGTCATGGTAACACTCTATGCACACATGTATATATATTATATATGTACTTATATATATGCATAAAAAGGTGTGCGCGAATGTGTGGTTAGGTGTGTAAAATTATAAACGAAGTGCTGTTGCCTTGCATACGTTTTATACTACGAGACATACTCAACTAAAATACACATACAAATATATGTACCTACCCACAGATTCACGTGAGACACACACACACTAATAATAAACGAACTGTAGCTCTACGAGCGTACGTATCACTGTCTGCATTCCTGCTTACCTATTCCTCTATATACATATAGTTGACGTACTTGATTGCAAAAACGTCGTGTCCATTAATAACCATATCACGTTTTCGTTATAAATTTGTTTTATACTCGGTAACATTTCCACTTTCTACATTTGCAATCTTCGCAGAGTTATTCTTCACTGCTTGGCACTGTTGCTCTTTCAGGCAGATATACTGTTGCATATCTGAGGATTGACGGGATTTCTCTTTTATTTCTGTGGATTTTTTAGCATAAATTTTTTTTCTGTTTTTTTAGTAAAATTGTCAAAGAATATATGTGGAAATGTGTCGAAGTGCATGTATTATATTTGCAGGTGAATTAGAGAATATGAGATAAATATTATATATATATATATATATATGTTTGTATGGTATATACTAAAATATAAAAATATATAAGGACGTAAAGGACACATGACTTTTTTATCTTATATAAAAATATCAAAAAAAAGTGTTCTTGTAATCAGAATTCTGGACCGCTTTACGACAGTGAGTTTTTATATATACGAGGTTTGCTCAAAGGAAAAGGTGAATTTTGAATTTTTTCGACAAGTACTTATTCATTATTCATCAATATCTATTTTGTCCTCTTTAAAGTAGCCTCCTCGGATATAATACACTTGTGCCCACGCTTTTTCCAATCCTCGAAGCATTTCTGAAATGCGCTTCTCGGTATGGCCATCAGCTCTTCCTTCGATTCTCACTTGATCTCATCAATTGTGGCAAAACGCTTTCCTTTCATAGGTTTCGTCGAAGTTTTGGAAGTAGAAAAAAGTCGCAGGGAGCCAAATCTGGTGAATATGGTGGTTGAGGCATGATTACGGTTATGTTTTTGGTCAAAAAACTTCGAATAAGCATTAAAGTGTGAGCTGTTTATCCTTAGTAAATTTATAAAATAGTAATAGAAATAAATTCTTTATAGAAAGTTAGGTAGGTAGGTAGGTACAGTGGATGTCTGCAGACGCACCTAGGCTTTTAAGAGTCCCATTGGGAAATCACCGGAAGTGGAGTCCCTCACACTATCATTTTAATTCGAAGCCACGCTGTGGCCTTAATAAAGCTGTTTAATTTGAAAAGTCTTATATGAGCAACTTCTGAGAAGTTTTCAAGAATAACGTGATCGTTAGTTGCGATTCTTTTCCTATACAAAGCTCTGCTCCGTATAGAAGATATTCCATAACTCTCTTATTCTTATACTTTTTCGCAGCTGATACAGTAGACGTTGTATGCTAGTCGCAGTCTGCAGGCATGTCTGTCAATAAGACAGTGACCCGTTATCACTCCCACTAGAGTTCCTATGTAATTCCTCTTAAATATCAAAAGTCAACATATATGCCATTCACAGTTCGCGTATTTTTTGCTTGCTCAGCAAGTCTGGGATTGTTTTCACCGAGACTCAGCATTACTATTTGTATAAATTCTTTATCAATTAAATTTCTACAAGTAGATAGAGGCATAATTGTTCCCTCTATATTAACTCCTAATTGTAAAGTGATGTCTAATATGGCTAATTCATGTGCTTCACTAGATGGCATATCTCTGTGTTCTGGAACTTATTTCAGGTGTACCGTGAAGTAGAAGGTTAGTCCCACTAATAGTTCTAGACATACTTTAACTATGTTTGCTAAGAAGATGGGAGCTTTTCGTGACTTCAGAGCCGCTTTGTCATATGTGAATATAAAAATATTTCTTGTTGTCTGCGCCATTTTGGTCAAAACTTGAAGGCTTTGCAAATATTGCGGTGAGCTGAGTGATTTTGTCAAAAAAGCAACACTTCTAATTTGGATCAGTCCGAATAGATAATTATCTCTGTGTTTTTGTTTACCTCAGCCCTAACCCAACTTCTCTATGGAGGGCTATTGGATATTGAGGTTCGAATTTGAATTCATTCCTTGAGGAATACGAAAACCCGTAGTATTGGGTTGAAATCGGAATTTGGTTAAATATTATAATGTTTCCTGCTACAGGTAATTAAAAGGGAAAATTCCCTTAGTCTATGAGCCAACTTCGCTGCCACTTGATTGCATAAGTTTATGGGCAGTAATTTAATGTCTAGTGCCTGATTTGGCACTGCTCTAAAAGCTCCACTGCTACTTATATTAACTGCTCTTCGTATATTTGCCACATGTCTTATCGCATACATTAAACTCTAGAATGGAGAAGGGGTTTTGCAGGATAGGAGGATACCATCTCTACACCGACGGGTCCAAAATGGATTGTGGAGTGGAGGCGGGGTATACTCCGAAGAACTTAAAACTTCCCTATATTTAAGTCTAGTGAATTGAGCTAGCATCTTCTACGCGGATGTACAAGCAATCGAAAAGACTTGTAGAGCACTAAAGAATAACTACGAGGTGTTAGGGAAGATAGCTACATACTCAGATAGTCAGGTAGCATTACTGGCTTGATTATCGTCTAAGATTAACTCAAGCGTCATCCACAATTCCAAGACTCTAAGCTCTCTGATAGGTCACCTAGCCACTGGGTTCCCGCTTATAGGAACATTTTCGACAACGCGAAGGTTGACGAGTAGACCAAAAAAATATAGTGGCCGTAGCTGAGAGTGTACACGAAGCCCGTGAAGAGTCGATTCGGCGCCGTTCGTAGCAACTCGGAATGACGTATGGAACGACTTGGCGCATTATACGCCGAGATCCTAAATTGAAAGCGTACAAAATACAGCTTGTGCAAGAATTGAAGCCGCTCGACCTTCCCAAGCGTCATCGCTTCGCTCTATGCGCTCTTGAAAAATTCCAAGAAGATCCGACGTATGTAAACAAGCAACGTTACCTGTCCCAAATGCGGCATCAACAACCTGGAACAACAATCTGAACCAACAAGAACAACCTGAAGAGATTTAAGAGCTGCCATTTTATCCAGAACCAACAACGGTTTGGTGTGATTTGTGGGCCTTGAAAAATTCGAAGAGGATCCGACATTTTCGAGCCAAATTTTGTTCAGCGATGAGGCCCATTTCTTGTTCAATGGGTGTGTAAACAAGCAAAATTGCCGCATTCGGAACGAAGAGCAACCTGAAGAGATTCAAGAGCTGCCATTTCATCCTGATAAAACCAAAAGTTTGGTGTGGTTGTGGGCCGGTGGAATCATCGGTGCATATTTCTTCAAAAATGATACCGGTGAGAACGTAATCGTCAATGCCGACCGTTATCGCGCTATCATAACCGACTATTTCATGCCTGAAATCTTCAAAAGATAAATGTCAAAAAATGTTCTTTCGAATGATAATAAAAATTTGAATTTGCTGTGTTTTTTCTTAAAAAAAATAGGGAACCTCAAGATGGATCATCTTTTACTTTTAGAATTTATATTGACAAATCATCTCTGAAAAAATGATTTCATTGAATTTTTCTTCAAAAAATGTTTATTAGTAACGAAAAATATTTTTTTCTTCATTCATTCGTTCGCTTTACATTACGCTAAAAATGTCATCTCAACTTCTCTGTTGCATTACTGTTGCTTTCAGCATTTTTTACATAAATTTGCTACCTTCACATGCCACAACAAACACAATGAAGCAAGCGAGCGAATAAAGTAATTGCAAATAAACAATTTTTTTTTATTTTATATAAATCCCCGTCGAGATTTATTTGCATTATTTATAGAAAATGTGTGGTGGACATTTTTACAAACGGATTTATATGCGCATGCAACCGAGCTGGGCTGGCTATTTGCAATGTAGATATGTTTATGCAATGCACTCGTACGTATGTATATATATGCAGGTGGTCGACAACAGCAATCAGTTATGCTCGATGTACATATTGGTATATGCATACATATATATAAATGTTAAATTATATTTATTTTTACACTCGCATCCAGCTATGTGCTGGCTTGAAATGAGCAATAACTTGCCACAAATAAAAGTTCATACATATATATGTATATGTATAAATATAACAAACCCGGCGACTCAGTTGAGTTGGGTTGAGCTCAAGAATTGTAAGTGGTGTAGCGGTAAAAAAAAAAAAAAAAAAATTTAAAGGAAATGAGTTTTGCGTGGGAGAACTGCCGCTTGATGGTGGGTGGACACGTTGTGGCAGCATTTCCGGTTTACGTTCGCTACAAAGCTTTAGCTACAGCACACCGTGAGTTTTCAGTTTTTTTTCTACATACTCCTCGTATATGTTGTTGTTTGCTAGTAAAGCAAAGTAAGTTTTTGTGGCTGCAACACCGTTGGCTGGCGGCTGATATGCATGCCGGAGGACAACTGACGCCGCAGGAAGTCGCGTGATCGCAGTAAGTGCAATTTCTGGTATCTCTTTGTGCACATGTGTATGCGCATATGTGTGTGCGTGTGCGTGTGTGTAAATTTATGTGCATTTTACATGTATGTATTGTAGTTTGTGTGCTTGTGGCTGCGGCTACGGCTACGTCTATGGCTACGGCTGTTGCAAGTGTAATCCAGCGTGTAGTAAATGAAAATTTTGTAATGCTGAGCTTTGGTTGCGGCTGCTAGAGGCCGCTCTGGTTCGCTATACCCTGTTGTTTTTATTGTTGTTGTTGCTGTTATTGTTATTGTTATTGTTATTCTCTTCTGCTGGTTACTGGTGTCGCCTACCGCCTGCTACTGCTACCACTGGCTCGGCTGCTTGTACTACATTTTCTCGCCTTTCTTTATGCCTTTCTATATTCCCCTGCGCCCCGTCAAGCTTTGGCTGTGGGCGTTTTATGCGCTGAAGTTGTTTGTTTTACTTATATTTGTTTTATTATTTATTTATGATTTAGTTGTGTTTGTGTTTTTTGCTCTTCTTTCTGCTACTATTTTTCAATGCATGATTTTTTGGTTGGTAAGTATGTACGTATGTCTGCCACAGTTGTTTTCATTAAGCGCGCTCACAGCAGGTGATGCTTGCATGCCATAATTATTCAATAATTTTTTTTTGCTGTTTTTGCTTTTTCCACCCGCCTACATAAGTTAGTAGTGGTAGTTGTAGTTGGTGGGGGAAAACAGAAAAAATTATTTATGAAAAAAATTAAAATGAAATTTGTGTAGCACGAATGTGACGCAGCGTTTTGCGTATATTTTTTTATCTTTGCTTTGTTTACGCTTTTATTAAAATATTAAATAAATTTTAATTAAATATCGTTTGGTTATTAATAGCGCAAATATCTATCTGTATGTATATATTTTTTGCTGACATCTTTATATTTATGTTATTAAAATATCAACGTTGTGAAATTAATCGAAGAATTTTTGTATTAGAAAATGCCGAGAGTAATAAATAAATTTTTTAAAGCGAGAAACAAAAAAAAAATTAAATCAAATTCAAATAGAATTTTAATCACTGAAGTAGCGCATTATTATTTATAATTTTTTTTTTCAAACTATGCAAATATTTATGTGAAAAAATCTTCATTTATTTAGCTGAATTCTTTATGAAGTTATTGGAAGAATGATAATAATATTTTATATAAACTTTTATTTATTTTGTTTTAAAAAAGTTTTTAATCACTTTATGACCTTGATTTATTTAAAGAATATTTAATAATGTATTTAAAATAATTTTTTTGGTGACTCAAATTCACCTTCAGTCGTTACTGCCTTACTTAAAGCCTATTGAGTATTGGCAGTGATCCATTTCGAGGTTCCCTACTTTTTAAAGAAAAAATAACAAAAAAGTTCAATTTTAATGGGGAATGTTTATGATCATTCGAAAGAATATTCTTTGGCATTTATTTTTTGAAGATTATCTCTTTCAAATGTTGGCCGCATCTGCGTTTCATGTGGTCCATGCGTTGAGTCAAATTTTCGATCACTCGTTCGAGCATTTCGACTGGTAACTGGCGAATGACACCCGTGATGTTTTGCTCCAAGGCCTGAATCGAAGCGGGATTGTCCGTCTAGACTTTATATATCCCCACAGGAAAAAGTCTAACGGTGTGATATCACACGATCTTGGTGGTCATTCGACTGACCAAAACGTGAAATTATGTGCTCACCGAAGTGCTCTCTCAATAAATCTATTGGATGATGCGATGTGTAGGAAGTGGCGCCTTATTGGTGAAACCAAATGCCACGAGCTTCAATTTCAGGCATCAACTAGTTGGTTATCTTGGCGTGATAACGGTCGTGATTGAGGCGTACGTTCTCACCGGCATCATTTTTGAAGAAATATGGACCGATGATTTCACCGGCTTACGTGCTCAACGGCATCATTTTTGAAGAAATATGGACCGATGATTTCACCGGCTCACAAACCACACCAAAACGTTTTTTTTTTGTGGATGAAATGGCAGTTCTTGAATCTCTTCAGGTTGCTCTTTGTCCGAAATGAGACAATTTGGCTTGTTTACGCACCCATTGAGCCAGAAATGGGCCTCATCGCTGAACAAAATTTGGCTCGAAAACGTGAGATCTTCTAGGAACTTTTCAAGAGCCCATATACCGAAGTGATGTCGCTTGGGAAGGTCGAGTGGCTTCAGTTCTTCCACAAGCTGTATTTTGTACGCTTCCAATTTAATTTAAGATCTCGACGTAAAACGCCTCAAGGCGTTCCATACGTCAGTCCGAGTTGCTGCGAACGGCGCCGAATTGACTCTCCACGGTCTTCGTGTACACTCTCAGCTAAGGCCGCTATATTTTCTTCACTGCGTGCCGGACGTGGTTTATTGGGATCGAATATTATCCAATAATAAATGCTGGGTCTCAAGAGGGGTGATGGTGTTGCTCAATAGGCCGATTATGTTGATCAAAAGTTGAGCGAAACGCGCGAAACACATTCTTTGCAGAAGGTGAATAAAAATAACATGACAGCTTGACACGACTCACCCGTGATCTGCCAATGAAAGGTTATTGAAAAAAATACCTCTACTTGGATCACCTTCATATGTTGGTTTATGTAAAGAATATTTAATAATTGTATTCAAAATAATTTTTTGTGACTCAAATTCACCTCTATTCGTTACTGCCTTAGTTTAAGTAGATTGAGTATTGCCAATAAAGTCGGAAATACATCGACAAACTTCTGTAAAATATTTGTCCAGTAAAAAATTAATGAAAGATTTCAGCTCACCTTAAGCAAACACGAAACGCATGACGCAACCGAGACCAGAAATCCAGCAAAGGATTGTGTGGACTAAAATGTCACTTGGTATAAATTTGTGCTTGAAAAACTTTCATAAATTTGTAAACTGACTCTGATCAATATTATAAGTGCGTTTGAATTGTGAGGAATCCTTTAGCTGATTCAAAATTTATGAAAGGAAGAAGTGAAGGACAAATTATATGTAATAAAAGTATAGGCAGAGTTGGCTTATGTTTTTTTCAAAAACCGTTTCTTGTTGCTTTGCCATATCCATTATTTATGTTTAGTTTACATTAAATCAACCCATAAATATTATATTTAATTATATATCGACTACAGCGCCATCTGTTGAATTTTTTATCTTATTTCCTTCTATATATATATATATAATTCTTGTGTCACAGTGTTTCTATCCAAATTGGAAACGGCTGGAATTTTTGTGTGAAATTTTGTGTGTATATCGTGTGGGTCTGAGAATTAGTCAGCATCGATTTTTCATATCGTATAGTGAACCAGGAATTGACCTATTAGAAGAGAATTGATTGATTTGAAAAAAATAATATAAAAAAATTTGCTTCTAAAGAGTTTTTATACATCTCACGTACGGGAAATGGTATCTTAACTTTGGTCGGAAGTTTGCAAGTACCAGAAGGAGAAGAGATAGACCCACCAAAATTTATATCGATCGTACTGATGAGCTGAGTTGATTTAACCATGTACGTCCATCCATCTGTTTGAATGCAGACTAGTCTCTAGTTTTTGCGTTATTTGAACGAAATTTAGTGTTCGGCATCCACTTTGCACAGAGCTTTCTCACAACCAAAAATTCGTGAATGATATGATGTACACGTTCAGTTGATAACTTAAGAGTGCCTGCTATTTGCTAAAATTTCTAATTATGGTCATTAAAATGATTTGAGGATTTTTTTGATGTTTTCGATGGTAACAACCTCTTTTGAGCGTCTATGATGCCAATTTCACCACGTCTAAACTTAGCAAACCAATTCTTGATCGTTAATTTTCCCGGGGCGGTGTCCGAAACTCGTAATCAAACCAAGTTTTTGCTTCAACTGTATTTTTTCCCGCAAAACGAAAAATTTTGTGAACACGCGAAATTCCTTTTTATCCATTTTTTTTTACAGTAACAACACTCACAATGCTTTAACTCACAAACTAATGATCCAACAGCTGTGTACGCGCCTTTTGAAGTTCAGGGCTAACTAAATGGCCTATGTGTCAGGTCGAGGCCTTTCCAATTCATCTGTTACACTACTTAGGCATAAAAAAAAAATTGCTTGAGTGGGTATGTGTATATGCTCTTTCTAAGCTTTTTCTCTTGCATTTTCAGCTGAGCTCGTAAATTTCGTTTGTCTTTTTTCATGTTTTATTTAATTTTAATCAGAAAATTCAACAAAGTAATTTTTTTCAGTTGACGGCATTGCTTATATTAACTATGTATGCATGTAAGCATTTTTATTGGTTATATTTATATGTACATATGTACATACATTTGTATGTTGTATGGTCTCCTCCTCTTGCGTATTCGTATATATATTTGTAGTTCTGCAGATATTTTTACTTACATATGTAGGTGTATATTGGCATATATGACATAATCTAGCTATTTATAAAAAATAACGGCGCCTATTTGCTGGGAACATATGTATGTATGCGGATCTACATACAAACAGATGCGTGTTGCATGTGAGATGCTTTCGTCAATGTTTCCATATATAACTACTTTGATTATTTAACACAATGCTTTATTTTATATATGAAGGTGAAGATATATTTATTTACATACATACATATTCATTTGGTATAAGATTTTTAGCTCCGTGCGTGAGTTTTCGCCTGAAAACCTACTTAAACACGAATCGGCATTTATCATTGCCTGTCGGCGTAGGCACAGCAAACAAACTTACATTTGAACATACATTACACATACATATATGTATAAATATATTTGTGAATACAAATTTGCACAAATTTACTTCATATATTTATGCACATATGCATGTGTGCTAAAGCTTAACTGGCCTCTGACGCTGACATAAAATTCGTGAGGCATTTTGGTTGTTCTTATTATAACAAAGACAGCCTTTTATGCATAACCGAGGTAAAATGAGGCGTGTGTGAGGTGGGTGTGTAGTTTTTTTGATGTTTCTTGCTAACGGCAAATTCCATGAAATTACTGTTATTTTTTCATTGACATTCAACTGTGTGCGTATTTAACTTCACTTGCGTGTTCATATATGTAGATGTGAGTACCTTTGTAATCGCATATACATGAATGTGTGTATGTGTGTGTGCATGTTTGTGCTCATATTTATGCAATCAATATTTATTCAGTGCATGTCTGCCGGTTATGAAGGAAATGTGCACATATGAAATCAAGCGTTCAACTGGCGTACTAATGAAAAAAAATTTATATATATATATACATACAGGCATAAATACAGTGTGTTGTGATAACATGGAATTTTGCATATGAAGAAGTATAGTCAACAATTTCGGTTGAAGAATTGTGAAGGAAAGTTTTTGAAAAAAAAAAAATTACATTCGAAACTGACTTTGGTGTGAAATTAATTCGTAAAATTTTTTTTTTTTTTTTGAAGTATATAACGGGTTATCCGTTTCGGGGTTCCCTACTTAAAAAAACACAGAAAATTCACATTTAATGAGGAATGTTTATTATCATTTGGAAGAACATTCCTTGGCATTTATTTTTTGAAGATTATCTCTTTCCAATGTTGGCCGCGGCTACGACTCAGATGTTCCATCCGTTGAGTGCAATTTTCGATGACTCGTTCGAGCATTTCGACTGGTAACTGGCGAATGACACGCGTGATGTTTTGCTCCAAAGACTGAATCGAAGCGGAATTGTCCGCATAGACTTTGGACTTTACATGTCACCACAGGATAAAGGGTAACGGTGTGATATCAAACGATTTTGGTGGTCAATCGATCGGCCCAAATCGTCAAATTACCTGCTCACCGAAGTGTTCTCTTAATAAATCCATTGATTGATGCGATGTGTGAGAAGTGTCGCCGTTTTGTTGAAACCAAATATCGCGGAGATCATGAACTTCAATTTCAGGCATCAAATGGACGGTTATCATGGCGCGATAACGGTCGCCATTGACGGTTACGTTCTCGCCGGTATCATTTTTGAAGAAATATGGACCGATGATTCCACCGGCCCACAAACAACACCAAAGAGTTCCATGTGCGGCAATTCTGCTTGTTCACACACCCATTGAGCCAGAAATGGGCCATATCGCTGAAATTTGGCTCGAGAACGTTGGATTTTCTTGGAACTTTTCAAGAGCCCGTAGAGCGAAGCGATGTCGCTTGGGAAGGTGGAGTGGCTTCAGTTCTTGCACAAGCTGTCAACGTCAGTCCAAGTTGCTGCGAACGGCATCAAATCGACTATCCACGGTCTTCGTGTACACTCTCAGCCACATCCGCTATAGTTTTTTTACTGCGTGCTGCACGTGGTCTATTCAGTCGAATATTATCCAATAAGAAATGCTGGGTCTCAGGATGTGTTGCGAATAGTACACTCAGGAGGCCGATTATGTTGACAATAAGTTGAGCGAAGTGCGCGAAACACATTCTTTACAGAAAGTGAATTTTCGTAATAAAGTTGAATGATTTGTAAACATTGTTCAGACGAAAGTCTTTCTCTGAAGATGAAATGCCAAACAATAATGAACAAAAAAAACTTGACAGCTTCACACGACCCACGCGTGATCTGCCGAAAAAAGGCTTTTGAAAAAAATACCTATACTTGGATCACCCTTTACAAGGGAATGCTGTTGCTTTAGGATTTATATGGAAAAATTCACGATTAATTACCTGTCATGATGTCATAGACGTGTTTCGAAACACTACTGTCTTATTTTCTTTTAAATTTCTCTCTACCAATCTACTCCAGCCTTTTTTTGAGCGATCGACAAATAGTGTGTGATCCAAAAATTTCTTGAATAATCAAATGTTTATGTAATGCTGTTAACTGCAATAGTATCTATAATTGTCTCAATCTCACGATAGGTCACATGACGATCCGATCTTTTAATATCAGTTTGCGTACTACATCATTTTCGGACTGTTTTTGGCCGACTTTCACGAAATTTGTGCTGAAGTGATCTACGCCCCAATAGAATTCACCATCCAATCGAGATACATTTGTCTTTGAGAGAGCTTCATCGTCAACACTTGAATTCACAATTGAAGTTCATCATCGATGTACTGCCGGTAAGTTAATCCACACCGAAAATGTCAAACTAAACCAGATTGCAACACTAGGATTGCCAAATCTCAAAATATAAATAGTAGCCCTCATATTTATATTCTTCAATGATGTGTTAGCTAGATTTGGAGGAGAAAATTATAAAATTTATTCTTCAATAAACATATATTTTTCGGAAAATGCTGAAACTAATTTGATTTTTTCTTTATTTTCTCCAAAAAAATTTGGAATTATCCATAATAAAGGCAAAGCAAATCATTTAAATTTTTCATTAGAATATTAAATATTAAAAAGATTTTCCAAACACCTTCCACAGCTGTTCCGCTCCGCTACTAATATCCATAATAAATAACACAAAAAAAAAGGAGTAGCAGTGTCCTTTAGCTTAATCATAATTAACATAATGGTTAGAACACAAAAGGCGCGCGCGCGCGTCTCTAATGAATATAACATGACAACAACAACAGCAACAACAACAACAACTACCACACTTGTGACGCTACCGATGTTAACTGCATATTTTATGACATAAAATTATATGCTTACAAGCAAATGAAGCCAAGAACAGTCCATGTAGTAGGGTACGATACAGAGCACGAGAGCTTAGAGCTTAGATCTGAAGTAGAGAGAAGTGGAAGTGTGGAGGAAAGTAGCGAGAAATGATAATCATAATAATAATAACAACAACGAAAGCGGGTTGGCGCTAAATATGGCAACACATTTGCATGGCTACAGTGGTTATGTTGTTCTTGTTGTTGTTACTGCTACTGCCACTGTTGTTGTTGTTGTTGTTGTTGTTGTTGTTGTTGTTGTTGTTGTTGTTGTTGTTGTTGTTGTTGTTGTTGTAAAGAGTCCCAATTTAGTATGTAAGCGTGTATGTATTCCAGGTTTTAATGTTTTTTCTTCATATTCTTAAGGACCGCTTCGGGGTAAGTGTATGTGTGTGTGTGAGTGCTTATGCCTTACTCCACATAAATTGCTGTTTTTATTGTTGTTGTCCTTGTACACTCAGTTGTTTTGTGCCACTTTTAACAGTCGTCGTTGTTGTCATTTTACTTTAAGTCATTTTATTGTTCTCTCCGCACTCGCGGTGAAATGCTTACAAACAAATACATTTGAAAAGGTTGGATTTATTATTGTTGTTGTTGTGGCTGTTGTCATGTAAGAAAAATTAATGCGGCTTCATTAACACACTTTACTGTCATCAGCCTGCTTTTACTTCCTTGCCTGCCTCTCCGACGGCCTGCGCTTACTTCGCTTAACAACATGCAACCCTGAAGTCTGACAGCTGCTTTACTTACGTTTCAGTGTGCTTCTAAAAAACCGTTAATCCTTCTTCAAGTAACTTGCCTTGCTGCTGTGTTGTAGCTGCACACAGGCAGACATATTTACTACTTGGGATTTTAAGGGTACAATGTTGGTAGTGCCATTAAGCAGTTGTTGTTGTTGCTGTTGTCCTTGTATATCCTTGTTTTTGGCCTATGTTCGCTCTGCATATGTGTGGGTGGGTGTACACGCAATTGTGTTTTATTTATAGATATCTAGGTTGTTTTTGTTTTAATAAATTGTGATTTATACGAGTATACGTGTGTGTGCTTGTGTGTGTACGAGTCTTCATTTGTGTTATTGTGTTCTGAAGAAAAATTCACTCTACCAAGACTAAAGAATTATTTGCTTTGTATTTACATACTTAAACACATGTATTTCCTTCTAAGAATTATGTCCTAACATATATATGTACACATGTGTTAACGGCTGAGGGTGTGAAGTAGTAGCTCGTTTTGAGTGCCTGTAGTGTCCTTGACCGGCATTAAGATCTATTTCGGGATTAAACACTAAACTATTTATTTTAATTAAGCTTTTATTGGTTATATCACATGGTTTTTGGGTCTACACAAGTAGGCATATATGTATGTATGTATGCTTGTATAAGAAAATTTTCTTCTCAATTTAGCTTTGCTTATCTTTATGATCTGCTTTCCTTATGGATGGAATTTTAAATTCAGATTAATGAAGTATGTAACATCGTTGAAGGAAAACGAATAATCTTTGTAAAGAATTTGAAAATATTTAAGGATTAGCAAAAGTTTATAGGTAATCCAAAAAGGTTTGGTTTGGTTAATTTACGGCTCCATCCTTCTGTTCCAGCATATGAAAATTCATCAAGTTAAACTATTGTCGCCGGATTGCAAAATACGTAACCAAGTCGATCCTGTTGTGATTAACGGAAGACATGGGTCTAGTGTTTTCGATGTGCGTACATTTCGAGGATATAACATCGCCTCGGATCACTAACTTGTAGCAGCGAAGATACGTTCCCGTCTCTGTGCGGAAAAAAACTCCCATCAACAAACACAGAGAAGGTGCAAAGCTGCAACCACAACAGACAACCAGCCGGTTTTCTACTTGCACTCATCAGCAACTCGATGTAAGGGAGCTGTGTGACGAAATAGCGAATTCCTTGCGTACCGCTGCTTCGGAAATAATTGGTTTTCAACAATACTTTAAAAACAGCTGGTACGATGAGGAATGTCGATCTGAAGTGGAGAGAAAGCAGACTGCCTACCTCGCAACTTTGCGATCGACTACAACACGTGCGGGATGGGATAGATATCGAGAGCTAAAGAGGGAAGCGAGACGCATTTGCGGACGAAAAAAGAAATAGGCCGAAATGCGTGAGTATAAAGAGCTTGAGAAGCTGGCCGTCAAGGGTAATGCTCGAAAATTCTATGAGAACCTCGGAGATGGTGAACTCGAAACCCCAATCAATGACGATGGTATAGATGTGCTATCACCTAACTAAGAAGAAGTTCGAATAGCGATTGCCCGCTTAAAAAATAACAAAGCGGCAAGAGCCGATAGCTTACCGGCCGAACTATTCAAATACGGCGGCGAAGAGCTGACAAGGAACATGCATGAGCTTCTTTGCAGAATATGTTCGGACGAAATCATGTCTGACGAATGGAACATAAGTGTGCTCTGCACAATCCAAAAAATAAAGGGAAACCCCACGGTCTGCGCCAATTATCGTCGGATAAGTATCCTTAATATCGCATATAAAGTCTTATCTAGCGCATTGTGTGAAATACTAAAGCCCACCGCCAACATACTGATCGGACTTCATCCGCGTTGCTTTAGGCCTGACCCGAGAGAATGGAATCGATGCACACCACCCTTTTATCGATATTAAAGCTGCCTTCGGCAGCACAATAAGGAACTGCCTCTACGCCGCTATGTCTGATTTTGATATCCCCACAAAACTCATACGGCTATGTAAACTGTCCCTGGATAATACCAGATGCGCAGTCAGAATGGGGAATCACCTATCCGAGCCGTTCGATACCAAACGAGGTTTCAGACAAGCGAACTCTTCATCATGTGATTTCTTCAATTTGATGCTGGATACGAGCCGCAGAGCTAAATAGAGCAGGTACAATCTTCTACAAAAGTGTACAATTGCGCTCTAGCTTTGAAAGTATTTGATGGAGTACCCGTTCGCGGAAGCTGAGGAAGAGGAAGACCTGAACTTCGTTGGATGGATCAGGTGGAGAGCGACCTGGTATCACTTGGTATTTTCATATGCACTTTTGCATTTTTTGGACCAATTGTCGGTGCACCTTTGCCACTCTGATTGAGGTATTTCCAAAACGTGCCTTCTGAATGCCTCAACCGCCGCTTCAAATGTCGAAAAACGTTAAAATCTCAGTTAATTTTTTACTTACGGGGATAAAACGAACAACTGTTTTTGGACGACTTTCACGAAATTCGTCTTGGGGTGATCTCTGACCTCGATTGGATTCACTATACCATCGGTAAACACTAGTTCTTGATGGAGCTTCAAAGTCAAAAATTTAATTAAATTTCATCGTCAGTTGCTCAGTTGCCAGATTACAATAGTAGGGTTGCCAAGTTCCAAATTATATAATGCAATCCTCGTAAATGCCTCTTCCTGCTTGCCAATGCTCTCATTTACTAGATGAAAACTTCAAAGAACGAACCAGTGTTGAAGTATCTACTTCTTAGATCATCAAAATGATCTTGTAGAATCGCAGAGCAACTGGAATGATATGAGTAAATATGATGTGTGCTTGTAGGTGAACGACAGTTGAAAACTTTCTCTATTTATCTTCCTTCCATCCTTCATAAATGAACCGATCTGGTAGTTCTCCTTCAGACCATATATTCAATGTACATGAAATCATGGAAGGGATCATTGAGAGAATAAGACTGTACCAAAAATTGAATTTGATATCTTTATTTACTTCAACAGTAATACAGCACATTTGTACATTTTAAATTTCTGATATTCGAGAAATGAGATAATCCAAATATTCAAATAAAGTTTGAAGTAGAAACGAACGCATTTGGCGAAGGCTGTTCCATCAGGATAATGAACGGGAGCACACGTGTGTAGCTACCAAAAAAAAAGTTCATAAATTCTCCAGATGTAACCCCATGCGACTATTTCTTGTTTCAAAATCTGAAGAAATGGTTGGAGGTAAGAGATTGGGGTCGACTGAAGAGGTCACCTCAGAAACAAATGAGGGGAAAAAATTAAAAAAAAACAACGCTGGACTTAAAACCTAAAATTTCGATTATGCTTCGCTAAATACTTTCATTGTTTTAGAGTTTAAAAACAACTCATAAAACGCAAAATTTCAAAAAAAAAAAAAAAATGCCAAGCGGCTTTTTTTTTGGATGTCAGTCCGGATATCATGTACAGCAGCGGTTACCTTCAATGCATTGGCGTAATTGAAACACTGACGAAGAAGCTATTTGAAGATATTTTTCGGAGATTTTGAAGAAGTTTGTCACGTTTGTTCAGAGCTTTGGGTAGGAGCTCTTGCATTTCAAGATTTTTGGAGAATTTTGAATGAGAAAAATTTTATAATTTCAGAAAGCCGGACATAAAGATAACTTAAATTATTTTCCTGCCCAAATTTTTCCAAAGCTTGAAAATTTCATACAAATATTTGAACAAGTTATTCCCTCTGCTCTATACACGAATATCAATAAGTATAATTTGAATAAATATCAAATTTTATAAATGAAAAACTCTTTCTACAAAATTTATGTGAATTTGTATTTTTTATGCCTCGCAACAGTGTATTATCCCTTAAATGGAATGTTGCCCTCAGCTATCCGAAGGAATTTCAATACAATTTTATTTAGTAAATTGAATTGAGTTCAATTATAAAGTATTTTTGAGCTAGAATATAGCTACCGATAGCCTGAAGTAAAGAATGCTGCTGAAAGCAAAAGTCTTTCACACAGAGAGTGAGAGAAAGAGGAGGAGAGTGGAAGAAAGGAATTAAAATATAAATTTTATATTTAATAATACACCTGCCGATTTCTTAGGTTATACTAAATGCATACATATATATATAGTTACATAAATATGTATTTTATGCCTCCATGTATACAGCTATAAATGCGCTCTACCTTCAGTGCTGGCGCATGTGGCGTATACGTAATCAGCAAATATTGTGAAACCAGCAAATACGAATGCACAATGCACGGCTGGTGGCGGCAACAAATAAATGGAAGAAAATACTTGTTTAACTTTAAGCTTTTTTAATACGCAGTTAAATACATGCATACACATACATATATTAATATGAATATATAGACTTTTTGCTTGTGTTAATACACATACGTACGAGGGTGGTGTGATAAATCAGTGACTTTCTGAATACAACACATTTTTTTCGGCAAATAAACGTTTTTTCTCTACAAAGTCTCATTTAAGTCCATTTGGTCCTTAAGCTCTATTTGTATTCCTTCCAAATAACACTTTTTCCAAGCTCCTCCAAAATGGTCGTTTTTTTCTGTGATGACCTCTTCCTTCGGTGCGAATCTTTTACTGTCCAGCCATTACTTTAGGTTTGAAAACCAGAAATAGTCTCACAGGGCTGAATATGTTGGCTGGGATAGCAGTTCGTAGTACAATTTATGAATTTTTAGATTGGTGACTACCCATGTGCGCACCTGTGCATTGGAAAATAATTTTTTTTTCGCCAAATACAGTTGTTTCTGCTTCAAATCAATCTGCCGAAATGCTGAGAATGACACCTCGTGCCTCCTTTAACACTGTGTCCATCACTTTCTTGGCCGACACACCTTACCCACTTTGGTGCACGTTCAACCGGAGAAATCCATTGTCTTCACTATTCTTTGATCTCTGGATTGGTGTGCGGAATCCATGTTTCGTCTGCGGCAAGCAAATGGTGCAAAAATCTGTTTAGATCGTGGATGAAAATTGGCAAACAGGGCAGATGGAGTTACGAGCTCATTGCCTGATAAGCAGGTGGATGAAAAGAAGACACATGAATACCGGCTTCTTTCTGATGCAATTTCTTTTAAGACATGGATTTTTCACGAAATACCTCAACAGATTTGGCCATGACTATTTGTTTCTTGTCCAATATGCGCAGAGTGACACCACCTGGACTTTGAATGAAAGGAATTTATTAAATTGTATGTTATTTTTCCCTGCGAATTAGCGAAGAATATGTATGCTTTCAAAAGTCATACATATATGTCCCAAAAAAAAAAAAAAAAAATTGGTTATCCGGCTGTACTTATATTTATGGTCGTGTGTGATTGCGGCAATCGCATCATCCATCGCGTATATAGCGTTTTCACGTCCAAATATTTTTGTAAAGGGTGATCTAAGTAGTGACTCTTTTTTCAATAGCCTTTTTTTTGACATTTGTCATGTCAGCTAACATGCTATTTTTATTCAGTATTGGTTGGCATAGTGAAAGAACTGAATCCGCTCGACCTTTCCCAGCGACATCGCTCCGCTGTATGGGCTCCTTAAAAGTTCCAAGAAGATCCGACGTTTTAGAGCGGAGCAAAATTGTCTCATTTGGGACGAAGATCAATCTGAAGAGATTCAAGAGCTACCATTTCATTCAGAAAAATAACGGTTTGGTGTTGTTTTGTGGGCTGGTGGAATCTTCGGTCCATATTTCTTTAAAAATGATGCCGGTGAGAACGTAACCGTCAATGGCGACCGTTATCGCGCCATATAAATCGCCTATTTGATGCTTGAAATTGAAGCTCGTGATCTCCGCGCCATTTGGTTTCAACAAGACGGCGCCGCTTCCCATACATCATATAAATCTATGGATTTATTGAGAGAACACTTCGGTGAGCAGGTAATTTCACATTTTGGGCCGGTCGAATGGTCAACAAGATCGTGTGATATTACGCTCTTAGACTTTTTCGCGTAAGGATATGTAAAATCTAAAGTCTATGCGGATAATGCCGCTTCGATTCAGGCCTTGGAGCAAAACATCACGAGTGTCATTCGCCAGTTACCAGTCGAAATACTCGAAGGAGTGATCGAAAATTGGACTCACCGGATGTACCATCTGTGACGTAGTCGCGGCCAACATTTGAAAGGGATAATCTTCAAAAATAAATGCCAAAGAATATTCTTTCGAATGATAATAAACATTCCCCATTAAATTTGAATTTTCTGTTTTTTTTCTTTAAAAAAGTAGGGAACCTCAAGAGGGATCACCTGATAAAATGTGTTGTATCTGTTCAGTTGAGATACCGGCAGCCTCTGTAACCTCACGCACTTTTATTATTCGTTTGTTCAATATAATTTCATAGATTTTAGCCAAGATTTCTGACGTGACGACCTCTTTTGGGCGAATTGAATGTTCGGTGCCACTTGTACTGGTACAACCACAACGGAACACAGTAAATCACCTCTTAACCATGAAATTAATATTGCCGAGTCCTTATGGTATTTATCAAGTCTTTCCTTAGTTTCGGTGATGGTTTAGTTACTCAAAAAGTATGCCTAATCAGCACACGAAGTTCACTTTCTTTCCATTTTTGTTAAAATTCACGAGGTCTTCTGCTTTCAATGGCTGTCAAACGCAATCCAAATGGCGGAGCTTGCTGAAAATTCAACAGCAGTCTAATAATCGGTAACAGTTGACGCGAGCGGTGTTGCATTCACAGTAACTGCGCGGCAAATTCAAAAAGTCACTGACTTATCAGAAACAGCCCTCGTATTTCTGGCCTACCCGTTGAGCAGGTATTACTGTTCGACCGGCTGTTGTTGTTGTGTATGGCTCAGCTCCCAAATGTGTAATTTGCATTTTCTCAGTTAGTTTTCTACCGTTACGCCTCCGAGATGCCGATACAATAAGCAAGCGAAAACAACTGAAAGCAAGAACAACAACCGAAAAACACTTTCTCACTCGGCAAGTACATAAAAATTTGCCAAGTTGAGAATGCATATGTGTGTGTGCATATATGTATAAATGCTTTTTCGCACTTAAGAAATGTTTGGTTTTTCTGGATGTATGATGTTTGTTAATATGCTAATGTATGTGTGTGTGTGTGTGAAATTTTACAGCTTTCAAACATTTTTACAATTTGCGCAAATATTGTGCATGGCACGTAGTCAAGCCGGTAGTGTTGCAGGTAAGCAGGAGTATGAGGAATTCTTGGCGAAAAGTAGTAATGAAATGAGTTTTTTCTCCCTTCAATTTTTGTTTTTTTCTCTCTCTCCCTTCTCTCTCTCTTATAACTATTTTAGTGCGGCAATATAACGAATGTTGAGTAATAACATATTAAACGATGTGCGTATATGTGTATACTTATGCATACGTATATATGTGAGTATATTGGATTATGCGCACATACATACATCCATTCATATGTATGTATATGTACATGAGCGTATAACTTCATAGTTTATTAAGATAAGACTTTACGTTGCCTTTGCCGGCCACACAAAAAGCCAAGTATGCAGGCAAATACACATATACAAATCCACATATATGTGAATGTATTTGTATAAATTGCTGTTTCGGTTGTAGTGTAATAAAATATTTGCGCTTGGTTTATTTTATGGCATCATAAACATTTTCTTTATGAGATTTTGTATATTATTTGTATGCAGTATTTACTTATATATATATTTGAGCATAAATGTATATGCCATAACTGTTATGCAGCACACACCTACACCTATACATATGCACACAATTTTATAAAATATCCATATGCTTTCAGCTGCATTGCTGATGATGAAATGACCTAAATTGCTTATTCTCTCACTTTAAGAGTTCAATTAGTGTAAGTGAGTAAGTACTTTTGTATGGAAATTTCGTGATTTTTTATTTTTCGTATTTTTTTTTTGGGGTTTGCTGAGTGCCTAAACTCACAAAATTGTAAAATTTAATCATTCTTTTAATTTTTTTTTCTAAAAAAATTTTCTAATTTTAATTAAAATATTATTTTTATTATTTTTTATTTTTACTAAAATCTTCTTCTTCTCAAAAGTGTCTGTTGTTGCTCTGTCCAGCTAAGATTTCCATATTTAGATCGAATACATTAGAAAGCACCTTGATGGAGCCGACCTATATATATTCCATCAAAACTCTGAGTGAACAAGGCGACACTGCTAGAATGCAAGTAACTAACAACAGCAGAAATGTCATACATATACCTACCTATTGGTCCAGTCGTGTTGAAAAGGTACTCATATGGAAAATTAACGGCTTATGCATAGTTCAAAAACTACCTTAATATCCTGCTTTGAGACTTCTTCTTGCACTTCCATCTACCAAGAATGTACTTTCATCTCTGAAACGTATTTTTGGGCAGACTAAAGTGAGACAGATAATATGTTCTATCCTCTTATTCATACTTGTTCATCATTCTCCCTACTCTCGCCAGTCGTCGGGAAATATTTGGTGTAATTTTCATGGTTAAAATAATAACAGGCTCAAATTCTATGCCCCTTATTCTCTCCGAAATTAAATTTTATATTCCGTTCAGAATGTCCAGACATTTTTGCCATTTGTTTCTGAAAACTTGTAAAACGAATTTTGAATTTCACCAGCCTTTGCATTGTTTGTGTCTAGATTTCAACTCTCATTCAAGCACATTTGACATATCTGACTCGATTTTTTATATTAAGAAAACTATTTCGTCGACTCTCAACTAATTGTTACATTACATTTTAAATTTTAAATAATTCTTAAAAATCAGCTGATGAATTTTTGCTCTGTAGCTGAACTCTTTTAGTTCTCGACACTAAACAAACCGCTCCTCATCGTGACTCTGCATTGATGAAAAATAAAACAAGTTCCGTACGTCGTGCGGATGGGCGGGAGGTGGGTAAACCGTTGGGATTAATAATATTAAAAAAAAATAAATTATTAACCTACCGTGGTACCTCAGTCCTTTCGAAGTATCGCGATGAAAAATTGAGGGAATCCTTCGCTGTCTCATGATCTTGGCTTTATTGCTGGCGGTTAAGCCGTTCCATATCACAAGGATCTCGCTTTCTATATTACCGCTAATTTAATTGTAAAGGGTGTTTTTTTTATAGAGGTATAGAACTTTAAGTTGGCATTACTTTTCAAGATGGCGGCCGATTTAACAGCTGTCAAGTGATTTATTCTCAGTTTGGTTTGGCAATTCATCATGAATAGACTCACGCCTGAACAATGCTTGCAAATAGTGCAATTTTATTTCGAAAATAATGGTTCTGGTTGAACGGCTACGTGAGCAAACAAAACTGCCGCATTTGGAGTGAAGGTAATCCTCAAGTGTATGTTGAAACACCGTTACATCCAGAAAAATTGACTGTATGGTGCGCTTTATGGGCTGGTGGAATCATTGGTCCGTACTTTTTCAAAAACGGTGGTTGCATGGAACGTTACAGTCACTGGAGATCGGTATAGAGCCATGATTACTAACTTTTTCATTCCTGAATTGAACAACCATGACGTCCAGGAGATGTGGTTTCAACAAGACGGCGCAACATGTCACAAAGCTCGTGCCACAATAGATTTATTGAAAGACAGGTTTGGTGACCGCCTAATTTCACGTTTTGGACCTGTGAATTGGCCTCCAAGATCTTGTGATTTAACACCGCTAGACAACTTTCTGTGGGGCTATGTAAAGTCATTGGTCTATGCGGATAAGCCACAAACGCTTGACCATTTGGAAGACAACATTCGGCGTGTTATTGCCGATATACGGCCACAAATGTTGGAAAAAGTCATCGAAAATTGGACGTCCGGATTGGACTACATCCGCGACAGCCGTGGCGGTCATATGCCAGAAATCATATTTAAAATGTAATGCCACAAGATTATCTTTCGGATAAATAAAATTCATGTCAATCGAATAATCCATCGTTGTTTTATTGCAACTTAAAGTTCTATACCTCTATAAAAAACACCCTTTACATAATCTTTATGATCTTTGGTTTCTCTATGAAGGGAATGTGGAAGGAGTGATTTCGATGCATTTGAGTAGGTGAGGTTTGAAAGGGATTGCTTTTACCTGCTGGTGTATAGTATCAAATGGGTCTTTGAAGGATTTTTCTCCAAACTACAATTGCTTCACTAGGGCTGTTTGAAGTAGATCCCCGAAAGAAATCGTCCATTTCTCCAGCTCCTCATTTTCCTTCTCGTCGGCTGAAAGTTTTTCCATCCACTTGCAGCTTCACGGAGATAAAGAGATTGCAATCAGAAGGTGATAGATCAGGGGAATGCGCGGGATGACTTAGGACGTTCCATTTAAATATGGCGAGTAGTCCTTCGTGTCTTTAGCCGTGCAGGGTCTGGCGTTGTTGTGCAGCAGGCCTTCTGTGATTGTTTCGTATAGTAGAAATCGAGAAATTTGCGGAAGCATTGCAGAAATTTCATCCAGAGTTAATCTGCGCTCGTTACGGAACACATTTTCCATCAGGCACAGACGTATGACCCTTTCTTAAACTCGCAACACCACTTGTACACACTCGCTCATATGCAGTCTTCACATTGCGTATTTCCCCACTTGTCGAGAGGCTGGATTGACATTATTCACGAAACGGGTTGTCGCGTTGAATCGGTCTCGTTGCAAGTGGGAGAAGTCTGGCAACATCGCCTTTGTGTCAACATAACAAGATTTCTGGTTATCGATGTTTTTGTTGATATTCCTCTTGTGTTGCTTAGATTACTCTGTACCATGACAGCTTAAGTGTGGGAAATATTATAGTAAGTCGATAGTCTAAAAGATAGCTTCGAGCCAGATTGGAGCTTTAAGTTCTGGCGTCTATAATTTTCATTGATTTTAAGTTGTATGTTAGTTTCCGTTGGAAGACTGTCCGATTATTCGAAATCCAACCTCTTTATTTACTCTGTTTTTTTCTACCTCACCTCTACCCACTTAAGACACAACAATTGAGGCTGCGGACTTTTTTTATATTAAATGGGAGATCTATTGGAAAATCGAAGCTAATAAAAGTTCGGAACTATAGCATACCAGAAAAAACAGGAAAAACACTCCAACTATTTGACCAAATTTGATATGAGTGAGGAAAAAAGCTTTTACCTAAGACTTCCTTAAAAGGTACATAGAGCTATACTACAAAATCTAAATCGAATTCGCAAAGCAGATTCATTTATCAACAGCGAGAAGTAAAATAAATTAAAAATGAATCAGTAAAAAAAATCTCCATTCGACAAAAGAACTGTGAAGTGAATATTAAAATACCAATTTCAACTCAACTCACACAAACCAAACTCACTGCGACACTAAGTATGTGCAACACATAAAAAGTAGTAACTACTTTTGTGGCACTTCAGCGTCCACTCAACACGTTGTTCAACATTACCAGCGAAATGCAGTTGGCAATCTGGCCAATCTGCAGAAGAAATGCCTGCCTTTGACTTGCAACATCAACTTCAACTTGAACTGCAAGTGACGGCGATTGGCTGGTGATGCGAGGAGTAAACAAGAATAATAAAAACTATATTTAAGTAGTTGAAACATATATGTATGTGTGTAGTATACTCGTATGTTTGTATATTGCAGTTTAAGTGTAGTGAACAGCAACAATGTCGATATCTTGACTATGTGACAAGCATCTTTCAAATGTCAATGACAGCAAGAATGACGCTGTAGGAAACGAACGCGTCAACAGTCCAACAACAGTGGTTGGCTTTCAACTTTCAGCTTTCAGCTTTCAACTTTTGTGCCAACGGGCTTAGCTACTCCATTACAAGCAAGAAAACAGTGAGTAAATGATGAAAAGAAAGCAGTTAGGCTGTGGGAGAAGTTTACTCATACCATAAGTGATAAGCACGTTTAAGCCTGTGTCAAATTGAGCAGAGTTAGGGTGTGCCTAAATAATAAACCAATTTCCTTTTTTGTTATCGATTACTGAAGCTCTAGTTATAATTTGTTTTATGCTTCGTAATGAGATATCAAAATTCAATTTTTAATAATATCACTCAATACGTAGTACAAATAAAGTTCCCTATCATACGTGTATAGAGTTAGTTTGTGAATAAAATTATTTTGGTTACGTATTCGCAGTGTAGAGCTCTGAAAGTGTTAATAAAGCATAATTAGTCTGTTTGCAAATTTTTAGCAGTCATATTAAATAATAAATAATTATAACGTTTTTTAATTTTTTTTTACTTGTAACGAATTGTACTTGTAAAATAATTTGACTTGTGAAAAAAATTTACTCGTAAAATAATGTTTTTTTTTTGTAAAAATCGAATAAATGTAAATAAATTTATTTTTGAAAAAATTTATTTGGAAAAATTTTACCTATAAAAAATTTTATTCGTCCAAAAATTGTACTTGTAAAAAATTTTACTTGCGAAAGAATTTTACTTGTAGAACATTTTACTTGGAAAAATTTTTACTTGGAAATAATTTTATTCAAAAAATGTTACTTGAAAAAATTTTACTTGTGAAAGAATTTTACTTGAAAAAAATTGAACTTTGAAAAAAAAAATTCTTGAAAAAAATTTTACATGTAAAAAAATTGAGAATTCAACTTTCGAAAAATTTTACTTGTAAATAAATTTTATTTGTAAAAAATTTTAGTTGGAAAAAACTTAAAAATAAAAAAAATTTTGTTTGGTAAAAATTTTGCTTGTAAAAAATTGAACTTTCAAAATAATTTTACATATAAAAAATTGAACTATTGAAAAATTTTACTTCTGAAAAGTTTTATTCGTGAAAAAATTTTATTTGCGAAAGAATTTTACTTGGAAAATAGTATTACTTGTAAAAAACGAGCTTTCCAAAAATTGATCTTTAAAAAAAATTTAACTTTCAAAAAAATAAACTTTCAAAAAATTTTACTAGTAGAAAATTTAAATTTTACTTGTAAATAAATTTAGTTTTTTAAAAAATTTTACTTGGAAAAAATTTTGCTTCTAAAAAATTTTTTCGTCAAAAAAGTTTACTTGTAAAAAATTGAGCTTTCAAGAATTTTGCTTGTAAATAAATTTTATAAAATTTTTTTTTTTAAATTTAACGTGTAGAAAATTAAGCTTTAAAAAATGTAACTGTCGAAAAATTTTACTCGTAAATAAATATTATTTGCAAAACTTTTACTTTGAAATAACTAAAACTAAAACTTCTAAAAATTTTATTCGTGCGAAAGGATTTTACTTGAAAAAAAATTTTCATCGTAAAAAAATTTTACTTGGAAAAAATTAAGCTTTCAAAAAGTTTACTTTGTAAAGGGTTTTACTTGGAAAAAATTGAGCTTTCAAAAAATTGAACTTTTAAAACATTTAAAAAAATTTTTCTTCTAAAAAATGTATTCGTGAAAAAATTTTACTTGTAAAAATTTTACTTGCGAAAGAATTTTACTTGTAAAAAATTGAACTTTCAAAAAAATTTTATTGTAATAAATTTTATTTGTAAAAAATTTTACTTGGCAAATATTTTTTTTTTGTAAAAACTTTATTCATAAAGAAAATTACTTGTAAAAAATTTTACTTGCAAAAGAATTTTACTTAGAAAATATTGAACTTTCAAAAATTTTATTTGTAAAAATTATACTTGAAAAATATTTTACTTCTAAAAAATTTTATTCGTAAAAAAATTTTACTCGTAAAAAAATTGTACTTCCGAAAGAATTTTGCTTGGAAAATATTTTTTCTTTGTAGAAAATTTTACTTGGAAAAAATTTAGCTTTAAAAAAATTTTACTTGGAAAAAATTTTATTCGTGAAAAACTTTGCTTGTAAAAAAATTTACTTGCGAAAGAATTTTATTTGGAAAAAAATTTTACTCATAAAGACAGTTTACTAGAAAAAAAATTTTACTTGCAAACAATTTTACAAGAAGTGTTGAGTACTTGTAAAAAGTCTTACTTATAAAAAATTCAATTTAAATTACATCAATAAAATAGAATTTTGAAATCATGTTGAAAAAGCAAATTGAGGAAAAAAACATTTTAAAAATTTCGTTAAAAAAAAATTACCTAATGAAGAAAAGTTTACAGTTCGTCAAATGCTTCAAAATTTTATCTATGCAAAAATTCGTAAAATTTGGATTTGAGGAAAGTTTTTGACCGCCATTCACCTGGGAGTTGCCAAACACGATTCTTTTAAAAATATTCTAGCGGCTCACGACTTCCGGTCATAGACCCAAGACACTCTGGATAGTCGACAAGCTTCCGTTTGGAGGTGAGCTATAGTGAGCATGAAAATCCTGCCCCAAAGAAAAATCAGCAAATACCCGTCTTTTAATAACGATCCCTCCATATTTTTTGAAAACCACGATTTGAGAGCATGCACCTAGAATGTCCGGTCCTTAATCGGAAAGCTGCCGCTGCCTAGCTGGTTAATGTTCTTGTCGTTCATAAGCTGACAGCACCACCGTCCAAGAAATGCGATGAAAGCGACAAGGAAATCTACTATAGCAGCCATATAAAGCTTCTTAAATTGGTATTCGATCTGTGGTGGGAGAGAAAATTCGCCGCAGAGTCCTGGCGTTCGCCCTCGTAACTGCAATTCACATCAAAGCAAAGTTCTTCAACATATCACTGATTTGCCTGCACGAACGACGAAAGAGAAGAACGATGTGACCAAAAACACTTCATATAAGCACCTAGAATGTACCTATGAGCGTTGCACCCGCCACAGTGTTCAAATCGTGCTTGAAGATTTCAATGCCAGGGTGGGTAAAGAAGGTATATTTGACACAACACGACTGCGTCGGCGCCCGAAATATAGTTGTCTATTGTACTAGATTACAGCACAAGAAAATATATCAAACCACATAGTGGTCTCCGGATCAAAAAACGCGCAACCAAATCGAACATGTTGTGTTAGATGAAAGTCATGTATCCAGTGTTCTAGAGGTGCGTACGTTCTGTGAACCAAATATCAACTCGGATTCTTATCATTTAGCTGCGAAGGTGGGCGGGAACACTTCTCTAAGCTGTTGAGTGGCAGTGTATGCTCGACACCAGGAGATGGTGAACCCAAAGTTTCAATTGAAGATGATGGAATGGTTATTCTAATAATCGAATATGACAAAGTGAAGAATTGACGAGATACATACATCAGCTTCTTTGCAGAATATGGCCGCACGAATGCATGCCCAACGAAAATTGTATGCGGAAAAGTTAATTACTCATTACAGAGCTCCCTAAGGTAACACACTCGCATACACACACAAGTATAGTCTCCAATGAGTTAACTGTAAATATTTTACGGTTCATTTTGCACTATTCAAGACACAAAAGAGCCAAGTGCGAGCGAGCACTTACCAACAACATGGCGCTAAACGAAGCGCCAACACAACTCAATACAGCTACACAGGCATGCAAGTATAGATGTATGTGTGTGTGTGCTGTGTCTGACTTGACAAAGATGCTGCAGCAGCAACAGTAACTACAGCTGTCGAGGTGTCGAGGTAGTCAAGTTGCAGCTGCCAACATTGCGCTCAGATCCATGTTGTTGTTACTTCTTTTGTTGTTGTTGTTGTTATTTTTTGTACTTACTACAACATGCTTTAAGCCATTTGTGTCATGTTGACTCACATTCAACTGCCCAACTTTACTTGTAAATCAGCGTGCGTTTGAGTTTGTCGCAAAACTACTTTGTCAAAAGTTTGTATGTATACAGGTATGTATGTATGTATGTGTGAGTGTATAATCCCTATTACACTCTCTCGCACACATGCATTTTGTTTGATTTTATTTCGTCTTATTAAAATTGCAAAATTATGAAAAATGCACAAAGTCCCATCAGTGGCGCATCAACATGGCTCACTTTTTACCTTAGCCACACATATACACATAAGATCTGCGCGTATACATAAGCGTATATGTGTGTGCACACAAAGTGCTTGCAACAAAGCGCAAAAGTGCAGAATATGAAGCGGCAAAAGTGGCAAAGCAAAGCAGTGAGTGCCAACAGGCAGACAGTAAGTAAGAGAAACGAGCAGCCAATTGGGAGACGAGGATGCCTTTAGTTAAGCTCAAGTTATTTACTTCCCGTTTTGAACGACATGCAGCACACAGTTGACAGACAGATAAATATGCAGTTACGTTGTTAATTCAGTGCAGCGATGGCAACAAACAGGACGGTGACTCTATTTGTATGTACTCGTGTGTGGTAGGTATGCATGTGGCAGCAGCAGTAGAACTTTGGCCTAAGCTCGGTTAATACTCTATGCTTCTACTGTCTCTGTAAAGGTATCAAATGAGCTTCAATAATATAGTTATACAATATATATATGCATGAATATGTATATATGCATGCATGGGTGTGTGTGAGCGTTTTCCACTTGGTCATTAATAATTGAAATATTCACTAACAGGAAGTTAGTGTAGACATTAATGGCTGCCTGACATTGTGAGAGCAACACACACCACTACATACATAAATAATCGCATAAATGCTCAAATAACTCAAGCGAATATTATACTTAAATAATAATTACAATTACATATAGCTAAAATATAATATAGGGTTATCAATTTTGCTATTTTCAAAATAAACGTAAATAAAATGCAGTTAAAATATTTTTTTATACGAAATCCCTTTTTTTCAAAGGTGATCCATTTCGAGGTTCCTTACTTTTTTAAGGAAAAAAAAAACACAGAAAATTCAAATTTAATTGGTAATGTTTGTTATCATTCAAAATAATATTCTTTGGCATTTATTTTTTGAAGATTACCTCATTCAAATATTGGCCGTGTCTACATCTCAGATGGTCCATTCGTTGAGTCCAATTTTCGATGATTCATTCGAGCATTTCGACTGGTAATTGGCGAATGACAAGCGCGATGTTTTGCTCCAAAGCCTGAAACGAAGCGGAATTGTCCGTATAGACTGGAGACTTTACATATCCCATAGGAGAAAGTCTAACGTTGGGATATCACACGATCTTGGTGGCCACTCTACCGGCCCAAAACGTGAAATTATCTGCTCACCAAAGTGTTCTCTCAATAAATCCATTGATTGATGGGATGTGTTGGAAGTCGCGCCATCTTCGTAAATTTAAATGTCGCAGAGATTACGAGCTTCAATTTCAGGCATCAAATAGTCGGTTATCATGGCGCGATAACGGTCGCCATTGACGGTTACGTTCCAATCGGCATCATTTTTGAAGAAATATGGATTGATGATTCCACCGGTCCACACAACACACCACACCGTTGTGTTTTTCTGGATGAAACGGCGGCTCTTGAATCTCTTCAGGTTACTCTTCGTCCCGAAAGCGGAAATTTTGCTTCTTTACATACCCATCGCTGGACAAAACTTGGCTCGAAAACGTCTGATCTTCTTGGAACTTTTCAAGAGCCCATAGAGCGAAGCGTTGTCGCTTGGGAAGGTTGAGCGGCTTTAGTCCTTGCACAGGCTGTATTTTGTAGGCTTTCAATTTAAGATCTCAACGTAAGCACCAAATCGTTACATACGTTAATCCGGGTTTCTGCGAACGGTGCCGAATTGACTCTCCACGGTTTTTGTGTACACTCTCACCTACGGCCGCTATATTTTCTTCACTCCGTGCTGGACGTGGTCTATTCGGTCGAATATTATCCAATAATGCATGCTGGGTCTCAAGATGGGTGATGGTGTTGCGAATAGTACGCTCAATAGGCCGATTATGTTGACCATAAGTTGAGCGAAGCGCGCAAAACACATTCTTTACAGAACGTGAATTTTCGTAATAAATTTGAATGATTTGTAAACGTTGCTCAGGCTTAAGTCTTTCCATGATGAAGTACCAAACAATACTGAACAAAAATAACGTGAAAAAAGTACCGCTACTTGGATCATCCTTTATTATAAAGTTTGCATCTTGGAACCATTGTATGTGAAATACTACATCATGTGAATTTTTGTAAACTTCGATCCGCTTGGGGTAGTTTCGACCATTTTTAGACACAAATTGGGCGGTATCTCAGTCATAAAATGACGGATATTGGTTTTCAAGTGCTCTGCATAAATACGATCTTTCGCTTAGCTCTAAGAAAACCAGCCAATGATAGCAAATTGCACGAGCTCCGTGGCCAATTGGCATCACCAAGACCATGAAATGGAAAATGAGACCATTAAATGGATAACCCTTTATACCTTAGATATAATAATATAAGTCTCTCTCTCTCTCTCTCTCTCTCTTTCACTCTACCATCCATTCACCGTAAGCCTATGGCACTTTAATATGCTTGTTGTTGTAGTAAATACTAAGTGGCTGTGGCATGAATGGTAATTGTAAGCGAAATAGTGGCACTTGAGTGCACTTGCCTTACCAAGTTACATGCCTATACATACATAAATATGTATTACAAAATTTATATTTTCTAAAATACTTCTACACATCTGTCTTCAGCTATATTAGTCCACTTATTTGTGTACCATACTGTCTGTTTTGAGCTATGAAGACACAAAGTAACGGTTTACTGTAATCTGGGAAGCTCATAAAAGTTGTTGGTATATCTGTACAAACTTATTTTCTTTAAGAAAGTGTGACTGAATTTTTCATGTCTCTTACCAAATGTTACCTGAAATGTGCTTAAATGTCTTCAGACACTTGTGTGCCTAGTCAAATGGCAGTGCTTGTTTCAAGCTGTACTTGTTGGGCAGAGCGTTGTGTGAGTAAGAAATTTTGTTGCAGGTTTCCATAATTTGTGGAAATGTGTAGATTAAGGACAAATCACTCGAGAGATTTTTATAATTAAAGCGCTTTTCATGAAGCAGACACACTCATGACTTAAAGCATCTGTAATGATGTTGAGGGGCAAGACTCAATAGAGGATAGATTACTATTAAAATATCAAAGCAGAAAATTGGCAACGTTGTCAGGGGGAAATTTCTCAAGCTGACATACTGAATTAAAATAAATTTGACCAGCAGTAAATTCTGGTAGTAATAAAAAAAAATACTGGCAATATATTTTATTTTTGCTTTATTTTTTTGTGCAAAAATTTGGCAACAACGTATAGAAAATCGTATACTCCAAAAAATGTAAACAGCCCTAAAATAAATTCTATGGGCCAGTCTACCAACAATACTAGACATTTGGTATAAAGTTAAAGAATAGTCTTTGAGTTATAAAAAAGTTATACTACTCAATATATGATAGCAGACAATTGGCAACGCTGCAAATAAAAATTTTAAAGTCTCACAAACTTTATTAAAAGTAAGCACAATCGCAGTTTATTAATGTTTTAAGCTCACAAATTTGAAGCTAAAATTTTGATTTGAAGAAAATTGGCAACCACGCATTGGAAACTGCTTTTACTAACATTTCTAAGTGACCATTTTTCAACATTGCAAAGATAAAATCCAGCAGCCAGTGCAGAAAAGGTGGCGGAAGAGTATTTAAATCTTCATAGCATTGGTAAGCAGGCAAAGTATACGTGAAAAATGGCAACAAGGTAATTTGCATATTTCGGAAACTTTAATATATCACTTTTTGATTAAAAAAAAAAAAAACAGAAATGTGTTTGCTTGGTAGCATAAGAAACCAAAAAAAAGTGTATGAAAAGATATAAACAAAAAATTAAATAAAATATAAAAATTATACGTGAAAATAGGCAACGTAGGCAATTCCAGTTTAAGAGCTGATAGATTTAAAATTATAGCGTTAACAAATTGCTTCTTGAGGAAAAATGGCAATAATGCATTGAAAATTGCTCCCGATAACATTTCTGCGGGAAAGTTTTTAAAAATTGCAAAAATAAATTCCATCAGTCAGTGTAGAAAAGGTGGAGAAAGGCTATTTAAATCTTCATAGCATCTATAAGAAGGCAAAGTATACATGAAAATTGGCAACAATGTAATTTGCTTTTTTTTTGGAAATTTAAAATAAGCAGATGTGTTTTTGCTTGGCAACACAAGAAAATATAAAAAGTAAATGAAAAATAAACAAACAAAAAAGTAAACAAAGAATAAAAATTATAGTTGAAAATTGACAACGTTGCCACTTCATGTACAAGAGCTTAAGTGGCCTTAAAATAAATTACATAATTAGCTCAAAATTTTTCATTATGAATCATTTACTGATTTAAAATTATAGCATTACCAAATTTATAGCATCTGTAAGCAGGCAAAGTATACATGAAAATTGGCAACAAGGTAATTTGCATTTCATCGGAAATATATCTCTTGTTGATTGGAAATGTCTTTGCTTGAAAACAGAAGAAGCCGAAAAAGTAGTATATGGAAAATTTACAAAAAAAAAAAAGGAAAAATATAATTAAAATTATACGCAGAAAATTGGCAACGTTGGCAATTCAAGTTCAAGAGCTTAAGTGGCCTTAAAATAAATTGCATAATTAGCTCAAAATTCTTCATTATGGATCATTTATTGATTTAAAATTATAGCGTTAACAAAGTGATGTTCGAGAAGAAAATTGGCAACGTGGTGAAGTGTGCTTAATTAACCTCGTTGGCCGAAGTACATACGAAGGTTATTGTAATTGCTGAATAAATAATTTTAAGTAAAAAAGAGAGGTTTTCCAGCACGCCAGAAAAAAAGATTTTTTAAATTATACGTAAGAAATTTGACAACGTTGCATTAAGGAAGTTTTAAAATTCACTATATTGAAATATAGATTTGAGAAATAAATAAATAATTAACAGATATTCTACGGACAAGCTATAAAAATTAATACTTTCAGTGGTACTCATATGAAAAAAATACCCCTTATTAAGAAAATTGGCAACATTGTTGACTTAGCAAGCTTTCGAAAAAATTAGAAAAAAATAAAAGAATTTTACTATGAAAAATAAGTAAAATAAGACAAATGCAGCCAGGTAGATCTTCAATGGAAAATTGGCAACGTTGCAATTTTTCCATTTGTTTTTATACTATTTTGTACTTAAATTACTTATTATTAAATAATTTTTATAATAAATGTCTAATTTGAGATACAAAACAAGCTTAAATTTCTGTATTGAAAATTTGCTGCATAGAAAATGTTAATACAAAAAAATTATCAAATTTCTACACAAGTTTTTTGACAACATAAATTATCCTTTTTACTTTCTTCACCTTAATACGAGTTTAAATATTCAAAAAAAAAAACAAAAAAAAAAAAAAAATCGCCCCTCCCTAAAATCCACTCTCAAAATATCAACGCTTCAAATATTCCATTAATATTTCAATTTTCATTTATGACCAAAGCTAACTAGAATTAATTTTTTCTTTCTTTGTTTTTCCATAAAACTAAATACAAACGGTTAAGATATCCTTTGGTGCCTAGGGAGCAGTGCTGCATGTTAAAATTTTAACACTTGACCTTTTCGCTGAAATGAGTGAGAGTACATTAAGTTGAGTGAGCGAGTGAGCGAGTGAGTGAGTGGGAGGGTGAGTGAGTGAAGGTCGGTGCTTGGTGGTAATGTGAAACTGAAATTTTTATTATTATTTTTTCATTAAAGTAACTTTATTATTTAAAGCATACAAATGCAGGTTGAACTGTGCAGAGCATAGTGAAGCACAAGCGCGCTGTAGCAGCCGGAGCAAGTGTTTGTTGAAGACAGTTATGAACGGCGAGGAACAGTTTGAGATGCGGCACTGCAGGCTTTGCAAAGCAAAATACAATATAGAGCGTGGAGAATTGGTTTGTGGCAAGTAAATAGGGTTTGAATTTGAAATGTTTAATACAATGTCACTGGAGGGAGAAAACTATGATAGTTTGAATATTTTTGAAGTTTATAGAGAAAATTAATATAAAAATATGAAAGATTTAATAAATAAGGGAAAGTTAAATAATAATGGCAAATAAGACAAACAATTTTAGTGTAAATAAATTATGAGGGGAAAAATATATACTAATATCTATAGTTAAAGTATTGGAGGTAAAAATTGTTGGCTCCGTTCTCAAAAGATAGCTCCACCTGCAAGTTGTGGTCGTCCTTGAAAGCGATAACATATTTCATTGTGAAGGTTTCACATTTGGCAACAATAATTGGTACGCAACAGCGTCTGTTTCTGACAACTACATTGCTTGCTTTTCCTCTTCGAAAATGTCCAGATTTCTGTTAAATCAAAAGTACTTTCGGAATGTTTAGATTTTCCATTTCTTTAATTGAAAGAAAAGTGCAGCTGTAGCCCATTGAATGCTTGCGAAAGTTAATGATGAAACTGTGTCGATAGCCAATTCATGCAGAGACTGGCTTCGACGATTCGAAAATGCTGATTTTAAAGTCGGAGAAAAAGAGCGTGTGGGCCAACCAAAAATTTTTTTTAAGATGAAGACTTGAAGGCTTTGCTGGATCATGATCTATGCCAAACGCAAACTGAACTCCTGATCGACTACAACTCATACGTTTGAACCTCACATTGAGAGAAAAACGGCAAAAAACGTGCGAAAGGCCTGTGGAGGTGATTTTGCAACATTACAACGTTCGGCCTCACGCAGCTGTTACGTTCAAAAACTACCTAAACTACGCTGAAATTGGAGGTGTTAACCCCATCCGCCGTATTTTCCAGTCCTTGCTCCTTTTAAGTACTAGCTTCTTCGACGGATGGAAAACGATTTACGGGGTAACCCGTTCGGATGATTTCAAGAAATCGAATTTAGACCATTCCGAGTTTCGAAGCGTATACGTTCGCACAAAACATTTTATAAAATGAAGCCGTTCACAGAAAAATATTTTTCGAAATTTTGGATGAAATTCATTTAGGACTCTGATTTTTTAAGATGAAAATGAGTCTATATCTGTCCAGATATTGAAGAGTTGATTGGAGAACTTAATCCAGATGATAAAATAATTATTGATGAAAATTTGTCTAAATCTGGGCATAATTTGCATTTCGACAATTTTTTCAATTCCTATAACTTACTGGAAATATTATCACAGAGGAATTTAAATGCCCGGTTAAACAGATTTGGACGGCCGATCTTTATGTCTGATATGAAGTACGACCGCAAAAAACTTGGCTTGATGATTAATTTCCGTACACTACCCCAGGAAAATCAACCATGAAGGATTGGTAGGCTAAGTTTAGACGTGATGAAATGAGCACCGAATACGGTAAACGCATTTCTCCATATCTGGCTGCCAGCGACTATTTCCTGTCCTCAGATCTCAAAAGAATGCTCGTTGGGAAGAAATTTTCGTCAAATGAAGAGGTGATGGCCGAAACTGAGGCCCATTGTGTAGCAAACTACTAATCATACATACTAAAAAAATGGTGCCGAGAAGTTGGAGTGTCACTATAATCAGTGTATCACCCTTGGAGGGAAATATGTTGAACAATAAATAAATAAATTTTGCCAAAAAATGGGTTTTACTATAGTAAGTCGTGGACTTTTTAAGTGACCTGTTAGCTGATATGGTCCTCCGATTCGTCGGGTTCCGAGAAACTGTCATTACATTGCAAAATATATACCCCGCCTGCTAAGTTTCGTTGAAATATTTCAAAAACGGCGAGACTAGTTTGCGTTCAAACAGATGGACGGACAGACGTATCAACTCAGCTGGGCATTCTTATATGATGGGTATAATTTTTGGTGGGTCTATCTCTTCTCCACCTGGTACTTACATACATCCTTCGGACCGTAATTAATATATCATTTCTTGTATATGAAAGGTATAAGAAAAGCTAATATATAAACATATGAAGTAAATCAAAATTATATTTTATTTAAGGGGTTAGGTGGGTTTTAAAATTAAAAAAAAACGTTTTGTTTTAATCTTATAAAAAAAAACCTAAATTTCCAATCGACCGGAGTAAAATTCTAAGAAATAGACCCTTTGGAAGTTCTGCCCATCTTGCCATGTCTGTGTCAATTTGAAACTTTAAACGCGTTTATTTCAAAACTCAATTTTTTAAGTCGATGTGCACGATTCATCGAAAAATTATAAAGCGATTTTGTTTAAATTTGGCACACATCCCTGTAATAACACTATCTAGCCATTGAACGAAGGATTTATTACAGCAAATTTTTTCGAGCCAATGCATGGCGAAATTTTATCACAAAATGTGTTTTTTTTTCAAAGTCGGTCAAAAATTCAATTTCAATTTTTTGTTTTTTTTCCTTCGTCCATTAACGAGATTTATCCTCCCGTACTAACGAAATATTTTCGGTTTTCGATTTTAGATGAACCAATAATGAGTTATGCTGTCCATGGCGCAAGCATTTTCTTTTGAGACGTCAAGGGAGATGATGTACCAACGGCTGAGCTTTCGGAAGTTTTGAATAATAATTTCACAAAATACTGTTTAAATATGTATCTTTTGATATGGTAAATTGTTTGAATAAAATATTTGATTGTATATATAAAAAATAGTGAAAATTCATTTTTTTTTAATCTCTGAAACCCACCTAACCCCTTAAATTTAACTCTTGCATTCACATTTAATAAAATTATATTTTTTTTATAATTCACTATACATTTTTTCAAAAAGCAAATAAAATAAAATTTGACTAAACATGAATTTGCTTTTAGTTAAAATACATACAAACATATTACGTTCGTTTTCGCTACTCCTAAATATTTTCGCATATATGTATGTGTGGCATATTTTATTTAACTCCTTAGTTTTTGCGAAATCTCAAAATTGGCACGTGTTTGCCGACATTGTGAAAGGTTTATACGAGCCGAGAAATTTTCCATAAACACGCATCCACGCGTACATATAAGTGTACTCATGCAAAATAGGACTGGCGGTGTAGGTAAGTAAAGGGTGTTTTTTATAGAGATATAGAACTTTAAGTTGGCATTACTTTTCAAGATGGCGACCGATTTAACAGCTGTCAAGTGATTTATTCTCAGTTTGGTTCGGCAATTCATCATCAATAAACTCACGCTCGAACAACGCTTGCAAATAGTGCAATTTTATTTCGAAAATAATGGTTCTGTGCGGAAAACGTATCGCGTACTACGTCCATTTTATCGTCGATAAAATCGTCCATCATAGCAGTTAGTTCGATTAACCATGGAACGTTTTCGCACCACGTTTACTCTTATTGATAACTCGCATCCCCAAAGACGCCGTACGGTGCGTACAGAAGAAGCTATTGCTGCTGTAGAACGTAGCATTGAGGAAGACCAGAATGAGTCCATCCGCCACCGAGCACAGGAATTGGATCTGTGTCCATCCACTTTATAGAAGATTTTGCGGAAGGCTCTTGGTTTGCGTGTTTACAAAATCCAACTCGTGCAAGAATTGAAGCCAAATGATCATCAAGTAAGGCGTAGATTCGTCGGATGGGCCCAAAACGAGATTACCGTTGTTCCCGATTTTCATAAGGGAATTTTGTTTAGCGATGAAGCGCACTTATGGTTGATTGGCTACGTCAACAAACAAAACTGCCGCATTTGGAGTGAAGGTAATCCTCAGATGTATGTTGAAACACCGTTACATCCAGAAAAACTGACTATTTGGTGCGCTTTACGGGCTGGTGGAATCATTGGTCCGTACTTTTTCAAAAACGATGGTGGCCGGAACGATACAGTCAATGGTGATCGGTATAGAGCCATGATTACTAACTTTTTCATTCCTAAATTGAATAACTATGATGTCACACAGCTCGTGCCACAATAGATTTATTGAAAGACATGTTTGGTGACCGCCTAATTTCACGTTTTGGACCTGTGAATTGGCCTCCAAGATCTTGTGATTTAACACCGCTAGACTACTTTCTGCGGGGCTATGTAAAGTCATTGGTCTATGCGGATAAGCCACAAACGCTTGACCATTTGGAAGACAACATTCGCCGTGTTATTGCCGATATACGGCCACAAATGTTGGAAAAAGTCATCGAAAATTGGACGTCCAGATTGGACTACATCCGCGCCAGCCGTGGCGGTCATATGCCAGAAATCATATTTAAAATGTAATGCCACAAGATTATCTTTCGGATAAATAAAAATCATGCCAATCGAATAATCCATCGTTGTTTTATTGCAACTTAAAGCTCTATACCTCTATAAAAAACACCCTTTATATGTATGTGTGTGTGTGAAATTCATGCTACGAGTTTTTCACGCCTACTGTGTTAAACGCTTTTTCAAACTTGCCCTGCCTTTTGTGATGTGTGTTCAAAACTTATTTTTTAACTCTTATTTTCAAGCAGTTGTATATTGTATAAAGAGTTACATATATATATACTAAGACATATGTATATTTGTTGGTTTCATATATATATATATAGAAAAAAATTATTATTTTTAACTCAAGACTTTCGCTATGATTTTGTTTCCATTATTTTTGTGCGCTTTCGTGTGAATTTCAAACAGTTGCTGCTCATACTTCTATTTAATTTTAGTTTTATGTCTTTGCATTAGTATTTGCGCAGAGCGGCAAAAGAAAAGTACTTTCCAAAAAATATTTAATTTCATGCTGTTTCGAGGATTTCATATAAACATATACCCATAAGTGTACACATACATATGATTGTAATCTAACACTCTACCCAATGTGTGTGCATTTGTGCATGTGTAAGTGTGTGCGGAAAAAGCTTTTATCGCGCTATTGCTACGCCAACCGAAAACGAATTTCTAACCAAACTGCAAAGCAATGGAAAGTATCAAAAAATCGCGAAACATTACGAAAAGCAGTGAGTGAGAGAGAGAGACAGAGAGATAGAAAGAAAGCTAGGAAATAATGTAACAATAACCGTTGCGCTGCCTCGTTCTCGTTCAAAATCTTTGCCCTTTATGCTGCCGCCTATCTGTTTCTTACTCCACTCACGTATATACATATGTGTCACTGTGTGATTTTTTTTTCATTTTTACGCTCAATAGCAGCATATGAAATCCCATTAAAAAGTTTTTAGTCGCAACAGTGAAACTGAAATTGAAACTGCAATGCCGAAATTGCGCTCGATATGGCACGTTGAAGTGAAAGTTGGGGGAAAAAAATGCATTTGAAAGTGATGCAATAAGGCAGGCAGCGCAAAGAAGGCTAATAAAAGTAGATTCAAACCCACCACGTTTAACATGTTCAAGTAAGAAGAACTTTTTGTTAAACATTACCGTCCAGACAGCTTTTTGAGTATAAAATTTGCTAGCTATTTGTTTCCAAATAAATTAGCAGACGACAGAACGTATGATTATTTAATTTTTTTTTAATAATTCGACTAATTTTCGTTAATACCTTTGTAAAGTCTCTTCCCATGAATGATATTCTCGTTAACCAATCACCACCCATAGCAGAACAAGAGCTCGAGCTGTCTTAAGAGGTCCACATAACATTGGCACAATTAAGTCGTAGATTTTGTAGTAGGCTTAACTCCCTCCTATCCACAATCGACCCAGATATACCCAACGTATGTAACGCATGCAACGAACGCCCGAACGACACTAACCACCTCTTTGCATTTCCACCCAACTCATCTAACACCCCTCTCCCTGTGGTACGTACACGTCGAAACAGCACATTTCGTGGGAATCGCTTGAGATGGCCTCGATGACTAAAGTTAGGCCTACCTGGACTTATTATAATTGACATTGTAAAAGTTAAGCAGTTGGTCTAATCTATAAAAAATTTTATTATATTATTGACCAGAGTTGGTTAGATTTTAGTCGCCACTCAAAAAAGTCTTCCACGAAAATCGAAATATAAATGTCACGAAGTAAGTCCAACAGCACTGCTTTGGTCTACGCTATGTACAATAAAATTGGACGACTAAAAATAGTTCGCAACCCTTTTGATGTAACCGAATCGTAAAACCCAAAACAAACTGTATACTAACATGACGCTGCAATCTACAACCTTTATTTTATCCGAATAATGCGCATTTTCGTCGATCTGTTGATCTATGATAACCTTCACAGAGAAAATTATTATATATATATATGTTAATCTAGACAAAAACATACATACTTAAAAACGTACTAAAATTCAAGCAAATCGAACTTGCTTTCTGGTCAATTTCCGGCAGTTGTTTGTCTAGGCAAAAAGTTACCATCACACAAAATAAAAATATTTGTCTCTGTCTTAAGATCGGTTCTGGGCCGCTGCCAGGAAAAAAAATGAATTTCAAGTAAATTGAACCCTAAGCTTTGTTGTTCTCTTTTCAATCAAAAACCTATTTTAAGAAAATCAAACCCTACAGAAGTTTTTTACATTGGATTAGTTCCAGGTCAACTTCTGTGAAAAAAACTTCACAGGAACGTGAAGCTATCCTGAAAACTTGAACAAAATCGGCTTAATAGTCGAATCGAAGTCTATCAGATACTTGCACTTATGCATACACCCTCTTTTATTTATATACATAATAGCTGACCCGGTCACACGTTGTTGTGGCTTTCTGTATTTTCTCCAATTTATGGTAATGCGAAGAGTTATTAAAGTTCTAATTAAGAAATTTGTCTGTCTGTTGGTGATACCTTTCCCGTAAAGGAATTTTTTTCCTGATCCATGATCCATTTAGACATATCATCTAAAATTTTAAGCAAATCGAAGCATATCTACGAGTATTTCGCATAGGTCGATCCATGAAAAACTAAAAAAACCAATGAAAGAAAAGCGTTTTGCCCCAATTGATGAGATCAACCAAAAATCGAAGAAAGAGCTGATGGCCATACCGAAAAGCGCATTTCAGAAGTGCCTCAAGGATTGGAAAAAGTGTTGGCACAAGTTTATTATATGCGAGGGGACAAAATAGATAATGATGAATAAATAAGTTTTTTTTTCAAAAAAACTCAAAATTCACCTTTTCCTTTGAACACACCTCTACGTATATGTTATATACGTCCAGTTTTGGTTGTTAGAACCAATTTGCAATTCTTTACATTCTTTTGTAGGCACCTTTTTGAGAGATTTATGACAAAAAATTTCAAATATGAAATATCGGTCATACATATGCTATGGCGGTCCGATCTAGCCGGTTCAATCAAATGATAATTTAAACGTATAAATGCATCTGCCAATCAAGTTTGGTTGAAATATCTCAAATATTGAGGGACTAGTTTGTGTTCAAAGAGAGAGGCGGACAGACAGACAGGCGGACAGACGGACAGATGATGAGACATCTTGATTCTGATACGATAGGCATAAATTTCGGATCAAAGAACCTTCTGGTACTTATATACTACGGACCAAAGTTATTATGCCATTTCATGTATATGAAAGGTATAAAAAGAAATTTCATGAAAAAATTATTTAATTTACATTTATTTTGGAAAACGCTTATTTTTATATATATATTTTTACATATATACACATACATATATATTAATGGACGAATAATTTATTAGGTCAATAGTAATTTTGTAGGTTACTCAATGTACATACATACACTTGTCATATAATATAAGTATTTTTACTTAAATTGCAACACAAAATTATTTATAAATGCTACACACATAAATACTTATAAATGCTTGCGCATGTGTTTGTGGTTGACCCGATTTTTTACATATTTAATGTGTATATAAATTTTTTATTAAAAATTATAAAATATTTAAGTGTTGGCCATTTTGATTATATACATAAATATACGTAGGTATGTATGTAGACTTGTGTATTTGTATATATTTCTCTATATCCAGAAACTCATTTTAACCCACTTTTTTCTGGCTTTCGATCACTCATTAGCACGTATCGCCATCCAGGGTATAATTCCATGCATGTATTTAGTATGTAGTAAGTGTGTATATGTTTGATAAATGTTGAAAGGCGTAAGAGAATTTATTTGCAGCTGGCGAATTTGCCTTTTTAATTGTACGCAGTGAAAATGAAACAAACCAATGCACCAACATATATATATATATATATATATATATATATATATATATATATATATATATAAACAATAACCAAATATATGCCAATAAAAGTTTGAGTCATAAAAATTTCATTTAAAATAAACGCAGAGAGGTAGGCAAGTGGGGAGTGAGCTCATATCAATATGCTTACAATAAATTTACGAGTATATATAACAGGTGAATTAAAAAGTGCACGGCCTCAATCATAATTGGCGCTACTAGAATTAATTAATTAATGATTTTTTAGTTAGCACTAACCCTTAAAAGACGCATGTATAAATTTCACAGCTATCATTTCAGAGGAAAGGTGAATTTTGATTTTTTTTTTGAAAATTAATTCTTTATTCATCAATACCTATTTTGTATACTTCAAATACACTTGTGCCAACGCTTCTTCCAATCCTCGAAACACTTCTGAAATGCGCAGTTCGATATGGCCCTCAGCCCTTTCTGCGATTCTGACTTGATCTCATCAATTGTGGCAAAAGGCGACCCTTTCATTGGTTTCCATAGTTTTAGAAATAAAAAAAATTCTGGTGAATACAGTGAGGCATGATTACGGTTTAGATTTTGGCCTAAAAATCACGAATAAGCATTGATGTGTGAACCGGCGCATTGTCCTGATGCAGAATCCACGATTTGTTTTTCCACAATACCGACCATTTGAGCCGTATTGCTTCACATAAATGTTGCATAACTTCCTTGGCGTATTCTTTATTAACTGCATAACCTTCTGGCAGGAACTCATGATGCATCACATCATTGTAATTAAAGAAAACAGTGAGTAAAATCTTCACATTTGTTCGAACACTGCATGCCTTTTTCGGTCTTGTCACATCTTTCATTGGGATGCTTAGGCCTTGGTCTCGACGTCATAACCATATACCCACGTTTCATCACTAGTTATGACTCGTTTGAGCAAACCCGTATCGTTGTTGACATCATTCAACAACTATTGAACGTTACTAATGTGACATTGCTTTTGCTCAAAATTTAGCAATTTCGGAACAAACTTCGCTGCCACACGTTTCATGTCCAAAATATTCAAGAAAATTGAATGGCTTTGATGTGCCAACATCCACTGCAACCTGCCCATTTGTGATTCGAGGATTTTCAAGAGCAATTTTTTCACTGTTTCGGTGTTTTCTTCGCTTCTTGACGTGATCGCAGCTCCAGTACGCTCATCATCATCAACATCTCCTTGGCCTTCTGTAAAGCGCTTGTACCACTTTTTTTGCGACAAAGAGGACTCACCGAATGCCACAGACAACACTTCAAGTGCTTCGGAGCACTTTATTGAAGTTTTAATGAAAAATTTAATATATTTTTTTGATCCAGAAGTCAAAAATCGAAAAGCACACAAAAGCGTAACTAATCTCTTCTGTAGTCAAAAACAAACTACTAATCGAAATTGGCTCCTCATGTAAGCGCATGATAAACATATCTGTCCGATTATAAAAAAAAAAAAAAAAAAAATTAGTTATCGATAATCAAGTGTACACAGCCCATGAAAACAGTTGAAGCAAAAACTTGGCTTGATGACGAGTTTCCGGACACTGATCAAGGAAAGTCAACCACCAAGGATTTTTATGCCAAGGTTAGACGTGGTGAAATGAGCACCGAAGACGGTGAACACAGCGGATGCCCAAAAAGGTTGTTATCGACGAAAACATTAAAAAAAAATTTCAAAATGCATTTGAATGACCGCAAATTGAAACTGAATGAGATAGCAGGCACTCTTAAGATATCAACTGAATGTGTACATCATATCATTCACAAATATTTAGGTATGATAAAGTTCTGTGCAAAGTGGGTGCCGCGCGAGCTCGCTTTTAGCTAAAAACAACGGCGAGTTGATGATTCGGAGAAGTTTTCGGAGGTGTTCAAGCGTAATAAACCCGAGTTTTTGCATCGCGATGTGACAATGGATGAAACATGGCTCCATCACATCGGAGTCCAACCGACAGTCATTAGAGTGGATTGCACATGATGAACCCGCTCCAAGGCGTGGAAAAACACAATAGTCGGCTGGCAATGTTTTTATTAATTTTCATTGACTACCTTGAAACAGGAAGGACCATCAGCAGGGACCATTTGAAGGACGAAATTGCCGAAAAACGACGACCGCACCTGAATTGTTCTACCAAGACAATGCACCGTGCCACAAGTCAGTGAAACCGATTGCAAGAATCCATGAATTGGGCTTCGAAATTTTTCTGGACCCACCGTATTCTCCACATCTGACCCCCAGCGACTATTTCCTGCTTTCAGATCCACAAAGGAATGCTCACTGAAAATAATTTTTTTTTCGAATGAAGAGTTGATCGCCGAAACTGCGGCCTATTTTCAAGCAAAGAACAAATTGTACTACAAAAATTGTATCGAAAAGTTGGAGGGTCGCTATAATCAGTGTATCACCCTTGAAGGAAACATAGTTGAATAAAAAAAATAATAATTTTGCCAAAAAAAATCTGTTTTCCAATGGTAGGCCGGATACTTTTCAATTTACCTGTTATATATGCTATATATTTCCTAAAAATACAGGTTTTTTCAGTATATAATATTAAGCACTGGACATATGCATAGCGAGGAATTCAAACTCTTTTTTCTTTGCTAAAAAAAATTAATTTTTTTTTTTTTGCAAAAACAATCATTTCTATTTCGCTTCATGCGTCCCTTCTATTTCATGCTCCCCGAATAGAAACGCCAGAAATGTGTGTTATGTGTTATGCTGCCGGAAATGAACAACATTTGGGCGGCGGTGCATGCGATGTATGCCAGCAATTATGTCACTCCCTGGTTGGCAGTTACAACTGAACGTCAATTTCAGACTTATGCACTGTCATCAAAGTAACAAGATTGCCAGTTATAAACATGCAACACTACTGCTGCAACACTTTTACTGTTACTTAGTGATGGTACATGTGCTGCTGTTATGCTCTGCATGTATGATGTACATACAGTTAGTTAGTTGTTTAGAAACTTTGCAACAAAACACATTTTACAGAAGCTTCCAAGTAGTGGTAGTCTCAAACAACAACGAGTACAACAGCGCACATAAATATCGAACTTTTAAGTGTCACTTAAGTGGAGGAAGTTTTAATGTTACATAACATTGCATGCAGTTTTGCTTTGCAGGCGTGTGGCGTTGGCTGGAAGTACTTATGCCTTATGCGTGGAATGTGGTCAACAGCTGTGATAATGTGATATATTTTGGTGGAAATAATAACTTCGAAAATACATTAGTTATGGTGTTTGCAAAGTAAATAAATCCATTATTTTGAGTTGGTGGAACCACATGGCGTATGAGTAATAAAAAGCAAATAAAAATTACGCGAGTGAAAACATAAAATATTTAACTAAAGTGATAAGTTAGGAGATTCACAGCAACTAATGATTAATATTCGGTATTTTTCACTGTCATTTCAGTCTTGGAAAGTGCGCTTAACATTATAGATAAAATTGTGAAAAAATGTTCGACAGCGCGTATGAGTAACAAACTATATACAAAGAAGCGGTGCTAAATATTTTACTAAAATTGGATTTGAAAAGGAAACTTATTTTTTTTAACTCTCTTAATGTTTAATACATAAATTCAAGCCATTTTCCAAAAAAAATACTTAAAAAGATTTATTGTATATACATACTTCAAGATGAAAAAAAAAACTCTCAAAAACTATTTCATAAACTTTGAAGTTATTTTTTATAACTTTCTGTATATACTTTGGTACGAAATATGTAAGTTACAGTAGGAGAAGATATAGACCCACGGAAATATATACCGTTTGTATCAGAATCACGAGCTAAGTTGATTTAGACATGTTCGTCTATGGAATGGTTCAGATATGTGATTTTGTATTACAGATATTTCAATAAAGGAGATAAGAACAAGAAATTTGGTATTTTATACATGAGCTAAATATTAATACCGAAAATCGTGAAATTCGAATATTGCATTTTGGAATAGATTTGAATAGCACAGGAATAAAATATATTTAAATTATTTTTTTCTCATGAAATTCTATTTTTATTTGTAAGTCTAAACCTTGGTATTATATGTGAAACACTACATCATTCAAATGACCGCCTCATGCAGTTTTACAAACTTCGAGGTAACTTTCGACCGCTTTTTGGCAAATATTGGGCAGCAACTCAGCCATAACTTGACGAATAATGAGAGGAGAAATGACAGTGACAGTCTCGCCATTACCGTTTTCACAGAAGTAAGGTCCATTATCAAATGCGACAATTTTGCTTATTTACGTATCCACCGAGTGAGAAATGTGTCTCCTTCCTGAACTTTTTTTTATTTTTTTTTGGAAAATCGCGGTCCACGAATATTGATTTTCAAGCGCTCAAGAGCTAAAGGTTTATCTGCATAAAAACGATATTTCACGTAGGCCAAAAAACGTCGGTTATCATACGAGCATAACGCTCCGAATTGGCAGCGACAGTCTCGTAATTATCTTTTAAAAAAAAGTAGGGTTCAATCACACCTCCGGACCAAAGAGCGCACCAGACAGTCAGTTTTTCGTTGGGCGTAATGACCTCTCTTCAATTATTTGAGAAATTTGAGAGCCCCACATGTGAAAATTTGCTTATTTGCGTATCCAACAAGTAAGAAATGTGCCTCGTCGCTGAAAAAAATTTGCTGAAAAAATCGCGGTCCTCAGCTTGTTGTTCAAGCACCCAATCGATGTGACTACGGCGTTGTGAATGGTCAGCTGTCTACTGTTGTTAGGTGGGCTGGACTTTATATGGAAGTTGGTGCAAATCCAAGTGCAAAATACTCTATAATTTGCCGTAAGAAAATCCCAGCTCTAGAGACCTTCGATAAGTAGGTACATTCGGGTCTTCGGCTACAGTTTCAGTTACAGTAGCGTAATTTGGGGTAGAATGAGCAAAATGATGATGCTCAGACCTCACAATATCTGTAACCGATCCAGTCTCTTGAAATTTCTTTAAAATTTTACCAATTGCTTGAGTAGTTGGACGATTATATGCACCATGATCTCCTCTTAAAGCACGAAATATGGCCACGTTTGAATCACCAATTTCTTAGCAGTAGGTTTCAACAATTTTAATGCATAATGTGGCTGCTAAGCGACTTTTATCTAAAACAAAACATGTTTGGTTTGACAATTAAGTCTGACAGATGTCAAAATATAGTGCTGCATTTTCGGAACCAATAAATGAAAGGCATAAAAGCTTCGGCATTATTTATGACAGTAATTCTTTCTTATGAAATATCAAATTGGTGTTTTGAAATTTCTATTTTGTATATAAAATGAATATTTTTTATCCCAATATGATATATAATATTTTAGTTTTTATTCTTAAATTTATTTATTGAGATTCAGAACTCTTCTGTGTTAAGATTTATTTTTAAATTTTGTTTCTATTTCTTCTCTCTTTTATCTCCAATATTTAGATTTCTATTTTTATGTTTTATTTTTAGTTTTCAGTTTTCCTATCATAAAAGGTGTTTTTTTATAGAGGTATAGAACTTTAAGTTGCAATAAAACAACGATGGATTATTTGATTGACATGAATTTTATTTATCCGAAAGATAATCTTGTGGCATTACATTTTAAATATGATTTCTGGCATATGACCGCCACGGCTGGCGCGGATGTAGTCCAATCTGGACGTCCAATTTTCGATGACTTTTTCCAACATTTGTGGCCGTATATCGGCAATAACACGGCGAATGTTGTCTTCCAAATGGCCAAGCGTTTGTGGCATATCCGCATCGACCAATGACTTTACATAGCCCCACAGGAAGTAGTCTAGCGGTGTTAAATCACAAGGTCTTGGAGGCCAATTCACACGTGAAATTAGGCGGTCACCAAACGTGTCTTTCAATAAATCTATTGTGGCACGAGCTGTGTGACATGTTGCGCCGTCTTGTTGAAACCACATCTCCTGGACATCATGGTTATTCAATTCAGGAATGAAAAAGTTAGTAATCATGGCTCTATACCGATCACCATTGACTGTAACGTTCTGGCCACCATCGTTTTTGAAAAAGTACGGACCAATGATTCCACCAGCCCATAAAGCGCACCAAACAGTCAGTTTTTCTGGATGTAACGGTGTTTCAACATGTACTTGAGGATTACCTTCACTCCAAATGCGGCAGTTTTGTTTGTTGACGTAGCCATTCAACCAGAAGTGCGCCTCATCGCTAAACTTCGCTAAAATGGGCGTAGTGCGCGATACGTTTTCCGAACAGAACCATTATTTTCGAAATAAAATTGCACTATTTGCAAGCATTGTTCAGGTGTGAGTCTATTCATGATGAATTGCCAAACCAAACTGAGAATAAATCACTTGACAGCTGTATATATATACCTATACCTCTATAAAAAACACCCTTTACATTCCTGTTCTCAATTTTCGAAATAAACATTTTAATCTAAAAAATAAATAACTTTTTCTTTTCCCTAAATTTCACAATGAGTTTTTGAAATATAGTTTAAATTTTTTATTTCGAATTTAATGTTGCTTTGCATTTTAATTCTTTAAATTTGAAGTGTTGTGTTTGCTTAATTTCATTTTGTAAATTTTAAATTTTAGTTTTCAAATCTTAGTTATTTTTGATTTAATTTAATTTTAAATCAAAAATTTTCCAATTTTTTTTTGCAATTTTTGACTTTTAGTCATTAAGTGTTGAAGTCTAACTCTTAAATTGTTTTTTTTTTAAATTTTTGACTCTGTATTCGTCTTTTTCACTTTTAATTACAGCAAAGGGTATTAACTTTCTGAATGTCTTTATATATTTTTAATTATAAAGGCCATGACCGCCAAAAAAAGGACAAAGAAATGACAATCAAGGACAAAAGTCTTCCGTATAAAGCTTTATTATTTTAAATTCAGAAATTATTGCTGCTTTGAGACAAAATTAATTTCGCCACTTGAAGCTATAGACAAATAAATTGTAAAAAAAGCGATTAAAATGCTTAACAAATGATCAATTCCAGAGGAGAAAGTTTTTATAGGAAGAGTCGGGGGAGGCGCGACAAAACAAAGAAACATAATAATTTTGTTTTTTCTTGTAATTTCGTTTGTAATGAAGAAGACAACAGATGGTCACAACAGTTAAACTTTATTATTTGTCGAATTTAAAAGTAATTTACTTGCTTTTCAGCCAATTGTTGGAGCCAATTATTGGAAAAAAATAAAAATAAAAAAATTGAAAACTGTTATGAATTTTGAAAAAATTTCGCCAAAGTAAGCGGAAACGAACACAAGAATTCAACATGCATACTGCCTAGTTTGTCTACTTAAATTACAAAAAAATTCCTTACGATAGTCATTATCATAGAACTTTTTTTTTACAGGCATTTTACCAAATTCTTTTCTTCATGCTTTCACATTTTCCGCCTACTCATTTGGAAGCATTATTTCTAATTTCGTTCAAATAGCGTCATTTGGCTATAATATCATGTTGTATACACATATGTAAAGGGTGATCCAAGTAGACGTACTTTTTTTCAATAACCTTTTCTTTGACAGATCACGCCTGAGCCGTGTCAAGCTGTCATGTTATTTTTGCTCAGTATTGTTTGGCATTTCAACATCAGGTAAAGACTTACGCCTGAAGAACGTTTTCAAATCATTCAACTTTATTACGAAAATTCAGGTTTTGTAAAGAATGTGTTTCCCGCGCTTCGCTCAACTTATGGTCAACTTAATCGGCCTACTGAGCATACTATTCGCAACACCATTACCCATCTTAAGACCCAGCATTCATTATTGGCAGCAAAGAAAATATCGCGGTCGTAGCTGAGAGTGTACACGAAGACCGTGGAGACTCGATCCGGCGCCGTTCACAGCAACTCGGACTGACGTAAGGAATAACTTTGTACAACTTACGTCGAGATCTTAAATTGAAAGCATACAAAATACAGGCTGTGTAAGAACTGAAACCGCTCGACCTTCTCAAGCGACATCGTTTCGCTTTATGGGGTCTTGAAAAGTTCCAAGGAGAGCCGACGGTTTCGAGACAAATTTTTGTCAGCGAAGAGACCCATTTCTGGCTTAATGAGTAGGCAAACAAGCAAAATTGCCACATTAGGATGAAGAGCAACCCGAAGAGATACAAGAGCTACCATTTCATTCAGAAAAAACAACTTTTTGATGTGGGTTGTGGGCCGCGACATTTGGTTTCAATAAGACGGCGCCACTTCCCACACATCGCAGCAATCAATGGTTTTATTGAGAGAACACTTCGGTGACCACCAAGATCGTGTGGCATCACACCGTTAGACTTTTTCCTGTGGGGATATGTGAAGTGTAAAGTCTATGCGGACAGTCCCGCTTTGCTGCGGGCCTTGTAGCAAAACATCCCGCGTGTCATTCGCCAGTTACCAGTCGAAATGCTCGAACGAGTAATCGAAAATTGGACTCCACTGATGGACTATCTGAGACTTAGCCGCGGCCAATATTTGAAAGAGATAATCTTCAAAAAATAAATGCCAAAGAATGATATTTCCAATGATAATGAAAATTCTCCATTAAGCTAGAATTTTTTGCGTTTTTTCTTTAAAAAAGTAGGGAACCTCTAGATGGATCACCTGTTACATACACAATATTAATTGAACCCACGCTTCGAGTGAGTCGGCCAAACATTGCCAATTTGATTTGTGTATCGATTGATGGACAAATGAATTGACAAATGAAACACTCTGCACGTAAATGACATGAAAACAAATTAAATGCAAAATCAGAATCAAGTAAATAAGCTACGTGTACCTCTCCTCCTCCTTCAATCGAAAGGAGCTTGCCAAATTAGGCGGCTGCCAAGAAGTAATTGCTAAATACCAGAGAAAAATTGTCACAAAAATAATAACAACAACAATAGAAATACACGAAGCGAAAAAAAAAAACAGGAGCACAAAAACAACAGAGAAAATCTACATACATGCTTCGATTCCTCCTCCTCCCGTCTGCTGTTCCGTCAGCAATGTTGACTGATTTCATATTTGTATTTGCCATTCATTCAGGCGACTGACAAGCCAGCACAGTTGAGCAGCACAGTTACACACACATACACACATAAATATGTATGCAAACACAACCACAATTGCAATCGCGTTTCCCTGCGGCCTTCAATTTTGCCACTGGCGGGCAGCAGCCTCAGCAGCAGACATCAGCCTTCAGCTGTAAGCCTTAAGCTGTGGGCTTTAGTTGGAGCGCGAAGTCAACAACGCCAGCGGCACCTTGATTAATTAGGGCATTAATTTTGCTAAATTACTTCAATACATCAGAGGAATCAAAGTCATTTGTCAAAATTAACCTGAGACCCTGGCGAATGGCTGGCTGTCGAGCATTGCTAAGCGTGCGCTTGGCGTACATTAGTTGATATCTAAATATGTATTTTGTCAGGTATATGTGTATAATGGTTGAAAATGTACACTTATAGTTGTATGTAGGTGTTACATGAGTCAGTAATATTTGCTTTTTTGGTAGTGTAAGGTGTTAGTAATGATATATCTCGGTCTACACCGGAACAAAGGTAGAAAATCCTCTGAGGCTAAAGTCCTCTAAAGTGCATTAAAAATATAAGAGGTCGAAATTTTGGCAACGAGTCTTGAAAGTCCGAGAATCCAATGAAAAATCACTCTTGCCAACAAGTTCATCTTTGAACTGACGAGGTAATTGAAGGCTTGAGTCCTTCAAATACTGACCTCTTCGCTCAACATTTCCATTCTCCTACGCGTGCTATGTTCTGTCGAGTGGATGAGCAAAAATACTCCAGTTCGGAATGCTTTTGAAGGTGTATCTACTGTCTTAAAATCTGTTGGAGACATCATAGTTGTGTTCCAGGTACTTATGAAAAGAATCTTTATATCCGTTGTCTTTCTCTACCCTTGGATCCGGGTTGTGAACTCCAAACTGCGTCATAGTTTATGTCGTAAGAATCTATTTATTATCCGTCCTGAACCCGTTCATCGCATCTCTTGGACGAACGTGATGTTCTGACTAATTTTGAAAGAAAACATTAGATAACAAACCAATGTCTTCCCAATTAAGAAACCGTTCAAATCATGAACCATAAAATGTTTGCTGTGCTCTTCAGAAAAAGTGCAGTTTCTTATCACAGATCAACAAAGTTGATATTTTAATCGGAAATGATATTTATGTGACAAGCATTAGCGAACTTTTAACCACAAAAGTCGACGTGGCTCCACTAAAGCTTCCTCTCTTTAAGCCGTGGCCGTGACTTGCTCGAAATTTCGGAATGTACGAAGAGATCGCAAGATAAAAAATTGAGCCCAAATGATTAGGTCGCCCACACATATATTTTGCTGAGTTCCACAAATGCCTGAGTCCCAGTCTTCAGTAACACTTTTCACGCATCCCACGTCAGCTGTATACTCTTAACATCGTAGTTTCCTTTAACTCTGTGCACTTCACATATCGTATTCTCCTCGCAGCCGTGTACACCTACAAATTCTGGGTGTGTCTTTCATTTTCCTCACACCTCACACCTGACTTTATCATTTATTATTAAAGGAACACTTAGCGCATATTCCAATTCCTGTCTGCGGTGGTTTAGTTGCTTAGACATAGGTAAATGGGACAGTTGTGTACCTACTTTCGGCTTGAGCCTTGCTCAGGAGGTGTACTTTTAATCGGCGTTTTAAAGTCTCGAATGTTTTGAGAGAATCTCCTCGGTAGGATACTTTGTTACGAGACTAGGATGTATAAGTAAAAGAAACAGGATATTTAAAACTATTCGTTGCAGCAGTATATCGTTGGGATCTGTCTCTTAACAAAAGTTTCTGTTGCTAGAGAGTTTGTGTGCTCTGGTTATAAGAGAGCATACTGTGGACTTCTTCAGATATCAAATGCTTTTTGCCGTTAAAATGAAACTAAGTCACATGGTTAAGTGATCGGACAAAAACTAAAAAAAAGTTGCATCTCAAAAGCGGCCTCGATATTATCAAACCTGCCAAGTATTTTGGATAATTTTGAATGTATGAGACTTTTTTGTTCTGAAAGACTTATCTAAACCTGCTGAATTAAAGTTAAAGTGCGACGCAGAGATGATGTGCCTGAAACTCCCGAGGATGATAGTATAAAAATTTCTACACCCGACTATGACGATGTACGAACAGCGATTACCCGCATAAACATAAGGAATCGGCAGTAGCCGATAGCTTATCGGCTGAGCTGATTCAGATGCAACAACGAAAAACTGGTAAGATGACGAACGAATAAATGCTACGTGTGCTCTGCTCAATCCAAAAATAAGGGAACTTCACTGTCCGAACTAACTATAGTGAGTTAAGACTCCTTAATATCGCATATAAAGTCCTATCTAGCGTATTGTGTGAAAAAACAAAGCCCACTGAAAATAAAGAAAGGGAAAAAAATCGATATGAACCACCTTTTCATCGATTTTAAAGCACAGAGTTTCCTCTATGTCGTAATGTGTGAATTGGAAAGCTCAAACGACTACGTAAACTGACCCTGGATAATACAGAAGTGCAGCCAGAATTGAGAAGAGGCTCTCAAGGGCCTAAACAATCGCACCGTAAGTTCTGCTCTCCCCATGTTAGACAAAGAAGAGAATCGAATGGGCCTGGTGGGGAACGAAGACAATACGGTCATCAAACAAATATTGAGCACATTCGGAGCTCGGTTCTCACGTCACTGTTGGTAATCATAACTTCGAAGTTGAAGATAATTTCGTAATCTTGAAACTAATATCAATAACACCGCAGCCTTGAAATCCATAGCAGAATCACTCTTACCAACAGGTACTAATTCGAACTGAGTAGGCAATTGCAAAATAAAGTCGTCTCCCGACGAACCAAGATCAAACAAACTCTACAAGTCGCTCTTTATTCCCGTGCTGATATATAATGCAGAAGCTTGGACGTTGACAACATCTGACGAGTCGATGTTAGGAGTTTTCGAGAGAAAAGTTTTGCTTAAGATTTATAGCTCTTTGCGCGTGGGCAATGGCGAATAACGTAAGCTGTTTGGGTTATACGACGACATTGACATAGTTCAGCGAATCAAGAGACAGCTGCTACCCAGGCTAGGTCATCCGAAAGGACGACAGCGTTCCAGCTTTGAAAATATTTCATAAAGTATCCTTTAGTGTAAGCAGATGAATAGGAAGACCTCCAGTTCGTTGAAAGATCAAGTGGGAAGGGGCTTGATTTCTTTTCGTATTTCCAATTGACGCCAAACTGCGTTAAGAAGAAACAAAAGGCGCGTTATTATTGATTCGGCTATAATCGCGTAAGCAATGTAATAGTAGTAGAAGATCTAAGTGCTTCCAAATGTCAAGTATGGAAGTTGACATGCTCACTTCTCTCAATTTCCTAACATTCGGTCATATGTGCGATAACTTTTTCGCTAGTGCTAAAACTATTTAATTTAAAGTAACTTTTCTCACCACCTTTGCATTTTCGTATTAAAATACAATTTTGCAGTCTATAAATTATCCATTTAGCTCAAAAGCATAGAACAAAAAACACAAAAAGCTGGTATGACTTACAACTTGCTGCAGCATTAATTTTAATTATTCACAAAATGCACTGTCAGGCAGTTGCTGAAACAGCAAATGTTAATTAAATATCTTTTTCGGCCAGGCAAGCCAACCTCGTTGTAGGCAAAAATGCATAATTCATAGTGAAAATTTTTGTGTGGGCTTTTTTGGGGCGAATTTTGTGCTTTTATTTTTTAATTTATTTTAATTTTTTTCTGACTTGGGCAACTGCAGTTGTACTTTGTATGGCACGTGCTGCGGTCACTTATTTCGGCAACAGAATTTTTGGTAGGGAGAGAGAAAGGGAGTTTGAGTGACATAGAGAATAATTTTAGGAAAAATTTGCGAAAATTATATTTTAAATTAATATTTTTTTTAAACTATTTATAACGGTAATCACTTTCTTTAAATAATTTCTACACAATTATTTATTTAAATTTTTTTTGCTTTTAACTAATTTTTTGGACTTTTAAATAATTAATTTATGATATTTAATTGAAATGAAAGTTTTTAAAAATAAATTTAATATTTTTTTAAACTAAAAATAGCATAAGTTGGCATATTTCATTACTTTGTGCCATGACAAGCGTACTTTTTTTTTAGATTTTCGTCATTAAAAATTGAGTCAAAGTTTTTGAAGCTACAAAATCTCCTTCCGTATCCTTGCTGAAAAGTGTCATGCTAATACAATGGTGAGCCAGATAGTTTCCCATGTAATATTGCAATAGTGTGAAGTTATCTTTTTTGTTTTTAAATTTTTTATATTATTTTCTTCCATTTTTTTTTGATGCTATTTGCGGTCGGCCAACAATGAGTAGAGCAGGAGCCAACTAGTAAAACACTCGCGGTTGACAGCGATGGGCTGAAAAGTGTTCGAGTTCGTCTCACTGCAAATGAGCTGCATGCAAACATACATACATACATATAGTCGAATTCGGATATAGTGAACCACCGCTATAATGAACACCACGGTATAGAAATTTTTACGTCGAAAGCTTCGAAATAGTAAAAGAAAAATTTCAAACGCAAACAAAACAACCAAAAAAAAAAGCAAACAAAAGTTAACCAGAAGCTATGCCGGGTATTCCCCGAAATTGCTCAATTCATATTCATTACTGGAATGCAGCTTTGATGCTAGTTTTTATTTGCTTGTTGTCGGGTGTAAACCGTTTATGAGCAAAAATATAAAATTATTGAAAAAATCGGAAAAGGTGCTGGTAGTTCATCCTTGCAAAAATTTATGGTGTAGATAAATCTACGATTTCGGGTATAAAAAAAATACTCGTAATATTATATGCCACCAGACGATTGGAGAAGAAGAAGACTCTTAGAAAAAATGAGTATCCCCGCATGGAGAATATGATATAAAAAATGTTTATAGCTCAACGAAAAAAAAAAACTGTCCAGTTACTGGGGAAATGCTTAGGGAAAAGGCAATAAAGTTGCAATCTGATTTTCAAGTAGTTGAGGGTAGCTTTCATGCCAGCCCCGGTTAACTGGTTATCTGGATTTCACTCTCGCTTTGAAATCCGATTATTGAAAGTGTGCTACGAGAAATTAGAGATACCCAGGCAACTGATGCCTTTAAACACAAACTCAAAAATACTATATACGAGTTGAAGCTTTGCGAGGGCCAAATATACAATGCAGACAGGACCAGGTTATTCTGGAAAATGCTTCCTAAAAAAACGTATGTCAGCCAAACCGAAAAAAACTGCTCCAGGAGGAAAAGAAGAAAAGGCCAGAATTACTTTTCTTGCATGTACAAATGCAACTGGGTAGCATACAGTTAAGCCGTTGGTAATTAGGCGTGCCAAAAACCGCACTATTTTAAGGCGTATGACATCCCAGTAGACTACCGGAACTCGAAGAATGCGTGGATGACTGCAAACATTTTCAGATAATGGTTTCACCATTGCTTCGTCCCTCAAATACATTAATATTGCACTTTAAACATCTTACCCTTCTACAGAGTATTTATTCCTTTTTAATTGTTTTGAGATTCAAAAAATTTCCTTCAAAGATGATTATCAACCAAAGTTATTCTATTGGTTGATAACGCCCCAAGCCATCCGCCAGAAAGTGAACTTGAAATTGCTCATGTATCAATTTTCGTGACTTAAAGGCCTCCAAATATAATGCCTTTGTGTCAGCCCATGGATCAAGATGTGAATCGCTCAACTAAGCTGTACTACAAAAGGCATCTGCTGCTTTTAGCTGTAGGAAAGGATGACATTACATATTTTTTTAAAGCTTTAACTTTGAAAGTTGATGTATCATTTTCAGTGCTTGCTTAGAACCAGCTGCAGGCAAGTGTAATAACGAAATGTTGGAAGCCTTTATTAGAATGCTTCAGTGCTACAGAACCTAAGGAAAGCGACGATGTAGAAGATAATGTTCCTTTGAGCTTACTTCGTCAAAAGATATTGCAGGAAAAATATAAAAAGTCCATGATACGCAGGGTTTGTTGCAACTTGTAATCCCGGAGGTAGTTTTCCATCCTCTTGACATTCTAATATGAATTTAAATTCTATGTCTTATATTCGTCTCAGGAAAGCTACTGAAAAATCTGATGATGACGGTCAAGCAGAAGGGCAGATCGGAAGTCCTATAAAAGCTGGAGAAGTTATTAAAAGCTTCGATAAAGCTATCGCTTGGACTAAAGCCAACACTACTAGCTGCGCTGGCATAATAGAATTAAAAAAAAAAAAAAACAATGTGAAAAGGCGTTCCAAAAGTCAATTTCCGAAGGCAAGAAGCAAACATATATTCGAGAATTCTTTCAATAAAAATTCATATATCAATTTTGTATTTTTCCAATATTACAATGATCTGTTGAGCTTACATTCACAAACATGAGTTTTGAGTAAAAAAAATCGATTTTTTTAATAAAAAATGTCAACCTTAATCTAATGATCAACCTGGACACTGCGAACAGGCCTTGCAAAAATTAATTCACTATATCCAAGTTCGACTGTATACTAGTTGTATTCACAATTTACGCGTGTGTCTGTATATGTGCTGTTTGAGGAACGTGTCCCTTTGACAACCCAAAGGACTGCATTGCATTTTATGCGCTGGAATATTTGAGCAAAAATGCTTATAAAGGTATACAGACATATAGACACATACATATGTATATAAGTATATGTAGTGTGTGTCTGTATATATTTACACGTGTTAGTTAATTGCAAGAGTAGCATCCCGAGAGATTTGCTGCATAAGACTGTTGTTGTAATTAAAAATTGCTACCGGGAAGTGTTTATTTTTAGACATTTCAGTTATTAATTTTCTTTTTTGTTGTTGTAAATAAGTTGTAAATTTTATGCTTCGTTTGTTGTAGAAATAATTTTGTCATGTGAATATATTACAATTTGCTAAGAAAGTGTCATTTTTGGTATGAAAAAATTTGTACTGTTAAATATATACAATGTTTAGCAATGACTTTGGTTTAGCAATATATTTTACGTAGACCGGCACCAATTAGTCTCTACTACACTGTGCTGAAAACACTGGAGAGGTTGGTAGACTTAAGTATTAGGAGCAAAATCCCTCGGGATAGCCTCTTGTGGGCTTAGTATACCTACTTAAAAGATGAATTGTTGCCTATTTCCTTACACACTATCTTAACAAGGATAGAGGAAGCCCTTTTGTGTTAGAAGTTTTCTCTAGACTCTCTCTTTAACCTTTATGAAGCATTTAATTACGTTCTTCTAAGTGCAATCATAGCATTGTTTGGCAGAGTATGGGTTAAATTTGATCCACAATGTCTTACCTCTCAGTCAGCTTTTAGTACCATCTTCTCTTAATCTGGGTCATCAACGACTTGCTGAACAAGCTGGAATGCGGTAGCTGCGGACACGGGTACCTAAATGTGATAATTAGTTGCGTGGTCAGGACTAGTTTTGCCTAGAAACGGAAATATTTAGGAAGGAAAACATCGAGAGGGGAAAGAAAAGAGCTTTGGAAGCATTATATTGCTGCAAAGGCAAATAGTGTAGTACTGGATCAACAAAGCCATAGTCAACCCTATATTGATTTACCGAGCTCTCATGTGGCAAATGTCACTGGAAAGTGTTACTATAGATAAACAGCTGGGAAGTGTTCAATGCAAGACTCCTATCATGTTTAGTTTAATGTTATGGTATACTGCAGGGTGTTCATAGCTCTAAATATCACTCAGACTGAGAGTGTCTGAATTATTGGTCGGGTTTAGTGTGGGAAATTTCGATGTTCTAGCAGGACTCGACTTTATCGTAGCTACGATATTACTAAACGTACCATTTGGGTGTGACCAAACGGCTCCCTGTCTACCAAACTCTTCACGAGAGAAAATGGTGGAAAAGGCCATTGACAGAAAGGAAAATTGATCTTAAGTGGAATCGAGAAATATGCTTCAGCGGAGCCTGTAAAAATCACAATTAGACACAATGAATCTGAATCCTAAATCGCTCAAAGGGGAACGCTCCGTTGCTCTTGGGGAGCTTAACTTCAACCCGATCTACATGCGTTATGATCCTTCTCCACTATTGAACACTTTAAGAGGTGGAGCGCTTTAATCCATTCGAATGCCATAGTCTAACAAGTGCAACCGCTATTGTTGTTGTTGTTATTGTTGTTGTTGTTGTTGTCGCCGTCAAATTGGCTTTTTGGGGAATATTGGGGCAGTGACAGATCTTGCCTAAATAAAAATCCGATAGTTCCGGTATAAGGACTCGACTGTCGCGGAAACTGTGGCTGCAATATTTTTATTCACTGAACTATGTCAATGTCACTGTACAACTAATCGTTCCACCCTCTGCGGAATTGGCCGTTGACATCACCCTGTGTGGTGCCGCGTTTGGTATTGAAAAGGTTGGAGAGGTCCTTCCCGATCCTGACGGATCTTTTGATGTAGCTTAAATTCAATTTACAAAGTTTTTACACACTGACAAAGTCCAATCAGTTCGTTGACGGTGGGCTTTAATCTTTCACACAATACGATAGATAGGAACCTATATATAACATATATAACATAGAGGAGGAGGCCATTAAGAGTAGTACCCGGTTAAAGCCGGATAAAGCACAAACATGCGATGTGCTTCTGAACAGGTGGGTTTTGAACCAACTTTGCGAGAGTTGATTTTTTATGATCTTATCTAAGCATTTTCTAAGGAATTGTCTGGCATTTGAGAGGCTGAGAACTAAAATTCTCTATCAAGTCTGAGGATTTTTGAGTTTAGCAACATTTTTTAGCAATTTTTTTTTTTTTTTGGCATATTTTTTGTTGATACAGTTTTGAACTAGAAACATTTAACATCAATTCTCTGCTGAACCCAACAAACCTAATTAAAATTTGAAAGGTCCTGCTTGTGCATACCACTAGATACAGTCAGCAGCGGCTAAAATACAAACTCCATATCGTGGGTGGAGATTATTTCATTATGGAACATTTGTGCTAATACCCGTAGTATGAGTATTAAACATAAATATGTATGTACATTCATACATTCATACTGCCCAACAACACTCATTTCGATTTATGTTTGTGCGGTCGAAACCACCTACCACTTGTACTTTTGTTATTTAGTTGTATGTGTGTGTGAATGATTTCTCCCTTATGCTACTCTACTACCATTAGACTGTATATGTGTGTGTGCGCATGTGTGTGTGTATGCGTTGTGCAGTGTAATGCCAAAATATGCATATTTCCATACTAATTAGGCTAATTTGATAGCTAAAGCACGGAAATGTCAGTAGTCAATGGCTGCTGCTGCTGCAGCGTGTGGTCGGTCGACTGGACGATGCATATAACATACCAATACTGTGATAATTTTATATGTAAATACATACCAATATGCGAGTGTGTGGTTAGACAGTGCACATGATTTGTAATAATTTGAGTGGAATATAATGTTATAATGCTGTTGATGGCTCAAAACATTTTGAAATGTACAAATATATATGTTTCTGTTTTTGTTTTGTATATATGGATATTTATGCATGTGTGTGGCTGCAAACAAAATGCTAATGTACCAAATGAATATCCAGCAATATGATTGTTGGTAGTGGTAGTGGTGTGCAGTTGGCTGGCTGCATTTGACATTGCTTTGATGTTCGGTTTGGCTATTGCTTGATGTACAGTTCAAAGGAAGTTTCGCTAAAAGCATGAATTGGTGAATTAACTTAAGATTGTTGATGCTGAGGCTGAAGTGAGCCAAGCCCGTTTTGTGGCTAATGCTTGTGAATCGGTAATTTTTTTATATTTAGCGTTGGCATAACAAATAAAGTATTTTGTATTAGCTTTCAAATCTCCTGAATTCATAAGAAACGCCTGCTGCTTGACTAGTCTTAGCTTAGTGGAAAACTGCATTCAGTTAACAATTCTATTGCTGAGAATAGTTTAGTTTTAATTTTTAATTTTTAAAGCTGTCAGTGAAATGTTGCCTACATTTGGGTGTATAGAGTTTTATTTATCGAAGTTCACAACCAAAGATTTTTAATTGTAAAGTTTGAATCATGGCTATGTATGTGAAACAATATCTCACTTAAATGGCCATCTCCTGAATTTGAATATTCCATTTGAAGTAATTCCCGAACACTTTTTGGCACATATAGCGCGGTATCTCAGTCATAATTTGACGAATGTTGGTTCACAAGTGCTAAAAAATCCTACAAAAAAGTCCAACAATGTCAAATAGCATGATCTCGATGGCAGGGAAATTTCTCTCGCAATAAAGCCATATTCAATCGTGTTGTATGGCATGTGATACCATTTTGTTGGACCTACATATTTTCCAAGCCATGTTTTTTAATTTCAGGCCCAAAATAGTCGGTTAGCAGCAAACGTTCCGAATTGACAGTGGCACTCTCCCTGTTATCGCTTTCAAAGAATTAAGGTCCAATCATACCTCCGGACCAACAAGTGCACCAGATAGTAAGTATTTGTGGGTGTAATAACTTCTCTTCAGTTATTTGAGGATTCCCAGATCTCAAAATGCAACAATTTTACTAATTTACGTATGCACTGAGAGAAAAATGTGACTCATCACTGAAGAAAATTTTGATGGAAACAACGTAGGTTGCAGCTTGTGGTACAAGCATTCAATCGTCATAACTACGGCGCTGTGAATGTTCTACTGTTACATGAGCTGGACTTTAAATAGACGCAGGTGTAAGTACAAGTTAAAAATTCGTCATAATGTGCCACAGGAAAGTCCCAGCTCCTGAGAGCGTCAATAGAAATAGACACATTCGGGTCTTCGGCTACTCTTTCACTTAATGCAGCGATATTTGGTGTGCAACGAGCAAAACGATGGTGCACAGGCTTTACCTTACCTTATCTGTAAATGATCCAGTCTCTTCAAATTTTCTTTAAAATTTTACCAATTGCTGGAGTAGTTGGAAAATTTTGTGCACAATAGTCTCCTCTTAAAGCAGGAAACGTGGCCATATTTGAATCACAACTTTTCAAGTAGATTTCAACAATTTTAACATGTTCTGCGGTTGCTAGGCGACCCATTTTCAGAAATGCCTGACTTTTAACGAAAATCAAAAAGATGCTTGGTTTGACAGTTACGTTTGACAGATGTCAAAATTGATATGATTTTTTGTTAATTTTCTTTTGTTTTTGATATAATTTTTTGTTAAGATAAAAATTTTACTTGTTCTGTACTTCCAGTTTTTATTTTTTCGTGTACATGAAATGGTATATTAATTTTGCTCCGAAGTATGTAAATACCAGAAGGATAAGAGATAACCGACCGAAATTTATACCGATCCGTATGAGAATAACGAGCTGAATTGACTTACCCATAACCGTCTCTCTGACTGTCTCTCTATCTGTCTGCCCATCTCTATTTCAACCAAATTTGATGGGCAGATGCACCCATACATTTAAGCGATCATTTTCCTGATTTGAAATTTTGAGTAGTAAATCCGCATAATGAATTGCATCTTGGTTATGAAAAACAACGATATCGGACGAATAAAATGCAATATATTTTATCCGACATTTCGGATGTGATGTTTTGGTGGAATTCAGTCAAAATAACATTTAGGAGCGTGAAATTTGGAATTCTACACAAAGTAAAATAAATAAGTTCCATCGATACAATTAAGTTCTGAATATAACATCATGCAAATGGCTTCCACGACTGCTTTTGCAGGAACGAATTCGATGAACCCAATTTTTTTTAGCACTTTTTCCACTAAATCAAGTCGTGTGTCATGAGCAGAACGTACAATATTGACTTTTAAAGCTTGCGAAGAGAGTCTGGTTTATTGCTAAATACCAATGACATCAAATAACCTCACAAGAAGTAGTCTAATGGTGTTAGGTCGCAACTTCTTGGAGGGCATTCAATGTCACCATTTCTTGAAATAATCGAATCTTCAAACCTTTCTCGCAATAGCTCGGTTGTTGCACGTGCTGTGTGACACGTAGCCTCGTCTTATTGGAACCAGATGTTGTTAAGATGGACTTCTTCCAATTGTGGTCATAAGAAGTTGGTTATCATCGATCTATGCCGCTCTTCACGGTGCTACCAGCTTCATTTCGAAAGAAATACGGACCAATGCTTGCACCAGACCAAAAACCACACAAAAATGTCAATTTAGGTGAATGTAATGGTTGTTCGTGAATAATTTGTGGATTTTCTTCGCACCAGAATCGACAGTTTTGTTTATTTACCGCACCACTCAGATGAAGGTGAGCCTAATCGGAGAAGATGATTTTCTTAAAAAAAAAAAAACGTTATCGTTTTCATGTTTTTCGAAGGCAAAATCAGCAAATTCACGACATTTATGGTGCTCCAATTGCTTCAGTTCTTAAGTGAGAACAATTTTATATGGATGGAAGCCAAAATTCTTTCTCAAAATCCGCCAGGTTCTGGTTTGAGATAGTCCCAACTCTTGAGAACGTCTTCGAATCGACAAATTGCGGTGTTCAGCAACACTTGCCTGAACAGCAGCTATATTTTCATTACTTCGACCGAGTCTTTTTCTTGTTGGTACTTGGAGATTATGACCATAAAATGGCAAAAGCGCACGAAAAATGGCAATTGCAGAACGATTATTTTGATAATAATATTGAATAATTTGCGAACGTTGTTCTTGCGGTATATCTTGCCATCATAAAATTGCAAACATTACTGAATACAATGAACAAAAAAAAAAAAAAAAAAAAATACAGATCATGGCATATTAAAAATGCCCAAAACGACATTTAAAAATTATATTATCCCTATTGGAAAACCCTTTGTGCACTCTACTTACATACTATGCCGACTAATTATCAAAAGATAAGTCTGTAAATCAAAAATAATTTAATTACACTATATTTGTGATATATTTTTGATATAAAAAAATAATTAAAAAAATATTTATTTTTAAGTTTTTTTTTTTAATTTCAAGTGAGATACTACTTATATTGAAAAACAATAACTTAAAACATCATTTAATTGTTGCGCAATTTGCGCTCGATGAATTTTTACTCATTACCAGTATTACCGTTATTCTTATTCCTCATCATCTTTCGCCTCATTTCAACAGAAAATGGAGAATGGAATTTTTTTCTTGTCAATAACAATCATGCATTTAATTACAATAATACATACAAACATATGCACCGTTATAAGAGTATAAAAAACATATTTACATACATTCATTGTGCATATACTTATGTAGCTTTAAATGTGCACACACGTTTTTCCTCCTTAAGTTACTCAAAGTATATTGCATTGCAAGATTTGCATGCTAATTGCCCTGTTTTTCTCTCTCATTCACTCATTCTCATTCGCAAAAAGCGTTGATTTTACGTGCATATTTCGTAATTGTTGTTGTTGGTGTTTTTGGTTGTTGGCATTGCCGAATCTGCTGCATTGCTGGCAACGTGTAACCAACGGTGACCTGTCTTCAACTGCAGCTGACTTGCATTTTAAAACAGAAAAATTCTCCTTTTTGTTTTGGGATAGGTACGAATGGTGGAGAAGAGAAGAGGCTAAAAGAAAACCGAAATTGCATTTAAAATATCCGCGTTGCATTCAGCAGAACATACTGAAACGCTTAAGTCGGTCGGTGGCGCACATTTAGTGTGCCAGGCTTGTGCGCGAGACTTTTGTTTTTAAATATTCTGTTTTTTTTTTTAATTTTTATTTTTTTATTATTTAGTTTTTTTTTTGCCTTATTTTATGCTCCAGTTTTCTGTTTTTTTATTTGCGCTCTCTTCTGCGCTCATTCGTTCGACTTTCCCTTGGCGTTGCACACTTTAACCAAATTTGTGTGCAGGGTTTTCAGGATATTCAGGTTTTTACTCTTATTCATTTAATTCTTTGCAGCTTTCATTTTATGCCTTCTTTGCATTTGGTTTTTTTTGGTTTTCGGCACAAATTTGTTGGTTGCTGCTGCAGACTGTTTTAAACAATAAGTGTGAGCGGTGGGCATGTTGTCGGACTTTTTTTTTAACCCTTTTCGCCACAGCTTGGCCTCTTGAAGTTATTTGCTTGCGTCTTTTTGTTGTTGCGGTTGCAGCAAACACTGAATCCTTAAAATCATATATACATAAAACAGGCCAATTGAAAAGTCTCCGGCCTACCATAGTAAAACTTATTTTTGGAAAATTCATTTTTTAATTCAACATAGTTCCCTTCAAGTGTGATACACTGACTATAGCGACCCTCCAACTTTTCGATACCGTTTTTGTAGTATGATTTGTCTTTTGCTTCAGAATAGGCGCCAGTTTCGGCGATCACCTTTTCAATCGACAAAAATTTCTACCCAGCGAGCATTCTGTTGTGGATCTGAGAGCAGGAAATAGTCGCTGGAGGTCGGATCTGAAGATTACGGTGGCTGCGAAAGCAATTCGAAGATCAATACATGGATTTTTACCGTCGATTCCAGTGGCTTGTGACACGGTGCATTGTTTTGGTGAAACAGCACTTCCTTTTTCTTCAATTGTGGCCTTTTTCGGTGATTTCATCCTTTAAATGGTCCAATAACGCTATGTAATAGACACTGTTGATGAGGTGCGCGAGCTATTTTAGCCGGTTATTTATACTGCACCCTTCGGTTGACAAAACGAAAAAACGAGTAACCCACAAATATCAGCGCGACGCTGGATTTCTTCAGGGAAGAGGTTGAGGAGATTATCGGGAAGGCGAAAGCCTCCAAATCCATCGGACCCGACAGAATAATCATGCTGATGTTAAAAAATTTGAGGGCTATCTGAGGTTCTTAATCTGTCTTTTTCCACTCTAATTATACCCGACGTGTGGAAATTGGGTAGAGTGGCCCCGCTACTAAAGCCGGGAAAACCAGCAAATAAAGGAGGAATCTGTCATCCGATATCTCTCCTTTCCTTAGTAGCGAAGGCAATTGAGGCCTTGCTGCTCCCGTCTCGTACTCACCATCTGAGCCCAGCTACGCATCAACATAACTTCCGGAAAGCGCACAGCACCACAACTGCACTTAACGCCATAAACACCCAGATAATTCATGGTCTTAATCAAAAACGACCCTGCGCGCGAACTGTTCCATTGACACTGGACCTGTCAAATGCTTTCGATACGGTTAATCATCCAGTGCTACTATCAGATATTGAGGATTCCTCATTATCATCTAGGTTGAAGACGTGGACCATGAATTGCCAGAGTGGTCGACGATCATCGGTTGATTTTCGAGGTCAAACCTCAAAACTACGGAAAATTAAACGATGACGTAAAAATTCCGACCACGAACAACCCAATGTTACTGGGAGTCACATTTTATCTGCATTCCTTCACTCCACAAATGACTGTAATTGCCACCAAAGTGCAGCGCCGCAACAAAATCCTCAAATCGCTAGCCGGTAGCACCTGGGGGAAGCCAAAGAAACGCTGCTGATAACGTAAAAGGCAATTAGATGGCCGGTTGTAAACTATGCTGCACCGATTTGGACGCCGGGGACTAGTGAAAAGCAGTTGAAGAAGCTACCGACTTGTCAGTACACCGCCCTTCGGACCCTTACGGGGAAACTCCTGATGGCGCCGGAGCACCACTTACACAGTGAAACATCTATGCTCCCAGTTAAGGAGCATAATGTTATGCGAACCACCACCTAGGCACATCAGGAAGTGCGTACTTGACTACCGGGACGCCGTACAACAATACATAAAAGACCCGCTGGACAGGACGGCGTACAGAGAGGCCATAGACACCATTCACCGAGAGTCCGTTAACACCTTCGTGAACTCTCTTCCCGTGAATGGTGTTCTCGGAATCCAATCACCATCTACAGCAGAAAAAGAGCTCGAGCTGGCTCGAGTGAACCGCGAAACCCTGGCACAATTAAGATCTGAGTACTGTAGCAGGCTTAACTCCAACCTATCCAGACTTGACCCTGACATACCCAACGTATGTAGCGCATGCAACGAATCTCCGCACGACACTAACCAACTCTTTGCATGCCCACTTAACCCGACTCATCTAACATCCCTCTCCCTCTGGTCCGAACCGTCGAAACAGCCACGTTTCGTGGGCCTCCCGTTAGATGACCTCGATGACTTAAGCTAAACTTGACTGACCCCAGATGGGGTTGGCACAGCCGCAACAACAACAACACCAACTGTTGATGATCCTTTCTATTTCAAGGTAGTAAATGAAGCTTATACCATGTGCATCCCAAAATACAGACGCCATAACCATGCCAGCCGACTGTTGTATTTTTCCACGCTTTGATGATTTGGATGACTGTCGATTAGACTTCGGAGTGTAGTGATGGAGCCATGTTTAAGTCGTACCAATCCTTGATGATTGAATTTCCTGGGGGAGTGTCCGGAAAACGCGTCATCAAGCCAAGTGGTTACTTCAACTGTATTTTTCGCCCTCAAAAAGCCATATTTTATCAACACGCGAAATTTATTTTTATCGATTTTTTCATAATAACAAATGTGGCTTCACTCATAAAGCTATAATTCACAAATTAATGATCCATTAGCTGTCAAGTTAAAGCATCTTTTCTAAGGTAAAAATCATTAATTAATTAAATCTACTAGCGCCATCTATGTGTCAGGCCGTGGCCTTTCCAATTGACCTGCTGCATACTCGTACATATACGAGTGTTGAGGCGAAATTTACTTTGTGATGGCTTGCAAGCAACACCAGGCGTGCTTTTAAAACAATTTTTTTCCAATTTTTTTTTTATTTGCATTTATTTATTTTTATTATTTAATTTTTATTTCATTTTATTTATTTTTTTTAATTATTTTTTTATTTTTTTTCCACTACTACACCGCACACGAGAAATTCTTGTACGAGTACGTTTTTCGGCTTTGAGTGGATTTTTGTAGCTTCAGTTGTGGCCAAACAAGAAGGAAAAAACACCGAATTTTTGTTGTCTCTGCATTTGGTTTAACTGACAAAAGGTGAAATGAGTTTTCCGGGTCAACTGCGTGGAAAGGAAAATTCGGTGCATACTTTCATTTAAATTTTTTGTTTTTGTTTTCATTTTTCACCACAAACTTCTTTTTTTAAATACACATAAGAGCGCCAGTTAGCCAGTTAAGCTGCACCACAGAACACTTAAAACTTTTCATTTGCACAGCTTAAAAGATGAAGAGACGCACACCTGGCTGTGTACATATATAATATTTACAAATATTTCATACAACTAAACGGGCTTTTTTGCCTGATTATTATGAGACAGCCACACCATAATAGCTACACCCACATACATACTAACACTTATATACATATATTTGCACGTCAATATGTATGTTTATTTAAAAATAATTATTCTTTATTATTTACATAAGCACTTAAGCACAACCGCAGCAACCATTTATGGCTTGCGCTTAACCAAAGAAACCACAACAATTCAATTGGAATATTATTTTTAATTGACAAAATATGTGAAAACTGTGGCAATTAAGAAGGCGCAAAGTAAACAATTCTGTGTATGTGTATGTGAGCGTTGAAAATGATTTATAATAATAATAAAAAAAATTATCAACAAAAATCAAAAATTAGTGGTTTACTAAAGTGTCGACTTAATGCATGTTAATTTTTATTTGATTCTCATTTAATTTAATTTAATTTAATTTTTTTTTTTACTTTTCACATGAATTTTTGATGTGCGAGTGTTTGAGCGCACAGCTACACTCATAATTACACATATATACTCTCCGGGTCTAGGTTTTGGCGATTGTTGTTGAAAGTACTAACCGAAAAACATTCTCCTTCTTCTTCTTTGGCGTAAACGCCGCTTACGCGATTATAGCCGCATCAACAATAACGCACCTCTCGTTTCTTCTCTTCGCTGTTTGAGGCCAGTTGGAAATACCAAGTGATACCAGGTCGCTCTCCACCTGATCTTTCCAACGGAGTGGAGGTCTTCCTCTTTCTCTGCTTCCGCCAGCGGGTACTCCATCGAATACTTTCAAAGCTGGAGCGCTTTCATTCATTCGGACGACATGACCTAGGCGGTATAGACGCTGTCTATGTCAATGTCGTCCGTATAGCTCGTACAGCTCGTCGTTCCATCGTCTGCGGTATTCGCTGTTGCCAACGCGCAAAAGACCATAAATTTTCTGCAAAACTTTTCTCTCGAAAACTCCTAAAACCTCGCCGCCATGCTTGATTAGCTCATTCAGTAAGCTTCTTTCAGCATTTCTCTATTGAAACTTAATCATATTTGTGTGATGGGAGGTCTATACCAACGTCCTCAATTGGATTTTTGGGTTCGTCATCTGCGGGTGTTTCACATTCACTACCATTCAGCAGGTTGGGGTAGTATTTTTCCATACACTGAGAATGCCTTGGATAACTAGGCATGCCACAACCCTACCACTAGAGCAACGGATAACAATAAATTCTTACTGGTATTGGCTATAATTTAATAAAAATAATTAAACTCTATATAATATTTGACATAGTATTGAAAATTCAAATTAATACCGTTTTTTTCTTCAAATTTTTCAATTTTTCTAGGCAGTTTTGGTGGCCGAAAATAAAATAAAATAAAATAAAAACCGCAAAAGCGAAACATGACACAATTTGCCAAGTTGCATAAATTTTTAGCAGAATTTATATCAAAGGTATGTCAACAAGGGCATGTGTGTATGTAAAAGTGTGTGTATATGTGTGTTTGTGTGTGTGTGTGTGTAAAAAAAAAAAATAAACTTTGTAAATATACAAAGCTCGTATTATGTAAAATAACAATTTTGTACAAGTTTATTTTTGTAATAAAAATAAAAACAGAAAATGCACAGAGCCACACGCATACATAAATACACATACACTAATATCCATACACGTGTATAAGTGCTTGTATGCATATATAAATAGATTGCACGAGTTCACCGTGTAAACAAGTGAAACAACGCGACCAATAAACAAATACAAATACAAATTTCATTTTTACAACAAAACACACACAGTTAAAATAACAGTACACGAGTGCAACAACTACCAAAAAAAAAAAAAAAAAAAAAAAAAAAAAAATTGGCGACAAGATAGCAAACGGAAAATATTTATTTATATAGACACATACATATATATAGTTATATGTCGCTAGGTAGTCGGCAAGGGTAACGGCATAAGCACATCTACAATGTATACTAAGTTGCATATTTGTGTGTGTGTGTGTGTATGCGTGCAATAGTGACACCGCACTGAAATGTTGATTGTAATAGACAGAGACATAAATGGGTGGCAATAAAAACAACTGGCAACACAACGCTGGGAATGTAAATGCTATTGATATTTGGCTTTCAGTTGCTTGTAAGTACAAATATACTCATACATATGCATACTCGTATGTAATGCATAGCAAAATAGTTGGTAGTGACAGCGAGTACACTATTTTTGGCCTGAATTTTGAAATTCCATGTTTTTCATGCAACACAAACAACAATAAAAACAACAACAACAACAACAACAACAACAACAACAACAACAACAACAACAACAGCAGCAGCAGCAGCAGCAGCCGTGGTGTTTTTTTGGCTACATTCACATCGACATAGCGCAAGAACAATACAATACGAACACAAATATGTATCTAGGGATTGCAATGACTGTTGTTAGATATTTCAATATTGGGTTAAATTTTCATACTTTACATGTTGCATCACGGTTTTTTTGTTATTTTCCTGTACATGTAATGGCTGAGTTACATATAACTAAAGTAGACGTACTTTTTTCCAATAACCTTTTTTTTGACAGATCACGCATGAGCCGCGTCAAGTCGTGTCATGTTATTTTTGTTCAGTATTGTTTGGCATTTCAACATCAGGTAAAGACTTACGCCTGAAGAACGTTTACAAATCATTCAACTTTATTACGAAAATTCAGGTTTTGTAAAGAATGTGTTTCGCGCGCTTCGCTCAACTTATTGTCAACATAATCGACCTACTGAGCGTACTATTCGCAACACCATCACCCATCTTGAGACCCAGCATTCATTATTGAATAATATTCGACGGAATAGACTCTCTATGGGCTCTTGAAATGTTCCAAGAAGATCCGACGTTTTCGAGCCAAATTATGTTCAGCGATGAGGCTCATTTCTGACTGAATGGGTATGTCAGCAAGCAAAATTGCCGCATTTGGGATGAAGAGCAACCTGAAGAGATTCAAGAGCCGCCATCTCATCTAGAAAAAACAACGGAGTGGTGTGGTATGTGGGCCGGTAGAATCATCGATCCGTATTTCTTCAAAAATGATGCCGGTGAGAATGTAACCATCAATGACGACCATTATCGCGCCATGATAACCGACTATTTGATACCTAAGATTTAAATACGTGATTTACGTGATATTTGGTTTCAACAAGATGTCGCCACTTCCCACACAACGCACCAATCAATGGGTTTATTGAGAGAACATTTCGGTGAGCAAATAACTTTACGTTTTGTGCCGGTCGAGAGGCCACCAAGATGGTGTCATATTACACCGTTAGACTTTTTCTTGTGTGTATATGTAAAGTCGAAAGTCTATGCGGACAAATTCCGCTTCGATTTAGGCCTTGGAGCAAAATATCACGCGTTACGAGTCATCGAAGGTTGGACCATCTGAGACGTAGCCGCGGCCAACATCTGAAAGAGATAATCTTTAAAAAATAAATGCCACAAAATGTTCTTTCGCATGATAATAAAGATTCCCCATTAAATTTGAAATTTCTGTTTTTTTTTTCTAAAAAGTAAGGAAACCCGAAATGGATTACCCGTTATATATATGCATAAGCACAGATATTTTTGTAAGTGTTAGTATCGGAAAAATGTTTGAAATATTTATTTAGCTTAAATACATATCGAATTTCGTTAAAGTGTATGCAGGAAATAGTATGGTATTCTAAACGCGTATCAATGAAGAAAGACGGGATTGTCGAGTGAAAGTCACAAAGGGAATATGGCGCACTGCTTTCAAAGGAACAATCAACATTTGAAAGAGACAATCTTTGAGTTTTTGTATGGAAAAATATAATATGAAATGACCTGCTTGATATTTGTTTCGGCAAAGCACCAAAAAACTACAGTTATGCATTGCTTGGTGATACTCGAAGTGTAGTAGATCCTTTTGATGTTGTGACCCTTCCGTTCACTAAGGCACGTGAAAAACGAGGGGATTTTGGTAAGTCAGTGACTTTTTTTGATTTTGCTGCACAGTTACTGTAAATACAACACTGTGTCCATCAACTGTTATCAATTAAAAGACGGCTGTAGAAATTTTGAGCAAGCTGTGCCATTTAGTTTATGTTTGGCAGCCATTAAAGGCGGGCAACATAGTGATTTTTTACGAAAATGGAAAAAAAACTTAATTTCGTGTGCTTACTAAGCATTATTTTTTTGCGCAAAAAGCTCGAAACCAAGGAAAGACTTGATAAATACCATAAGGACTCTGCACCATCAGTTTCAAGGGTTAAGAAGTGCTTTACTGAGTCCCGTTGTGGTCGCACCAGTACAAGTGACACCGAACGTTTCGGTCGCTCAAAAGAGATCGGCACTACGGAAGTCTTCGGAAAATTCATGAAATGATATTTTCTGATCGGAGAAAAAAAGTGCGTGAGGTGGCTGAGACTCTAGGCATCTCAACTGAAATTTTCCATAAATAATTGAATATGAAAAAACTATCTGCGCGATTGCTCACACACGAGCATGTAACCATTTCAAGCGATGATTGCGGTTGAAATCCAAACAAATTTTCGCGCCGTTTTATTACCTTAGACGAAACATAGATCCACGCATTTGACAGAAAAAGGGCTATTCCATCAGGACAATGCACGGCTGCACACGTACATATGCAGTCTCCATGACAAAAATTCATAAAATGGTCTACGAACTGTTAACCCATCCAGCATATACTCTAGAATTAGCGATAATTTCTTGTTTTAAACCTGAAGGAATGGCTGGGTGATAAGAGATTTGGGTCGAATAAAGAGTTCATCACAGAAACAAGCAGCTATTTTGAAGGTATTGTAAAAGCCAATTATTTGGAAGGAATACAATAATTAAAAAAAAAAGTTGGACCGATTTTATAGAGCTTATAGGAGACTATGAGGTATGTTCAAAGGTAAAAGCGAATTTTGAATTTTCTTGAAAGATACTTATTTATTCATCAATATCCATTTTATTCCCTTCAAAGTAACCCCCCTCGGATGTAATACACGTGTGGCAACGATTTTTCCTCAATACTCGAAGCACTTCTGAAATGCTCTCTCCGGTATGGCCATCAACTCTTTCCTCCATTCTGACTTGATCTCATCAATTGTGCTTTCCTTTCATTGGTTTCTTTAGTTTTGGGAATAGGAAAGAGACGCAGGGAGCCAAATCTGGCGAATACGGTGGTTGAGACATGATTAAGGTTTAGTTTTTGGCCAAAAAAATTACGAATAAGCATTGATGTGTGAGCTGGTGCATTATCGTGATACAGAATCCACGATTAGTTTTTCCACAACTTCGATCGTTTGAGCCGTATTGCTTCGCGCAATCGTTGCATAGCCTCCCTGCAGTATACCTTATTAACTGCACGACCTTTTGGCAGGAACTCATGATTCACTACAACATTGTAATTAAAGAAAACAGTGAGCAAAATCTTCACATTTTCCTTTGAACAAACCTCGTACACTCAAAAATTCTACTGGACTGTAGTCGATCTCAGAAGATGGCCTAACAGGGCAGACAAACTTGCCAGATAAGCAACGATTAAGAATATTCTTCCCAGGGTATGCATATTGCTATGTATATGGAAACTGCTGTTCAAAAAATTCATTTAACGGCTAACTAGACGAATTTAAATGGAATCGCTTTGCGAGTTGCAGGACATCCAGACAACCATCTTCGGTGATAGGAGTTTTAACAGGACAATTTTTCCATAGATCGACAATTAGCAAGGCTGAGTTCTTCTTTTGAAAAATGTTAGAGCAGCTTCAATAATGCTATCCTCATCATTCATTCTGTAAGTAACGGACGCTCTTACCTTTTTTCCAGTTAACTTGTGCTGTACAAAAGTAGGCTCCGATATTTGGGTGCTGCTTTTCTTAGTAAATAATATGTAGGCAACGATCCTATTAAAGTATCTAGATAATATATAATTATGCAGAAAAAACGTTGCCTACATTTAGGGTGTGTGGCAAATAAATTGTTTTCCTTTTCTTCAACGAGGCTCACTTTCATCTGAGTGGTGCGGTAAATGAATAATACTGTCGTTTCTGGTGCGAAGAAAATCCACAAATTATTCATGAACAACCATTACATTCACCTAAATTGACAGTTTGGTGTGGGTTTTGGTCTGGTGGAATCATCGGTCCGTACTTCTTTCGAAATGAAGCTGGTAGCACCGTTACTGTCAATGAAGAGCGGTATAGATCGATGATAACCAACTGAAGAAATCGTTCGATAAAATACCACCCTATCTGCATCCTCGTTTGGTACCGAATAGCTCGGATATGTCCTTCCCAATACTGATTGCGCTTTGGTTATCCAGTGTCCGTTTATATACGCATCTGACTTTTGTAGGGATATCAAATCGATATATATATAGCGGCGTAGAGGCAACAGAGACACCTTCACAATTAAGGGACCGCACATTCCAGGTGCTTGTGCTCAAATCGTGATTCTTAAAACACTTGTCGTGCTATCGAAGGGAGCCTTACAATCGATATACACGTGGTATCGATTTTTACTCTCGGGTCTTCTGTAAGATTTGACGGACAAGGTCCAGAGAGTTCGTTGACGTTGTGCTTTATTCTCCCAACAAATACGCTTACGTCGCGTTTTATTTTTTAGACGGACAATCGCTATTCGAACTTCATCATAGGCAGTCCCACTTTCACTGCCATTCAACAGGTAAGTGAAGTATATCACTCCATATAGCAAGTATGTTCTTGACATCTGCCGCCACATCACACCTCTTTGGTCTCATGAGCATGTTCTTGTTTTAAAACCTTCTGTAAGTCGCTGCATATTTTCTGTTCACAGAAGTTTCGAGCATTACCCTTGTCGTGCAACTTCTTCAGCTTTTCATACTCACGCATTTTGTCCCCTTTTTTCTTCATCTGCAAATCTGTTTCGCTTCTCTCTTCAGCACTATGTATCTATCCCAGCACATGATGTGGTCGATTGCAATGTTGACAGTCTGTTTCCTCTTCACTGCAGTCCGACATTCCTCATCGTACCAGTTTTTTTTTCTGACACTGCTGCAAAGCAATTGTTTCCGAAGCGGTAGTACATAGGGAACTTGGGATGCCTTTCCTTAGCTCCTTCCTAACGAGTTGCTGATGAGTGTTCTCAAAGCGCAGGACATTCGACTGTCTGCTGTGGTTGCAGATTTTCGACGTGGAACCTTCCCTGTGTTTGTTGACGGGCGTTTTTTGCTGCACAGAGGCGGATACGTATCTTTGCTGCTCCAAGATAGTGATCCGAGACAATGTTATGTCCTCGGTACGTACGCACATCGAAAATACTAGACCCATATCTTCCGCTAGACACAACAGGATCGACTTGGTTGCATGTATACCACAGACGACCATATTTCGGGCCATTTTAAGTCGTTCGTTTGTCGTTCAGTGCTCATAGGTGCGTTCTAGGCGCTCATAGAAAACACTTTTGTACACATCGTCCATTTCTCCCGTCTGGGCGTGTGTGATAATCAGCGATGTGTTGCAGACTGTGTCTAAATTTTTATCCACCGATGTGAATTCCAGAGTTCGGCGACGGAGTTTCTCTTCCACCAAAAATCCAATATCAAATTTGCGCTCCTTTATATTTGTGCTGTGGTAGATTTCACGAGGGCCACCTCATTTCGTCTTTAGTCTTACGAGCATATCAACCAGTTGGGCAGAGGCATCTTCCCTATTAAGGGATCGCCCATTCCAGATGTCTACCCACCAATATTGATACTTAAAACGTTTGCCTGGGTCATAAAAAGTGGTATTTTTTAATTTTTTGTGTGAGCAGGATTTTCATGTAATTAAAAAAAATTTATTGAAGTTGAACAGTATTAGAAATGCGCCGAAGTATCCGATTATTCAGGGGAAAATGAGCAGAGGACCGCACGAAGATCAATCCACCTCTGCTCAACGGTTTACGGTTTGAGTTTTGAACAGTTTTTAGAATATAAATTTCACTGTGAAGCTTTCTTCATTAGCACCGTATTTTAATTCAGGCCACTGGAGGCCAAAACTCAAAGTTAAAGTTACTACAGCTGCACACAATTTAATTGAATATTTTACCAGAACGTTAATAGACTTGTTTGCCAAAGTTTGTTAGCACAGCAAGCAATATTGAATATTACCTTAATATATTTTTACTTTAGTACAGTAAGGTAATTTTATTTATTTTTTTTTTTTTTGATTTTTTTTTTTTTGTAAAAAATAAACTTTATGGCGCATGCAATTAGAGTTTTCATACCATTCAATTTTCTAAAACTAATACTAAATTTTGATATGCTTACACAAATTTTATAAGCGATTAAATTGTCAACTGCAACGAGCTTATGGGGAAAAAATATAAAAAAAGGAAAAAAATGAAAAAGCTAAACAAATTTCCAACAAAATCAACAATCCGTATTATGCTTAGCTAAGCTAAGGAATTTAATACAGCTCCTCCTCTATGCTCCTCTCCCATGCAGTTTTTCTCTACTTTACTGCTTGTCTTTATTTTTTCTATACATGTACATATGTATGTATGTATGGTCTTTCTACTGACCAAATTGTAATAATATTTACACAGCTTGCGAAATTTTTCTTCCTCTTCATTTTCCTTTACGGCCAATAAACTTACTGCTGCTGCTGCTGCTGCTGCTGCCACTTCTTCTTCTACTGCTTCTCGCCTACAGTTGCAATATTAAGTATATTTCAGCAGCTACGTACGAACTGACTTTACCAAAGGCCGCACCGACACATACTCGTACTGTCAGTTTTATATGTCTTTGATGCTCGCAGATTCACTTCGTCTGTATGTGTATGTGTTAGTCTGCATTATTCTGCTTTGCTGTCATTTGCATATTCCTACTGCTGTGCAAAGTGAGTGTATAACATTTTATAGAAATTTGAAATTCGTATGCTCGGTTCGTGCATATCAGCCATGTCTATTACCCACTGAGACTACCACCAGCTGACAGAGCACAGTTAGTTGAGTGCATATTGCCATTTGCAATGAGTGTGCATACATACACACGCGCACTTACATGGATCACTCCTAGACAAGTGAATATGCTTATTTAACTATTTGTGTTGCAAATGTATGTGTATTAGGGTGGTGCAAAGAATTTTTTACTCTCAAATGGCGAAGTTTCGGGAGACGTATAGAATACCATCACTAAAAAATGAGATCTCTTTATTTCCGGTACAATCATTGGGACATTCCCTCCCTCCGAAATCATTTTGCAGCCACTGAAAAAGCAGAAGTTGAAAGGAACAAGGTCTAACAAAGTCGATGGGTGCGATAATACCTTCCATTTCAACGTTTCCAGGTGTTTTTTTTTTCTGTACAGTTATAGCCACGTAGGGCCGAGCGCTCTTATGTAGGAAAGTCACTTACTGCCTTTCGCTTCGGGCCGTTTTAAAATGAGATATCTCTATCCTCTGTGCAATCATTGAGCCCTTCCCTATTCGATTTCTTCAAAAGTCCCGAACCAGTGATGCCACAAATCGTTATGCAGCCGTTGAAAAGCCGGAGGTCGAAAGAAGCAAGGTCTAGAGAATCCGGTAATAAATATCTCCCTTTTCAACGTTTCCAAATAGTTTTTTTTATATTTACAGCCACGTGGGGCCGAGCGCTCTTATGTTGGAAAATCACGGCCCCTCGTTTCTAGCCGTTTTACGTGCAATGCATGACTAAAACCGAATTATTTGTACACCCAATATTTTTTAAGCTACCAATAGTCGCTGGAAACATAAAAAAAATTCATTTAAGGCCTATAAAAAGGCTCTGAGGATAGATGAGAGATATTCATGTTCATTTTATAATAATATTGATTGAGTGGTAAAGGCAGCAAAGCTCTAAAGGGAAAGACCTTAAATCCAATATGTGTTTTTTTTTTCAAAGATAGGACGGTAGCTGTGCAACTTCTCTGAAAGAAAATTATTGAGCTGCTGAACTAGTACAAGAAACTTCAGTAGATATGTCAGAAGCAGGAAACAATGGATCACTGTCTATTATACTTCCGAATTGATTACTTGATTGGAAACTCGGTGATGTTGTCCTCTCGCGAAAACCTACATGTAGTTCCCATTCTGACCTTCCGATAATTACAGTGGTGGAGCTCTCTGCTATGCATGAAGCCTGCTAAGCATATTGAAACGAACTTTAAAGATAAAAATGCCTGCATCTTTAGTGACAGAGAAGAAGAAGTGACATGAGAAAAAAGTGAATATCATTTTGGTTCAGATTCAAATGAATGTCAAAGATAATGGGATGTTGAATGAGCTAGCTTGGCGAAGCTCACAGCATCTACTGTGTTAGATCCTTCACCACTGGCAAATGTTGTTTAAAACAGTGAAACCTAGGGAAACTCTTAAGATCCTAGCGCCATTCTAGCGCAGAATGTACCACAAAATTACTGTGGCATAACATGGATTGAATGTAGTTCCAACCCTTGCTGGAACTATGCAAAAGAGAACTAACTATTATTGAAGGTGTACTGATGAGCCATCTACCCCTGAAATATCATCTCAACAAGCTAGATGAGATAGAATCAGCAAACTGCAGAGTATGCGTAGAAGAGAATTAAACGTTGGAACATTGCCTTTGCAAGGGCTCAACCTTTAGCCGATCGAGACATCAAATCTTTTATAGTGCACTGAACTACAGTCTTAATGAGACTGGGTACTTGGGTACAGGTGGAAGGAACTAATACAACTCATTAAATTTAGTGAACAGTCCGCAAAAGCGTAATTGCGTTAATAAGTGGAACAAATTAGCCTACTAAGTGCCTTAGTTGCACTCGCACGCAGATTAGGTGCCCTACCACTCCTCATTCCATTTATGGTGTGCATCTTGATGTTTTTATGTCGCCTTCTAGCGGCTTATGAAATTTAATGATCAGTTTTTTTTTTCATTTTTACCAGGAATTCATCCGGATGCTTGTCTGGCCAGAGGTCGAACGTTAGACGCACCTAAGCTAACAAGTCCTGTTAAGAACAGAACTTCGTGACAGTCAGACAGTAATGGGGGCAATCGCTAAGGATAAACTCTAAGTTGGTAAAACAGAACCAATTACCTTTCACAGAGACATCTAGGGGAGCTCTAGTGCGGAGCAATTTGGCAGACAAGGCGCAGGAAAACAGTTTTTTGATATGGCATACCTTTCTCTATAAACAAACTACTACTTAAATACCGCAGGTGGGACGGTTGTAATAAAAAAAATTTTTTCCTCTTAAATTCATCGTTGTAAAATTACGAAACAAAAATTACGAATATGAAAAAATTGCTTTTACTGAATAAATGTGAACCGGAAAAAAGTGCTGCCCAACTCAAATGTTTTCAAATCAGCTGAACGGATGTAAATAAAATGTTTAAACACTTAAAAATTTTTTTTGTTAAATTATACAAGTATAAAATAATGGGTTTGGAACGTACAGGGCTGTATTTTGACATATGTGAAACTAAATGTCACATCAAACATGTTTTGTTTTAGCTGAAAGTCAGGTAAGCTTAACAACCGCATACCGCGTTAAATCTGCTGAGACCTACTACAAAAATGGTGATTCAAACGTGGCGACGTTTTGTGCTTTAAGAATATGTTCCGGTCTAAAAAATCGTTCAACAACTCAAGCAATTTGAAAAATTTTAAGGAGATCTTAAAGGACTGGATCGGTTACAGATATTGTAAGGACTCTGAATTATCGTTCCGCTCGTTCCACCTCAAATATCGCTGCTGTAAGTCAAAGTAGAGCCGAGGACCAGAATTAGTCTATTTCTCGACGTTCCCAAGAGCTGGGACTTTCTTACATATGAATTCCAGCTCGCACAACAACTGAAACCAGCTGACCATTCACAATGGCGTATTTACGTCGATTGTGTGCTTGTACAACAAGCAGTGAACCGCGATTTTTCCAAACAAAGTTTTCAGCAGCGAAGAGGCACATTTCTCACTAGGTGAATACGTAAATAAGCAAAATTATTGCATTTGGGGTTCCGAGAGTCTTCAGCTAATTGAAGGGAGGTTATTACACCAAAAAAAAAAAAAAAAAAAAAAATTGCTGTCTGATGCGCTCTTTGCTCCGGAGGCGTGGTTGAATTTGAAGCTATAACGACTATCATCGATAATTCGAAGCGTTATGGTCGTATAATAGTCCAACAGCAAGTAAAGAACACGACTTGGGCAATCAATATATAATGCCAAGTTTTAAGCTTTATAATAAAAAAGAATTTCATGAAAAAAAAAATATTTTAAATGCATTTTATTTACGTTTATTTTGGAAACCTCAATAGGGATAACCCTGTATTATCCCATAAAGAAGAAAGTCTGCAATAAAGGCGTGCTTTAAAAATTCAAAGGACTATTTTGAGGGGTAAAAGCAATCGCCTGGAGATGGATGATTTTATATAAGTTTTCAGATTTCGTCTATGAAATTATAAGAGTTCTTATTCCGCATATGAAAAAAAAAGAAATAAAAATAAAAAACTTAAATAAAAAAATAAGAATAGTCATTTTCTATGCATCTTTTAGTTCGTCTAACGTCAGTATTATGGTTTTTGACTGAAGGCAGCTACCTACAGGGAGTAGGAAAGGATTTTCACGCTCCAATATCTCAGTCCACATTGTCCTGCAACCGAATCTGTTCCTTCAGGAGGTTGAGTATACCGGTTCCGCTATGGGTTTTGAGTTGAGCTACGATGCGATTGCGATATGATGCTGGTTGCCGATGTCATTTAAACGTCAGCTTCAGTTTCGAAAGTATTCTCCGGATTATTCTGAGGAAGTACTACAGCTATTGTATTCGAACAAGCCGATGTGCAGGTTTCTAAAGAAAAGCTATGCTAACGATTTCTTCCTGCCGCTGTGACTTTCTGTTAACTGTTGTATGAACTTCGATTATTCGTTGTGAACAAACTAGAATTCGTAGAATTTACGAATATGGACATACGATGGCTTCCACTATAGGTTCGAGTAATTTTCAGCAATTTTGGATGGAATTTGGTTTCATCAACTGAAGTTAGCAAGAAAAAATATTCATTTAATTAATTAAATATTTACGAAAAAAAATTCGAAAAATTTAAAATGTGAAATTCGAAGAATTGCCGAGCATTTTTACGTTTTATACTGAATATTGGTGGGCAACTTCAAAATCCCGGTGGTAAAAAATAAGAGTAAAATAAAAAGATACTCTTTCTGTTGAAATTTTTGTTACCCAAAAAGCCATTTTAATGAAATTTTTTATTCACTCTACTGAGTATATATATATATGTGACCTAATACATGCGGCACTCGCTTCATATGTCCTCCTTTAAGCATGTACCCCAGTTTACTCTTTGTCTATGCCAACAAGATCATGCCATTTTCTCAAACGTTTCGCTCGTATTTGTGACCGCCTTTGTTGCCATTTGCTCGTCGGCTGCCATGCCTGTGTGAAATTTAAATTTTTGCAACATTCGCAAAGCGCCGCCTTCAGTCGCACCCGATGTCCTTCGATTCGCTTGGCCATACATATTTACTTACTGTTAGCTCGTTGCAAGTTAGCACGTATGTGTTTGTGTGAGTGTGTGCTGGAATTACCGCACTTGCCTCAATGCTTGCCCAATTGTACGCTTGTCCGTTGGCCCGCTTGAGCCTAGCTATGGCGACCCCAAAACTAAACAATTATTTCTGCTTTCTGCTTTCTGCTTTCTGCTTTGTTAGTCCTTTTACTGTGCGCTCACATTTTCAAATTTTATTGCGCTTTCTGGTTTATCCATTTCGTGTTTTGTGCAAATCTGCCGCTTTGCCTTGCTCACGCTCAGTTTTTCGAGCGACCCATAGACCCACTGTTCAAGAGCCTTAGCTTTGCTGTTTCTACTTTCGTTTGTCGGTTTTTTTATTGTCTTTTTTTCTGATTTTTAATTTTTTTTTTGTTCATTGTTTTGCGGTTTCCCGTTTATGGTCTTTAAGTTTTCGCTTTGATCTTTTCACTTCAAATTAATGGTGAATGACTGCCCTGCTTTCGACGGGGAGATAGTGGAGAATACATATACATTTATATCTACTTGTATGTATGTATACAATATATATATACATATGTTTACGAGTATATTGTCGCTGTGCATTGGGTAAAAATGAAATTTATCTTTAACAATCTTTATTCGTCTGTCCGTGCTTCTCAACCTCTCTCTGGATGTGTGTGTTTGTACTTCTCAGTTTTCAAAGTGTAATTCAATTTTTGTTTCGCTCTTAATTTACTAGTATTTCAACCATTTGTAGAGGAAATTGTTTTTGGTTAATGCTTGGTTGACTGGTGGTTTGATATTCATTGTGAATTTTCCCTTTGAAGTGTTTGACATTAGTGTAATTGCAGTCTCATTTCGGTGAAAGCGTTGATATTGAAAAGTTTTATCTAAATCAATTTTTTTCTCACGTTGCGTTGTGGTGAGTTTGTAATTAACTGGGTTATGGTCAGGCAAGCAGCTGATTTTTGAAAGCAGTGATTAGAGATGAGGAAAGTAAGCAATTTCAATAATAATTTTCAGGGATTTAATTTTAATTAAATTAATTAACTAGTGGGGAGAGCTTACGTCTTATCGTTTATGACTTAAACAGGGTTAGCCATTTTGCGGTTTCCAAAGTAAATGTAAATAAGGTGCATTTAAAATAATTTTTTTTTCTTCATAAAATTCCTATTTTATTACAAAGTTTGAACCTTTGTGAAACTCTACATCATTCAAATGACCGCCTCGTGGATATTTGCAAGATTCGATCCGTTTGAGGTTATTTTCGACCACTTATTGGCACATATTGGGCGGTATCTCAGCCATAACTTGACGAATTTTGGTTTCCAAGTGCTCAAGAGTCAAAAGTTTATCCGCATAAACACGGTCTATCGCATAGACCCTCAAAAAAAAAAAAAAAAAGTCCAACGGTGTCAAATCTCATGATCTCCGTGTCTAATTGACATCGCTACGACGGGAAATCTCTAACACAATAAAGTCATTTTCAATCGTATTGTGTGGCATGTGGCACCATCATGTAGGAACGACATGCTGTCCAAGTCTTGTTCTTCAATCGCAGGCCGAAAAACATTCGGTTATCATACGACCATAACGCTCCAGTCTCGCCCTTGTCGTTTTCAAAGTAGTAAGGTTCAATCACACCTGCGGACTAAAGAGCGCACCGACATAAGGTTTTTTGCGTGTAATGGTCTCTCTTCAATTATTTGAAGATTCTCTACGCCATAAGTGTAGTAAGAGAGTTCCAGCTCTTGAGAATGTCAAGAAATAGACACATTCGGGTCTTCGGTTACTCTGTCACTAACTGCAGCGATACTTGAGGTGGAACGAGCAAAACGCACTGGCCTTACAATATCTGTAACTGATCCAGTCTCTTAAATTTTTTTTTTAATTTTACCAATAGCTTGAGTAGTTGTCCATTTTCATATATATATGTCTGACTTTAAACTAAAACAAAACATTTTTGGTTTGACAGTTAAGTTTGACAGATGTCAAAATAGAGCTCTGCGCCTTCGAAATCACTAAATGGGTAACCCTTTACGACAAGACAAAAATTTCGCTTTACTGCGTATAACGGCATGACAAACTAATGTATGCGGTGAGAGAGTATGCCTTTTTCAACAAGTGCAGCGTCAAATTTGTGCTCCTTGTCTCGTCCACAGTTTCCTTCTTGGATAGCGATGATGTCAGCCTTAATTGTAGTTACACCAGCGGAACAGCGGCATCTTCCCAATTAAGGCACCGAATATTCCACGTGAATGTTCTCAAATCCAAATGTTTGATTCGTTTGTTGTATTCTACAGGGAGCAGATTGCTCTAAAACCGCTGTCTAGCTATGCAAAGTCGCAGCAGTAAAACTTTAATAAACCAAGCATATAACGGTGGCTCTAACAAAAGTCCCACTATTTATGTCGTGAGTCAAGGCGCCGCACTCGTTGGTCGCAGAGTTTCACATGTTCCAGAATATCTGATGAGAATATGAATACATTAGCTGAACAGTAGAAAATAGTCCAACGCGCGGCTCTCATTAGCATCTGCGTTGTATTAAGTCAAACTCTAAGTTCAGCAGTTAACACCATGAGTCAGTTAACACCATGCGTGGTGTCTGTGAACATTTGGCGGTCCTTACCTGATCTTAAGCAACTCAATTTTACTGTATATCTCTCCCTGGTGTATGGTAGCATACTGACTTGGAGGAAAGGATCTCGCAAGGGTTGAAGCTAGAATGAAAGGTCAGCCAGGAAAAATTTTATTGGGAACTGCCCGTCTACAAGTTTAATACCTATGCATGCATAAGTGGTGTGCTACTAAGTAAGCTTTGATGGATTCAGTGCTTCGGAGGGTGGTTTCAATTATATAGCCCAACATTTACACAAGCAGCTCAAGTATTTACCGATAATATTAATACCATTAGGCATTGAAAGAGACATCTTAGTACTGCATTTTCTCAAAGGAAGAGAATGTGCTGTCTTCAAAACGAAATGCGTGACGCTTAGGATCTTATTTTGCAGCGGGTCGCTATAATTTGAAGTTGTCAAGCAATTAATGCAACTTGGCACCAGCGTAAACACCGATTGTGATATCAGCCTAGATAATAAAAAAAGATCCACATTTGTTAATAGCTTTTACAATGGACTAAGTAGGGAACTGCCTAGTAGTCTTATACGTCAGAAGATTGGGATGTGTGGCAGATAGTTGCAGCCACGGAAAACTACTTTGCTAAATCTTCAGACCCGTTTATGTTATAAGGCGACTATCGTATTCGCATGAACTACGAGCTGTACGGACTCCACGGCGACATCGTTGTTGTCTGGAATACCAGTATACAACGTCTGCGTTGGCTCGGGTATGTTGTACGTATGAACGAAAAAAGTATTCAAGGCGAAGGCCGATGCAGAACGTGGAAAAAGAGGAAAATACTACTCCGAAACAAAAATCACAATTGATGTAATGAATTGGTGAAGGTGCGTGCAATTCAGAGGTGCCTGGTGAGAGCTCTTGCGGTTGGAAATAACTCGTTAATAGGTTATAATGACCACCTAAGTAAGTAAGTATGCTCAAATGGCTTTTAATGTTCTGACAGAGCTCATAAAAAGCAAAAGAATTTCCATCCCATTGAAGCAAACATCATATGGCTGCCGAATCTCAGCGAAACCATTCGGAATTTCAATGACAATGAGCAAGCGCGAGTGGATACTCCCACTTCGTTATTGTCAGACTAAATGTGCGCTGTTAGAGCACGTAAGAACCTCGAACTAGGAAAGTAAGTATTACTAGTATTATTAATTAGAAGTTTCATGCGTGTGGTTGAGAGCTCATTCTGGCACAAGGTGGACCACGCAACGTCAGGAAATTTCGTTATAAGGAAAATAACAGCACTTTCACATACGAGTATGGCAGGAGTTCAAACAGAGCATTGTCCGATTGACATTCACGTCACTGCGTGTCTTGGGATTATAGATCCTCACTGTAGCAGGTGCTTGGATGAGAAGGCGAACTTATATCTGTTCTTTCTTATGACCTAGCCTGTGTTTGGAAGGCTGAGATGAAAAATTCTCGAATAGAATATCTTAAAAAGCCCGGAGAAGTAAAGAGACGTTGGAATTTTTTGTGTAGCATCACAACGAATATGTATATAATATGTATTTACATACTAGAGCTCCAGATACCCGGCTCGATGCTCGCTCGATACACTCTCATTGCCCAACTGCTCAGCAGAATAAAAACAAACTTATTTGGTTTGCAAAAATTTCTTTAGAGTTTCAAAGAATTTACACTCTTCATAGATAAATTTAAAATTTAAAAAAATTGAGAAAGAAGTCAAAGTTTTTGTCAAAATACTGGAAATACTCGTGCTCGACTCGACTATTAATATATTTTCGAGTAATTAGCAATGAACAGAGTGCTCGTTCCCCAAATGCTCGCACTGCTCGAAAGTGTTTGAGCAAAATCTGGAGTTCTAGTAACGGGTGAAACATTGCGAGGCTCCCTAGATTTTTAAAGAAAAAAACACGCCGAACATTCAAATTCAGTGGGGTATGTTTTTTATCATTCAAAAGAAAATTCTTCGTCATTTATTTTTTGAAGATTATCTCTTTCAAATATTGGCCGCAGCTACGTCGCAGATGGTCCAAACATAGGGTCCAATATTCCATGACTCGTGCGAGCATTTCATATGGTAACTGGCGAATGCGCGTGATGTTTTGCTCCAAAGCTTGAATCGAAGCGGGATTGTCCGCATAGACTTTGGACTTTACATATCCCCACAGGAAAAAGTCTAACGGTGTGATATCACACTATCTTGGTGGCCAATTGACCGGCCCGAAACGTGAAATTATCTGCTCACCGAAGTGTTCTCTCAATAAATCCATTGATTGGTGTGATATGAGGGAAATGGCGTCGTCTTGTTGAAACCAAATGTCCCGGAGATCACGAGCTCCAATTTCAGGCATCCAATAGTCGGTTATCATGGCGCGGTAACAGTCGCCACTGACAGTTACGTTCTCATCGGCATCATTTTTGAAGAAATATGGACCGATGATTCCAGCCGTCCACAAGCCACAACAAACCGTTTTGTTTTTATAGATGAAATGGCAGCCCTTGAACCTCTTCGGGTTGCTCTTCGTCCCAAATGCGGCCATACTGCATGCTTACATACCCTTTGAGTCAGAAATGGGCCTCATCACTGAAAAAAATTTGTCTCGAAACCGTCGGCACTCCTTGGAACTTTTCAAAACCCTATAGAACGAAGCGATGTCGCTTGGGAAGGTCGAGGGGCTTCAGTTCTTGTACAAACTGTATTTTGTACGCTTTCAATTTAATTTAAGATCTCGATGTAAAATGCGCCAAGTAATAGTTCCATATGTCAGTCCGAGTTGCTGCGAACGGTGCCGAATCTACTCTCCACGGTCTTCATGTACACTACCAACTAAGGCCGCTATATTTTCTTCACTGTGTGCTGGACGTTGTCTATTCTTTTCGAATATCTACCAGTAAGAATGCTGGTTCTCAATATCGGTGATGGTGTTGCGAATAGTATGCTCAATAGGCCGATTATATTGACCATAAGTTGAGCGAAGTGCGCGAAACACATTCTTTACAGAACGTGAATATTCCTAATAAAGTTGAATGATTTGTAAACGTTGTTCAGGTGTAAGTTTTTTCATGATGAAATGCCAAACAATACTGAACATAAGTGATAAGATAGCTTGATACGACTCATGCGTGATCTGTCAAAAAAATCGTATTGAGAAAAGTACCCCTATTTGGATCATCCTTCCATACATACTTGTGTTATCTTTAAAGGATAAGCTAACCTAGTCTAAATTTTTTATAACAGTTTAAGTGATAAAATAACTTTTCTATTTCATTTTTTTGATTTATTTTTGTTTTATATCACTTTCAGTCCTATTTTCTATTTAAATTTCGCTGCCTTGCATGTATGCCGTTGTCAAGTGAATCACGCGAGATACCGACAAACAAATATAAAAATAACAAAAATAATAATAAAATGTTTTAGAACAGCCACGATAAGCCATTGTAATGTTTTTCAATTGTTGTGTTGTAATGCTGTTGTTGTTTTTTCGTTGCTGTTGTTGTTGTTATAATAATTTGCCTACCAGCCAGCCGCATTCGAGTGGAAATGGATATGTTGTTTTGTGCGCTAAATAAATCATTTTATGTTTATTTGTAAATTTTTATTATAAATATTATTCTCATTCGGTTTGCTGTCGCTGTCACAGTCAACTGTTGTTTAGAAGTTGTTTTTTTTGTCGAAGTATTTTTTATGTGTTATTGATTTTCGTGTAAAAAGGAAAGAAAATAAAAAAACCAAATTTTTATCTTTGTTCATTTGCATGTAGTGGTAGCTTTTTATTGCCATTTGTGTATTCTATTTCATGTTGTAATTTTTTATTATTTTTATTTTGCTATTTTTAAACGATTATTATGAGCCTACAATTTACATATATGTATGTATGTATATTAATCTATGTCTCTATGTGTGTTTTGCTTGGCATGCAAGTCATCATTTTGCTATTTATTCAACCTCAGACTTGTAATTGAAATGATAAATGATATTCTGGTTTTGAAATTAATGTGGCGTGGAATTTTTTTTTTTTTACCAAAAAAGTACACTTTATTTAATTCTTTTTTTTTCGCAAATGCAGACAGAATTTTTTTGCATAAAAATATGATTTATGATTAAAAAAATATGCAAAAATGCCTTGAGTGTGTTTTATAGCTTGAAGTCTCGTGACCTTTTCATATGTTTCACAAACTTTGATCGAAAGGCTGAAATTATTTAAAAAATTACATTTAAATATAAATTTTGTGTTATGTCATCAATTTTGGTATAACATAAAAATTAAAAGATTAAATAAGAAATTCGGTGAAATACAGTGGAGAAATATGATGAGTGCAAAAAAGGATAACAAAAAATTTGGCATGCCATATTTTATGGTATGAGATATTTTATGGTATGCCATAAAAACTCGAAAAGAAGATTTTTGTAATGCGGTATAGTGTTTTCTTTTAGTGATTATTAAAAAAAAATTCAAAGAAATTATATAATTGTGCAAACAGTTCCTAATGTTTGATAATTTTTTTTTGAAGAAGTAACATATGCGCTGTTCAAAAAAATATTTATTTAGGTTTCTTTTATACAATCGAAAATTTTGAGTGTCGGGTATTAAAAATGGTGTCCAAAATGGCGGCTCCAGCAAAAGTTGATTTGAAAACCGATCTCATATGCGGGCACGATACAGATCGCAATTCTTCGTCTACAAGCAGAAAACCAAAACGATCTTGAAGATTACATTCCATAGAGGCACCCTAACGTAAAAATATTAAAAATTTCGCTATAGGCGACTACTTGAAAATTAAGTATCCACTTTGGCCGGCTGTAAAAAAACATTAGTGATCAAAATATTGCAATTTTTTAGGTTACGGCGCCGGAGAATTTTGTCTTCTTTTAGACGGGCAAGACACGAAGTTGATTAGTTAAATGGCTCAAAAACGAGAATGCCCGCAGATTTGAAAAATCTTGCTTCGAAAAAACGCATGTCAAAGTTCGAAAACAGTTTGTCGTGTATAATTTTAGTTACTCCATCTATTTGTCTAAGAGTAAGTGAACTTATAGGTTTCTACGGTCACTACACACGAATTTGAGGTTAGAGATCCAATATGGCGAACTTAAAAAGTAAAATATTTATCAATTTGAATGAAACTTCGTTTATATTGGTTTTTCGAGTCGCTGAACACAAATTTGAGGACAAATTTGACAAATTCAGAATGATGGATCCAATATGGCGGACTAAAGAAGTGAAATATTCATTAATATCAATGAAACTTTGAATATGAAGATATTTAGGGTCGCTGAACACGAATTTAAGGTGAGATTTGAAAAACTGAAAATGTCCGATCCAATATGACGGCCAAAAAGTAATCTTGAATAATGTATATACAATTGGATCAAAACAAATGTTGTTTTATAACTTGTTTTGGAACGCGCGGAAAACTTGTTTCTGAGCGTCCGCCAATGCTCAGGACATAGGTCCGTTCAAATCCGTGTAGCGGCGGAACTAATTCACGGAGCGAAAAAACATTTTACCAACATATTCTAGACACTTTCGGCCTTCGATTTGTAAAATAAAATAAAAATCGATTTTTCAAAACATTTTTAGAAGAGGACCCCCTTAAGAGATATCTGAAAAATATTCTTAATGCAGCGCGACGTTGTTTTGGCGAGCTCAATGTTTGCGCTTTCAACTGTTTATGACAAGTACTAACCAATAATCTATCTGCCTTTGACTTTTGAATAAATTGAGCTAAATTTCCCTATATCCTTTAACTACTCCGCGCTAATTTTAATATTAGTATAACGAAATTTTAAAATCAAGTATGTGATAACATAATCTATTATGGTATAACATAGTACACATTTTTTAACTATTCTACAATAAATTTAAAAATATTGAAAAAATGTCTATTACATTGAATATATAATTCATTAAAATATCTTATGGTAAGCCATATTTGAATACACTTTCATTAAGGATTTTTCCGTATGTAACAGTTGATTGTGTTTGACATCACTCCTATTATTAGGTTTGTTTCAAAAAAAAAAAAAAAAAAAAAAAAAATACATTCGAAATACTGCGACATAAAAGTGGCGTTTTCACATTCACACAGTGCCTCCAGATGGCACTTGAGTGATAAGTAACAATCAGATGTTTTGTACAAGTCTAGAAAATGAGAAAATGAGAGGAGGTCTTGTAAACAATTTGGCAAGAACCATAAGAACCTGCATTAATGACTGCTATTTTTACATTGTCAATCTACGTATACGACGTAGTGGCAAAAATGCAAAATCTATTGAATATCCTGACCTTGATTCTTCTTCTGCTCCAATTGAACATAGCCCGACACTTCCAGAACCTGAATCTTCAATGAAATTGTTTCAAAATGACTCATCTTACAGCTCCAATAGTAGTATTAAAACAAAGTTTCTGCAATATATTGAAAAATGTTTGAAAACTTTTGAAAATATATTTTATAGCATGCCATATTTGGATTTCTTTTTATGATTCTGTTGCAATGGTTGTTAATTATTTTTTCGCAACGAAATTATGTTTCAAAGTTTCACATACGATATTTATGTCATGACATAACTTAATATGGTATGCCATAATCTATAGTTTAATACTTATTTTTGATGTTTTCAATAGTAAAATGAAAAATATTTCAAAATTCTATTGAAACATAAAAAATGTTAACAAATATATTTTATGGAAAGCCATGTTCGGACTTAGTTACAACAATATTAGTAGTTATTCGCCAAAGCAAATGCATATTTATAGGGAAACTTATTTTAAATTAATTTCTAAAATATCTTAATTCATTTTCAACTACATCATTACATGCATATATGCATACCTATATATGTGCAGTAGTAGTAGTGAATATTTTTTATTTTTTGTAATTTTTTAACTAAACTCTACTAAATCGAATATTAGAATTTTAAATAACCTCCAAGCGCATGAATATGTGCTCGTTTCCCTTTTTACAGCAAAAAAAAAAGAGAAATAAAAGGAAAAAAGCGAAAAAACGTTTCCCACCAGCACTTCTCTGCAAAAAAACCTTTACCGTTTTACCCATTTATTTGGTTAACAGCGTTTTTGTAAGCACCATTTAAGCTAATTAACTCTGTTTACCAAATGGCAAAAAAAGCGCAGCGTTTTCGTTGGCGATGGCGTATACGTAACGAAAAAAGAGCAAACGGCAGCAGCAGCAGAAGCGTTGGCATGTCGCTTGCTCACACCACAGTGCTGATGAGAAATGAGGGTTTCAAATATAATTTTATTTCAAGGTTTTTTTCATTTTAATTATTTTATATTTTTGGTTTCATTTTATTTTTGTTTGTAGTTTGAATTTTTTTTTACAACAATTTTAATATTATTTTTATATTTCATTATTATTTTTTATTTCCTCTTTTGAGGCGAAAAAAGCAGATTAAAGCTGTTCGTTTTGGTGAAAAAATTCATTTTGCTCTTAAATCGTTGCTTAGCAAATACAAAAAAAAAATATATTTTACGTTCATATGTACATACATGCATACATACATACACATATTTATATAATGTGGAGGAAGACTGCTAGAGGCATAACAGCAAGCTACTAACGCCAGCACGTACCTGTCTCTGTATGTCTGTTGATTTTAGTACACATCTCACCTCCACCTCTCTCTCTCTCTCTCTTTCTGCAATCATAACTATACTTCCACAGTACGAACACGTTTCTCTGCTTTATTTGCCGTTTTTTTGTTGCCCTTCATTTGTGTAATTTACAAACATTTACATAATTCGTATTCAATTCACTTTTTCCTACGACTTTGGCGCGCGTAGTTGCGTGCATACTGCAGTGGGGGTGTGTATGTGTGTACATATGTGCGTGTGTATGTGTATGTGCTTTTGCGTTGCGTTATTATCAATTGCCACTTCCTGCTTGCCGCTCATTTTCCATAACTATTTTCTTATTGTTTTCGGATACGACAAATAAGCGTAGCCAACAATAAAGAACAACAACAACAACAACAACAACAACACTAATAATATAGTTTTCCTTATTGTTTTCGTTTTATCTATCTTCATACTCATTGTGCGACTGTCAATGTCCTTGTGACACGCTTAACATTTGTGTCTACAACAATTCTCTCCTCTACAAACAAAGTGCAAAGGATATGAAGCACATGGTCTATGGGTGATGAGAGCATGAAGACTTAGTAGAATGAGTACAAAAACGTCAAGGAAGAGTGCTTTAAGCGTGCACGTACGCACAAGTTAAATATGAATTGTACAAAACGAAGCCGAAAACAAACAAAAGCAAACACACATGCATATATACTCGTACATGTAGGACTACAGACCAGCACAAATACATTTACATGTATATGCAATCTAACAGCGTGTCTGGTTGACTCGTAACTGTAGTACGAGTACTCGTTGGAGAATGAGTGACTAGAAAAATAAAATATATGTGCATATATTAATGCCAACACATGTGTATATACATACATGCACACACATGTATAAATAAAAACACCGACGTATACATACAAACAGACTACTGCGCGACTCCAACGGTTTACTTTTACCAGTAGTAGAAGAAGAAGAAGCAAGAACACAAGAAATCTCTACAAAAAAAAAAAAAACATCGTAGAAAATTAAAATACGCGAGCACGTTGTTTACCGCCTTTCCTTGCCACTTAACGCACAGTCGAAATACGCGCAGACACATGAATACGTATATATATGTAAAATAAAAGAGACGCCTTTCCTTAGCTTTCATTTGCCTCAATCCTTTAAGCCATTCCGACGCATGTCTATATGTGTAAGCAACTGCTTAGCGGAGTGGATTATTGCCTGCCTTGCGCCAAAACGACATTCCAAATTCATTTTTGGTAATTTTGAAATCAACATAGAGCAGCAAGAAAACAATGGCAAATAAAGTGTAAGGAGAGTACAGTGCGTTTATGTTGCTAAATAGATTTTCAAGAAAAGTATTTTGCTGAAGGAATACCATTTCGGTTACTATTTGAGTTTAAAATAGATTTTTTTGTCTTATTAAATTGTAAAATATATCTGAAATATTCTCCAATATATCAAATCGATTGGAGAAAAAATTCTAAGAGATACACCCTTTAGAAGCTTCGCCCATCAGGCCATGTTAGTGTCAATTTGAAACTCAAAACTCTATTTTTTAAGACGGTAGACACGATTTCTCGAAAAGTTATATAGCGATTTTGTTCAAATTTGGCACACATCTTTGTGTTAACATTGTCTAATCACTGAACGAAGAATTTTTTTTATTACAACTAGTTTTTTCGTGCCAATGCATGGCGAAAATTTCATCAAAAAATATGTTTCTTTCTTCAAAGTCTGCCAAAAATTGAAATTTTAATTTTTGTCTTCGTCCAATAACGAGATTTATCCATGTACTAACGAAATATTTTTGGTTTTTGTTGATTTCAGAAGAACCAATAATGAGTTATGCTGTCCACGCCGAGAGCATTTTCTTTTGAGGCGTCAAGGAAGATGAGGTTGAGTTTTCGGAATTTTTGCAAAAAAATTTCACAAAATACTTTTTAAATATGTATCTTTGATATGGTGAATTTTATGAATAAAATATATGATTGTATATATATAAAAAAAACTGAAAATTCCTTTTTTAACCTCTGATACCCACCTAACCCCTTAATAAAAACCAAATTTTTTTCAAAATATTTTAAATATACACAACGTCGCAGGAGTCACCAACCAAAGTATCACAGATCAGCAGCTTCTGATGTTACCTCTATGGAATTAACCGTTATCCGGCAGTAGAATAATGAGTCCGTTCGATACGCTGCAAGCCGCTGGTCGTTCCTCGTCAATCTATTATCGTTGCAATATATCTCTTCTAACTATCCCGAGTAAAGCTTGTTTCTACCAACAGAATTTGTTTTTATTTTTGCAAATAATCCAACTGAAAACTTATCATGAAATATATGAAATCGGCAATTTATTTCCTTCTAAATCGGCATAGGCAACGCCTAAACCGCCGCATCATCAATGGCACTCCAGTTGTTTGCTCTTCACTTGGAGACACTATGCTCCTTCTCCACCTGGAGTAGAGATGTTTCCCACTGCTTACACCGGCGGATACGGCATTAAATACATTCAATACCGCAGTGCTTTCGGCCATTCAGACGACATGATTTAGCCAGCGTAGCCGCGGTATCTTGTCATTGTGCAAAATATCATAAATATTACACAAAATATTTTCCACAAAGACTCCTAAAGCAGATATATGACATTACTGTTGGCTGAGCTGGTGTTGGCCCTTTTCTTAGTTAGACGAAATTTTCTATGTCTATAAAGTTATGACAATGACATGAGATGTGAATGCGCTGAGGATTGTTTGATGACATCCGAAATTTCATATTATCCTCGTTCAGTGCTAGACTTATCTACTTTTCGTTTCTTTGGATGATGTCCATATCATCGGCTCATGACAGTAGTTGTACGCTCTGTCGCTACCTTTGTTGAGCTCTGCTGCTTCTTCAGCATAAAATTGAAGAAATTACGCAAAAGAGAGACATTACCCAATGTCCTAGGAAGTAAAAAAAGAATTAAAAAAAAAATTTCCCCAAAAATTATTGTACAATTTCTTACATTATTAGATTTTGCTGCATATTAAAATTTTTTCAATTATTTATTCTATTAGAAATAAAAAGAAATAGTAATTTTCGCTGATTCCGTGAAGAATGAAGCATGTGTCTTAATTTTATTAAAGAAGATTCATTGCAAATATAAATAAATTATCATCCTAAATGTATGCAATAATTTTTAATTATGTGTCTTAGCAAAGTCTCATACCTGATTGATATAAAGGTTGATCCAAGTGGTGGTACTTTTTTCAATAACTTTCATTGGACAGATCACGCGTGAGTCATGCCAAGCTGTCATGTTATTTTTGTTTAGTATTCCTTGGCATTTCATCATGGAGAGACTTTCGCCTGAATAACGTCTACAAATCATTCAAATTTATTACGAAAATTTATGTTCTGTAAAGAATGTGTTTCGCGCTTCGCTCAACTTACGGTCAACATAATCGACCTACTGAGCGTACTATTCGCCATTACCCATCTTGAGACCCAGCATTCATTACGAGATAATAATCGACCAAATAGACCACGTGCAGCCCGCAGTGAGGAAAATATAGCGGCCGTAGCTACAAGTGTACACGAAGACCGTGGAGAGTCAATTCGGCGCCATTCGTAGCAACTCATACTGACGTATGGAACAACTTGGCGCATTTGCGCAATTTACTTCGAGATCTTCAATTGAAAGCATACAAAATACAGCTTGTGCAAGAATTGAAGCCGCTCGAGCTTCCCAAGAGCAATTGAGTCGCTCTCTTAGTTCTTCAAAAGTTCCAAGAAGATTCAACGTTTTCGGGCCAAATTTCGTTCGATGAGGCCCATTTCTGGCTCAATGGGTATGCAAACAAGCAAAATTGCCGGATTCGGGACGAAGGGAAGCCTGAAGAGATTCAAGAACAATTTCATCCAGAAAAAACAATGGTTTGGTGTGGTTTGTGGGTCGGTGGAATCATCGGTTCGGTGAGAACGTGACCGTCAATGGCGACCGTTATCGCGCCATGATAACCGACTATTTGATGCCTGGAATTGACATCCGCGACGTTTGGCTTCAACAAGATTGCGCCATTTCACACACATCGCATCAATCAATGGATTTATTGAGAGAACACTTCGTTGAGCAGATAATCTCACGTTTCGGGCCCATCGATTGGCCACCAAGATCGTGTGATATCACACCGATAGACTTATTCCCATGGGGATATGTATGTCTAAAGTGTATGGGGACAATCCCGCTTCGATTCAGCCATTGGAGCAAAGCATCGCGCGTGTCATTCACTAATTACCAGTCGAACGAGTGATCGAAAATTAGACTCAGTGAGTAGACCATCTGAGACATATCCGCGGCCAATATTTGAGAGAGATAATCTTCAAAAAACAAATGTCAAAAAATGTTCTTTCGAAAGATAGTAAACATTTCCCATTAAATTTGAAAGTTTCTGAATTTTTTTCTTTAAAAAAATGGGAAGCCTCGAAATATATAAATATTTATTATTATTATTATATCTATATAAATTTCCCTCGATATTTCGTCTACGTCTTAATGTTTGTTTTCCAAAACATGGAAGAAGCTACTATTTATTCTAGGTCTCCTACGAATGGCTGATTGCTTCTTATAAGGAGCTTTTTATTTCATATGATAAATACACCCGAAAGGCTTGACATTTACTACCGAGGGTTGACCGCAAGTAGAAAAATCATTTTTTGTTTAAATAATTTTTCTATATGTTTAGGTATTGGTAGAAACATAACTCGAACCCGTCACCTTTCCCAAGGTAGTATGTACCGCTAAGCAATGGTTGACTTTCGTTCATTATATGCAACTCTAATGATGAACGATGATACTGTATAGCTGTAAAGTTGGAGTATTTAGTGCTTTACTTGTTGCATTCTTCTTGAAAATATTGATTTAAAACAGTTGTTTGAGTGTTGATCTCTCTCGAAATTCACAAGGAAATAACCTTTATTCTTAAAATAAAGTACTTATCAACTGCTAAATCATTGCTCTAATAACAGTCAAAAAACCTGCTTTTAACGCTGCTTTAATATTGAAAAAAATCCATAACTTTTACAAATTCTTCCAAGCTCCATTCAATTTATTTCAATAAAAAGAAGTCTTGTTTTTTTCTCAAAGTAGATCATAAAAAATTCATAAGAGATTTCTCTTTGCTTTAAAACCCTATTCGATAAAATCTTTGCTTGCTGCTTTACAACTCAACAAAGTGTGTTCACTACCCACACACACTCCAACGACAGTGTCGACAACAACTTTAGCTCAACATGGCTTAGTACTTTAAATGACAGACAAACGGTACAAACGTTACAATGCTGTGACAACTGACAGTGGATTTGCTGTGCTCTGACATTTTTATTTATTTTGACAATTTTAACATAAGAGCGCGTGCAACAACAACAAAGCGACAAAGGCGCCATCTCAAAGAAAAAAAAGAATAAAAAAAGAAAAAATCTAAAAATACAAGAAGAAAAGTAAAAAAGTAAAAAAGTAAAAAAGAGAGCCTACAGTTATTCAGAAACGTTTTTTTTTGTTGTTTTCTGTTATTTTTTTATTTCTGTTGAAATTTTGTGACAATTTTATTTGAGTTGTCGTTTGAGGAGATTGCGATTGTGAGATGATAACATAAGCTAATTTTATAATACTTAAATTCTTTAATTAATACAATGGCATGGCTTATTGACGGTAATATACATTTTCGCTGTGACTAGTACATAAAATGTGTGAGCGCTTGACATTATATAAATCCCGGTGGCATTATTTAATTTTTTTCACTTGCAAATTTAAATATTAGTTGTGTATATATGTGGATAATGCGACGGAACGTCAACCTCTGTAAGTGTATTGATGTCAAAAAATAATTAGGCGGTCATTGGCAGTAAAAGCTTACCGCTCATCAATTTAAGTTTACTTCTCAATGAAAAACTTTAAAATAATAGTAAAAATTGTTTGAAAGTGCCACTTATTGTTAGTGTTAGGCAAAAAAAAAAAAAAAAAAAAAAAGTAGGGCATCATAAAATTTGTTAATTAGAAATCCAGAAGAATTCCATCACTGTATGGAATTTGATCACAGTGTTCCTTTATACAGACTGCCTAGATTTTTAATAAGCATAAAATAAAACCAGAAGTGTAAACCTTCTTTTTGTTTCATCAATTCAGTAGAATCTTGTTGCAGTTGAGCTTTCGAAACCCAGAAAAATGCCTCAAATAATGTTTAAAAAATTTCACAGACTCTTAGACACAACGAACTAACATATGCGAATTGATTCATTAATATTCATAGAAATTTTCTTATTAAAATTAATATTTCAAGTACCTTAATAAAATTATTCATACACTCTAGTAAGCAAAATGGTCTCAAAATCAACGCAAAATTCACGAAATAAGCAAGCTCGTAAGCCGAAAAACCCAGTTAGAAGAGATAAGCAGTAATGTCGACTCGTAAATAAATAAAAAATAATATAAATATTAAAATAAAAGATATTCAAATAAGAAAGTAAAATAAAATAAAATAAAATAAACTAAAACAACATAAGACAAAATATATCAAATAAAGTAGAAGAGAATAAAATAAATCTAATTAAGAAATTAAATAATAAATAAATAATTTAAATTAAAATAACATAAAAAATAAAAAAGAATAAAAGTGAAAAAATAAAAATAAAAATAAAAATTGCAATAAACAAAACTAAAAATTAATAAAAAATAATATATAAAATTAAATAAACTAAATTTAAAAAATATAGTAAAAAAACTTAATAAAGTAAAATTAACCAAAGCAGAACTTAGCTTAATATAAGAAAATAATAAGAATATTTAAAATATTTATAATAAGAAAATTTAAAATATTTAATAAAATAAAAAAATAAAAAAATTAAGGACATTTAAAATAAATTTAAAAAAAAAAATAATTAAAAAATTTAAAAGTATATATAATGTAGATAAAAATAAAAAATTTAATTATGTAAAATAAAAACATTAAAAAAATTAAAGTTTTTTAATAATATCAATTAAAATAAAGTAAAATAAATTAAATTAAATAAACTAAAAATATAAAAAAGGTATAAAAAAAAAATTTAAATTATATAATAAAGAGTAAAAATAAAATAAAATTAAGTAAAAGCTATAAAATAAAAAATAAAATAGATGAAAAAAAAAATTAAATAAAAAAAAATATAATGAACAGAATAAAATAGTACAAAAAATATATCTTAAAATAGAATTAAATAAAACAAAAAAATTAAAATATATTAGAAAAAATTAAGTTAAATAAAATAAAATTAAAATAAAAAAATTAAAATTTTAAACAAATATAAATAAAATTAAAAATAAAAATTATAAAAAAAAATAAAATAAAATAAAAAATAACTGAAGTTGAAAAATTAATTATCAAAATACTATATAAAGTAAAATAAAGATAAAAACTTATGAAGTTAAAAATAAAAATAAAAAAATTATAAAAAATAAAAAATGTAAAATTTAGGATATATAAAATAAAAGAAGAAAAAATAAATTAAAATTAAATAAAAACTATAATAAAAAAAATTAAATTAAAAAAATATTAAATGGTATAAACTGGTATGAAAAATATGTAAATTGATAAATACATATCTAAAAATAAACAAATTAAAATAATTAAAACCTAAAATAAAATAAAAACCAATTAGAAAAAAATTAAATTAGATAAAATTAAAATAAATTTAAAAAAATGAGAAAAAAAGAAATTAAGATAAATATAAATGAAACTAAATAACAACAATAAAAAATAAAAAAATAAAATAAAATAAAGAAAAAAAAGTAAAAATTTAAAAACAATACAAAAATTTAATCAAAATGAAAAATAAAAAATTTAAACTTAAAAATAAAAAATGTAAAAATAAAAAATTTAATTCAAAAAAAAAAAAAAATAAAAAAAAAATACAAAATAAATAAAAGTAAAATAAACTGAGACAAAATTAAATTAAATTTAAGTATATGATATAACATAAAAATAAAATTGAGTTAGATAAAAACTATAAAATAAAAAATAAAATAAATGAATAAAAATTAAATTTAAAAAAAATCTTAAAATAAAATTAAATTAAATGAAAAAAAATAAAAAAAGGATAAAAAATAATAATATTAGAAAAAAATTCAATTAAAAAATAAAAACTAAACAAAATTAAATTAAATATAAACAAGCAAAAAAAATTTAATAAAATATAAATAAATAAATAACTCATATAAGGTCAAATAAAATCAAATTAAATGAATGGGGAAAAACTCAAAAATTTTAAACAAATATAAATTAAATTAAAAAGCAAACAACTTAAATAAGATAAAATAAAATAGAAAAAAAATAAATAAATAGAAAATAGAATATATAATAAAAAATAGAATTAGACAGGAAAATTTATTTAAAAAAATAAAATAAATAAATAAATAAAATTAAATTAAGTTAAAAGAATTGAAATTAGATCGACGAAAATTCGTTCCAATATAAATCTAGTATCCACCCTGTCGGAAAAACACAAAACCAAATCAACTCAGAATTGAAATTGTTAAATAAAAATATATAAAAAAGTATAATAGAATAAAATAAAGTAAGATAAAGTTACATTAAATTACATACAATTTAAAAAAATATAAAATAATTAAAACCAATATTTCATACAATATAAAAAACATTATAACAGAGTTAAATGAAAAAAAAAATAAAATAAAAATTCAAAATAAAATAATATAAAACAAAATGAAAAAAAATAAATAAAATAAAATGAAATAAAATAAATAAAATAAAATTATTAAAATGTATTAAAATAAATCAAAACAATTTTATATAAAATAAAATAAAAACCAATTAGTAATAATGGTAAGTGTAAAAGCTGTAGCAGTAGTGTCTAATGAGGGTAGTAACGAAAATTGGCATGATGATGGTAATGATTAAAGTATACTAATGGTAAGGGTTACAGGAAAAATAATGAATACGGTAATAGGATGGCATGACAATAATTACTTAAATTAATTATATTTGATATACAAAATTATTTTATTCTATTTCATCTACCAAATCAAGGGGATGCTTTTTACTGTTTGACAAATAATATATAATTTAATTTATAATACTGTTGTTGGTCCGAGAATCTTACAAAATAGGCGAAAATATTATTTGACTTACTTACTAAAGATAATAATTTGTGTATAAAGTATCATACGCCGTAGACTAGGCTACGCTTGATTCGCGTAGAAAAGCCGTCTGACCACTGAGTACCTTAAAATTTTAGTGCTGTGAATTTAACTCTTAATTTTTCTGCCTCTTTTATTGCTTTAATTTTTTGTTTTCGCTTAGCATGTGCGCCGTTTGATAGAATTATCGTCAACGCCCAACGTTATTTCCCCTTTTTTTATGTAACAGACAACCACACAGCCATACACACATGAAAATAGTGAGTTTTTTGTTTGAGTTAAAAATAAAATTAATTTAAAATTCAAACAAAAACTTTTTATACCAAACCCAGCATAAACAAACACACACACACACACGCCTATGCACATATAAGATAAAGGAATGCTTGTTTGTTGATATGTGAGTACGTATGTGTGTATGTGTGTGCTATTGTGCTATTGAAAATAACGTTGGATAGCAAAAGAAAATTACTAATTTCACACACAATTTATTTTAACGTTTGCATACGCACAATATTGTTATCAATTCAAGCACACACACATGCATACACAAACACATTTGCAGACGCATTTGCATTTGGTAGACAGATTTTCGCAAACAAATAAAGCGACATAAAATTCTTGTTTGACTTTTCATAGAACATCATTTAGGGAGTTTGAAAATTTTTCGAAATTATTTCATTTGGGCAAATATTAACCATTTTTCGGGTAAGGATATTTGCTTTGTTTTTGTTTTGCTTTAGTATATGTGGGTATATGTGTATGTATGTTTTTCTGTGGCATGGCAAGGCAGGCACGCACGCAAGCACGAATGCTCGACGCAATTCACAGTTAATTAAATATGCAAACAGACAAAAGCATCCTTTTTAATGGGTAAATATGCATGTGTGTGTGTGTATGTGTCTGTGAGAGAGAGCGTTTGCGTTGAGCTGTGCCGGAATAAATTAAAGCAAGATAATGAAAGTTTTATACAGAAAATAAATTTTAAATAATTTATTATAATCGAGGAAGGAGTTTATCGTTGATGTGTATGAATTTTAAATGGAAATTCGAATAAAACATAAATTTTACGTTTAATTTAAGAAAATTTGCATACAAAAAACAAAAATGGAATAATAAATTTAAAAAATGAATAATAAATATTAAAAATTTTAAGCCAAATAAATAAATAAATAAATAGATAAATAAACAAAAAATTAAAAAATTAAGCGAAAAAATTATATAAATATAATAAAACAATAAAAAAAACTTAAGCAAAAAAATAATAAGAAAAACTAAAATAAAAAAATTAAGCAAAAAAAAAAAAACACGAAGAAAAAATAAACAAAAATTTAAAAATTTAAACCAAAAAAGAATATATATATATATATATATATATAAAAAAATATAAAAAAAAAGAAATAAAGAAATAAAGCGCGCATTTCTTTTTTTCTTTTAATTTTTTATTATATGTTCTTTTCTTTTTTTCTCTAAAGCGCTCCGAAGTACTTATAAAACTACTCACTCAACGCAAGCGCCCGTCCGTCTGCAATTGAGTTTGAATTGTATTAAGTGCTATGACATTGTAATCCATCAAAGAGGTCAGTGCGATTCAATGAGCACACAAGATGTCCAATCTCGAAGCGAAGCGTAATGTCAATTCATTAATAATAACATCATAAATGGCAACAGTAAAAGCCATTAGAGTTGTGGATTGGAGAGAGAGAGAGAGAGAAAAAGAGTAAATAATTTGAAGACATATCGGTATGTATACAAATAAATTACCGTGATCACCAAAAGTGAGTAAATAGTGATTTTTAATATGAACTAAAACAATTTTTTTTGCGAAAAGTACAAAAAAGTTGCCAAAAAAAAAAAAATTATAATAAATTAAAATAAAAATTAAAAAATTTATAAACTTTAAATTTTGGTTATTTTTCTTAAATATTTTTCACTTTGTAATTTTTTCAATTATTTGTAACTTTTGGAATTTTATAAAGGGTATCAATATCTAATCTAGTCTACAGAAAAGCCTCAAAAAAGCTCGAAAAACCTTTAGAAATTTTGAATGCATGTCTTTATGTTCTCTATTGTTTATTCAACACTAAGTCACTAAGTTTTTCATATAAACACTCAGCATTCTTCACCAGCGAGCATAATGTGTCAAGCATATTTATTTCATTCGATATGAGTATTTGCTCATAAGCAGGTCAGTGGGAAGTATTCAACACTTTAGGAGTAACCCACATTATTAATATAAATATATATATATATATACATCTATATATACAAACATACACTTAGTGTAGTATATATATATATATATATACATATATATATCACTTGTGCTAAAATTATTTATTGATGTTGCTGCCTAGTTGGATGGATAGATCACCAGTCAAGTTAAGTGCAGCGTAGAGTGTTTGTGTCAGCAAAAATGATAGAACACATAGAATATTTTTATATTGGCTATGATTGCTTTCTGCAAAATAATAATCAATCAAATTTATGTGCCATGGTTGGTTGTGGTGGGACACACATGGCGAAGAGATCGAGATTAGGGTTGGTATAAATTAATTGGAAAGAGAAAGACAAAACAAACAAAAAATAAAAGTATAAAATGGATTAGAAAAAAAAATCAAATATTAAAAAGAGAAAAAAGAATAAGAAAAAAAATAGAAAGAAAAAAAAATAGAAAAAAAAAATAAAAATAATAATAAATAAATAAATATATATAAAAAAAAAATAAAAAAGGATAAGAAAAGAAAAAGAAAAATACAAAGGAAAATTAGAAAAAAAAAATGAAAAGATAAAGAGATATAAATAGAAATAGAAAAATAAAAATAAAAATAAAATACAAAATTAAGATAAATGATAGAAACAAAGAAAAAAAGTATAAGTAGAAAAAAAAGGAAGAAAAAAAATTGAAATAGAATAAGAAACAGGAAAATATAAAAAAATATAAAAAGAAGAAAAAGAAATAGAAGAGGAATCGCAAATCAAAAAAAAAAAAATTAATTAATAAATAAATAAAAAAATAAAATATAAAATACAACAATAAGTTTAAAAAAAAATTAAAATAAAATAGTACTTAGAAAAAGAAACAGAATAAATAAGAGAAGAAGAAATAAAATGCAAAGAAAAATAAGTAGAAATATAATAAAAAACGAAATAGAAAAAGGAAGGGATATATATATATAGAAAAAAAGAGAGAAAAATAGAAGAAAGAAAATGTAAAATAAATAGAAGAAGAATAAGAATAAGAAAAATAAATAGAAAAATAAATAGAAAAAAGAAATATATAAAGAAAAAAGAAGAAAACGAAAAAAGAAAAATAAATGAAAATAGAGAAATTGAAATAAAAATAAAAATAAAAATAAAAATAAAAATAAAAATAAAAATAAAAATAAGAAATGAGAAGAAAAAGAAAAAAGTAAATGAAAATTATAGAGAAATAGAATGAGAAAGAAGTAGGCAAAGAGAAAAAGGAAAATCTAAAAGAAAAAGAAAAATAAATAGAAATAAAAAAATAAAAGTGGAATAAAAATAAAAATAAAAATTAATATAGATAGAAGATGAAAAAAAATATATAAAAAGGATAATAAATATGTAAAGAAAAAATAGAAAATAGAAATAGAGAAGAAAAGAAAAAATAAATGGAAATAGAATAAGAACAAGAAAGTGAAATAGGAAAAAAATAAAAGCAATAAAAATTAGTAGATGTAGAAGAATAAAAATAAAAATAAAAAGAAAAATAGATAGAAAAAGAAGGAGGAAAAAATAACAGAAGAAAAAAAGAAAAAGAAAAATAAATAAAAAAGGAATGAGAAAAAAAAAATAGGAAAAGAAAAAGAAAAGTTTTAAGAAAAATAAAAAAATAAAAATTTATTACGTTTTGCGGTCAATAGAACTGAAAATGAATTCAGCGAATTTTATTCAAAAAATTAAAACGTCAAAAAAAAAAGCTGAAAGCAAAAAATAATATAATTTTTACGTTTAACTTTAAGAACCAAACTCATGAACAACGGTAATTATGCCGAACCAATTTTTTTTTGATTTAAGTATGAAATGTCCAGCAGGAAAAATAATAAAAACACAAATTCGATTTCTGTCTATGATTTTATCCAATAAGTAACAAAATACCCAGCTTACCTGATTGGCGGATTAAGAGTAACAAAGAACCAAAGAAATTTTGTTAAATAAAATTAAAGCAATTTGTTTTGTTCAAAAAATTGGGTTTTGTTCACATATTTTTCTTCAATATGCCTTAAAATTAATATTACGAAAATTTTGATGTATTCTAATATTAATTTTCTTAGAATCCTTTGAGCTGATATAGCTATTTATTTTTTCCATAGAAGCTACTAATATCATCTAAATTAATCATAGTATTTAGCGCAATTGTTTAAAAATATACTGAAAAAAAATCTTCATTATTTCAAAAATTATTTTCATGATTTCCAGTATTTCTCATATGAAATCTAATTGTAAATTTAAATTTTATAGCGTTGCTTTCAATTCTCATCGCTATATGGATTCTAGAAGAAAATAAAAAATAAAAAAATTAATTGCTTTTTTTTTAAAGGAGGAATTGGTATTTTGATTTTGAAGCCAAACGAAATTTATTCGTCGTCATTTAAAAGTCGATTTCATTGAACATTTACGCAGATTAGATTAATTTAAATAAAGGTTAGATGAGATTTGTTTAAAAGAATTACCTCGTTTTTGCTGCGAAAAACTTCGTTTGTTTATTTTTTTATTTTACTTTGTTTCGCCTTACCTTTACCTTTCACTCTAGTTATTGGTGACGACATCTGTTGGCATATAGAAGTAGCTCTCCCTTCAATTGAGAATAATGACAGGTTCGCATTCGGTATGTGCAACCATTAACATCTCAAAATAGAGATGTTCTCCGCAAAAAGTGGTATCCGCCTGTCTCTTTGATCCGGAGAGGATAAAATTCTCCCAGTGTGATCAATATTCAACATGGTCCCTTTGGGTAAAGATGGAGTCACCACATGAACGGATTAGAACACACACTCACTTTGGCTGGTAAATGCTTGTAGGTGGAGATTCTTTTAATCTAAGCAACCGGAAACATCTATGTTTCTTAGTTTCTGGTTGGTCTTAAGCGAGTTGTTTTGAATTTTAATATTTATTTCTTCATTAAAATATTTTTTTTGCGTTTTCGCAGTGGGCCTCTTTAGTAATAATGCACTTGTGTCAGCATCTTGCCAATTAGCTAAACGTGTCCTTGCTCCATATCCTTTGATTTGGTTTTTAATTTCTCAATCGTTACAAGACGCCGTCCTTTTATAGATATCATCTAACTTGTGAATAGAAAACAAACTCGGTGGTATGCCTTAACTAAGTTATGTATGATTAACTAAGCGTGCTTTTTCGATTTTGGCTTTCCTGAGCTCGTTGCATTTAATAATTGCTTTGGAGGCATTCGATACACATATATATATATATCATTTTTCAATAGTTCTTATCCTTCTTAACAAATCAATAATACTATTGGTAGCCATAATAGTCAAGTAGTTAAAATTCTGTGCTACCATGCGGAAGGTCAGACCTCGAGTACAGGTCTGAGCAAAATCCAAAATTAGAGAAAATTAATATTTCTAACTGGGATCGGACCTTGGCAGGGAAGGTCAAGCACTTTGGCATAGAACAAATTGTATTTCTCGGTAAATACCATTGAGAACTTTGAAATGTGAAAACTTCCCCTTATTTACCGCACAGACTCCACACCTTGAGAAATCCCGCCACAAAAAATGACGAAATGCAAAATCACGAGAAAAATTTGGAAAAAAACTCGAAATCGCGTTAGTTTGTTTTTAAATATTTTTGTCTCTTGTCGGGATTACATTTCTTGATTGTGTTTAGCTCAAAACTTATGCCAACAGATTACTAGGGATGTAGTGTATGTATGTTTTGTTTTGATTTAAAATTAGGCATTTAGGAAAATTTTCTTCAGCGATGAGACAAATTTCTCTCACTGGATACGCAAATTAGCAAAAATGTCGCATTTCGTGATCCGAGAAAGCCCAGATAATTGAAGAGAGGCCAAACATCTCTACTTTCTGGTGCGCTCTTTGGTCCAGAGGTGTGATTGGACCTCACTTATTTGAAAACTTTAACGAGGAGACTGCCACTGTCCATTCAGAGCATTATAGTCGTATGATAGCCAACCTTTTTTGGCCTGCAAGAAGACGACTTGAACAATATGTGATTACAGCAAGATGGTGTCAAGTGGCGACAACACGAGCAAATATAACTTTATTGGAAGAGAAATTTTCCGTTATTGGCCATCGATATCTTGCGAGTTGGACTTTTTTTGTGGAGCTACGCGAAATACCGTTTTTATGCGAATAAACCTTTAACTCTTGAGGACCTGGTAATTAGCATTCGTCCAGTTATGGCTGAGATACCGACCAATATGCGATAAAAAGTGCTCGAAATTTACCTCAAACGGGGGCGAAGTTTGCAAGAGTTCACGAGGCGGTCGTTTGAATGATGTTCACATATAATGCCAGGGTTCAAACACAAAATGGATAGTCCTGTATTACTATAGGAAAATAGAAGCAAATATTTTCCAAATCATTTTTGGCTAACCCTCATAAATAACTGTGGTGTGTATTCCAGTCAAGTTGACGTTCCTCCGCATGTGTGCGCTGTAAAAATAACTAAAGTTTGCAACCAATAATGCGGAGAATACCTTGAGGATTTAAGGCTTCATTCAAACTTTTATGGTAGCCCATTTTTCATTATATTAATAATAACAAATAAATTGATCTAATCTGTAAGGAATTTCGTTTTTGTTTTTACTTTTGTAATATACATTAATGGAAAAAATGCAAAAAAAAAAAAAAAAAAAATTAAAAATTAAAAAAAATTAAAAATTCAAAGCAAGAAAAAAAATTTCGAAACAATAATTTGTAATAAAAACTTATTAATATTAAAATTTTAAGCTCTTCCATATCAGATTGATAAAGAAAAACTAAATTGATTCAATAAGTGCTTAATATATTAACTACAGCACTAAGTCTCAAAATTCTTTCAGCCACCCAAAGGCGAAAAGCGAATTAAATAAACATTTACTTTTCATAATTTTTTCCTTTCTTCGCCACTAAGTATGTGCATAAATCTATGTATAATTAATATTGGCGGTTTTTAAAGTGTGCCGATTACAAAAACACTGCAATACTAAGCGTCTTCTCGCCTCCACACCTTTCCTACCCACCGCGCCCACGTACCAGCGCTTGTCGACCCATTTAAAGCATTATGCATTTTCTTTAGACTCACTTAAGTGATTACAACTTGAATTATACTCATACTTTGATTTACAAACCACACGCACACACAAACACATCCATACAAACACATACAACACAGTTCACTGAAAAAGTGTTTCGCTGTGTTGCAGCTATAAAAGTGTTGGCCGCCTTCTGCTAGGTCAGGCAAAGGTGTGTTGAGTAGTTTATGGTGAAAAGAGATGAGATGAGGTGAGATGTGGTGGCGAGTTGGGTAGTTGGGAGAGTGTTGTTGTTGAGTACGTGTGATGTTGAAATTTGTGGTTTTTCAAGTGAAGTTAAGTTGCTTTTATTTTCACTTGGCTGCACTAAGCTGGTAAAATATGCGCTAATGAGATTAAATGCCGAGTACTTTGTGATGTCTGAAGGCTGATTAAAGTGTTATTGTGTGTGTATTTTGAGATTTATTTGTACTATTTTTTATTTTTTGTCACTTTACTTACTTATTTTAAGTAAATAATTTCAAAATATTTCTTGGAAAAAATGTCAAATGGAGTGTGATTATTAAGTTGTTGGTTTTAGTTAATGTGAAAATCTCTAAATCGTTTAATCTTGGAAATTTAATAACTCAATTTTTTTTTTATTAGAAACGGTCAACTAACTTTACTTAGAGTTTTGGAGTGGGGTTTTGGTGTTTTCAAAATAAATGTAAATAAAATGCATTTAAAATGTTTTCTTCAGCAAATTCCTTTTTATTACAAAGCTTGTGATTTTGTAAACTTCGATCCATTTGATGTGATTTTCGACCACTTTTTGACACATATTGGACGGTATCTCAGCCACGAGCTTGGTGGCAAATTGTCATCGCTAAGACGAGAGATTACACGGCCTGCAAATTTCTCTCGCTCGTACTGTGTGGCATGTGTCATCACCTTGTTGGAATCAACGATATCAAACCGCACGAGTGATTGACATCGCTACGACGAGAGATGACGCGGTTGGGAAATTTCTTTTCATTTTGTTGGTATCATATATTTTCCAAGTCGTATTTTTCAATTACAGGCCAAAAAAGTCGATTATCATACGATCATAATGCTCCGGATTGACAAGGACAGTCTCGCCGTTATCGTTTTCAAAGAGAGAAGGTCCAATCACACCTCCCGACCAAAGAGAGAAGCAGATAGAAAGTTTTTTTTTTGCATTTTATGGCCTCCTTCAATTATCTGAAGATTTTCGGAGCACGAAATGCGACAATTTTGCTTATGTTCGTATCCTCCGAGTGAGAAATGTACCTCGTCGGGGAAGAAAATTTTGTTGGGAAAATCGCGATCCACTGCTTGTGGTTCCAACGCCCAATCGACGTAACTACGGCTTTGTGTATGATCAGCTTCAGTTGTTGTGTGAGCTGGACTTTACATGTCCAGTATGTAGGTGTAATTAAAAGTAAAAAATATGCCTGAATGTGCTGTAAGTAAGTCCCAGTTCTTGAAAACTTCGAGAAATAGACACATTCGTGTCTTCGGGTACACTTTCACTTATAGCATCGATATTTGAGGTGGAATTAGCAAATCGGAAACGTTATGCTTTCACAGCTCAGACTGTTGTTGTAATATTTTTTAATCACTTCACTAATTTATCGGAGGATTGAGCCATACGTAAAAGCTCTTGACTGCCACTCACCCTGGACAGTATTTCACACATGATTCAAGCAGCTGACGGCTTGTAATCTTCGACCGAGTGTTCCCTGGGTAACCAACTATTATCCATTTTGAGGCGAGATGAAATAAAAAGGCGAACAATCTTTGGTTGTTCGTAGAGTTTAAGAAACATTAAATAACAAGCTGAACGAATTAGAAACAATGAAATTCCTCGAATCAAGGGCTCCCTTAGATAACAGGACTCCATCACGCGCTTCAAGGATTACGATTTGACGACATACACCTCACATGTCCGGTCCATTAATACGTAATTTGCCGCTGCTCAGCCGGCTGATATCCCCTTAGGCTAAGAGCTGTCATCACCTCCGCCCAAGAAAAGCGATGGACGTAAGAAGGACGGAAAACGTTAAGTGCTTAGGGGATCAACTGCAGCGGCCATATAAAGTAGCAAAACTCCGCTGTTGGATTTGTGGTAGGAGGAGAGAAACAGCGTCGCTCGGTACTAGCATTCACACCGTAGGAAAAACAGCTCACCAGAATCCACACGAAATCAAAGTTCTTCAATTGATCGCTGTTGTGCACCTGGGCGGAAGAGAACATGTGAGAGCTGAATTCGTTACATTGTTACGCATTTATTTGGCGATTTTAACGCCTGGGTAAGAAAAGGCGGAATCACAAGCATAACAGCCGGAACATTCAGCATTCACTACGAAACATACCGAAACGTGCTGAGGCTGATAGATTTCGCTGGACACAAAATATGGTTGTTTGTAGTATCATATTCCGGCACAAGAAAATATACCAAGCTACATGGCTGTCACGGGATCAAAAATCACGCAAACAAGCATGTTGAAATAGTAGACGGAAGATATGTGTGCGTTCCGAGGATTCAACATCGACTAGGATCACTGTCTTGTCGAAGCGAAGAACACCGGTCTAAAATTACAAGGAAGACTCGGCGTTGAAGAGCTGCAATCAAAACAGTCAGCCGAAAGGTTTTCTACTCGACTTGCACTCCTGCTCTCTGAGAGCACTTATCAGCAACTCGATGTTAGGGAACTGTGGAATGGAATCTCAAGCTCCTTACATATAGTTGCCAGAGAAACTGTGAGTTTTGTGCAACGATGAAGAATGTTAAAACAACAAACTGCCTACCTGGCAACGTTGCGATCGAACACAATACGTGTGGGGCGGATATTTATGGGTAAACCGAAAGGTGAAGAGAGAGGAGCAAGACGAATTTCCAGACAAAAAGAAAACGAGACCGAAAGGCAAATATATGAAGAGCCTGGAAAGATGGTTTCTTCTTTTAGCTGTTTAGTGCTAATTGAAGATTGGTTCTCCTCTCTAACGGATCTCTCCAACGGAGTGGAAGTTTTCACCTTTCTCTGCTTCCATCGGCGGCGGCTCAAGAAGTGTAGCTCCATTGTGAGTGCGTTGACTGTTTGTATGATCTCAGTAGATATTCTGTCTTCTTCCTCGTACGCTACCAAAGCCATTCGCCTCGCTTTCTTATACAGTATGTAGAATGAAGCAGAACGAAACGCGTGGCAGTTGGGATCGATTATACTAGTCTCTAGCTTAATCATTCCAAGTAAATGCGCAATAATGGGAACTATTATCACTTTTTCTATGAAATTGGCGTTCGATTGGGGCATCAGTAGCAAAAGAAATAATAAAGAAAATTAGTAATTTTTCCAAGAATAATGTTAAATAATACGTAATTGAAGGCAAATAGGCAAGTAAATTGTTATGTTATTGATGCTTTACCGTTATTATTATTATGATTATTTTCACCGTGTGCTTACGCTACCGCCAACTCAGAAACCTTTGTTGCATCAAATTTTATGAGACGCTCTGAGGTGTGCCTGCTACATTTCCTCTGCTCTTTTCTGACGCCTTCCATGCCTGTATATTTCTCACAATGCTGGAAATTATTATTATACATTTTATTAATTTGATTTTGTTGACTACAGAATTCATGGCATACATACTTATATGCATATGTCTTGCTTCTTTTTTTTTTAATCTCCAACCGCGCCTTTGTCTTCCTCTATCTCTTTTTTTAGAGCTTTTGTGTTCTCGTCAATTTACGAAATTTTTTTTCCGCTGCCAGCATTAGACAACGCCCCTTCATATGTTTATTATTGTTATTGCGTAAGGCAATTTTGCATATTTTATAGCTGCGTTCCATTCTACTGTTGCGCTGGAGAGAACAAAGCACACACAATGATGGTTGCCATGCCAACCATTTATGATAACTCAGCGTCCCGAAGGAAAAGTTGAGCCAGCAATTGTGTATTGTGTTGCAATACCTGCTTGGAGTGCAGCTGAGCAATAAGCTTTTTGTTGTGACATCATATATTGTTGGCTAAATTTAATTAGCATTGTTGTTTTTGTTTTTTTAATATACGCTAATGAAACAAAGATTTATGGAAATATTCAGGGAAAAAGCAAGAGATTTAATGAAGTGATTTAAAATTACTTTCACGGAAGTGTTTACTCTCAGTAAAAGAATAGAAAAAAATTACTCATTCATCCCGTGGACTTTAAAGTATAAATTTTTTTTAGATATATAAAGGGTGATCCAAGTAGAGCTACTTTTTTCAGTAGCCTTTTTTTGGTAGATCACGCCAGCTGGACATTTTTGTTCATTACTGTTTGGCATTTCATCATGGAAAGAGTTACGCCTGAACAACGTTTACAAATCATTCAATTTCATTACGAAGATTTACGATCTGTAAAGAATGTGTTTCGGGCGCTTCGTTCAACCTATGGTCAACATAATCGGCCTACTGAGCGTACCATTCGCAACAACATCACCCATCTTGAGACCCAGCATTCATTCTTGGATAATATTCGACCGAATAGACCACGTCCAGCACGCAGTGAAGAAAATATAGCGGCCGTAACCGATTCGGCGCCCTTCGCCGCAACTAGGACTGACATGTGGAACTACTTGGGTATTTCACGTCGAGATCTTTAATTGGAAGCGTAAAAAATACAGCTTGTGCAAGAACTGAAGCCGCTCGACCTTCCCAAGCGACATCGCTTCGCTCTATGGGCTCTTGAAAACTTCTAAGAAGATTCGGCGTTTTCGAGCCAAATTTTGTTTATTGATGAGACCCTTTTCTGGCTCAATGGGTATGTAAACAAGCCAAACTGCCGAATTTGGGACGAAAGGTAACCTGAAGAGATTCAAGAGCTGCCATTTCATCCTGAACAAAACAAGGGTTTGGTGTGGTTTGTGGGCTGGTGGAGTCATCGGTCCGTATTTCTTCACAAGTGATGCCGGTGATAACGTTGCCCTCAATGGCGACCGTTATCGTGCCATGATAACTGAATAGTTGATGCCTAAAATTGAAACTCGTGGTCTTCGTGATATTTGGTTTCAACAAGACCACGCCACTTACTAGACAGCGCATCAGTCATTGGATTCATTGAGAGAACGCCTTGGAGCAAAACATCACGCCAGTTACCAGTCGAAATGCTCGAAGGAGTCAGGGAAAACGGATGGACCATCTGAGACGTAGCCACGGCCAACATTTGAAAGAGATAATCTTCAAAAAATAAATGCCAAAGAATGTTCTTTCGAATGATAATAAACGTTTCCCGTTAAGTTTGAATTTTTTGTGTTTTTTTTTCTTTAAAAAAGTAGGGAACCCCGGAATGGATCACCCTTTATATTTATAATAAATATTTTTTATTAAATGTACAAATTAATTCGGTCTGTTCTCAAAAAATGGTTCCACCTGCAAGTTGTGGCTGATCTTACTTTTATGGAAAAGGTTTTTTTTACGGGGGAGGATGAGTAAAGTGTCTGCCGCATCATCATTGCATCGTCACGACAATGGTAAGGTCTCTAAAAACTCAACAAAAACACCTCTGCTACTTGCGTCCGGGTCCCACTTTTTCTTACATAGTACGGTCTCTACGTAGTGTGATATATTTTGCCAGTTTGCGTCTTTCTGAAGCATTGCTGGTACGATGTTGTGCCCGTCCAGAGGACCCAACAGGCTACCTAGTGCCTCTCGTTTTGTTTGCCATCGTTTGCATTTTAAAAATGAATGGTCGGCACTGTCTTCGATAGCATGTATGCAAGACGTCTCTTCTGCTTTACTAAATTTGTGGTTGTATTTTCGAAAGTAGCCATGTCCGTGTAACATCTGAGTGACAAAGTAGTTCACTTCCACGAATTTTCTCTTTGTCCAGAGTTTCACGTCCGTAATAGGCCTGGTGGTCCATTTGACGCAAGTTCCTGGTCCCCAGTCTCTTGCGTTTCCCCATATTCTTTGGTTTTTATAGTCCCAAATTTCCTTTCTCTCTAGTGCCAGGAGTTGCTTAGGTACACTTCCCGTTATCACCAGAACGGCTTCACTTGACACCGTACAGTATGCTGACGCTACCCTTAATGCTGCTGTACGATAAACTTTGGCTGTAATCTTGCGCCGGTTATTTTTCTTTAATGTGTTTGCCCATAGCTCTGCACCATAGGGTAAAATACTAATAGTTGTCGACATTAGTAGTTTTCTTTTCTCCTGCGTAGGTCCCCCGATGGACATCATCCATCAACAATATTCATAATGAATCATCATTTGCTTCTGACAACATTTTTTTTTGACTCTTCGAAAAGGTCCAGATTTGGGTTAAATAAGCAGCATTTGCGGAAGTTTTGTTTTTCTATTTTAGCTGAAAGAAAAGTGTAGCTGAAGCTCACCGATTACTTGAAGAAATTTATAAGAAATTTTGCCTACTGATAAGTCATGCAGGGAGTGGTTTGGAATCTTCAAAAGTGATGTTCTTAGCACGGAAGACAAAGAGCTTGTTCCCCAACCCAAAATATTTGAAGATGACGAAGTAGAGACTTTACTGGATCAATAACCATGCTAAACGCAAACTGAACTCTTTATCGACTACAACTAATTCATTCGAGTCATGCATTAGCGAAAAACGGTCAAAAATGACCGAAATACATGACAAGGTGATTTTGCAACATGACAACACTTGGTCGGACTTGGCTGTAATGACCAAAAATTACCTGGAAACGCTGAAATGGGATGTATTACCCCATATTTTCATAGTTTTATCCTTCAGACCTTGCTCCTTCCGACTACTGGCTTTTCGATGGATACAAAGCCTTTTTAAGAAATTGAAAAATGGCTCAATGAACAAAGGACACAGAAGACAAATTTTTTTAGAGGTGGTATTCGAAAATTACCGGAGATATGAGGAAAAGTAGTCGCTTTTGATGGTCAGTACTTTGAATGATGTACTTTTTATTTTTATTTTGCAATAAACATCACTTTTTAAGCACAAAAACGGACGGATAGTTTCTATAGATTTAAAGAAAATTTAAAACAGATATCTGAATATAAATGGTCTTGCTGCAACCCTAAGTTAACACACTGTGCTAAATTATAAAAAAAAAAAATTGCCTAAATATAGGCAAGGTTATGATGATTTTTGTCACAGCTCCTAAATGTAGGCAACATTATTTTTTTTTCATAAGTTATGTTTAACCCAATAAGTTTCAAAGCAATACTTTGAATGATGTACTTCTTAATTCTCTATAAAAACACTATTTTGAAGACGAAAAAACGTATAATTATTTTCTGCGATCAAACGTATTAATTCTGACACATAAATTTATTAAATTATTATTAATTAAATGTTTCTAAAATTGTCTACTGACTTTTTACTCTTTATTAAATTCATTAATTATATAATATTTTCGTAGTAGAATTTTTTTTAGTAAAACTTAAAACAAAATAATGAAATTAAATCAGTTAAATTAAAATAAAAAGTACACAAAACAATAATTTTTGGCAAATTAAAAAAAATTGTTTAGCCTGATATTTTTATTTGTATTTTTTGAAAACTATATTCATACTTAATAAATAATAGTAATTTTATATTCATAAAAGTCCACCAACATTTTACTATTAAGGTCGGTATGTATCTCTAGCGAGAAAAACTCATATATTTCGTGGATGGAAAAATGTAGTAGACAATGAAATTTGCTGCAGATGATTTGCTATTGTGAACAGCTCTTTACAAAGGAAGAAGATATGCAAACGTAAATAAACAAAAAGGAAAACATGAGTTGAGCGCGGTAAATATTTGTTGCGGATTATGTATACTAACGTTTTCAATTGCTAAAAATAAAAAAAGGTGTAGAAATTGATGAAAAAACTAAAAACATTACATAAACTGCTTTTTAAGCTTCATTTAATACGTTTGAAAATTTGTCTTCCTCTTGTTTCTCGCGAAATATATATGAGACCATTTATTTCGCTCGGAAACTTGTGTTGCCGTGCTTTCGTATTTGCTTAAAAACTTTAGAAATAAACAGTAGAAAATGGAGTTTTTTTCGTTCGAGGTCCGTACTGCTTCTTAAAAAAGTTTTTCCGCGCATCGTTTTTTTGCACTTTTTTATAAAGAATTTTTTCTTTTCGTAAGAGCTGCATAACGACCTTTAGAACAATCTTTTACATTTCTATATTTATTTATTATAAATATTTCTAAAAGAAACAAATTTATATATTTAAGAAATAAATCTATTTATTTAATACTTAAATTAGATTTTAAAAGTTTTCGAACTTTTACGCTTCGAAAAAATATATGAAATTAATTTGCTGCAAAGGAAAAATATTTTTTTAATAAAATTAGTTAACTAATAATTTTTGTGAATTATTTTTTGCTAAAATTGTATTATAAATCTAGCATTATTTTACTTTTTATAAAGTTTTCTTAAACACTTTTTTAACTATTTATTGCTTTCTTTTTTCAAAAAAGATTTTTTTAACGGTTTTAATATAAATTTAAAAAAAATTTATTCTAACATCAATTTAAATTAATATTATTTTTAAATTAAGTTCTATATCTTAAATTTTTAGTTTTTATTTTAATTTTAATTATTTTATTAATTTTAGTTTTAACAAAGATGTTAAATTTAAAGATAATTTAATCCTGACGTAGGTCCTCAAAAAAAAAAAAAAAAAAAAAAAATTGAAGCATACTTTTAAGCGCTACTAAGAAAATCAAAGCAAAAGTCAAAGGGAACAGTGAAAAAAATACCGTAAAAAGGGAAAAATACAACGGATAATACATACTCATACCAACACTATATGCTGCTAAAAGTAAGATAACAAGTCGTCTGTGGTACGTTGACTACATGGAATAGTATGCACAGCGATGCTGCCATAATCCGCTGGTATAAAGAGCAGGGCGTCCTTAATATCGGCCAAACAATACAAAGTAGTAGCAGAAGAAAACACACATGCATATAAGAAAACGAGCATAAAGGTTCAAAATGTATGCATGTACATCGAAATGTGTTTATATTTGTATTTGTATGCGCTTAGCACGTCTTAACCGCCACCATTAAAACGCACTGCAGGCGACAGTACGGGTGCCAAGAAAGTCATCAATCTTTGCCAACAGGGAGAACGAACAAAGCGTGTGTACACACACACATACATGTATGCAAATATACATATGTATATATTTACATATTTGTATAGAGGATGAAAAAATAAAGTAGCAGTGAAAAATATTAAAGTTGAGAAAGGCTGCAAGAAGAAGGCATTGTTTGTAGTTGAAAAAATTTTATGCGAGTAAAAGCACAAAAATTTCGCTGTGACGCTTGTAAATGCGTGGAGAAAAAGCGTTGATTTTATTTATGGGCTACAGCGGAGAGTGTCAGCGGTGTTCTTAGTAAAAAAATAGGATAAAAAATATACTCAGAATCAGCTGTGAAGTTCTCGAACGCAATTTTATGATTGAATACGTTTTTATAAATATATTTGTACATATGTAGCTCGAAATGAAGTATATTTGATATCCTACCACCTTTCTTCATGAGGGAGGAATAAAATAAAATAAAAAATTATAAAAAAAAATTTCATTGGGTTATCTAAATTTTTTCTATAAACTCTGCTCATTTGATTTTTACTTTGGAACTGATCCATAGTCCTTATTTAAATTTCATGCTGCTAATTAGAGCAAGAAGAAGAATTCGTGAACGATCCCCATTAAAACAACAATGTTATCCAAGCATTTAAGCGGGTTGCGAAAAGTTGGTATAGAAGCTCGACTAAGCATCTTCTTTTGCTTCTTCTTTTCTTCTTCTTCTTCTTCTTCTTCTTCTTTGGCGTACTCAATGCTTACGCGATTACAACTGAATCAACAATAGCGCGTCACTCGTCCCCTCTCTTCGTTGTTTGGCACCATTGAGAAGTACCAAGTGAAACCAAATCGCTCTCCACCTCATCCTTCTAATAGATTAGAGGTGTACATGTTTCCTCTGCTTTCACCGGCGTGTATTCCTCGAACAATTTCAAAGCTGAAGCGATTTCATCCTTTCATTTTGGATGACATGACCTAGCCAGTGTAGCCGCTGTCTCTTGATTCCCTGAACTATGTCAATCAGTCGCCGTATATGCACCATATATCAGGATGGGAGTGATGAGTGACTTGTAGAGTTTGCTCTATGAGAGAGGACATAACTTTTAAATTGCCTACTCAGTCCAAAAGTAACACAATTTTTGCAGGAGTGCTCTGGTTCAATACCATACCCATTCACCTGTCTTTTTTGTCTAACCTGGAGAAAGCAGAACTGTCATGCTCCATTACGGACTGACATTATTTTGACTTTAATTTGCCTTAATTTCTATTATTATTTAAGATGAACGGTTGACAAAGTAATTTTTAGTGTTAAATTGTCCCTCACTTACATACATATGTATTTATGTAGGCAAAAAAATGTAAATGAGAGGCTTTCATTAAATTCATTTATAAATATTTTACATTCCGCTTACTTAGCTCAATAAAATCCGTCCTTTTTTTCCAGATTTCATCATTTATATTTCACGTTTTTCCTTCTTTTTATTTGACCTCAAGCGTCCCGCTTTCGAATCTCAAAGTAAAAAAAAAACACGATGATAGCAAATACGTAATAAAAAATAAAAAAATAAAATTAAAATAAAATTAAGAGTGAAAAGCGGAATAAGACAAATCTCTTTAGAAGAGCACGTCATGAGCTCATCACGGTGATGAGGAGCGGAAATGGCAGGACAGTTCGCTAAGTAAGAAAAAAAAAAAAGTATGAGATTCTAAATTTCAAGCGAAAATAAAGTAAATGAATGACATAAGATAAAATAAAATATCTAAAATACAGTTAAATAAAAATAAAAAAATAAAATAAAGTAAAATCAATTAAAAAAAAAATAAAAAAATTAAAAAAAAATATTAAAAAAATTAATATAAAAAAATAAATAAACTTAAATTAAATTAAATAAAAAATTATAAAAAAATAATAATAGCGAATAATAAAAATTAAAAAAAAAATTCAATAAAAAATTTTAATAAACTAAAATAAAAAAAAATAAAAAAAAATAAAAGAAAATCCTATGTATAAAAAATATGTAAAAATAGAATAGAATATTAAGATAAAAAATTAAATAAAAGGAAATTAAATTATAGAATTAAATCTAAAAAAAATAAATAGAATAAAATAAAATAAAAAATAGCAAAAAATTAAATATTCATTTAAAAAAATTTTAATTAAAAAAAAATTGAATGCAATAAAATTAAAAAATGAAGTTGAATAAAATTATACAAAATTTAATAAAAAAGAAATAAAAAAGAAATAAAATTAAATAAATTTAAATTAAAAAAACTAAAGTGAAAAAAAATAAAAAAAATAAAAAAATTATTTAAATAAAAATAATATTTTCCAATAAAATAAAATAAACAAAAACAAAACATTTAAAATGAAATAAAATAAAAATTAAATAATATTAAGTTAAGGAAAGAAATAAATGAGTAAAATTGATTAAATAATTTTAAATTGTTTTTAATTTTTTAATTTATTTTTCCATATTTGTGGTTCGCTCTCCAACCTCTTGGTTATAAAACCTGGCAGCGGATTAGTTTTGTGCCACAATGATTTATCTCCTTGTACTCAAACTTACAGTGGCGGACAAATATCTACATGCATACCCTGTTTTCGTTGTGAATTGAAAGTCCAAAAGGTTTATTAGAAAATTTAACGATACAGTTTATTTCAACTGCTTTCCCTTATCATTAAAAAACACCAAAAAATAATTTTTTAACGTAAAATGGTAAAGCTATGACAAAAAAAGTGCAAATCCAACATTTACAAAAGTCTACATACAGCACATGCATAACTTATCATAGCGCAAAAACTTTGATTAATATCAGGTAACCTGATCTTTTTAGTATTTAGTTGGTTCACCGTTTGTATCAATAACAGCTTGAAGCCGTCGTGGTATCGAAGCTATATTGTCCCAAGCTTCAATAAGACTTTCTTTGAATAAATCTGATTTTCTCTAATTTTTCGCTCAAAAATCTCCCAGATATATTCAATAACATTCAAATCTGGGCTTTCAGGTGGCACGTGCGTGCCTTGGAACATGATAAAGTAACCAATCCTTAACAATATGGACCATATGCTTTGGCTCTTTATCATGTCCAAAGATCCAGCCTGCGCCAAGCTCCAAACTGTCCACCAAGTGCTTCAGATTAGCTTCGAACAATGACTTATATTTCAACCGATCCATATACTCTCAATAAAAACAAGTTTTCTAACTCCAGATGCCGCAACCGCTCCCTAAACTATTACGTTTCCGCCACCATGCTTCACTGTTGATACCATATTTTTGGCGTTAGGTGCAGTGTTTTCTTTTCTCCGAATTTTTGATCTTCCATCACTGCCGAATATATTGAACTGCGGTTTGTTTGTAAACAAGACTTTTTGCCAAAAATTTATTCCCTTTTCTAAATGGCATTTAGCGAACTCCAAGCGAAGTTTACGATTTTTTTTTTAGAAATAAGAAGCTTTTTACGTGGAATTCTACTGTAGAAGTTGTTATCGTTCAGATCTCTTCGAATTGTACTTGAATGAACACACTTTCTTAATGAGCTTGCGATGTTTTCGGTTAATTTTGGAGCAGTAACTTTAGGATTATCATTCACTTCCTTCAGAATAAAGCTGATATCTCTTGGAGTCAGTTTCTTCGGGCGGCCAACACGCGGGTTTTTTCGTTTTTCAAAGTTATTTATAATGGTCTGCCCCTTTGGTGGACTTAAGATTAAAATTTTGTACATTTCACCATACGATTTCTTCTCTTTTCTGTGCTGAATAACCAAGACTCGTACGTCAATGGACATTCCTTTTCGCGGAGCCATTGTTGATGCTAATGTGTTTAAGCCACAACTAAATTCAATAGCAGCAAATTAGAAAACATAATTAAAAAAAAAAATAGTAAAAAAAGGTACCTAACCGCCACAACAACACAGCATATCGACATAACTGCTAGTAAGCCCGTGGTGTATGGAGACTTTTGTCAATGCTATTTTTGCGTATTTTGACCATAATTATTTTATTATTTTATTTTTTGTTAAAGAATTTGGATTGGTTTCAATACATGTGTTTAGAAAAGGATTTAAAATAAAACTATATACCTATGTTTTTCAGCGAAGCGATAGTACTTTCTACACTACGAATTCAGCTGGTGTATCTAGACTTTTGTCCGCCACTGTATCTTCAGGTCTCGGCTCAATTTTATATGATTGTTATCTGTCTTTTTCAAATGTTTGCTCGAATTTGTTGGCGTTTTTGCTTTTTCCATTCTACTACATTATTCTGCTAATGATGTCCTGATGCCAGTGGCGATGTCTACTACAAATTACTTTTGTTCGAATCATTTGCTTTTGTCCATAGATTTAACACATATCGCTATTTGAAAATCAAGTTGATTTTGTTCTCTCTCTCTCTCTCTCTTTCCGCCTCTCTCTTTCTCTTCCTTCCCCTTTCTCTTCCTTCAGTGAGTTTGGATGCCAAAATGTTTGTATGTATATAAATGTGCATTTATTTATTACATAAGTATTTGTTAAGTATCGTTTGACTACTATTATTATCAATCTATTTATTTATCATGTTGAAATTTGTTGTAGTTTTGTTGTGAGGTTTTTGATTTTATTTTGTTTCAAAACAATTTATTAGGTTGGGTCGATGAGTGAACATATATTCATCTCATATATATTTTGCTATTGTAGTATTTACTCGTCCTTCGCTTGTTTGCCTTACGGCAATATGTCTCTTTGACGTTGTTTTTTTTTTGCCCCTCATTTTCTATGTTCTTCAAAATATAGTAAAAGTAGAGGAGTAGAGTTGAAGACACTGGAGGTAGTTTCTGTTTGAAAATGTGTTAGGAAGTCCTCGTTAAGTGAAGTCTTTGAAGTACATCAATTGTGTCACATATTTTAGTATATTTGTGGTGGCAAGAGGTAGGATAGTAAGGAAAATTCCGACTTAAAAGTACTTAAATTCAATGAGGGCAAAAATGTTATTCAATCCTGGCACTAAGAACTATGTCATGTTATAGAGAATGTAAGTGGAAAAGTGGTTCAGAAATATTTTTACTAATAAGAATTCAAAAGGGCTAATGAATGTGAAAAGATTTATTCTTTTATAAAAGGATTCAATGCCAGTTGTAATGACACTTGAGAAGATATCTGCTAAGAATGAGGTTTTATAGAATTGTCTGAATGACATAGCCAGTCAGTGAGCTCGCTTCCCTACTGACTACCTTGGTTTATACTAAAGAGTGATCTAAGTAGAGGTACTTTTTTCAATAGCCTTTTTTCGCAAGATCGCACTGAGTTGTTTCAAACTGCCATGTTATTTTTGTTCAGTATTGTTTGGCATTTCATCAAGGAAAGACTAACGCCTGAACAATATTTACAAATCATTCAACTTTATTACGAAAATTCACGTTCTGTAAAGAATGTGTTTCGCGCGCTGCGCTCAACTTATGGTCAACATAATGGGCCTACTGAGCGTACTATTCGCAACACCATCACCCATCTGGAGACCCAGCATTTATTACGGGATAATAATCGACCAAATAGATCACGTCCAGCACGCAGTGAAGAAAATAAAGCGGACGTAGCTGAGAGTGTACCCGAAGACCGTTGAGAGTCCATTCGTCTCCGCTCGCAGCAACTCGGACTGACGTATGGAACTACTTGGCGCATTTTACGCCGAGATCTTAAATTGAAAGCATACGAAATACAACTTTTGCAAGAACTGAAGCCGCTCCACCATCCCAAGCGACATCGCTTCGCTCTATGGGCTCCTGAAAAGTTCCAAGAAGATCCGACATGTTCGAGCCAAATTTATGTTCAGCGCTGAGGCCCATTTCTGGCTCAATGGGTATGTGAAAGCAAAATTGGGACGAAGAGCGACCTGAAGAAATCCAAGAGCTGCCATTTCGTACAGAAAAAACAACGGGTTGGTGTGGCTTGTGGGCCGGTGGAATCATCGGTGCACATTTCTTCAAAAATGATTCCGGTGATAATGTAACCGTCTATGGCGACCGTTATCGCGTTATGATAACTGACTATTTGATGCCCACAAATGCATCAATCAATGGATTTATTGAGAGAACACTTCGGTGAGCAGATAATTTCACGTTAGACTTTTTCCTGTGGGGATATGTAAAGCCTATGCCACAATCCCGCTTCTATTCAGGCCTTGGAGTAAAACATCACGCTGAAACGTAGCCGCGGGCAACATTTGAAAGAGGTAATCTTCAAAAAATAAACGCCAAAGAATGTTCTTTCGAATGATAATAAACAATTCCCCATTAAATTTGAATTTTCTGTGGTTTTTCCTTGAAAAAAGTGAGGAACCTCGAAATGAATCACCCGTTAATAGACACTCTAAGTATCCTATTCGGTCTTCCATACTCCTTGTTATCATAGGAATTAGCATTTGAAATTATAGTTAATCTACAAAACATATAACGGTGACCCTTTCAAATGCATAAACGAGGTTTGTCCTATTCCAGTTCTCGAGAAACGTTGTTAAAGGCCGGTGATAAAGAAAATAATATTTTCGTTTTTTGGATAGAAATTCAAGCTTTTGACGAGGAACTAACTGATTCTTAAAATCAAGCATGTTTCAACATATACACACACCTTAAACCATACAAAATTACACTGTGTGTGACCCTCTCTATATGCGTTGTGAACTATGTTCCTACACGCTCGTCACTTTACATTCATTTTGCCAAAAAAGGCAGTCAAGGAGGCTGACGCAACCACACGTAGGTCAAATAAAATATTTACTTTGAAAACTTTTCACCCGCAGGTAAGTGAGTGTCTACGGTTGTGGAGTGCTCATGAAGGCCATTACCGGCCGCAAGTAATCACCGCAACCACTCATGTGAATGGGAAATATAAAAGGAACGTGCGTCTATGCGACACACACAATCACACTAACAATCACACTAACAATCACACTAACAATCATTTCTGAAAATAATACATAAAATCGAAGGCGAGAAGGTCAGCACTTCCTTTTTAAGAATTATTGGTAAATGCCCTTGGGGTACAATCTAATGGTTGGGGTATCGTCCTTTTCGCAATAATTCTATATTAAATGATTGTCATTAGAAGGGAGTAATGATGCCAGTTCGTATGCTTGTCGACTTGACGCCCTCTGTGTTTGTGAATATATTGTTGTCCAAGTGTCTGCCATGGTCATGAGTGACTTGAGGTCACTCGGCCCTAAATCGACAGTGAGGCTTGATAGTGCTAATAATAATAATAATAATAATAATTTTTTCCACTCACGTGCGTAACACATAAAAGCAGGGAGACTTTAAAAAATTCACTGAAAATACTATTTTATTTTTAGTTATTGTATAAATCACATTAGGGTGGTACTTATCGTTATGAGCAAAGTTTATTATAATAGAAAACTGAAAACGTTTAGATAGAAGCTCTTGAATAAAACAAATCAAGCAGGTTTGATCATTGGAGATCTTTGCAGCAGCTAAATTGTGATATGGCTACGATGGTATTCCCAAGCTTAAGGAGATATTTTTATGAGGCTAGAAACATTTGTTTAAATCCCGAGCTAGGTTCCAGAATATAAGCTCATATTTCAAAGATTGCAAGTGCTATACAAATATTTTCTCTTCAGTAGCGCTGAAAAGCTATTTCATAGTGGTCATGCCTCTTAGACTGAGCTTCTTTACACGCAGAAGAGGCAAGGAATCAAACTACTTCGTTAGACTATTTGGAAACTGCTTATCTTCACTGAAAATATTCATTCAATTATTAGTTTCCAGGACTGTAATAGTTTGATGTGCGTAAAGACGGACTTTTTCTCCAGACCTCTGAGACATACGACAGCATCACTTAACGCAACAATTTTGACAAAATTTCATTCAAATATGCATTACCATATCCGGTATGGTCTACATCAGAAAATGAAATATATTTTTTGCGGGACCTGCATATTGATTTTAAGAGCTGTGCGCTGTCATGCGAAGAGAAGAGATTAACAACGCTCTTGACGCATGATTGTAGTTGTTCAGCGTTTTTTCTTTTGCACATCGCAGCCCGAACGCATCACGTAGTGGTGTTGTGGGCTGAGAGCGTACAGCCATACTCTTGAGTTCCACACAAGAGTTCTCAACCATAATCCCTCTCTTCCCAATAGTGGCTCGTAATTTCTCCAGCTAACCGCTCCAATTTGCATTAATCTCCCCTCAGAGCACTTTATTAAATTGATCAGCTCTTCAGTGGTATCGAGTTTTATTACGGTAGCTGTGGAAATTTACGGCATATTTGGAGGTAATGACGACGTCTTGTATTCTAAATTTTTCATGTTGTTGATATCACAGTATACAAGCCAGGTATCTAATTGTCTGGAGAGCGGTCTTTTTACACACGCACGTTTATATGATGGCAAAAGAAATTTGAAAACAACCAGTACCCAATTAAAAGTAAAAAACTCTGGAGTGCAAAAACATATTTACAGCGACGTGAAGCCCATTTCTGGCTCAATGGGTATGTAAACAGGCAAAATTGTCGCATTTTGGACGAAGAGCAACCTGAAGAGATTCAAAAGCTCCTATTTCATCTAGAAAAAACAACGGTTTGGTGTGGTTTGTGGGCCGGTGAAATCATCGGTACATATTTATTGAAAAATGATGCTGGTGAGAACGTAACCATTAATGGCGACCGACATTTGGTTTCAACATGACGGCGCCACATCCCACACATCGCATCAATCAATGGATTTATTGAGAGAACACTTTGGAGAGCAGATAATTTCACGTTTTGGGCTGGCGGATCGGCCAACAAGATTGTGTGATATCAAACCGTTAAACTTTAATCTGTGGGGATATGTAAAGTCTAAAGTCTATGCAGAAAATCCCGCTTTGATTCAGACCTTGGAGCAAAACATCACGCGTGCCATTCGCCAGTTACCAATCGAAATGCTCGAACGAGTCATCGAAAATTGGACCATGTGAGACGTAGGTAGCCGCGGTCAACATTTGAAAGAGATAATCTTCAAAAAATAATTGCCAAAGAATGTTGTTTCGAATGATGATAAACAATTCCCCATTAAATTTGAATTTTCGGGGTTTTTTCTTTAAAAAGGTAGGGAGCCTCAAAAAGGATCACCCATAGAACTGTCTAAGTAAGATCTCATACCAGCTATCAGCCATAAGTAATCAATCATTTCAATGCTCATATTACCAAGGATTGTATCTCTGCCAAAAAGTGCTAGAAGATGCAGCTGAAAAGCTCTCAACTACTACAGAATTTGGTTCTAGTTCAGGTAATCTAGAAATATTGGGAGACACTTTCGTCGTCGGTGGTATGAACGAACCTCGGTAAGGCTTGAAGTAGGTAAGTAGCAGAAGTATAAGAAATAAATACACAAAAATTTATACTGACCATATCAGAGTGACGAGTTGGAATCGGCCATATCGGATCACTATAACATATAACTCCCATATTAATCTCAAAATGCATGCATAAGTCCACAAATCTTTCTGTTTTTCTTCTTATTTTATCTATCGAATTAACAAAAGTTTTGAACTGTCATTTCGTTAGCAATACTCAAGAACAACAAAAATTGACACATAAAAGAGAGCTAAGAAAAAGTCAAAGTGTCTATTGACGAACAAAAGTGTGCTAAAGTGCTTTGTGTAGCTTTTTTCACGGCAGCTAAAACACCTGCTGCTAAACACGTGAAATAGAAATGTGAAAGCGTGTAATGGAAAGAGAAGCGAGGATAGGCTAAATATAAAAATGGGGAAAGTTTCATCAGCAGGCCTACCACGTGTAGACAGTTATATAAAGCAGCAGTGCTGAAGTTCATTTTAGAGCGACACAAGCCAGGTTGAGTTTCACTAACAATGAACTCTTATTTTGTATAAAGATTTAGCTTTACGTTGTAAAATATTTTTTTTTTAGCAAAACTAAAGTATCATCAGCGCAAGCTGAGGCGATTTTATGACTTTAAAAGCGAGCTAAAAGTGAACTGAGGCTCTGGAGTCCATCAGCGCTTATAAAGCTTTTATCTACAAAGCCATAAACGAGTAGGTACATACATATGTATATACAGGTATACTGGATGTTAAAGTACAGTTATGAAATTTTCGTTACAAATATTTTTTTCTTACTAGTGTTTGTAGTTATTGTTACTTTTGCCCTCCCAAAAACAGTTTCTGTGTTGAACTTTCGTTTTTCTTTTTTTTCTTTTTTCTTTTTTTTTTCTGTTTTTCTCCACTATGTGACACGCCATCAAAAACGCATTAAATACTTATGACCATCGAAGTACATAGCCAACGCACACATACTTTCATACAACCGTACATAGTTGTAGACGAGCAAGTGGCTTAGCATTTTTTACGAGCTTGTCGTTTATCTAAATTACCACCATACATCCGTCCATTTCGTATGTCCGTTAGTCCGTTGGTCGTCACATTGATAGAGCTCGTTTCGACTCACTCTCTCTCCCACTCACTCACCAACAATTTACGCTCACATTAGACGCTGTAGCAGCGGCCGAAATTCCATTATGCCTGTCCGTTGTGTGCCTTAAAAGTGTTCACCACTAACAGTGGCGGAGTGTGGGGTGTTTGCCAATAACCACCATTGGGAAATTTCCACGTCTTTTTTGAGGCAGTTTTTGGTTCTTAAACATTTAAGTGGCAAAAGTAGACGTTTACAAGTCCATTAAATATAAATTGTGGTTGTTTGTGTAGATTGTTTGAAAACTTGATATATTTTATGGCCTGACATTACAAGTGCCATCTGCTACTAAAGCCACATTTTCTCAGCGCTTATTTTGCATAAAAGCTGACCTTTAAATATATTAAGCGTTTTTGTGTTAGCGCTCTTAGAGAACTACTTAAAATTTGACATTTTTCGAGGTTGAACACTAGTAGACATCTTTCCCAAAACACTGACTTCGCACCATAATATCACAATTTGTTTCTCTTCCTTCAAACCCACTACAATGAACGTTCTTCGAAGCCTACATAATGATAAGTGAAGAGCCTTGATTCTCTTATGAAGGTTTTCTGAAGGCATACAGACACCTTATACGAGCAACTGCGCCCCAGGTGTTCTTGGACATTCAGAAAATGTTCTAAAATACACCTTTATTGCGTGGAAAGCTCCAGTAAGCCAAAAACTTTTCTGCTTTCGCAAATAAATATGAAAAAATAACACTGGAGTTTAAAAAAAAAAAAAAATTATTTTCTGATGAGATCAATTTTTGTGAGGTGCCCTTCCTACCATAGTAAAACACATTTTTTCGGCAAAATTAATTTTTTTAAATCCAACATCGTTCCTTTTAGGAGTGATTCGCAGATTATGGCGACCCTCCAACCATTTTTGTAGTACAATTTGTCTTTTGCTTCAAAATAGGCCCCAGTTTCGGTGATTACTTCTTCATTCGACGAAAATTTCTTCTCAGAGAGCATTTTTTTGAGATCTGAGGCAATTTCTAGTTCACTGACTTGTGACACGATGCATTGTCATAGTGAAAGAGCAATTCCCTTTTCTTCAAATGCGACCGTTTTTCGGCGAGATCGATTTTCAAGCGGTCCAATATTACTATGTTATAATCTCTGTTGATGGTCCTTCTCCTTTCAAGGTAGGCAATGAAAATTATTCCATGCGCATCCCAAAATACAGACGCCATAACCTTGCCAGCCGACTATTGCCGTTTTCGATGCTTTGGAGCTGGTTCATCATACGCAGTCCACTCGCATAACTGTCGATTGGATTTCGGAGTGAAATGGTGGAGTTAAGTTTCATCCATTTTCACATATCGACGCAAATACTCGGTTTTATTACGCTTAAACACCTCAAGACACTGCTCCGAATCATCAACTCCTCGTTGTTTTTGATCAAAAGTGAGCTTCACAGAGCTTTCTCATACCCAAATATTAGTGAATCATAGGATATAAATGTTCAGTTCATATCCTGAGAGTACCTGCTATTTCATTCAATTTCAATTTGCGTGCATTAAAAATCAATTTGCGGATTTTTTGTAGTTTTCGCTGAAAAAAAACCTCTTTTGGACATCTTCTGCGTTGACCGTCTTCGGTGCTCATTCCACCAAGTCGAGACTACACTTGCCATACCAATCCTTGATGGTTGATTTTCCTGGGGCAGTGTCCGAAAACTCGTCATCAAGCAAAGTTTTTGTTTCAACTGTATTTTTTTCCTTCAGAAAGCAATATGTTATCAACACGCGACATTCTTTTTAATCAATTTTTTTCACAATAACAACAGTTGCTTCACTCAAAATGCTATAATTCACAAACTAATGATTCGCCACTTGTGAAATTCACGTTTTTTTAAGGTTATGAACAACTCATGTATTGGAATACCATTACGAAAAAGATGAAAGTTATTAGATATCAAAAGAGGAGCATGCTGAGGGGTCTAAAAAACTGGTGAGTTCATAGACTAAGGGAGAGGCTCAAACAAGCTATTTTTATAATCATTTGTTCTTTTCTTCGATATGTGAATTATTTTTTATTCAAATAGATTGGTACAGTGGATGTCTGTCGACGCATCAGTCCTTTAAGAGGCCCAACACCTGAATAAGAATCCTCTCACACTACCATGTCTTCTATGAAATACACACATACATTGTATATTATATTGATGGCATGCTTTTCAGAAGCTGTAAACTATTACAGGCTTATCGTGAAGTAGGATACTAGTCCTACCAATTCTTCACTATCCTTAATGAGATCTTGACTATCTTGGAACTTTCTAGCCATATTCGAATTTGTCTTATTAAAGGTAACTGATATGGAAGGTTCACTCAGTGCGATTGCTAATTTTTTTTATCCAGTAGCTATAAATATGAGTTTTTTACCCCAGCTGCTAGGCTTGGTTTCCATGAGAGCTTCCTGTCTGAAATTAGTTAGGATTTTTAAGAGAAGCTTTTATTTCGCTTCAGAGATGCACTCGGAGGGTTTGAAATTCCCCGCCTAGGGGCGGCCGTAATTAGAAAAACTAATATTATACAATTTTGGATGTTGGTCAGTCATGACATGAACCATTGTATTCCGGATAACAATATGTACTGCTAATCCCTCGGGTTTTGCGGCCGCAACACACACAATATATAATCCCTCAATTTTCTAGATCTAATAACATTTAAAATTTTATTCATTGTTGTCAAAGTGTAGAGAAAGGGACATAGCAGACCTCCATGGGGTGTATAGAGCAGATCTACACCTCGCTGCAAGCTTCCATTTTTTTTTTTATATAAGAGTGTAAATTTCGTTTTTGAGTTTATTTCAATATGACGTACCGTATTTTTAAATTCACTTAATTTGTAATCATATCGAAAATGATGGCGAAAGCTGAGAAAATAATGGATGTTGTTCTATCAAATAATTAAATTTGTCCTATAAATATTTGAGGGTAATTCCTGTTAGTTTTGGTATGACATTAAACCATATACTGAATTTAAGCGAAAACAAAGACCATCGCGAAGAAGCCTGATATGTTTAATATGGAATGGCAGTATTGCTATAGAAAGATAATATTTCTTGATTTTTTGTAGATTTTTCGTAGCTTTTTAATTATTCATAGTTATCAACCAAAATTAAACCCTTAAAATGCTGATTCATCAAACCTTTAATCCTGGAACATCTACTTTCTCCTATTTTAATGTTAACAAAGAATGTTATATAGAAGCATGAGCTAGTGTGTATGTTTTCTGTTAAATTTCAGCTCATTTTTTCACAAATTTTGGTAATTAAATAAATATTATTTCCGCAATAGCCGAATAGTTAGCAGCACGTGCTGCTATTCTGAAGGTCAGGTTTCGAGTTCTGCTTTGGCCGACAACCAAAATTATAGAGAAATAGAAGATCCGGCCGCAGGTTGCTGTGGTTTTCAGCATTTTGTTAAATTTATACTTTATATTTGGTATTGTAAAGGATAGGAGGTATGTAACAAAGATAATCAGAGATTAGTTGAGTTTTCGCTTCTCAAGGTCCTCCAGGGCAGTTTTTATGTGAATACCTCGAGATAATGCGAAACGCCACTACTCTGATCTAACATATGTTTACGCACAATTACGTTAAACATATGTATTTACATAAGCATAACCTTCTGCAGCTATGGTTGCAACAGCTCCATAAAACTCATAACCAGCTGCAGACACAGTATATTAACATATTGATTTTCAACAAACGGTTTTTCGGAAATAAACAATTCTAAATGTTAATATAGGCAAAGAGTTATCAGCTTACTTAATTTAAAAATTTAATTAATTTAAAAATCGACACTGAACCATAAATGTTTTAATAATTTTTTTCAATTAATCGAAAAACAAATTTGATTTTTTTTACGAATAAGTCACTTCCTGGTCTACCTTCCGGAAGAAAAAACAGTGTTCATATCAGATTTAGCAAAAATCTACTAACTTAAATTGAACCATAAATTGGATTGTTTTTGGAATAGATTGGTCACAGATCTACCTCCAAAAATAAAATTTCTCCAAATAAGTAAGTCCCGGGATCACTTCCCGGGAGAAAAAGTAGTATTCACGTCAAACTATGCGTAAATCCTACGTCATAAATTCTTTCGAATATGTTGGTCCCTGATCCACTTCGCGAATAATTTTTTCGTATTATTCTTGTTTGACGGATACCAATCCGTTTTGATGCGAAACACCGAAGTCGATCCAGATGTTATGTTGAGTCATAATCATCTGCTATAACTCTCTTTTATATATGTAACAATAAACTTAGAAAAATCGAACCATAAATAAGATTTTTGAAATAGATCGCTCTCAAGTCCACTTACCGGAAGAAAAAGTATATGTAAAATGTGTAAAAAATTTCAAATAAATCTAATAGTAATTTAAATTTTATAAAACAGATTCCAGGTCGCAATTCCACCTCCCGAAAAAACAATATAGTGTTCGTGTTAAAACAAGCGTACAGCTACCTATTATTAGTTTAAATAAGAAATTAAGTTGAAAAATATACCTCAATTTTGTACTCTACTTTGCAGTTAAAACAGAACTTTTTAACTCTACATCTTTGCTTGTACTTAACAACCATACAAATTTGTAAGTATTTATTTATGCAATTATTTCACCTCAATTGAATGTATTAAAAACCATTTATCTTTTAATAACCAAAAATTAATCAAAACTAATTTCTATTAAAATCTTCAAACTGTCAAATGTCAAATCAAAATATCAGTTAAATTAGAGAAATTATATATTTAACTATTAAATGCATATGCAGATACATATATATTTACTAGAATCAATTATAAACACAATGAATCATTCTCCAAAGTAAATGATTGAATTACGATAAATACCGTATTCCACGCGTACACATGTACTCATATATGCCAAAAATACACTGTAAGAAATTTAAGTTTATAAATGAAAAAAAGCTTGGGGTATTGCTGAGGAATAGTATTCAATTTTTACTCACAATTTCATCGTAAAGTTTGACATTTTTCATGTTATAACTTATACTCAGAATGTTTTGATATACGAGCGCTCTTTGTGTTGTTTATAGTAACTTAAAATGCACATCTTGGTCAAAAAATGGAATTTAATCGCGAACATATTAACGGTTTTTTTTTTATAACTTTCGACGTGGATTAACTCATCAATAGTGCATCGATGAACTTAGTTCAATTTATGGCGATTAAACTTCATAAAGAACCAGTGTTTATCGATGTTATGGTGAGTTCAATCGTGGTCGTAGATCACTCCAAGACAACTTTCGTGAAGGTCGTCCAAAGAAAAGTTGTTGTTCCAGAAACTAATGATGCTGTGCGTAAGCTGGCATTGCAAGATCGTCATGTGATCTACCGTGAGATCGGGACAACTATAGCCATTATAGTGGCAACAACAAACATTCAATGTTACATGAAAATTTTGAGAAATGTAATCGTGTTGGATCCCGCCCAATTTTTCAATTGCTCATCCGCGGCCCGTATCGATTGTTCGAGAGAAAAGTTAAAATAATACGATACCGGTGCTTCGAAACTTAGGAGACTTCGTGACAGGTAATAAATCATACATTTAGCCGTATGAACCCGAAAATAAATAGCAGTCGAATGTATAGGTGTTTCACGAGAGCGGAATTCACGAAAAGTTGTTCACGCATGAAGAACTTCGAAGCAAAAAGTTAATTTTTTCTTTTTTTTTTTTGGAAAACTACACATGTCGCAATCGTGTACTACTAGAACCACGGAAAACAGTAAATTCTGAGTGATACACAACAATTTGTTCGACAGTTGAACTGAGAAATAGGAAAACCAACCACCGTATATGGATTACATTTCACCACGACAATGCGAGCTCTCACCAATCGACTGAGGCAACAGCATTTTTGAGCACTCAAAACATCGATTTCATGAGTCATCCACCGTATAGTTCTGACTTGGCACCGAACAGCTTCTTTTTATTCCCGTCAACGTTTTCCGACACCTGAAGTGGCGACTGATGCGTTCAGATTGCATGTTTTGAAAATATCTCAATCAGAGTGGCAAAAGTTCTTTGGAAGTTGAGGGTGATCCAAGTATAGGTACTTTTTTCAATAGCCCTTTTCCGACAGATCACGCGTCAGTCGTCAAGCTGTCATGTTATTTTTGTTCAGTACTGTTTGGCATTTCACCATGAGAAAACTTACGCCTGAACAACGTTTACAAATCATTCAAATTTGTTACAAAAATTCACGTCCTGTAAAGAATGTGTTTTGCGCCCTCCGCTCAACTTATGGTCAACATAATCGACCTACTGAGCGTACCATTCGCAACACCATCACCCATTTGAGACTCAGCAATACCTTAGTAGATAATATTCGACCGAATAGACCACGTACAGCAAGCAGTGAAGAAAATATAGCGGCCGAAGCTGAGGGTGTACGCGAAGACCGTGGAGAATCGATTCGGCGCCTTTCGCAGCAACTCGGATGTATGGAATGACTTGGCACATTTTACGTCGAGATCTTAAATTGAATACAGCTTGTGCAAGAATTGAAGCCGCTCGACCTTCCCAAGCGATATAGCTTCACTCAATGGGCTCTTGAAAAGTTCCAAGAAGACCCGACGTTTTCCAGCCACATTTTGTTCAGCGGTGAAGCCGATTTTTGGCCGAAAATTGCCGCATTTGAGATGAAGAGCAACCTGAAGAGATCCGAAAGCTGCCATTTTATCCAGAAAAAACAACGGTTGGGTGTGGTTTAAGGTCCTGTGGAATCATGGTTTTGGGCCGGTCGATTGGCCACCAAGATCATGTGATATAACACCGTTAGACTTTTTCCTGTGGGGATATGTAAAGTCAAAAGTATATGCGGAAAATCCCGCTTCGATTCAGACCTTTGAGCAAAACATCAGGCATGGCATTCGCCAGTTACTAGTCTAAATGCGCGAATGAGTCATCGAAAATTAGATGGATCATCTGAGCCGTAGCCGCGGCCAACATTTGAAAGAGAGAATTTTCAAAAAAATAAATGCCGAAGAATGTTCTTTCGAATGATTATTAATAATATTTCCCATCAAATTTGAATTTTCTGTGGTTTTTCCTTTAAAAAAGTACGGAACCTCGAAATGAGTTATCCTTTAGATGCAGATGTAATTTCAAGTGCAAAATACTCGATAATGTACCAGCTCTTAATAGCGTCGAGAAATAGACACATTCGCGTTCTTGGCTATATTTTCACTTACAGTAGCGATATTTGAGGTGGACCGAGCAAAACGATGATACGAAGGCCTTACTATATCTGTAACCGATCCAGTCTCTTCTAATTTCTTTAAAATTTTACTAATTGCTTGAGTAGTTAGACGATTATGTGCACCATAAGCCCTGCACTTTCGAATCCACTAAATGGATAACTCTTAATTTTGTCTCAGAGTACATATGTATGTATGTATATGAATTTTGTATTACCTTTCCACTGCCAGAGATAAGATTTTACTCGGATTTAAGCCCACATGTAGTGGTAAACTTACGCAAATATTTCCACACTTAATTTTCTGCAACATACCCACATAAGTTTTAGGACCCACATATTTGCATCGCCATACATGTATCGCTGCAATGTATTCATATGAATATGTACATATATATGTATAAGTATTTAAACCTCAAAGTAATTAGAGTGCGAAGTTTGATGAAGGCAACCAATCAAGCATACAAACCAGACAGCCACGTAGCCACGGAGCCGATGAACCAATCACTCAAGTCGCACGCCAGCAGCCACACAACCAAGCAGTCCAGGCCATACGCAGGCTTACGGCGAGCCGGGAAAGGTAGTTATGTAAAGCCACATCAATTTCATTCGAAGCGAGAGAGACCGGCATAATTTCGAGCCTTATCCTGATCGCTGAGAAATTGCTGTTGAATTAATGGTAGCATTATTTATATATATATATATGTATATATATGCATGTGTGTGCATATATTTGTAAATCAGCGAACACAACAATTATGATGAAGCATAGCACACACGTGGGACTACAAAATTATTGCAAAAACATATATAACCCCGCAAAAAACATACATATATATACATAAATATCTATTTCAGGTAATGCATTTTGAGGTTCCCTGCTATTTTAAAGACAAAACCACAGAAAATTCAAATTTAATGTGGAATGTTTATTATCATTCGAAAGAACATTCTTTGGCATTCAGATTTTTTTGAAGATTATCTCTTTCAAATGTTGGCCGCGGCTATGTCTCAGATGGTCCATCCGTTGAGCCCAATTTTCGATGACTCGGTCGAGCTGACTGGTCGTAATGACTGCTAACTGGCGAAGGACACGCGTGCTGTTTTCGTCCAAGGCCTGAATCGAAGCGGGATTGTCCGCATAGACGTTAGACTTTACACAGGAAGAAGTCTAACGGTGTGATATCACACGATTTTGGTGGCCAATCGACCGGCCCGAAATGTGAAATTATCTGCTCACCGAAGTGCTCTGGCAATAAATCCATTAATTGATGCGATGAGTGAGAAGTGGCGCCATATTGTTGAAACCAAAAGTCACGAAAATCACGAGCTTCAATTTCAGGCATCAAATAGTCGGTTATCATGACGCGATAACGGTCGCCATTGACGGCTACGTTTTCACCGGCATCATATTTAAAGAAATATGAACCGATGATTTCATCGACCCACAAACCAAAACAAACCGTTATTTTTTTTGGATGAAATGGTAGCTCTTGAATATCTTCAGGTTACCGTTTGTCCCAAAAGTGACAATTTTGCTTATTTACATACCCATTGAGCCAGAAATTGGTCTCATCGCTAAACAAAATTTGGCTCGATAACGTCAGATATTCTTGGAACTTTTCAAGAGCCCATAGAGCGAAGTGATGTCGCTTGAGAATGTCAAGCGGCTTCGGTTTTTGCATAAGCTGTATTTTGTACGCTTTCAATTTAAAATCTCGACGTAAAATGCGCCAAGTAGTAGTTCTGTACGTCAGTCCGAGTTGCTGCGAACGGCGCCGAATCGACTCCCCACGGTCTTCGTGTACACTCTCAGCTACGGCCGCTATATTTTCTTCACTGTGTGCTGGACGTGGTCTATTCGATCGAGTATTATCAAATAATGGATGGTGGGTCTCAAGATGGGTGATGTTGCTCCGAATAGTGCGCTCAGTGGGCCGATTATGTTGACCATAAGTTGTGCGAAGCGCGCGTAAAGCATTTTTTACAGAACATAAATTTTCGTAATAAAGTTGAATGATTTGTAAACGTTGTTCAGGCGTAAGTTTTTCCCTGATAATGAAATGCCAAACAATACTGAACAAAATAACATGAAAGCCTGACACGGCTCAGGCGTGATCTGTCAAAAAGAGGCTAATGAAAAAAGCTCCTCCTCTTGGATCACCCTTTGTATAAATATTGAATAATCAGAAATTTGCGCTTTATATGACGGCCCAAAAAAATATACCCGTTTATACAATAATAATGATGAATTGCATGAACTCAACATGACAGCGCACGTATATAACGTAAAGTGTTATTGTTGTTGCTGTTGTTTTTGTTGCGCTTGTCTAGAAATAATATCCGTGGAGCGGGCAACTAACTTGCAACAAAACAGCAATTTAACGAAGATGATTTCATCATTTGCAACATGCGCCAACAATTTTGACTATATATGAATCGGTATATACTCGTACATATGTATGTTTGTGTGTGATATATCTCTTGAGTTCTATTTACAAGCTGCTGTTTGCCACATTTGCTGAAGCTATGTATGTAGCTATGGAAATTTTGCACTCTAGTCAATATAATTACTCCTTTTTGTCTAATATATTGGTATGCAGATATATATGTATGTGTGTGTATCTATGTATGCATGCATGTATGTGTGTATACAACTTATTAAGATATTAATTCAGCCTCGAGTGCGCTTTACTATACATTTAAACGAACTCAACTGTCAATTTATGACATAAGTAGTAATTCGATTCAATCTGAGGCGGCACAATAAAGTAAAGCCACTGGCAACCAAGGTTTTGGTGTGATGGACAAAAATTTCGTGAATTTGAAAACCTTTGAAAAATATTCCACAGAGAGGGAAAGAGAGAGAGCGAGATACGACTAATCTCTCTCTGTGAATTAGAACGTAGTCGTAGAAACTCTATGTGGATCATTATGTACTTGGTAGGGATATAAATACTGTTACAACATTAAACACACGCATTTCAATAGAAGAATTGAGCATACCACATAATTCTCATATGATTTATAAAATATAACCTGTAAAGCGTTAGTCTGTATCGGGAATTCTAAATTGTGTGAGTTTTCAACACGGAATGGTCAGATAATGAAAACCGTATCGCTGTTGTAGCGCTTTCTATGTGTGAAATGAAAAAAGGTGATATTTTCAAAACACTCCGTCCGCTCGGCATTAGACGCATGTTCGTCTATCGGTGCATAAAACTGTTTGAGGAGACTGGGGATGTTAAAGACCGCCACCGGTCGGACCGTCCACGCACAGTTCGAACGCCGCAAGCCATCAAAGCTGTCAAATAAATAATTCTGCGAAATCCGTTCCAAAATGATAACGTGTATGTACGGTCATCTAAGGAAGCATCTGAACATATGCCACGGGTCGAAAAAGGTCATCACCCAGCTTCAGTCATGGTTTGGTGGTATGTCTCTTATGATGGGGTAACTGACTTGCATTTTTGCGAATAAGGGGTCAAAACATCGGCCAAAGTTTACCAAGAAACCGTTTTGGAAGCTGTTGTAAGACCACTTAACCATTCCATGTTCCAAAACCAATCGTGGACTTTTCAGCAAGACTCTGCGCCGGCCCATAAAGCTAAAACGACCCAAATATGGCTCGAAAACAATTTACCAGCATTCATTTCCTCTGAAGAGTGGCCGTCTGGCAGTCCTGATTTGAACCCGCTGGATTACAAATTGTGGACAGTTTCAGAGGACATGGTTTGCCACAAAAGATACCCCAACATTGATTCTCTTAAGACAGCTTTGATTCGTGTTGTGGCCAATTTCCCAATGGAGGAGATGCGTGCGGCTATTGATGATTGGCCAGTCCGACTTAAGTGGTGCGTGAAGGCCAAAGGCGGGCATTTCGAATGAATACTGCTTTTTTGTATACAATATATATCAATAAATATGTAAAAAAAAATTGGTCCAAAAACATTCATTATTATTACTAAGTAGATATTTACGCAATTGAATAAGATTTTGACTACCATTCACCTGGTAGTGGCCAGGAACGATTACTTTACGTATCGGTCAAGCAGCACATGACTTTCGTTCTTAGATCAACTATCCTCTGGTTAGTCATCAAACATCCATTTGTAAGTGAAATGAAGTGGTGCTTAGCACTTGGAACCCAAAACATAAATATCCTCTCTCAATGAAATATCGAAAAATGCCTTGGATAAGAGAAGGGTATTCTTTGATGACGATCCTTGCAAACGTAAAAACGATCACGATTTGAGGAAATGTGCTTTAAGTGTCTGATCCCTTAATTGGGAAGGCAAAGCTGCATTGATGCCCTCGTACATATAAAAGCTGACATCCACGCCGTCCAAGGAGTGCGATAGGCGAGACAAGAACGGAAGAAGGTGGGTCCTTGTGAAATCTACTATAGCGGTCATTTAACGGAGCACAAATTTGGTGTAGGATTTGTGATGGGAAAGAGACTCTGTCGCCGAAACCTGGAACTCACCTTGGTAGATGAATGTCTAGCTGGAATCCACATCAAAACAAATTTCTTCAACATATCGCTGATTCGAAGACGTACCTGTGAGTGCTGTCCAAATAGTGGTTGGAGATTTCAACGCCAGCCAGAGTAGGTAGATAAGAAATCTTTGGCATAACAGTCAGAAAGCTGAGCCTCCATAACGATACATCCCCAAACGGGCTGGGGCTGAACGACAGCGCCGGCGCGCGAAATATGGTTGTTTGTAGTACCAGATTACGGAAAAGAAAATATAGCAAGAAAAACACATAACCAAATCGATCATGTTGTGATAGACGAAAGACATGTCTCCAGTGTGATACACTCCAACTTTCATCGATTTTAAAACTCCCTTCGAGTACTATAATTAGCTGCCTCTTTACCACTATCTCTGAATTTTATATTCGTATCCTTTCAAAACTTATACGGCTATGTAAACTGAACCTGGACAATACTACAAGCGCGGTCAGAATTGGGAAAATAAGATATAGGAAAAATAATAATAAGAGCCGCGTAGCTACATATATACGATACAGTATTTTAAAAAAGTTTACCATTTCTAGCGTAATGTACGAACTATACGACGACATTGACAAATTTCAGCGAAAGAAAGACAGCGGCTACGCTGGCTAGGCATGTCGTCCGAATGAACGCAGCTTTGAAAGTTTCCGAGGCAGTACCTGCACATGGAAGCAGAAGAAAAGGAAAACCTCCACTCCACTGGAAATTTGAAGATCACAAGGACCTGGTTTCGCTTGGTATTTGCAATTGGCGTAAAATTGCGATAAAAATAAACGATTGGCGGGCATTTATTGATTCGGATATAATCGCGAAAGCGGTGCCCACGCTAATGTCATAGTCGCAGTGATACACACTTCCATGTCGAGATTTGTTTCTCAAAAGTAATGGATGAAAGAATTTTTTTTTGCCAAAGAAATATTCCAAATTCGCCTAATACGGCTATTTTGCTATTTTGCTATTTAAAAAAAAAAAAAAAGAAAAAAAAAATCTGAAATTATTGCTATTTCTTAACAGTATTTGACATTAAAAGCGCATCGCTGAAAAATCTATAAGCTATTTGAAATATTCAGTTTGATAAGAATTTCGAAGATTGGAGGATGCGCTGCCACAATTGCTTAGTCTCTCATGAGCCAGATTTTGACGAAGACAGCATCATTTTTGACGATAAAAAGATTAATCTATGTATTTAGTGGTTTCGAAAGTGCAGGGTTGTATTTTGACATATGTCATACCTAACTGTAAACCAATAAGGTTAAAAGTCAGGAATTGATGGCAATTGATTGCTTAACAAAAGCAAAACGTGCTAAAATTGGTGAAACCTATTACAGAAATAGTGGTTCAAACGTCACCATGTGTCGTGCTTTAGGCGGTGATTATGGTGCACATAATCATCTAACTACTAAATCAAATGGTAAAATTTTATAAAAATTTGTAGAGACTGAATCGGTTATAGATATGCTTTGCTCGTTCTAAGTGAAATGTAGCTAAAGACCCGAATGTGTATATTTCACAAAGTTTTCAAGAGCTGGGTCTTTTCTATGGCACATTTCTGGCGTATTTTGGACTTACCACCAGCTAACCACTCACAATGCTGTAGTTACGTCGATTAGGTGCTTCAAAAAGAAACAGTGCCCGCGACGGGACACACTTCCCACTCGGTGGATGGGTAAATACAAAATTTTCGCATTTGAGACTCCGGGACTCTTCAAATAATTGAGGAAAGGCCATTACACCCAAAAACAACTTTCTGTGTGTAGAGATCTTCTGTCCGGAGGTGTGATTATACCTTACTTCTTTAAAAACGATAACGACGAGACTATCACTGTCAATTCGGGGCATTATGGTCGTGTGATAACCGACTTTTTTTTAGACTGTAATTGAAGAAGGCGACATTTCACAAAATACGAGCGAATATGGCTTTCTTGTGAGAGAAATTTCCCGACTGTGTAATTTCTCGCCTTAGCGATCGATGGCAATTGACCAAGAAAATCGTGCGATTTTGCGATTTGCCACCGTTCGAATTTTTTTTTTTTTTTTTTTTTTTTTTTTTTTTTTGGAGCTACGCAGATAAACCTTTAGCTCATGAGCACTTGAAAATCAACATTCGTCAGGTTATGACTGCGGTTCCGTTCAATATGTCCCAAAAAGTGGTCAAAAATTACCTCAAACGGATCGAAGTTTACAAAAATTCACGAGGCGATCATGTGAATGATGTAGAGTCTCGCATATTACGGCAAGGTTCAAACTTTATAATAGAAAAAGGATTTAATAAATTTTTTTAATTTAAATGACTTTTCTTTGCGTTTATTTTAGAAACCGCATAATGGGGAACCGGATAACCCGGTGTATTTCTAATTCACAAGCGTTTTGCAATATAAATATTCAGACCTGAAAGTTGTTAAATCGAATTTTTGCTGCATTTGAGATAATCATAATTTATAATCAAATTAGTTTTGCTCAAAATCTCAATTTTTAATTACTTGCCAAACATATTTCAGTGCAAATGATAGTTTCTGCCTAAGCATTTTGACCTAAATATACCGTTGGTAGTTGTAAACTATGATTTATGTAAATTTGAGTGTCATGTAAAATTAAATTTTATCTTCGGTAAATATTTATAGACACGAACGAGTACATTATGTGCATGTAAAAGTAATTATTAATTGCATAAAAACCATTAAATTGCACTGATAACGTTTTGACATCTTTTCCTTCAAACTAATTGAAATTACTTGAGTTCAAGCTCACTTAAACACATGTGAACTCTGCTCATTTTAATACTCATTAATATGCACACTTAAGTAGAGATATACATATGTAAGTATGTGGCTTGTTTGCCAAAAGTACACCTTCACTTTTTTATATATACTTGTATGTGAGTAGATGTGTATGCATACACACATACATACAAATATATAAGTTCGCTCATGGCATATGACCTCAATAATCAGTGAGTTGGCAGTGCGACGTTGCGTGTTCGAATCATTTCTGCTCTGATTTTTTGGCTGACTTGCCAAAAAGAGCAAAAAAAAAAAGGAAAATGGAAAATGGAAAAACAAAAACACCAACAGCATGGAAAGGAAGAACCAAAAACAAAATGAAAATTAAAATGACAGTGACAGCAATGCAATCGCATCGCATAACGCAGCCAGCACCACATCACCGTTAACCACCACACTGCACACCGCACTTCACTGCCGCATATGGTGCGCATAAATTAATTACAACAAAAACAACTGCCAACCGCAGCATCACGCCGCACCACGCCGCACCGAAGAGCGTTATTTCGCCCTATTAAAGCGAACCGAGCAGTCTGAATAGCGGCGCAGGACGGAGTGTGCGGAGAACGCAGTATATAGATGCACGGTCGAGCGGATGGGGAACTTGAGGTGAAGCTGCAACCGAAAAGATTTCCGGCAACATGGCAGCAACTCACTGCCAACAACCAACAACAGCCAACAGACAACAATATTGCCGGCTGCCGCCCTCTGCTCGCCTACGCTATGTGACAGTTATGGAGTTTGTTGTTATGGCTTTTGTTGTTGTTGTCATAGTTGTTGTTGTTGTTGTTGCTTCTACAGTGTATGCAACTGTAAGTGATTACTGAAACAAAACGGCGCAATCGACGCGGCTGGTGGTAGGCGTCGCTTTACCTCACCGTGTCGCATTTCATAAGAGACACAAACGACGCAAGTCAAGTTAGGGTCTCGATGTGCACGAGGAAGTGCTTAATTAAGATAAATGCTCGACTGCAATTAACGTTTCACATTTAAATAACAACCATGTGTTGCCTAGAAGAGTTGTTATTGCTTTTGTTGTAGCTGGCTGGCTGTTATTGCTTACTTGATGGCAGCTGACAAAAGTCAGGTGTGTCAGGCGAGATACGGAGAGAGAGAGAGAGTGAGGGTGAGCGAAGGGAAAGTGCCAGTGTTTCCGGTGTATGTAAATGCACTTAAATATACGAGTATAGAGCGATATTCTTATAGATATGAGTATAGTTGCGTGTGTGTGTGTGCGTGCACTCACTCGCTCGTTGTTGGTTAGATATCCGATTGCATTGAGCGCATTAAAGGTAAGAATTTTGTTTTTGTTGCCTTTGGCACTGTCGCTAATGATGACATTTCTACTGATGCTGCTGCTGCTGCTGCTTCAACTGCGACTGCTGGTTTTGCTGATGCTATTGGCGTTGGTTGTGCCTACGCTGCTGACTATTTCGTTGCTAAGAAATTATTGAATGCCACAATGTGGGTTGTCGCTGTCAGTAATTCGGTATTTTGGCAGTTGAATTGGTCGGCGGGTCGTCGGGTCGTCGAGTCGCCGTTGTGTCAATTGTCGTTAACAGCAATTTAGTTTGCATTCAAAGCAGCTTCGAATTGCACACACACACGCACTACACCTACAAAGGTAGTTGAGGTAATGCAAATTCGATTGAGCATACTCAAACGCAGCTATTACTTGGTCACGCACAAAAATATACGAAATTGTTATTCAAATGGCGCAAATTTTGCAGAAATTGACATTTATTCAGCTACATTGCCTTTAAAGGATACTCTTACTCAGGCTCGCGTAATTATATTGAGGTTCTCCTATGTAGTCTTATGTAAACACTCTTGAAAAAGGCAGGAAAATAAAAAAAAATATAATGATTTTAAAATAAATTAAGATTTTTTTTTAAATAAATGAAATTAAAAAAAAAAAGTAATAAAATAAATTAATCTTGGAAATAATGAAACAATTCGAAAGAAGATTCACTATTTTCAAGAGGTTATGGGCACCTCAGCTTTGAATTGAACTTCAATTTAAAGAAAATTTTGTAGGAGATTGAAAACTTTTCTTTTTGATGCGTATAAAGAAAATTTTTGAAATGGCTTCCATTTATAAGTAGAACTGTGAAACATGAACCCAAGTACGCAATTGTGAAGGATAAATTTGATCAAGAAGTGATCCGAGGTATACATACAAATGGTCTATTTATGTTCATAGATGAGAAAAGCAAATGTTTTTATGTAAATATGAAGAATGAGAATGAAATGAAGTGGCATAATCGTTATGGACACTTAAATTTCGATAGTTTAAACCAGATTTCAAAGAATGAAATGGTAAAAGGTTTAAATTAGAAAAGTCATTTCAAAAGATATGCAATGCAAGATTTTCATTGAAAGTAAGATTTGTACTCAAACTTTTCCAAAATGTAGTGAAAATAAAACAGAGAATTTATTAGATATCATACATTCAGATGTCTGCGGCCCGATGAGTAAGAAATCCTTAGGAGGCTCAAGATATTTTGTAACCTTCATTGACGACGAGCCAATATTTATATATGTTTATGCTACCAAATCGAAATCACAAGTTTTAGAAACATTTAAGGGGTTTAAGTCGTTAGTAGAGCGCAAAACTAATAAGAAACTTAAAATTTTAAGAAACGACAACGGTACCTATGTTGATAATGAATTTAATAGTTTTTTGAAAGAAAATGGAATTCAGAGGCAATTAACAGTACCATACACACCTCCAAAAACTCGCATAGCTGAAAGAGCTAATCGCACCCTTGCAGAAATGGCTAGGAGCATGTTAGTCTACGCAGGTTTAGATGAATATTTTTGGGCAGAAACAATTTTAACTTAAATCGGCTATTTAAGAAATAGATTTGAAATATGGACGGGTAAAAAACGTAGTGTTCGTCATTGGAGAATATTTGGATCAATTGCAATAGCTTTAAACAAAAGTGAAAAGCAAAAGTTTCGTCCAAAGCGGAAAGAATATATTTTAATAGTAATAATAAATAATAATACTCCGAGATTTCGAAATCTTATCGTCTCGTCGTAAAGTAATTGTGAGCATAGATATAGAATTTATTGAAAATTATAAGAACTCCTTTCGAACATCAGTAGACGAAGATGTAAAAGAAGACTATGCAACCTCTGGCTAGAAAGGCTTGATTTTTCTGGAGTTCAAAAAATAATAAAATAAAATAAAGTGGGGTTAAAAAAGGTAAAATTAAATTAAATTAAATTAAATTCAATTGAATATAAATACAAAAAAAATTAAAGAAAAAAATTTAATAAAATTTAAAAAAATATAAAAAATTTAAGATTTAAAAAAATTTCAAATAAAGAAATTAGAAAAAATAAATAAAAATAATAAAAATATAAAATAAAATAAAAAAAGAATAAATAAAATAAAAAATATAAAACGAATTAAAGTAAAAAAAAAATTAAAACAGAAATTAATTTAAAAAAAAAATACAATAAAAAAAAATAATAATATAAACTAATAAGAAATAATAAAAAATTGGAAAAAAATTAATAAAATGAAAAAATAATAAAAAAATTTATATAGCAAAATTAAATATGTAAAGCAACAATGTTGAGAACAAAAAAAAAATAAAAGTATAAAAAAATGAAGTTACATTTAATAACATTAAAAAAAAATTAAAATAAAATAAAACAAAAAATAAATTAAAAAATTAAAATATAAAAAAAGATTTAAAAAAATAAGCAAAATTAATAAAATAAAAAAGAAAAAAAAATAAAAAATTAATAAATTAAATTAATTAAAATAAAAAAATACAATAAAAAAATAAAAAAATAATATAAATAATATAAAGTAATAAGAAATAATAAAAAAATGAAGCAAAAAAATTAATAAAATAAAAAAATAATAAAAAAATTTATATAACAAAATTAAATATGTAAAGCAATAATGTAGAGCACAAAAAATAAGAGTATAAAAAAATAAAGTGATATATAATAACATTAAAAAAAAAAATATAACAAAAAAAAAATAAAATAAAATAAAAAATATATTAAAAAATTAATATATACAAACAGATTTAAGAAAATTAACAAAATTAATAAAACAAAAAAGATAAGAAAAAAATAAAAAAATTTAATTAATTTAAATAAAAAAATACAATAAAAAAATAAAAAAAATTATATAAATAATATAAACTAATAAGAAATAATAAAAAAATGAAGCAAAAAAATTAATAAAATGAAAAAATAATAAAAAAATTTATATAACAAAATTAAATATGTAAAGCAATAATGTAGAGCACAAAAAATTATAGGAAAAAAAATAAAAATATATTTAATAACATTAAAAAAATACAAAAAAAAAAATTAAATAAAAAATAAATTAAAAAATTAATATATACAAAAAGAGTTAAAAAAAAATTAACAAAATTAATAAAATCAAAAAGACAAACAAAAACTAAAAAAAATATAAAATTAATTAAAATAAAAAAATTCAATAAAATATAAAAAAAGAAAAATAAAAATAAAATAAAATAAAATAAAATAATGTAAATAAAAAAACAGAGTAAATAAAATAATGTATTATAAAATTAACTAAAATTAAATTATATTCAAAAAATAAAATAAAATAAAATAAAAAAATAATAAAAAAAGTTTAGCTAATAAAGTACATAATCTGAAGTTAAATAAAATAAAGGAAAATATTGTAAAACTAAAAAAAAAATAACAACAACTAAATCAATATAAGCCCGTTTTTCTGAACAACTCAACACAAAACCTTACGCTGCCCTCAACAAATACTATTTGCATTTCATTGGCAGTCAAATAGCAGGGTTCATTGCATTCTCGATGGGCCACTTGATGTCCCGTCAAAAGCGCCTGAAAGTGCGCAACAATCGACACGGTACTTCAACAAAGCAAGTAACCGACTACTGGCCTGTGCCCACTTCAATGTCGGCGAACTGCCGACAATGCTAAGCAAATAATAAAAAAATAATACAAAAAAAAAAAAAAAAAAAACAACGACAAATAAATTACAAAAAAAAGGGCAGAAAATGGAGAAAAGCTCTAAAGCAAAGAGAAAAAAAGCATTCAAAACTATTAAGCATGGAAGGTATACATTGATATAGTTACGTATATGTGTGTGTATATACATGTGCATGCAACGTTGCATGCAAACAATAAAAAATTGCTTTAAATATTTTTTCCATTCCATTTGTGTTGCCTACACACAAAAGAAAACAATCAAACTCAACGGAATGCATGAATATTGACAGAGTGAATTTATATATTGCAAATATGTACATTTCCATAAATATATATATATGAATGTATGTGCACTAGTGCTCGTATAGTTGGCCAGGAAGGTGCAGTGACCTGACGAATGCCACTTTATAGGCATCTCAGCCAAAGTGATATACTTGCAGTGGTAGAAAAAAGTGGCAACACGCGAGAAAATCGATTTTATTTAATTTTTTTTTCAGTTTTAATTTTTAAGGTATTTCCTTTCGATGTTATATATTCTGAAATCAACTCAGTAGTTGCAATTTACTGAACAGTTAACTGTATTTTAGGTAATAATCTGCTTAAAAAAATTATATTTAAAACTTAGAAACTTCTATTTCCAGCATAAACTGTCTATTCTAGTGCTGTTGCAATTTATCTTTTTTCATAACACAACTCAATTTCAAAATGCTTTACGAGTACTAGCAAAGCACAAAAGCTTCGCCTGTTCACTTTTCGCAATATTCCATTTTTTCAAACCACAACTTTACATTATTTGCTGCTTCTCTTTTTTTCTACTCTTTGTGCCTTATGACACTTTTCTTCCACTCACTTATAATGCAATTTTGTTTACCACTACTTCGATTTTGTCGTCGTCGTCAGCGTCTTCTTTCCACATCATTGAGCTCTGATTTTTCTACAATAAAAAAAAAATATTAAAGCAATTTCATGGCTTGCAACATAAAAGTACACAAAAAAAAAAAAAAAATATAAAATAAAAAAAAATACAAATGTATGACATATTGTTGTTGTGAAACCACATCAAAGTGCGCAATGCTCTTGCAACAGTTGTTGCTTGCAATTTTTACACTGGAAAACCACAATTTCTAATTTTACACACTTGAGTGACGCCCTAACAAGCATGAAGAATTAAAATTACTTCTTGATAAAAGAAATCGTAAAAGTCTGTATTAACGAAGTAAATGGTGAAAATTTCAACAATCTCCGTTTATATTTTAACTTTTTTTTTATTCAAAGTATTAAGAAATATTAAATTTCGAATATATCACTTTGCACTTTGCAATTATTGCTTTCAAATGCGCTCGACGCAGGTAAAAACTACTTCATTTACTCAAGATATATTAAAAAATAATAATATTGAGCTGAAGTTTTTTAAATTTTGAATAAGTATAGGAAAAAATAACGACAGCCACAGCAGGAGATTATTCCTAATAGCACCGAAACCTGATAAAAAGAGATTTTCAGTATATTTCGACTTAAGCGCCACCTGGCGAACTGTTTGTCTGAATTGTATCATACTCTCTCGCTCTCTCTCTCTCTCTCTCTCTCTCTCTCTTCATCTCTCTCTCAATATAACACTCTCTTATGACTAGGCTGAATTAGATTAGGTTGCAGGGGCGGTTTGCTAAGCCATTTATGCCATAATAAAGGATTATCCATTACGAGGTTTAACTACATTTTTAAAGAAAAAAAAAAACACAGAAACTTCAAATTTAATGGGGAATGTTTATTATCATTCAAAATAATATTCTTTGGCATTTATTTTTTGAAGATTATCTCTTTCAAATGTTGGTCGCGGCTACGTCTCAAATGTTCCAGCCGCTGAGTCCAATTTTCGATGATTCGTTCGAGCTATTCGACTGGTAACTAGCGAATGACGCGCGTGCTCCGAGGCCTGAAAAGGTCTGACGTTGAAAGTCCAACGATGTGATATCACACGATCTTGGTGGCCAATCGAGCGGCCCAACACGTGAAATTATCTGCTCACCGAAGTGTTCTCTCAATAAATCCATTGATTGATGCGATGTGTGGTAAGTGGCGCCGTATTGTTGAAACCAAATGTCGCGGGGATCCCGAACTTCAATTTTAGGCATCAAATAGTCAGTTATCATGGCACGATAACGGTCGCCATTGACGGCTACGTTCTCACCGGCATCAGTTATGAAGAAATATGCACCGATTATTCCACCTGCACACAACCTACACCAAACCGTTGTTTTTCTGAATGAAATGGCAGCTCCTAAAACTCACCAGGTTGCTCTTCGTCCCAAATCTGGCAATTTTGCTTGTTTACATACCCATAAAGCCAGAAATGGGCCTCATCGCTGAAAAAACTTTGGCTCGAAAGCTCTTCTTGGATCTTCTGGGAACTTTTCAAGAGCCCAAAAAGCGAAACGATGTCGCTTGGGAAGGTCGAGCGGCTTCAGTTCTTGCACAAGCTGTATTTTGCACGGTTGCAATTTAAAATCTCGACTTAAAATGCGCCAAGTCGTTCCATACGTCAGTTTGAGTTGCTGCGAACGACTTCGACTCGACTCTCCACGATTTTAGTGTACACTCTCAGCTACTGCCGCTACATTTTCTTCATTGCTTGCTGGACGTGGTGTATTCGGTTGAATATTATCCAATAATGAATGCTGGGTATCAATATGGGTGATGTTGTTGTGAATAGTACGCTTAGTAGGCCGATTATATTGGCCATAAGTTGAGCGAAGCGCATGAAATATTTCCATTCCAAAACGTGAATTTCCATGATAAAATGCTAAACTATACTGAACAAAACTAGCATGACAGCTTCACCCCATCACTTATGATCTGTCAAAGAAAGGCTATTGAAAAAGGTACCTCTAATTGGATCACCTTTTAGTACCATGTGTACGCTCAATTTAAATCGATGTGAAGTAGCGAAACTGTGTAATCCATGGTAAATATGTTGTTTCTTCATTGCTGCAACCCTATGCACAGCTTCCATCTTCTTAAGTTGAATTCCGAACGTGACACGATGTGAGATGGTATACGATCTATTCTTTCTGCTCTTCTTACTTAACGAAAGCTCTGGCGAATATTAATTTGAAACCATCTTTCTTATGGTGTTTTAATGCAACGTCGATGGGATTTGGGTTGCTTGGACCATAAAAGACGTATGCTGTAATACTTGTTAGCTCTACTGTGATGAAAAAAGCAACCGCTATATATTTTTCAAGGGTTTTCGGTATGAGACCTTTCTAGGAACAGTAAATCACACCAGAGCGTCAAAGGTCGCTCAAGCTTCCCAAGCAGAGATAATTCGTGTGTTTCCTAATCGGTAATTTTATTTCGTTGAAACTTGAAGATACTCTTCTCTAACTTATACCTTTTCATGGAGACTACCAAGTGGGGTAGCGTTGCCCATCAGTATATGCTCTTAGAGTATCCATCATCACGTTAGTTACATTACCCAGAGCATAAATCCGTCAAATTCCTTCATTCATTTGAGACAGGTGACCACTGGAGTTTTGACGATATATAGATTTTTACTGCGAACTTCATGTTAAAAGCTAGAACCTCAGGGAAATATTGAAAGTTAATTGAATAGTAAGTCTCCTGATGCTCCAGAGCTCTTCCTTTTTTATATAGATTTTATGAGTGAAGTACATCGCACTTCCCAATTGATATATGAGAAATAGTTGACAGAAAAATTAAATGATCAGTTATGGTCAAAAGGAAAGTCCCCGACCTGACACCTAGAATTAAATCCTTACTATTTTTAGATATGCCTAACCTTCGAAAAAATGCATGTATAAATTTGAGAGCTGTCGGATCATCAGTTGTGATTTATAGCAAGTTGAGTGAAGCAACTTTTGTCGTTTCTGTCATTGCTTGAATTTCGCGTGTTGATAAAATATTGTTTTTGAAGCGAAAAAATACAGCTGAAGCAAAAACTTGGCTTGATGATGAGTTTCTGGGCAATGGGTAAGCTAAGTTTAGACGTGCTGAAATGAGCACCGAAGACGGTGAACGCATTGGACACGTAAAAAAGGTTTTTACCGAGGAAAACATCAAAAAATCCACAAAATAATTTTGAATGACCATAAATTAAAGCTAAGTGAAATAACAGGCACTCTAACATTATCAACTGGACGTGTGCATCATATCACGCACGAATATTTGGGTATGAGAAAGCTCTATGCAAAGAGTGCAGAGCGAGCTCATTTTTGATCAAAATCAAAGTCGAGTTGATGATTTTTGAAGTTGATCAAGCGTAGTAAGCCCCAGTTTTAGCGTCGATATGTGACAATGGATGAAACACGGTTCCATTATATCACTCCGAGGTCTAATCGACCACACAATCCGAGTGGACTGCACACGATGAATCCGCTCCAAAGCATAGAAAAACGTAACAATCGGCTGGCAAGGTTATGGTGTCTGTATTTTGGGATTTGCATGGAATAATTTTCATTGACTACCTTGAAAAAGGAATTACCATCAACAGCGCATATTACATAGTATTATTGTACCAGTTTCAGGACGAAATCGCAGAAAAACGGCCGCATTTGGAGAAATGAATGTGCTGTTTCCCCAAGACAATGTACTGTGTCGCAAGTCAGTGAAATCGATGGCAAAAATTCATAAATTGGACTTCGAATTGCTTCCGCATCTACTGAATTCTCCAGATCTGGTCCCCAGAGAACGTTTTCCGCTCTGAGATCTCAAAAGAATGCAGGCTGGGTAGAAATTTTCATCGAATGAAAAGGTGATCGACGAAACTGAGGCCTATTTTGAGGCAAAGGACAAATCGTACTATAAAATTGGTATTGAGAAGTTGCAGGGTCGCTATAATCAGTGTAGCACCCTTGAAGGGATCTATGTTGAATAAAAAAGAAGTGAATTTTGCCGAAAAATGTATTTTACTATGGCAGGCGGAGGACTTTTCAAATGACTGTGATTTAATTTTTTTTATTACTGAGTTAAAAAAATTGTCAATTACTGAGTTTTATATCATTATTTTGCTTTAAATCGATTCTAGAGCCATTTAGTGCATCGGCTTTCACTTAAGTATGACTTGTTGATTCAAAAGCACTAAAAAAGTATTTAGTTTCATCGAAAGCGGAGCGTAAATAAAAGGTTTATATAAAAAAAAAAAAAAAAAAAAACTGCATACATACATACATCGATTTCCAGGAGTCATATTAAATATAAAAAAAATGTGTAATACATTTTTTTTTTCAAAATTAAAATTTTTATTTACAACGAAAAAACTTTTCAGACATCTTCAAAACCACTACAGTCAAAATAACACAATTGCGGTGCGATACTTCCACATTTGACATTGCCACCTGAAGGCTGTTGTGAATAGTTGGACATTTTTTTATTACATCAGGGATTAGCACTTTACGATTTTCAATTTAAATGCAATACTCGACACAATAAACAAACAGAAAAAATTCACACACATACATGCACATATAAATGTAAATAAATGTTAAATTTTTTTACAAGAAAACAGCAACAAAAATGGTAAAAATTTCATAAAAGAATTGAGTGCAAGAAAAATATATTTCAAAAACATTGAGAGTTTGAATTCAAAAAAAAAAAAAAAAAAAAAAAAAAAAATAAAAAGAATTGAAAATTATACAAAACAGCAGCCGTGGATGTAAGAAAGCGTGTGTGAAAGAGCATGGCATAAGAGAGTAAAGTCTGCAACATGCGAAACGTGGAGTATAAAGTAAGTATTACAAATGCTAAAATGCTTGCGAACATTGTCTGTAACAAGCTGGAAGCCAATTTACCTATGCAAACATTTACTTATGCTAAACTTGTAGCAGCAGCAGCAACAACAACAACAACAACAAAAACCGATCAAACAAACGGGTAGACAAGCCAAAAACTCAAATCTAGACATACACGCATACATACATACATACAATGAGCTGTGTAACCACTGAAGTAGAGAAGTAAATACTCCAAGGCATTCTTATACCCACTTCCTAGTTCTACGCCGCTGACCGCCCTACTCTTCCACCACCACCCCACGAAGGAGACAACAACCTTACTTTTGCACTTATACAAACATTCATTTCTCCTTCTTCATTGGCAACCCATTACTACTCTTACATTCCACTCCACTCACACACACCCCACCCCCCACCAACTGCTGCCTTCAACTCTCGCCTCAGGGCCGACAGTTGGTTGTTGGTTGTTGGTCTGTGAATGAAATGAAATGGTAGTCGTCAGCATCGGCATCATCATCATCATCTCCTTGTCGTGCCATTATCCTTTCCACTTCACTTTGCATTTGTGAATTCATAGCTTTCTCGCCTCGAAATTTTCTTTGTCGCTCTCGAGTGCTCTGTGTGGGTGTGGGTGTGAGTGTGGGTAGGTTGGTGAAGGCGATATTTACAACAGCGCTTGGTAGCTGTTTGTTTAAGCGTCGGTGGTGGTGATGTGGTGTTGGGCTTTATTATGGCTGCTGGTAATGGCAATAAATGAGATATACACACATCCTCACATCTGTTATTATATATATTTACACATAGCTTATATGTATGTATGTGTTTAATACTTTTTACCTTCACCTTTTGCTAAAAGGCAGTTAAAATTTTCTTTTCATTCAAAATGTTGTTGTTGTTGTTTTGTATTTCCTAGTTTTTTCTTATTGTTGTTGTAGTGGTTTGTTGATTCTTTCATTATTTTGCACATAAATATTTTAGAGCAAAATACTTGCTATTTATCATATGGAAAATTCTAAAACAAATATTTAACTATTAAAAGTTTTGAAAATTTCATGTGAAGCCAGAAAATATATATTCAATTTTCTATTTCTATCTTTCGTGTGTTTTGTTTTTATTTTTATTTCATCGTTTTGCAAATAAAGTTAGTCTATTGTAAGGAAAATTTTCAAATAGAAATATCTCTTTATTAAAATATGAGCTGAGATGTTGTGTTGAGATTTAAGAAAAAAAAAGTTAAAATTATTCTTAAATATATATATATAACGGGTGATCCATTTCGAGGTTCCCTAAATTAAAAAAAAACAGAAAATTCAAATTTAATGGGGAATGTGTTTTATCATTCGAAAGAACAATCTTTGGCTTTTATTTTTTTGAAAATTCTCTCTTTCAAATGTTGCACGCGGCTACGGCTCAGATGCTCTATCCATTGAGTCTAATTTTCGATAACTCGTTCGAGCATTTTAACTGGTAACTGGCGAATAACAGGCATGATGTTTCGCTCCAAGGCCTGAATCGAAGCGGGATTGTCCGCATAGACTTTAGACTTTACATGTCACCACACGAAAAAGTCTAACGGTGTGATATCACATGATCTTGGTGGCCGATCGACCGGCCCAAAACGTGAAATCATCAGCTCACCGAAGCGTTCTCTAAATAAATCCATTGATGCGATACGATGTGTGGAAAGTGGCGCCGTCTTGTTGAAACCAAAAGTCGCGGAGGGTACGAACATCAATTTCAGGCATCAAATAGTCTTGACTGTTATGTTCTCATCGACATCATTTTTGAAGAAATATGGATCGATGATTCCAACAGACCACAAACCCCATAAAACCGTTGTTTTTTCTGAATGAAATGGCAGCTCTTGAATCTCTTCTTCCTTGAGGTTGCTCTTCGTCCTAAATGCGGAAATTTTGCTTGTTTGCATGCCCATTGAGCCATTGAGAATAAAATGTTGCTCGCTGAATAAAATTTGCAAACGTCGGATCTTCTTGGAACTTTTCAAGAGCCCATAGAGCGAAGCGAGGCCGCTTGGAAAGATCGAGCGGCATCAGTTTTTACACAAGCTTTATTTTATACGCTTTCAGTTTAAGATATCGAGGTAGAATGGGCCAAGGCGTTCCATATGTCAGTCAGAGTTGCTGCGAACTATGTCGAATCGACTCTCCACGGCCTTTGTGTACACTCTCAGCTACGGCCGCTATATTTTCTTCACTGCATGCTGGACGTGGTCTATTCGGTCGAATATTATCCAGTAATGGATGCTGTGTCTCAAGATGTGTGATGGTGTTGCGAATAGTACGCTCAGTATGCCGATTATGTTGACCATAAGTTGAGCGAGGCGCACGAAATACATTCTTTACAGAATGTGAATTTTCATAATAAAGTTGAATGATTGGTAAACGTTGTTCGGGCGTAAGTCTTTCCCTGATAATGAAATGCCAAATAACACCGAACAAAAATGGCCTGACAGCTTGACACGACTCACGCCTGATCTGTCAAAAAAAAGCACCTCTACTTGGATCATCTTTTATAATAGAAATTTATTTAAAAAGAAATATGAGCTGAAATGTTGTATGAAAATAAGAAAGAAAACTAAAAATTATTGTCTAATATATATTAATAAAAAATTTTAACCCAATTGACATAAAAGGCATGACGAGTTCAAAATAGACCAAAAAGAGTTTCTTAAGCCAAGGTGAATTTATGGTGGTTTTCTTTCATTAAACACCGAGATTGACAAAAATGTTTTTCAGTTTATGTTTTTTTTTTGGAATTTGATATTATTTTTGATTTGTAAATCTGAAAATCTTGAGAATGGTGACTTTTGGATTGTGATTTGTGATAAGAGAGGGACTTTGTGCAATTTTGAAAGCCAACTTATTTCCCATTACAATCACTACTCAAAAGCAAAAACCGAATACAGAAAACTTGTTGTAATTGTTCTCATTTATAAATTCAGGATGTCTCATATACAATGTTTTGAACTCGTTTCGTATTCGAAGAAAGTTAAAAAAAATTTATTAAAAGAATTTTTATATTTGAGTTTTATTTACAAATTTATTGAGGATTCATTCATTCTAGAATGTCATACTTTATGCGTTAAAAAATATGGGGACTCTACACCATCAATTTTAATGGTTAAGAAGATATTTACTGCGTTAAGTTGGTGGATCAACGACACCGCACTAGAGACAAAAGAACAATCAAGACAGTGGGTTACTTTATCAGGACAATCTACGGGAGCACCCGTGTGTAGTCACCATGGCGAAAATTCATAAACTTGACTTCGAAGTGCTATCCCATCCAGCATACTCTCCAGATTTAGCCCCCTGCCACTATTTTTTGTTTCCACACCTGAAGAAATGTCTGGTCGGTAAGAAATTTGGGTGGAATGAAGAAATCATCACAGAAACAAATGCCTATTTTGAGGCCTTTGAAAAAACCAAATAATATAAACTAATACAAATATTGGAAAAACGATGAATCAGTTAAAAAAAGACTATGTAGCCGAAAAAAAACTATATTTTATTCAAAATGTTACAAAATTATCAAAACAGCCTCATAATTTGAGGGTATGTACCCCTTTTGTTACTGGTAAGAACTTAGTACCCTTTTCGTAATAAATTTTGCATATATTTTACGCCATCGTGTAGCTTCTACTTCGCTCTCACAGTCTGTTAGTTTGAGGAAATAAGATCTTGTGTACGTTTCGTTAGCCGTAAATGATTCATTAGTTATATCAATGCCTTTGAACCAAATTTCGAAGTACTTTTGTCACTCTGATTGCGGTTTCTCCAAAACAAGCATCAACCGCCGCTTTAGTTGTCGATAAATTTTGACCTCTCAGTTTATGTTTTGCGTACGGGAATAAAAAGAATTCAATAAGTTTCAAGTCAAGTCTATACGGTCAATGATGATACATCAAAAGGATGTTTTCAGTGCTCAAAAGGCAGTTGCTTCAGTCGATCAGTGGGTGTGTGAGAGCTCGCACTGTCGTGATGAAGAGTGCGCTGTCTTCGGCGGTTGGGTTTCTTGATTTCTTGAAAGACAATTGGCAAAGAAATGTATGGATACCACTAAAAAATTTATTGCTCTGCGTTGTTCTAGTGAGAACAACCTGTTATTTCAAAAGAACAGGTAACCATTTGCTTGGAAGTTATTTGCTTGGAAGTGAACAACTTTTCTTTGGATTCCGCTTACCTTGGAACATCCATTCATTCAACTGCTATTTACTTTCGGTTCACACGTGTAAATCAACGATACATAACCTATCACTTGTTTCGAAGCATCGTTCTCGTAATTCGTAATTTGTAACATTTTGTATCTCTCGACCAATCGGCACCAGCCCTTTTAAGAGTTACTGACAAATTTAATGGTATTCGACGAGAACAATTTTTTTTTACAATGAAATATTCATGCGCATCATCATATCTTCAATAATATGATGATGCTACTAAAGCCCATATTTGACTCAATCTCATGATAGATTGCACAATGTTCTTGTAGTAGCAGTTTACGCACAACATCAATAGTTGCCGGAAGAACAGCCGTTTTTTTGAGGATCTTCACAAAATTCGTCTTGGAGTGATCTACGACCTCGATAGATTTCAACATGCAATCGATAAACACTGGTTATTGATGGAGCTTCATCGTTAAAAATTGAGCTAAGTTCATCGATGCACTACTATTGCTGAGTTAACCCATGACGAAAGTTGTAGAAACATGAACGCGCGAAAATTTTGCCGATTTAATTCCTGTTTTTGGTCGAGATGAATATTTTAAGTAACTGTAAATATCACAAATAACGCTTTCTTGTCAAACCTTTGTGAGTATCTGAGTATGTATAACATCAAAAGTGTCAAATTTTAAGATAAAGTTGTCAGTTGTCAGATTGCAATACCAGGGTCCCCAAATCCCGATATACATATGTAATGCATCCCTCGTATATGTTATGTTTTTTTTTATCATCATATTTTGAGTTTTATTAGTCTATTAATTTTTTTTTGGCAATATATTATATTCTGAATTATATTCTTAAAAAACTAATCACTCACTGCTCACCAAAGATTTCCATTTTAGATTTTCAATTTTAATTTATTAGTTCAAGCTAGAACGGGCCTTGGTATACAGTGCTAATAAATATTATTTATTTGCTTTTTACCATCGAAAGGATATTAATAGCATCTACGCAGTCGTTAATGATGTTTTCAATGTTAAACTTGTTCACACCCCAGCAACATCAGAGCACATAAAATCATATCATACTTATATAGAAATATATTTATGTACTATGGAATAAATATTTCCCCGGCGTGTCTTGAACACTTCGCCGCTGCTGTCATGTCATTGCCTCACAGTTTGTCTCCAATACAAAAAAAATTCTTTGCATCACTGATATTGACAAATTTTGCTTGTTTGCACATAAACTTTTGGATTTGTAAACTTTTATTAAGCCTTTGCTATTAATTAAGCCGAAAAGTGAGCCAAACGCATTAATTTTAGATTTTAGGATATTGTTTTAGGCACTTTATTGTCGTTTTGGAAAAGTTTATTTGGTAAAATTTTCCTTGGCTATCAAACTAAAGAATATTAATCATTGAAGGCTTCATCAGTTGGAAATTGCTATGAGCAGGAGAGAGAGAGAGCAACAGCGTAATATGAGTACTAGATATTTTCAGTGAATTTTAAATATCGAATTTAAATATTGAATCGAAGGTTTCTTAAACTGTATTCCTGAATTTACACAAAATCCTTCGAAAGCCACATAGAATAGCCCAATAATACGTAATACTTACTATACATATGTCCTGAAAGGCACTTAAAGTGAAAACAAATGAAAAGTATCTGCAGAAATTCCAAATCAAAATCTTTATTAACATACATACATAGATAAGTAATTTGGGAAGACAAAGTAGAAGATTTGTACAAATAATCCGTATTAAGTTCGAACACTTCATTATGCTGCCCGAAAAGCAGCCAGGAGGATGAAACAAGGACTATCTTTATGAGACAAAAGGAGAAAAAAAGTAAAAAAAAAAGTGTAAAAGCTGAAAAATGAATAGAAGACTAATGACTTTCTTACTGTTATATATATAAATATATGTGTGAATGCATTGCACATACAGTTGTATTTGTAATGGATGATCCATTTCGAGGTCCCCTACTTTTTTCAAGAAAAACAAACACAGAAAATTCAAATTTATTGGGGAATATTTATTAACATTCGAAAGGACATTCTTTGGCATTTAGATTTTGAAAATTATCTCTTACAAATGTTGACCGCGGCTACGTCTCAGATGGGCCATCCGTTGAGTCTAATTTTCGTTGACTCGTTCGACTGCTAACTGGGGAATCATACGCGTGGTGTTTTGTTCCAAGGCCTGAATCGAAGCGGCATTATCCGCATAGACTTTAGTCTTTACATATCTAACGGTGTGATATCACAAAATCTTATTGGCCAATCAACCGACACAAAATATGAAATTATCTGCTCACCAAAGTGTTCTATCAATAAATCTGTTGATTGATGCGATGAATAGGAAGCGGTGTCATCTTGTTGAAACCAAATGTCGCCGAGAGCACGAGCTTCAATTGTAAGCATCAAATAGTCGGTTATCATGGCGCGATAACGGTCGCCATTGACGGTTACATTCTCATCGACATCATGTTTAAACAAATATGGATCGATGATTCCACCGTTCCACAAACCACATCAAACAGTTGTTTTTTCTGGATGAAATGGCAGCTCTTGAATCTTTTAAGGTTGTTATTCGTCCCACATGCGGCAATTTTGCTTGTTTACATACCCATTGAGTGTGCAATTGTTGGCGTATTCCGATGTTGTTGATATAATTGGGCATAACAATCGCACCGTAAGTTCTGCGTTCTCCTGATTAGACAAAGAAGCGAAGTAAATGGGTCTGGTAGTGAACGAGGGCAAGACGAAATATCTCTTGTCATCAAATAAACTGTCATTGAACTCGCTCCCACGTTCTTGTTGACAGTCACAACTTCGAAGTCGTAGATAATTTTGTCTATCTGGGAACCAGCATTAACAACACCAACAATGGCAGCCTTGAAATCCAACGCAGAATCACTCTTGCCAACAGGTGCTACTTCGGACTGGTTAGGTAATAGAAAAGTAGAGTACTCTCTGGACGAATCAAAAACAAACTCTACAAGTCGTTCATCATTCCCTTCCTGGCATATAGTGCAGAAGCCTGAACGATGTCTACATCCAATGAGAAGGTACTAGGAGCTCTCGAGAGAAAAATTTGGGAAAGATTTATGGGCTTTTGCGCTATAGCAACGGCGAATATCGCAGACGATGGAACGATGAGCTGCTCGAGCTATACGATGACATTGACATAGTTCAGCGAATCAAGAGACAGCGGCTACGCTGGATAGGTCATGTCGCCCTAATGGATGAAAATGCTCCAGCTTTGAAAGTGTTCGATGGAGTAGCCGCTGGCGGAAGCAGAGGAAGAGGAAGACCTCCACTCCGTTGGAAAGATCAGATGGAGAGTGACTTGGTTTCACTTGATATTTCTAACTGGCGCCAAACTGCAAAAAGAAGAAACGAGTGGCGGGCTACTGTCGACGAGGCTACAATCGAGTAAGCGGTGACTACGCCAAGGAAAGGAATAGGCCTCATAGCTGAACAAAATTTGGCTCGAAAACTTTGGATCTTCTTGGAACTTTTCAAGAGCCCATAAAGCGAAGCGATGTCGCTTGGGAAGATCGAGCGGCTTCAGTTCTGGCACAAGCTGTATTGTGTACAATTTCAATTTAAGATCTCGCCGTAAAATGCGACAAATCGTTCCATATGTCAGTCTGAGTTGTTGCGAATGGCGTCGAATCGATTCTCCATGGTCTTCGTGTATACTCTCAGCTAAGGTCGCGATATTTTCTTCACTGCGTGCTGGACGGGGTCTATTCGGTTGAATATTATCCAATAATGAATGCTGGGTCTCAAGATGGGTGAAACGACTTTAAAAAAGAAGCTATTGAAAAAGTACCTCTACTTGGGTCACCCAATATATGAATATATGTCGGATGTATAGCCAACTTATTGAGCTGCAAAGCTTAATAGTGTTTTTTTGGCTATACGAAACATAAGATGAATAATATCGTTTTATAGCAGCTCTTTGTATATATGTGTATATTGAGCCACATTTGGTGAGAAAAAATTGTCGCAATTATCAACGCTGCGGCGGACCAGCATAAGAGCAGGAGAAGGCACTAATTTACAAACACACCGATATGCGAGTACCTATAACCGTACTTACTTGTTATTATTGCTGCAGGTAGCAACACTTTTGAATTTTCCGAAGAAGAAAAAATATTCAATCCCCAACTACTTCTCCACCAACGAGTGCGAGTTGACACAAATTCCATTTCATTTGTGTTAGTCCTTTCGGCAGATTAACTACAACGGTCATAGAGAAAGCTTAGAAATGAAAGCAAAAGAAGGCACGCACAAACACAAAGTGTACGAGGAAAAGTGAAACACTACTAATAATGGCAAAAACAACAGCAATAATAACAAGAAAATTCGCAACAATCGGCATTGCATGCTGCTCTGTGCTTTATACTTCCTTCAACGCTTTGCCCCTTCACAATTTCCTCCCTTCCGAGTGGCCAAGCGCCACCTTACACCGCCTTCAAAACGTCTCGCCTGCAAGGTTGTTGTTCCCTGTGTCGTTTGAGTGCGTGCCTCAATCTATTGAATACGTAGCCCTGCAATGGCGTCAAGTGCGCTTAAGAAGTCCGTAAGGACACGCACACAGTCTTTGGCGTTGTCCGGTTGACTCGTATCGACTTGGACTTAACAGCAGCTTAGGTTGGCACAATTGCTGTGTTTGCTATGCGTTCAAGCGTTTCATGCGTTGCCTGCTCTGTGTCAATAGTTTCCCTTTTACAACTGTTCATCTTTACTACTTTGCAACACTGCTCCATTGGCGTATTTGTATTTGCTTTCCGTATTCCATTTTGCTTTGTTTTACTTTATTTTTGCTTTCCTTTTTCTTTTTCTTTTTCTGATATTTTTTTTTTTTTGGCTGTTATGTCCAAGTGGCCTTTTCTCATTCACTCACTCACATGAGTCTCAGCTCGTTGCGACAGAGTCGCATTAAAAGCAATTAACCTAGAAATGCCATGTCCTGTGTAAGGATAACACGTAATTCGCATGTAGGCCAATGCAGCAGCATACAAAGCTAATATCTATGTGTAAGTGTGTATATTAAGGCAATAAAAAGTGGCAAAGATAGTAAAGTAAGTACGTAAATGTGTGGCAATCTCTAAGGCTGTACTAGTGGAGACTGCAGCGAGCGTTGCGGCATAAAAAAGGCTTAACACAAATGGTCAGTTAGGTTGATAGATAATCGAAGAGTGGTCGCAACGGTATTGTGAAGGCATTATGTACACGTAAGAGTGTTTTGATATATATATGTATGTGTCCGATTGTATGCACAAGAACTTTTCTGTGTTGTATTGACCGAAAGAGGTTTGCTTTTATCGCCTTAGATCCTTTCGTAACGGCAGTTATTAAGCGTGTGTATCTTTGAAGTTGATCAATTAAAATCTCAAAAGGCAGAGTATGGTATTAGAAAGCCACATATACACATACTTAAGGTGTGTGTGAAACTCTCTTGTCTTTCGAGGAATATCTGTTTTCATTTTAACTTTACGTTCTAGAAAGGTGTTAGTATCAACTACTACTGTGGTTTTTTTTGTACTTAAATGTGTTTAGAGAGGCATTTCCTATATGTCCCACGGAACAATTCTTCTCTCTTCTTCTTTGGGTGGCTGGGTGGCCAGCGAGTACTCCTTCGAATACTTTCAAACCTGGAGCGCTTTCTCCATTCGGATGATATGACAACGTAGCCGCTGTCTCTTGATTCGCTGAACTATGTCAATGTCGTACGTATAGCTCGTACAGCTCATTGTTCCATCGTCTGCGGTATTCGCTGTTGCCAACGCGCAGAGGACCATAGGTCTTCCACAATACTTTTCTCTCGAAAACTCCTAAAGCCGACTCATCGGATGTAGACATTGTCCAGGCTTCTGCACCATATGTCGGGACGGAAATGATGAGCGACTTATAGAGTTTGGTTTTGATTCGTCGAGAGATGACCTTACTTTTCAGTTGCTTACTCAGTCGCAAGTATCACCTACTAGCAAGAGTGATTCTGCGTTGGATTTCAATGCTGATATTATTGGTGTTGTTAATGCTGGTTTCTAGATAGACGAAATTATCTACAACTTCGAAGTTGTGACTGTCAGCAGTGGCGTGGGAGTCAAGCCGCGAATGCGATGCCTGTTTGCTTAATCAGAGGAGATATTTCGTCTTGCCCTAGTTCACTACCAGATCCATTCGCTTCGCTGCTTTATCTTATGTTATGACCAATTATATTAATATCATCGGCATACGCCAACAATTTTACACTCTTGTAGAAGATTGTCCCTGGTCTGTTTAGCTCTGCAGTAGGTATTATTTACTCCAGCATCAAGTTGAAGAAATTACATGACAAAGAGTCACCTTGTTTGAAACCTCGTTTGGTATCGAACGGCTCGGAGAGGTCTTTCCGAATTCTGACTGCGCTTTTGGTATTATTGAGGATCAGTTTACATAGCCGCATGAGCTTTGGGGGATATCAAATTCAGACATCGCGGCGTAGAGGCAGTTCCTTATCATGCTGTCGAAAGGAGCTTTAAAATCAATAAAAAGGTAGTATGTATCGACTCTTTTCTCTCGGGTGTTCTCCAAGATTTTACGAATGGTTAATGCCTGGCCAATGGTCTTAGTAAAATACGCTAGATAGGATCTTATTTATGATATTAAGGAAACTTATCCCACGATAATTGGCGCAGACCATGGGGTCTCACTTTTTTTGGATTGGGCAGAGCATACGCATTTGTCAGGCGTGCTTTCGTCGTGCATGCTCCTTGTCAGTTCTTCGCCGCCGTATTTGTATAGCTCGGCCGGTAAGCGATCGGCTCCAGCCACTTTGTTATTTTTTAATCTGGCAATCGCTATTAGAATTTCATCATAGTCGGGTGATGGCATGTCTATACCATCGTCATCGATTGGGGTTTCGGGTTCGCCATCTCCGGGGTTTTCACTTTCACTGCCATTGAGCAGGTTGGAGAAGTGTTCCCTCCATACACTAAGTATGCTCTGGACATCTGTCAGCAGATTATCTTCATGATCCCTACAAGAGTTTGCAACGGTTTTGGAACCTTCTGTAAGTCGCCGCAGCTTCTCATAGAATTTTAGAGCATTACACCTGTAGGACCGGTTTTTCAAGCTCTTCATACTCACGCATTTTGGTCTCTTTCTTTCTTCGTCTGCAAATGCTTCTCGCTTCCTTCGTCTGCTCTCGGCATCTATCCCATCCCGCACGTGTTGTAGTCGATCGCGAAGTTGCGAGGTAGACAGTATGCTTTCTTTCCACTGCAGTTCGGCATTCCTCATCGTACCAGCTATTTTTCTGGCACTGTTGAAAACCAATTGTTTCCAAAGGAGCGGTATACAATGAATTTGCTATTTCGTTCCACAGCTCCCTTATATCGAGTTGCTGTTGAGTGCTCTCAGAAAGCAGTTGTGAAAGCCGAGTAGAGTACACGCACGGAACCATCAGACGCTCTCAAACAGAAAAAGAGAAATACATTAATTTTTTTCTTTCCATCGGAATAACTACTTTTTTACGCTAGAAGTTTCGTCTCTTTAAGATAAAGCTCCTCCGCTTTTTGTGCACGAAAAGAAGCAATCTGCAAAAACAGCGGCTTAACTATCAGAATCTGTCGCTTTCATATATGCTTTGTATCTGTACCTCTTCATTAATATAGTGACTCGTAGCGAGCAGTGAAGGAAACGAACTTAGATCTCATTAGTAAAGGTTTAAAGGACAGCGTTGTTTTTGGAATCGCTGCAGATTTTTTATTTAAGGGAACAAACAGAGTGGAGCTGTCAATCATCAAGATATTTAACACCTTATGGCACATCTCTGAGAGGAAGGAATTAGAACGAAGAAATATGTTACTCCAGCCAAGAGCATTGACATTGGCACGGAGGGTTCACTCATGATGCAGTAGGAGGAGGTGTTTTCTCACACAATCCTTCATTTGCATTGTCATTAAAGCTATTAGCTCATAGTAGTCCCGTCAACATTTGGGCTATCATGTCAGCTTTTGAACACATTTCTTTCTCTTTAGTAACAGTCAGGTAGTTCTGGGCTCGATTACGACAAACTCTTAAAATGTACTCAGCTATCCCAGATCTCTTTAGCAGATGCCGGAACAGTGTATACTATCATTCCTTGAGGTCTCTGGTTGCGTATATATAACGAAGACCTACATAGGAGATGAACTTTCTAGGCAATGTACGAACAAGCAGATTCTTTCACGTCCAAACTGTGACCAAAACCATATTTTCATTGTTATAGTGGGAACGATTTGTTGCTAGTCAATGTAAGATGCGGCACTGTAGATATTCACAGAAAAAAGATGATATTTCAAAGGTGATTGGTATGTCAGCGAGAAAATGTCTTATAGAACGACATGCAGAAAGTACAGGGCTCCCTTCTGAAGATGTTGCCGTAAAGACAAAGGGGAAGAGATAATTTTCCACTTATTATGCAATTTGATCTCGGCGGCCGCAATAAGAAAAGAATGAGAAAATAGCATTTCATTCAGAAAGCCAGCTTCAAGCCTAGGTTCGACCAACATACAAAATTATAGAAGACTAAGGATAACATTGCGGTCGCTCCACGGCAGGGAAATAAAAGCTAATCATAAAAATCTATCGGCCCTTCGGATGTGGCTTAGAATAAACTGTAGGTCCCTCCGTTTGTCGATAAAAATATCAAAAGCAAAACCACACATAAGAGGAAAAGTGCGACCGAAAATCGCTTCAGCGGTTAAAAAACGCCAAATATAACATATATGTATATAAGCATAAGTATAATTAGGCATTTCGGTTCCGCTTTAATGAATAACTTTCAATGTGCTTGTCGCACGGGACATCGAAGAAACATTAAGGTAACATAAAATACACAATCTCTAATCTAAATCATCTCTCTGGTCGAATCTGCTTTGTCAGGATACAAGTGGTTTCATTATGACATATGCTTTCGACCTTTTTAAGGAATATTTACATTTTACCATTTGTTCCCCTCATGAAAAAGGAATTATTCCTCGCACCTCCCTTGAAGTTTTTTGTAGAAGTCTAGTGAGAGAAATTTTCGAAGAGTTTCTAATGATTTCGTGTGACGTCGTTGAAAACAATACGTCTATGTACCCCTATATAAAGGGTTATCCATTTAGTGGTTTCGAAATTGTAGAGATGTATTTTGGCATCTGTCAGACCTAACTGTTATGAAAATGAATTGCTTAGTAACTGTACAACGCTACAAAAATGAGGATTCAAGCGTAGCCACATTTTGCGCTTTAGAAGGAGATTATGGTGCACATAACGACCCAACTACTCAAGTAATTGGTAAATTTTAAATAAATTTGAAGAGACTATATCGGTTATAGATATTGTGAGGCCTGTGCACCATCGTTTTGCTCGTTCCAGGTTCAAATATAATAGCTAAAGATGAAAGTGTAGCCAAAGATCCGAATGGGTCTATTTCTCGATATTCACAAGAGCTGGGTCTTTCAGAAGAATTTTAGAACCATAGACTTGGTAGTGCTAGTTGCGTCATTTGTATGAATTGTAAGAACTTTATATTTCTGCTAAGCTATTAAATTTTTACATTCACACTATTTGGTGTTCTCAATGAAACTACTTACCTATATCTGTTTAGCTTTTGGTACTCAACTATTTATGGTTAGGTGTCTGATGGGTTTCAAGCATTCCATGTCGAATATGTGAGAGAGCTGGCCAATAAAAGAGAAAATCAATGGTTGTTTCTTTACTCCCTTCTAATTTGTAACTGCGGTAGCGGATATTATAGAGCAGACCAATTTGAGCTGCATGTATTTCTCCGAAATGTCAGTAATCCCTTATTGTGACTTCAAGTCTATTTATTCTAATAAAAGACTTATTTGCGAAGTGCTTAGTTCTTCATCTGCTATATTTGGGTGAAATCTGTTGTGAAAGCGAGTTTACAAGCAGTCAGCCGGTCAATCTGATGAGGTCGCTTTGTTGTTGCCTGAACTAGTTTTCCGAGCCGTGAAATTCCTTTTTTATCCAAGGCGTTAACCTGAACACCGTCGTCGTCGCCAGTTATCCAAGTACTACTGAAAATTAATTACGGTGCTACTAGCGCACTCTCCGCTGCCCGTCTGCTACTATGACCATGAGATGAGAGCCAATTTCCGTGCAGTTAGCGCAATACCCACGGTTCGAACATATCCACGTCAATCCGTTCTCAATACGGCCACTATCTACAATAGGTCTACTCCCTCTCTCTCTCTCTTCTTGTACTGAGTTTCGACATTGCGTCCAGGTGTGTGTGTATTTTAGTTAAACGCATTAAATTACAGAATTTTATTTGGCGGATGTTATTGGCACCTTCGCTTTACTCTAGACAAGTGGAGCTCACATCAGTCTTTGACAAAAACCACCTTAACATGGTACTAATTCTACATCAGATTCGTCATCGTTTTCGTTACCGAAATTATACTATGGCTAAGATCAGAGATTATGGAGATGTCAAGCTGTCAAAATGGCATTATAAGGTCAATGGAATGTGAATACTGAAGTAAATTCGTGATAATATCCCCATATGTCGCAAGACTCGGAGTATTAATATCATTAAATCCTTTAAGACTCAATAATACGTAACTCAGTGCCTGAGAGCATCGGAAGTTTTAACCTTGGTGCCTTTAATCTGCTGATGAAGAGAATGAGTTCCATCATCGTTAGTATAATGCCTAAGTCGATGTCATTATCACACCCTTATATACGCTTCAGATCATTGTGTTACGGTATTGCATTGAGTTTGGAACAATTTGCTTTACACTGGACCCGCCGGACAGTTCGAGCATATGAAGACTCCTCTGGCCCTTGTTTAACCAAACGTATACCAAAAAATTCCAAAGAATATTTCATCGAAGTACCTCGATGCCTCGCATACCCATGTACAGGCTATTCTGAATCATTAAAAAAATGAATTTCCAAGGCTCTCCAAAGCCCATTTTTCTAAAAATTAAAAAAAAAAGTTCTTATAAAAATCTATCAAATGTTAGGGTGCAATTTCGACTTCCACATACAGCTGCGATGACTTAATGAAACAGACACACATATAAAATGAAATTATTACTATCATTCGTTAGGAAACAGAAATAAGTAAAAAAAAAATAATTATAAATATTAAAGTATGACAAAATGAGTGGCTGACCAACCGACCGACCAATTGAACGGACACTTAGCGCAAAAACACTTTGGTTGACCGCCGAGAGGGGCGCTGCTTGTGAGGTTACAACTCTACACAACAAATTAACGACTTTGTGAATATTTTATTGAGCATGTAAAATTGCTGTGCTTGTTGCGTTTGCAGTTATTACATAGATACATATATACATGCATTATGCGTAATAACGGTTTACGCTAGTGTTGTTGTATGTTGTTGATACGCACAATTTTAGTTTGTGGTAATGACTAAACACAGCACGACACTAAAGTGTTACTCGAAAAACATACCATTTGCGAATGACCACAAATAAAATAACGGAGAGAAAAAGTGCTCATTTAATGTACAGTGAAGAGCAAAATATGTGCACATTTTGGATTTGTTTGAAATAATTATATAATTTTTATGAATAAATATTTTTATATTTATTTTTTGTTTAAGTTTTTGTATAATTATATTGTACCATATCTTAAATTTATTGGAAAATCAAACTGAATAATCGAAATTTTGAGCATTTGAAAGTCCAAAAATTTAATTCTAAATTTTAAAGTTGAAGTTAAGTGGTATAAAAAATTTTTGTAGAGGAAATTTCTTAATTATTGAAAAAAAAATTATATCAAATGGTCTTAGTGTATATTGTTAACAAATTAAAGACGCTTATAAAATTAATTTTATAGAAAATTAGAAAATTGTTTGGAATTTACATGAATTTATATTTGTAGAGGATTATCAATTTTGTGGTTTCCAAAATAAACGTAAATAAAATGCTTTTAAAATAATTTTTTCATGAAATTTCTTTTTTATTATAAACTTTGAGCCTTGGAATCATTATATGTGAAACACTACATCATTCCAATGGCCGCCTCGTGAATTTTTTGAAAACTTCGATCTATTTGAGGTAATGTTCGTCCACTTTTTGGCACATATTGGGCAGTATCTCAACCAAAATTTGACGAGTATTTGTTTTCAAGTGCTCAAGAGTTAAAAATTTATCCGCATAAACACGATCTTTAGCGTAGCTCCACAACAAAAAGTCCAACGATGTCAAACTGTAATATTTCGGAGGCCAGTTGACAACGAGAGAACGACAGATTACGCTGCCAGGAAATTTCTCTCTCAATAAAGCCGTTTTCTCTCGTGTTTTGTGGCACGTGAGACCATCTTGTTGGAATCACATTTTGTCCAAGTCGTGTTCTTCAATTGCAAACTAAAAAGGTCGATTATCTTAAGACTATAACGCTTCGAATCGACACTGACAGTGGCGCCGTTATCGTTTTCAAAGAAATAGGGTCCAATCACGCCACCAGAGTAAAGGGCGCACCAGACTGTAAGTTTTTTGAGATTAAAGGCGTCTTTTAAATTATCTGAGGATTCTCGTAGCCCTAAATGTGACAATTTTGCTTACTTACGTATCCGCTTACTTTACGCCGTCGCTGATTAAAATTTTGTTAGAAAACTCGTGGTTCACTTCTTGTTGTTCAAACACCAAATCGACTTAACTACTGTGTGGTGAATAGTCTGCTGGCTTCAGTTGTTGTGTGAGCTAGACTTTATGGGGATGTAGGTGTAAGTCCAAGTGCAAAATACAACATAAGTAATGTGCCATAAGAAAGTCCCAGCTCTTGAGAACGTCAAGAAATAGGCACGTTCGGGTATTCCGCTTACAGCAGCGATATTTGAGGTGGAACGAGCAAAACGATAACGCTCAGGTCTTTTAATGTTTGTATTCGTAATCTGTTAATAATTTAAAAATTTTATAATGGCAGTAGTTGGATGATTATGTGGACTATAATCTCCTCTTAAAGCGCTAAACGTGGCCACGCCTGAATCAACATTTTTGTTGTAGGTTTCAACCAATTTTAACGCGTTGTACGGTTGTTAAGCGATCCGTTTTCATAAATACCTGGCTTTTAACTAAAACAAAACAGGCTGGGTTTGACAGTTAAGCTTGACAGATGTCAAAATATAGCCGTGCTTTTTCGAAATCACTAAGTTGATAACCTTTTATTTCTACAATTGCATAATTGCGAGCCTTATGCAGGATACCCAAAAGTTTTCTCAAAATACAAAATAAGTAATGCATTTTTATAATTTTTTTCTTTGAATTTTCCCCCTAAAAAGCATGAAAATTAAAAAAATTAATAAAACTAAAAAATATTTTGATTCGCCTTAAAAAAAAAATGTTTTAAAAAAATTTGAAAAAATACATTGATTATAAAAGTGAAAATAAAAAAATATGAACTATATTTTTCTAAAATTCAAAAGTAATGATTATGGTTTATAACAGTTAAGAATTATTAATCATTATAAATCATAGTTTTATTAAAAAAAAATTATTTATGTTTTTTTTTGTAGTTGCAAAAGTTTTGCTCATTAAAGTGTTATAAAATTAAGAGAAAATTAGACTTCGAAAAATTAAAAAAAAAAAGTTTGTAGTACATATTTAAATAAAAATTAAAAACACTTGGATTATAAGAAGTGAAAAAAGTGATAAAAATCGTGATTTTTTAAACCAAAAGAGCTATTAATAATTATTATAAGCTGCATTCTCTAAATTTAAGTAATTTAAGTCCGAACCCCGGAGCGCTTTGCTACACCTATAAAAAATTCAAGAAACTCTACTGAAATTTTGAGTTTGGGGTTTTTTTTTGGGAAAAAGAAACAAAAAAAATTGATCTAAAATTTGTTTGCAAAAATTTTTTTATGATTTATTTAAAAAAAAATTATTTATTTATTTATTTACATTTCCATTTTTTTCACTCCTACAACGCAATGTACGTGCATTTTCGAATTTTAAATGTATTTGTTGCTGTTGCATGTGTTTTATATGGGTAGCGACCAATGTTCATGAAGACTTCACTTTAATTTTCTCTGGTATCCCTTTACAACTCCTAAAAACTTGGTGTAATTTGTCCTGGTGGTTCTCAAGTTATAGGCGTTCATAAAAATTTACTGTGGTTTTTATTTATATAGACTTATTATAAATAATATTTTTATAAAAAATAATAATTAAGATTATTTATTAAATTATATTCTATAAACTGGAAGTGCAAAAATTTTATTATAAAGTTGAAATAAAAATTAACAATATTATTATTAAATAAAAAAAAATATGTTGAATATCAGATTTAAAATTAAAAAAATTTATAATGAATATTTTAACAAAACTAAAAACTAATTCGTTATATTCTTGAAATTACAAACAAGTATTTTGGTTTTAGAAATTTGAAGAAATTTTTGGAATATTAAATTTTTTAAATAAAAAAATTATTTTGTTCACAAAATTTGAGAAAAATTAATTATATAAATCGTATTATATACAACAAAAAAAAATGTTTATGATCACAACAAGTGAAAATAAAATTATTTTTATAATCAGTTATTTGATAGTTATTAAAAAACAAATAAAAGTGAAAAAATTAATTTAAAAATAATAATTTAATAATTATTTAAAAAGCAAAAATTATTATAAAAATGTAAAAGAACGCTTTTAAGAATTAAAAGCAAATAAATCCATTACTCAGCATAATATTTGTATATTAAGTTTTTTCAAATGAAAAAAAAAATATTTTTAATACAGAAATTGAGAAAATTATTTCCTTAAATCATATTTTTATTAAATGAGAAAAAAATATATAGTTAATCATAAGATTAAAAAAATAGTAATTAAAAAGCATTATTTTTAATAAAAATATTCTATTAAAACAAAAAAAAAATTATTCGATTTTAAAAGAAAAACAAAAAAATAATTGTTGCATGCTATAAATATTTTTTTTATTACAAAAAGCTGAGAAAAATTAATAATTATAATAAATATTTTTTTTTCATGCAATATTAATATAAAATTGATTATAACAGTTGGAAAAATATTTATTATACTATTTCATATTTTTATTGTAATCAAAAAATATAAATTATATAAGTACAATACATAAATCTGTATATTATACAAAAAAAACAAAAAAAAAAAAAAAAAAAAAAAAAAAAAAAAATTAAAAAAAATTAAATTTAAAATTAAAAAAAAGACATTTTAAATTATTTAATTATAGAAATAAAAATAAAAAGAATTTTGAGTGAAGAAAATTATAATTTCATAAGAATATAACTTCTTCAGTTTCATATTTGCACCTCACTGTTAGAGCAGATCTGCTTGGAATTTATGCATGTCTGTATGTCCTTACCTCGATGTACGTAAGTAGTTCAACACAATGGCAGCACGCATAACACGAATGACAAGCGAAACAATAATCAAACAAAATAAATAGTGAAATGAAGAAGAAACATTCTTTTTGGCGAAAAAACATAACACAACGTAACATAACATGAAAAACAAGTGGAACACGCATAAAGTGCGGTTATAACAGCGTTACAGTGTTTGACCAAAATTAAGCAGCAGCAACAACAACAATAAAAATCATATTAAAACGGCGCCGCGACATGACACTGATGTGGTTGCATGGCATGTTCATTTTCAGCTTTATTTTCACACAAACACATGTACTAACATGCAAAAATATGTATTTGTATGTGTGTCTGCCCACACACTTATAGGTTTTTATTATATGAATATTTGGCCTTCCAGTCATGACAATTTGGTTGCGTTACCTACCAAATAATACACTTTTACTTAAAAAAAAAAAAAAAAAAAAAAAAATAGTTAACAATATTCAAAAAAAAAATTATTTTGTTGATGAATTTCATTATTGTTGTTATTGTTGGGTGTGGTTAGTTAGGTTAGTTCATTCTTCCCTCCCTCTCTCACTCTGTGTATTACCATCATTCTTTTGGTGGAAATTTATTTTTGGTTTTGTTATAAAAAGGGTCAAGGTTATGGTATGTAGTGCCAGCAAATGAAATTTCATGACCTTCGCATAAAATGGTGCATTGGCCTTCTCTCAGTGCTGTTTCCCCTTCACAATCAGTGAAATTATGGAAATTTACACTCTTAGACTGTGAACAACGGGCTGGGTGTCAATTCTAATGAGACAGAGCTGATAATTTTCACAAATAAGACTGAATTACCAAATTTTCAGTTTCCTTCACTCAATGGTATTATAATCCCACTGTCCTCTACAGCAAAATATCTGGGAATTGAGCTTGAAACCGAATTAAAATGGAAGTTGAATATTGAAAAACGAATGAAGAAGGCATATGCCGCCTATTACACCTGCAAGAGAACACTAAGCAGAAACTGGGCCATCAAACCAAAAATAATCATGTGTACGTTTAAGGGCATTATAAGACCAATTCTAACTATGGAGCGTTGGTTTGTGGTCATCATTACAGAAACAATATAATATCAGGAAGCTAAATGCAATGCAAAAAGCAGCTTGCACATAGGTTATAGTAGCCATTAAGTCATGTCCATCGGATGCGCTTAACATGCTCTTGTATCAATTGCCCATAGAAATATTCCTTCGCAAAGAGGCCATCAGGATTAGGGATTGGAACCAACAGCGATTCGGAAACGTGAAATTATCTGCTCACCGAAGTGTTCTCTCAATAATTCCATTGATTGATGCGATGTATCGGAAGTGGCGCCGTCTTGTTGAAACCAAATGTCGCGGAGATCACGAGCTTCAATTTCAAGCCTCAAATAGTCGGTTATCATGGCGTGATAAGGGTCGCTATTGACGGTTACGTTCTCACCGGCATCATTTTTGAAGAACTATGGACCGATGATACCATCGGCCTACAAACCAATCCAAAACGTTGTTTTTTCTGGATAAAAGGGAAGGTCGAGCCGCTTCATTTCTCGCACAAGCTGCATTTCGTCATTCCAGACGACAGGCCGAGTTGCTGCGAACGGTGCCGAATCGACTATCCACGGTATTCGTGTACACTCTCAGCTACGACCGTTATATTTTCTTCATTGCGTGCTGGATGTGGTCTATTCGGTCCAATATTATCCAATAATGAATGCTGGGTATCAAGGTGGGTGATGGTGCTGATGGTGAGCGAAGCGCGCGAAATACATTCTTTACAGAACGTGAATTTTCAGCCTTTCCATGATGAGATGCCAAACAATACTGAACAAAAATAACATGACAGCTGTACACGACTCACGCGTAACCTGTCAAAAAAAGGCTGTTAGAAAAAGTACCTCTACTTGGATAAATCTTTAGTTTCATTGAGAACACTAATTGGTCTCAAAGTAATAATGAAAGGTGATAGCAGATATAGTTTTTGGGTCTAACGAAGGTACAGCCAAATGGTGCTCTCGGCGCTTATTGGGACCGAAAGTGAGACCCTTCGCTCAGCACTCCTACCTACCTACCCCATATCACCTACTTTCAATAATGCTTCCGAAAAATATATTCTTTCCATGAGATCCTTCTTCACTTTTGCGTATGTTCTGGACTTGTCGTAAACTTTCATATGGTCCGCTTGAATGACACTCGTGATCTGGCTCTGGTTATACGTGGTTAAACCATTTTGTTTTGAAACTGATTTTCTTTAGACTTGTTTCGAAGTGGTCGCAAAATGTTCCATAACTATTTCCAAAATGGCATCGATGGACAAAAAAGTTTCGTCAAGGAGACCTGCGCTACCAAAAGAACAGAAAATTTCTAAGAAAACTTTCAAAGAGTAGGTAATTTATGAGATTCAACTATTTGTATTTAATTCTCATTCTTCCTCTCTCCTACTGTGTCTCTATTAAAAATAATAAGAAATTTGTATGAGTATAATATATGCATATATGTATGTATCTCCTTCCGCTTGCGAATATTAAGATTTTTAATAGCTTTTCAGCATTGCTTCTTGCCACAAAGACCTCAAAGGAATTACAATTTCCAATATTTACTCAATTCCACTGTAAATACATAAATGCATACATTCATATATATGTATGTATGTACGCGTATAAATACATATGTACATACATATTACCATTTATAACTTTGAAATGCCAGACCAAAGGCAAACACACAAAATTACACAAAGCAACCAATCGAAATCGTTAACCGCCGCTATACCGATTCCATTTCGCTACGCATCGTTGCGATTCGATTTAATGGAAAATCGACCGCAAGCCACACAACACGCTGTGACGACGACGACTCTGCGACTCTGTGACTCTGTGACTCTGTGACTGTGCGACGCGCGACGAGCATACGACGACGATTTAGAGAAATTGCAATCGGCGCGCAGAGACCACCAATTCGAGATATCGCCAACAAAACAAATAACAGACGAAACCGCAATGGCAGCAAATACGCGCTGATAAATGCGGGCTTAGTGGAGTTGACTGAGATGGTGTGAGAGGGGGTGTATAGAGCGGAGAGTGGAAGAGGAACTACTTGACGGCAAGAGTTTGTATAGAAATATGAAAATAAATATCTGTGTATGTGCGTGTGAGCATATGAATTTAATAAGTTGGTTAAGTTCTCTGAGACATTGTATAAGCATGAGCCGAGGAAAGACGAAATTCCAGCAGTCAATTCGCCATACTTCGGAGCAAAGACGATGATTGATGTATTGACCGAACAACTACCAATCTTACGAGTGCTGAAAGGACTAGCAGGTGGTACAAGTTTTCACATGAGGCTTTTGCAACGAGTTCGCAGTTCTTCTATGTGAAAGATAGCAATGTGTTAGGCCGGGATCGGCTTTCAGCGTGCACTCTGCAAAAGATCTAAGCCGATATTTCCAATCTTAAGGAGACTACAACACTTAGAAAAATTACGGGAAGAGACAACTTCATTTTCAGTAGTCCAAAGCTCGTTCTGAAGAAATTCGGAAAACTTGCACCACTTTGTCTGAGCTCCTTAGCAGATTTCTGAATGAGGAAGTCTCTCTCTCTATTGTGTTGTGTTAGAGAGACATAGAATACAGTCGGCTCATGCCGAGGTGGGATCAAAATTCAATTTGTCGCATATATAAAGAAAGTCTGGCCGAGATAGGACCGGTTGAAGACGTGGTATGCATGCTCGCTGTAAGAAACTGATTCTATGGAGGTTATTTGATCCCGATTCACTATTGCCTGAAGTCTGGGAGTTCATTTTAGAGAAAGGATTGGTGAAAGTTGGGCGAAAGATGAGAGGAGTGTGACACGGATTTCGGATTCTTGAGCCCATTTTAAGGAAAACCTATATTTAGTGAAAGATGACATGGTGGAAGCCTTACTGAACTTCATTAAGGCTGAAAAGCGGGTTGCGAGAGTGAGCCAAGCTTGATCTGGTGAGAAAAAGAGAGGCTGATTTCGGATTCTTGAGCCGATTTCAGTGATAACCCATGAGGAGTGAAAGATGGCATTGTAGATGCCTAGCTGAATTTCATTAGGTTCAGAAAACGAGTTGCGAAAGTCAGTCAAGCACGATCTCAGTGCGTCTACGTCTCCTCATTGGCAATCGCTTCGGTCGAACTTACTAGTTGCTAGCTGTTAAGCGCTTCCACTAACTACGTTGAGGGGTTATTTGCATAAATATATGTATGTATTCGTCTTAGTGCCATTAAGTGCTTACTTTGCGTGCTGCATGAAAGCACAAAGAAGTTTGCGGTTACTTGCCACAACACAGGCAAACACTTACACATGCATGCGTGTATAAGTGCTCTGCAGTATTTAATGACTGACAAAGCGAGAAGTGAATTTTCGTTTCATTCTACCATTTCTTTATATTCGCACTCGCTGGCGACTCGGCTCACCCAGCTTACCACCATATGGTTTGCGATTGCTTGTTGGTCGTATCGCTGGTAGTATTCTCGGTCGCCCCTCGGTCGCCTGCTCTCTGTCGACTGTCGTTGACCGTCGGACCGTCGCTTGCATAAGTGTTCCGTGAAATGAATCGAAAATTGACATTCGATTTACGGGACCATTGCACTACAATAACAGTCTATTGTAATAGCTACAACAACGCATTTAGCTCCGTTGCAGAACTTTTACACTTACATACATATATGTTTGTATTGTAAATGTGTATATATTGTTGTTATACTCGCCGGTTGCGCTCTTGAATGAAATGTATTAATTGTGTACTGTGTTGGTGTTGGTGACGTTGCTCAGCCAAGCAGCTGAAGAAAACGAAACATTCACAAGTCGAACATGTCAGCCACAGTAGCTGAAGCCCAAGCGCAAGTCAGTTGACATTTAGTTAAAAGGAAATCATTCAGGATTTTAGATTGTGTTTAACTTGCATGTAACTTGTGGCGAATTGGGCGAGGTTATTCGTCTTGATTTGGTTTGTGGAATTTCAGGAAATGATTGTATTTGCAAATCGTTTCGACAAATCGTCTGCTGTTAGTTCGATTAAAGTAGAAGAAAACAAAAATTCATATCAAAATGGGTTGAAACATTCAATGGCATAAGACGTCTTTCTGCGTCATACATGAATAAACACTGAGCAGCTTCCAGGACTGCCTTAGACTACACTTGATAAAGTTTATATTTGGCCTTAAATTAGTTCGAAGACGAACCAATAGTTAGTCCTATTATACTTATTTCATGCGATTGCTTTTCAGATGGTATTCATCCAAACCCGGTTAGTCTGAAATTATTTTTTAATATACTCATGTCAGGAGATTGAATCGTGAATGCAGATCGGCTCTCTAGTTTTCATAAAATAATCCATTGTGTCGCCGTTACTCCTTGATTAAATGGAATTATTATGGTAGGCGAGCATAAAAATTCTGCTATCTGAATAATAGGCAACGAAATAGATGGACCAACCCGTTGTTGATTCCTTATGAATTTCTCAAAGTTGATATCTTAATGCTCCATCTTTTCTACTTTTCTCGTGCAGAGTTTTTGGTTCTCGGAATATCACGGTTAAAACGGCACACGCAGTGAACTTGCATTAAATGTGCTCACACGATTCGTATGCAAGTACAGCTTTATTTGCCTACAATAGCAGACCAGCCATTTTTTCTTTTCACCGTTCGTCGCAAGTTGGAGACACCAAATGTAGCCAGAACATTCTTCATCTGATTTTTTCAACAAAGCAAATGTCTTCGGCTTCCACTCTTACCACTGGTTGGTAATCATAGTATTTAATACTTTTTTATTCGTTAGCATTGAAGTTTCTTTTTACATAGCGGGTGCTAAGGCTACCGCATAACTGCTGTTCGCAAGGGGCTATAATTAAAAATACATTTTTCTCAGAATCACTTACTTCGAAACCGACTTCCGCTAGTAGCTGCACCTCTGGTTAACCACAGTGCTTGCAATAAGACTTCAGTGTTCCCTTAATCCAAATAAGTTAAAATGGTTGCACTAAAGCTTCCCCACCTCCTCACATATTGGATACCGTATCTCGCATAAAGTTTACTCACTTTTCCAGAGCGCGTGTTGAGCGCATAGGAGTAGGAATTTGAGTATAATTTTGCAATTGCCCCGGCATATTAAGAAGCAGGAGAACACGCTATTATCGTAATAAAGGATGCGTTTATTCTGCTATGCCTAGAAGTTTGAGAATAAATATCAAGCTTTTCGTATATGGGTCATTGTGTGCTTTGGTGTTAGGTTAGGAAGTTTATGTTAGAAATCGGCTTTGTTCATCCTTGAAGCACATCGTGTCTTTTCACCCACTTTTTCGCTTAAGTATATAACCCTTACTGCCCAAAAATCTTTAACCTGCTTCCAGTAGGCCCAGCCCTTCTGCGTATTGGTGTGATAAAAAAAGGCTAATTTTCAGTGCTTTTTGGAAGATTTTAATCTTCCATGTGTTTTATGAAACAATGTAGACGTCGAACTTGTACGTTACTCTTCAAGAACATCGTATAATAAAATTTTAGAAGAGATGGCTGACCTCAGTCTATATCAAGTAGAGTTATTGACATTTTCTTGATTTTAGTTTTGTTGACCAAACTATTAGTACTTGTAGAAGGAAGGACTCCTCTTGTTAGGCCAGAGACATTTTACCACACTGCGCTTCCTATTACTTGTGAAATTATTTGTGATCGATGTACGATTTCTTTTTTGATTCAAAATAGGTCTTCATTTCGGCGATATCCTCTTCATTCGGTGAAAATTTCTTCTCAGCGAGATCTTATCAATTTTAAATGGTGACCCAAGTAGAAGTACCTTTTTTTCAATAGCCCTTTTTTGACAGATTAAGAGTAAGTCGTGTCAAGCTGTCATGTTATTTCTGTTTAGTATTGTTTGGAATTTCATAAAGGAAAGATTTACGAGTGAACAACGTTTAGAAATCACTCAACTTTATTACGAAAATTCACGTTCTCTAAAGAATGTGTTTCGCGCGCTTCGCTCAACTTATGGTCAACATAATCGGCTTACTGAGCACACTATTTGCAACACCATCGCTCATCTTGAGACTCAGTATTCATTATTGGATAATATTCGGCCGAATAGACCATGTTCACCACGCAGTGAAGAAAATATAGCGGTCGTAGCTGAGAGTGTACACGAAAACTGTGGAGAGTCGATTCGACGCCGTTCGCAGCAACTCGGACTGACGTATGGAACGACTTGGCGCATTTTACGTTGAGATCTTAAATTGAAAGCGTACAAAATATAGCCTGTGTAAGAACTGAAGCCACTCGACCTTCCCAAGTGACATCACTTCGTTCTATGGGCTCTTGAAGAATTCCAAGAAGATCCGACGTTATCGAGCCAATTTTTGTTCAGTGATAATGCCCATTTCTGGCTCAATGGGTAGGTAAACAAGCAAAATTTGCCACATTTGTGACCAAGAGAAACCTGAAGAGATTCAAGAGCTGCCAATTCATTTAGAAAAAACATCGGTTTGGTCTAGTTTGTGGGCCGGTGGAATTATCGCTCCATATTTCACACATTTCTTCGAAAATGATGCCGGTAAGAATGCTTCCGTCAATGGCGACCGTTATCGTGCAATGATAACCCCGACTATTTGATATCTGAAATTGAAGGTCGTGATCTCCACGACATTTGGTTTCAACAAGACGGCGTCACTTCCCACACATCGCATCAATCAGTGGGTTTATTGGGAGAACAATTCGGTGAGCAGATAATTTCCCGTTTTAAGTTGGTTTGAGATTTAAGATTGGCCACCAAAATCGTGTGATATCACACCGTCAGACTTTTTCCTGTAGGGATATGTAAAGTCTAAAGCCTATGCGGACAATCCCGCTTCGATTGAGGTCTTGGAGCGAAACATCACATGCGTCATTCGCCAGTTACCAATCGAGATGCTCGAACGAGTCATTGAAATTTGAACTCAACGGATGGGCTATCTGAGACGTAGCCGCGGCCAACATTTGAAAGAGATAATCTCAAAAAAATAATAGCCAAATAATGTTCTTTGGAATGATAATAAGCATTCCCCATTAAATTTGAATTTTCTGTGTTTTTTCTTAAAAAATTAGGGAACGTCGAAATGGATCACCCATTAGATTAAGGTTATAGCAAATAGCCTAAGACCTAAAGAATTGTGAACCTGTAGGTGACCGAATTGCTGTTGGTTGAATACGTTTTCTTGAACAGCTCTCAATTTTGTGACTTTGTCATAGGTTGCCTGAGTTTCACCACTCGATCTTCCTTTCTCTCGCTTTCCCCGTCTCTCACTGTGGCTCTCTCACTGTCGCTCTCTCCTTAATTCACTCCTATATGTGTTGGAGCACTGCTGAGAATTTTCTTTCTTACCAAATGTGTAAGAAAAAAACCTTTTTTTGGAGTAGTTTTGTAATTAAGAGGTCTCGAATAGATTTCTTTAAAAAAAAAATTATAAAAAAAATTGGAAAATAATGATGGAAATCCATAATTTTTAGTACCATTTTGTCCACGGCGATATTTGTCACTTCCATTTCCACTTAACTATAATTTCAGGTTTCTTAAACACTTTTCTTTTCTTTTGGAAATTTCATATATACCAAGCATGCATCTGGTATAATCAATGAAAAGTGCTGAAACACAAGCAACAAAATGGCAAACATTTATTGCACATTTCTTATTCATTTTATCTATAAACGATTACTCGCTTTAATTGCGGAAGTTGCCATTTCCTTCTTCCTCCCACTCATCTTCTTCTGCACAGTAAGAGTGTGCGTCTCTCTCTCTCTCGTAGTCGCACAAAGACGCATAAAAATATATATTTACTCGTGTCTATCTATCTATGGTTGAATACTACTATGTACAACTACGAATGACTACATAATGGCCATTAGCACTATTTCACAGCAAATATTGTCACAATAAAGGTGAATCGTTTATAGACATAGCAACTACCAGTGGCAGCTAAAAGCTCTTGGTCTTCACCCAACACTCTGCCGTGGCGCGCCGCGACTGCCACTGCTGGCAAACATAGTTTAGTATGTGTTTTATTGCGACAAGCTAACTATGAGGGAATTACTTCACTTAAACGAATAGGAAAGGAAAATAAAAGTAGAATGTCGAGAAAATGCAAAAAAGGAAATGAATGAAATGTTGAAATATGAGTACGTGTGCGTGTGTGCAAAATAATGTAAGTATATGCTTAAGACATGCAATGACAATTCCAATACCAGCGTAGCGCACAATATTTAGTGATGCGTGTGATGGTGGAGTGTCGTACTATGTCTCTCCATTAAGTGCCACATGCCACAACAGAATTGTACTTATTTGTATATACTGGCATATGTATCTATGCATTAGGGAGGTTTCAATGTTTGCGGAATTTAATAAAAATTAAAAAAATATATATATTTATACAATAACAGAAGTATACAGAATTTTCTTATAAGAACGCCATAGCGTATACGCAACATAAGGAAGTTTCTTTGTAAATCTAAGTAGATGAATAAGTATAGTTCCAATAAGAGTGATATGATTTCTTTCAAAAAAACGCACCATAAGTGTTAAGGAAATTCAAATCTTTTTTATTTAATGTGAAGTACAAACGAAACAATTAAGTTCTGATTATAACATCATTTAAATAGCCCTAACGACTTCTGCAAGAACGAATTCGATGAACACAATTTTTGAAAACTTTTCCCACTAAATCAAGCCGTATGTCATGAGCAGCACGTTCAATATTGACTTTTAAAGCTTGAAGAGAGTCTGGGTAATTGCTAAAGACCAATGACTTCAAATAACCCCACCAGAAGTACTCTAATGGCGTTAAATCACAACTGCTTGGAGGCTATTCAATGTCACCATTTCTTGAAATAATAGAATCTCCAAATCTTTCTCGCAATAATTCGGTTGTTACACGTGCTGTGTGACACGTAGCACCATCTTGTTGGAATCAGATGTTGTTAAGATCAACTTCTTCCAATTGTGGCTATAAAAAGTTGGTTATCATCGATCAATACCGCTCTCCATTGACAGTAACGGTGCTACCACCTTTATTTCGAAGTAAGTACGGACGACAAACTGTCAACTTAGGTGAACGTGATGGTTGTTCATGAATAATTTGTGGATTTTTTTCTTACCAGAATCGACAGTTTTGTTTATTTACCGCGCCACTCAGATAAAAGTGGGGCCCATCGTTATCGTTTTCAAGTTGCAATGAAAAAAAATGACACTTAGGAATCGTATCATCCCTCTTGGAATACCCTGTACAATATCAGAATTCTTATAAGAACACCATAGCCTATACGTAACCGAAGGCATTTTCTTCGTAAATTTTAGTAGTAGAATAAATGCTTTGAAAAGCGTGAGATCGCTGAAAGACTCTCTTTTTTATTATTTACTTTACGATTTTTATAAAAATAATTTCAATAAAATTAAGCTAAATGGTTATGAGTTTGAAAAATATTATAATTTTAAAATTATTGAAACCTTTAAATATTCAAATATCAAAAATGTGAGGACTCAATACAAAACAAGTAATTTAGAGTACAAAATCGGTTCTTCTGCTTCTTCTTCCGTCGAATCAAGAATAGCGCAGCTTTCAATTCTTCTCTTCGCTATTTGGTACCAGTTCGAAATACCAAGTGAAACTAAGTCTTCCAAAGGAGTCCAGATTTTTCTCTTCTTCTCCTTCCATGTACAGATACTTCATCGAGTTGGAGAGCTTTCTTCCTTTCTTAATTCGCTGAACTTTGTCTATGTCGTCGTATAGCTTGTACAGCTCAACGTTCACCGTATGCGGTATTCGCTATTGAAAATGAACTAAACTTTTTCCGCAAAACTTTTCTCTTCGAAAATTCTAAAGCCGAGTCAGCGGATGCTGCCATCGTCCAAGCTTCTGCTCTGACTTGCAGAGTTCAGTTTTGGTTCATCTAGAGAATTTTACTTTCCAATTGCCTATTTAGTCCAAAGTAGCACCTGTTGGCAAGGGTGATTCTGCTTTGAATTTCAAGTCTGACATTGTTGGTATTGTTCATGCTAGTTCCTAGACAGACGAAATCATCTTCAACTTCCATGTTATGACAGTTAAAAGTGACGAGAGAGACGAGTAGCGAATGCGATGACTGTTTATTTGATGACAGGAGATATTTCGTCTTGTCCGCGTTCACCACGAGACCCATTCGCTTCCGTTGTTAAGACCAAATAGAGGCTGGTCCCAATTCTGACTGCGTTTCTGTATTATCTAGGGTCAGTTTACAAGTCTATAGTATGAGCTTAGCAGGGAATATTAAAATCAGATATAGCGGCACAGTGGAAACTCTTTTTTGTGCCTTCGAAGGCAGCTTTAAAATCGACGAAAACGTGGTTAGCATTGATTCTCTCGGGTCTGACCCAAAATTTATTTGGCCAAGGTGGATTAACTATGTCTTAGGCCACACTTCTAATGGATGTGTGCCCAGGACTCTGCGATGGAGTCTCTCTCCCTCCCACCACAAAACCAAATCCAAATTAGCGCTCCTTTACATGACTGCTGTAGTAGATTTCACAAGGACACACGGTCTTCGGTACTTCGGTACTTGTTCCATCCATTTCATTTCTTGTACAGCGGTAAATTTACTCTTTCATTCTGCAATTGTACGAGGATATCAATCAGCTGATTAGCGGTACCTTCCCAATTAAGAGACTGGGCATTTCAGGTCCATGCCTTTAACTCGTGATCCTTTAAACGTTTGCAAGGAAGCGATTATCAAAAATGGAGAGACCTACAGTTTATTCTAAGCCGCCTCCGAACTGCCGATGTATTATTATGAGGACCTTATATTCCATGTAAAAAATACACTGGAATTGGAATTTGGAATGTTGTTCGAACCTGGGCTCAAACCCAGGCCTTCCGAATGGTACAAGACAATGGCAAACACTCGGCTATTGCGTCCAACATGCTATTAAAGCCTAAAAAAAAGAAACAAATCTAGATGTTCTATGTCTGACTTTACTGAACTTTTCTAATGGTGACGGCTACTACACTTTTGAGTAAATCAAGATCACGATTGGCTTCTTTTAACAAATGATTGAGATCATGCCAATGATCGCTATGTCAAGATCTTCAGCGATTTCTCTGATAGTGTATCGACTAGACTGCAAGAAACATATTTTTTTCGCTTTAAAATTTAATTATCGATTTTTATTTGTTACAATTTTTAATCCGTTATCGTTTCAAAAGAGGTAAGGTCCAATCACATTTCCGGGCCAAAGGGCGCACCAGACAGTAAGCAGTTTTGGGTGCAATGGCCTCTCGTAAATTCTTTGAGTATTCTCGGAGCACCAAATGCGGCAATTTTGCTTATTTACATATCCACCGAGAGAGAAATCTACCTAGTGACTGAGGAAATTTTGTTTTGGAAAAATCACGGTTCACTGTTTGTTGTTCAAGCACTCAGTCAGCTTAACTACGGCATTGTGAATGGTCAACTCACTTCAGTTGTTATGTGAGCTGGACTTTCTATGGATGCAGGTGCAAGTCCAAGTGTAAAATATGCCGAGCAAAAATTTCAGCTCTTGAGAACGTCGAGAAATAAACACATTCGGGTCTTCGGCTACTTTCATTTACACCAGCGATGTTTGAAATGAAACAAGCAAACTGATGATACATAGGTCTTACGATATATCAAACCGATCCAGGCTTTTCAAATTCGTTTAAAACTTTACCAGTTGCTTGAGTAGTTAAACGAGTATGTGCACCATCATCTCCTCTTGTACGAAACGTTTTCACGCTTGAATCAATATTTTTGTTGTAGATTTCAACAATTTGAGCGATCCACTTTCATAAATACCAGACTTTTAAGTAAAACACAACTTGCTTGGCTTGACAGTTAAGCTTGAAAAATAATGGATAACACTTTATCACAGTCCTCGGTAGTGAAGTTGCTTAAGGCAATTTAATATTTTAGTATGTCATTGGTCCGCCACTGGTCAAACTTTACTTTCGTAATTCTATTTCAGGGAAGTTTTTGTTACTCCGCCTGCTCCTCCGTAACTTTTGCCATCGATTATGTGCTAGTAGTAGTTTGCAGTCAGCCAAGGGCTGATCGTTATTTCTTAGATACTTTTTAGACATATTCAGCGTGCTAACATTTCGCTACAACAAACCTTTCTACATACATCTTATGGCAGCACTGGGGCAAAAGTTTACTTGCAACATGCCATTAGCGGCTGCTGATGCTGTTGCTACTGTTGTTGTTGTTGTTGCTACAGTTGATACAGTGGCTATTGCCATTATTGCTTTTAGCTGCGAGCACTTTGACCAGCGACTTGCCACTACTAGTACTGGGTACTGAATACTGATATGCAGCATACATACCTCTACACACACATTTATCTATCTCTTTTATGCTCTCATTGCCAGCGCTACGCCAAACGTCGCCAGCATGGAACGTCGTCTGTTCGCTTCCGGCGTGTTAGTAATTTATTGTGCGCACAGCAGGTAAGATTTCGATTGCAGTCATCCGATATTGTCGCGCCATAATTTCCGTTGCGCTGCTGGTGGCACCTGTGCCACCCGCCGCCTCGATTGCCAAATGCGCTGCCTCGCGTTGTCTTCCGTATTTGCGCGCAGTGTCTTTTTTTTTAAAATAAATTTGAATTAATTTTATAAATTGGCTATGGCCAAGCGGCGAACGCTAGGCAAGGTGAGCTTAGGTAATAATGTCTTTGAATTGCAACAATTTATGCGCTACAATTACAACAAACTGCTTGTTTTTGTTGCTGTTACTGAAACAATCTCGAACATTCATATACATATACTCATACATATATATACTGACTAATATCTATGTGTATGTGAAAAAGTATGTTTTGAAATAATTTTTCTCTCTTCATTTGCCAGCCACCATTTTTGTTGTATTACAATTTCTGCGCTATTAAATTTCCAATGGCCACTTGAGACAGCGGCAGGTAGGCGCGCAGTTAATTGAAGTGGCCACCACCTCATTAAAATAGTAAATTATGATCTGAAACGAGGGAAAAAAATCAAAAAACGAAATGAATTACAATAAATTGTGCCATTCAACTTATTAATGCTTAAGTGGTGGTGCTTATAGCGATATTTATTGCGCTCTTAAAGTGTGCTGGCACATGAATTTCAAGCTGAAATTTATCATTTTTAATTATTGTAATTATTGAAAATATGTTTTTTTTAGCTCATTTCGTAAAATAAAGGGTGATCCAAGTAGAGATACTTTTTTCAAACCTTTTTCTGAAAGATCACACGTGAGTCGTGTCAGCCTGTCATGTCATTCTCGTTCAGTATTGTTTGGAATTTTATCATGGAAAGACTTGCGCCTGAAAAGCGTTTACAAATCATTCAACCTGACACCCAGCAGTCATTATTGAATAATATTCAACCGAATATACCACGTCCAGCACGCAGTGAAGTAAATATAACGGTCCTAGCTGAAAGTGTACACGAAGACCACTGAAAGTCGATTCGGCGCCCTTCGCAGCAACTCGGACTGACGTGTGAAACGATTTGGCGCATTTTATGTCGAGATCCTAAATTGCACGCATACAAAATACAGCTTGTGTAAAAGCTGAAGCCGCTCGACCTTCCCAAGCAACATCGCTTTGATCTATGGGCTCTTGAAGAGTTCCAAGAAGATCCGACGTCTTCGAGCCAAATTTTGTTCAGCGATGAGGTCCATTTCTGTCTCAATAGGTATGTAAACAAGTAAAACTGTCGGATTTGGGACGAAGAGCAACCTGAAGAGATTCAAGAGCTGCCATTTCATCCAGAAAGAACAACCGCTTGGTGTCGGTTTTGGGCAGGTGGAATCATCGGTCCATATTTCTTCAAAAATGATACCGGTGAGAACGTAACCGTCAATGACGACCATTTTCGCTACCGTTTATTTGATATCTGAAATTGAAGCTCGTGATCTCCGCAACATTTGGTTTCAAAAAGTTGGCACCACTTCCCACACATCGCATCAGTCAGTGGATTTATTGAGAGAGAACTTCCGTGGGAAGATAATTTCACGTTTTTGGCCGGTCGATTGGCCAAGAAAGATAGCGGAGCAGAAGTTTAAGAGTGCGATTCCTGCCCAGTCCAAGATCCAAAATTATAGAAAAACTTCGTCGGTTATCGCGTTTGCCAATTCAACTGAGTGTATTTCTGAGCTGGAATAAAACTCTTCAGAAAAATCCATCAACCATACGGAGGTGACTTAGAATAAAGTGTAAGTGCTTCCATGGTTGAAAAAACTAGGCACACATCAAAAGTAGGAGTAGAAACTAGGTCAGATGTTTTGTGACTTCGTGAAAATTAAGAAAGTAGTGAAAAAATTGTTTTGAATTCCTGTTGGTAGAAAAACTCCATAGCTAAATTCAGGCGCACACTCTGGTACATGACCATCTAGTCACTACCCGAATCAAAATCGACTTCTTCAGGGTATCGCTGACTAGCGTGCGGGCACCGTCGACGCTGCCATCCTCCTGTGTCGAGATTGTGCTTGATGATTCTAACGCCAGGCATCTTCGACACAATTATGCGAAATTTCTACTTGTAATTTCTTGAGCAAACTTCCATAAAAAGGCTTCGAGAGGCTTAGACTGATAGATTTTGCCATGTTACGATATATTATTATCTGTAGTACAGAACCAAAACATTATCAATTTCGTTTTATCTGGCTTCTTACTCATCAAAAATTTCTCAATCGATTGTACTATGCATACGCTTCGAAGGCCTATCTTCTAACAACACTAGCTCGACATGAAAAACCTGCAACAAAAATACAAAAACAATTAAACAGCTGGTGACAGAAACTAAAAGGCACTCATCAAGTCTCATCAAGTAAGCAAGGTTTTACATATCTTAGGGAATTAGAAGGCAGTGCGTACCCTGTGCTTAGCATGTTTGGTATTTTTCAATATCAGTTTAGGTTGGTTTTTCATTTCCATTTTCATTTTCATTTTCATTTTCATTTTCATTTTCATTTTCATTTTCATTTTCATTTTCATTTTCATTTTCATTTTCATTTTCATTTTCATTTTCATTTTCATTTTCATTTTCATTTTCATTTTCATTTTCATTTTCATTTTCATTTTCATTTTCATTTTCATTTTCATTTTCATTTTCATTTTCATTTTCATTTTCATTTTCATTTTCATTTTCATTTTCATTTTCATTTTCATTTTCATTTTCATTTTCATTTTCATTTTAATTTTCATAATTTTTATTCTTGTTGTGAATTTCGTTACCATTTTGAATGTCAGTATCGGTTCGAATTTAACTTATAATTTTATCATTTTCATTTTCGATTTCATTTTGAATTTCATCTGTTTCCGCATTTCATTTCTATTTTAATTTTCATTTGCATTTTCATTTTAATTTTAATTTTCATTTTGTTTTCTAATTTCTTTCTCTTTTTTATATTAAGTTTCATTTCCATTTTCATTTCCAGGTCCTTCTAATTTTTATTTTTATTTTAATTTTCTCTTTCATTTTCAGTTTCTCTTTAAGTTTCATTTTCATTAGATTATTAAATTATTATTTTTTTGTACCATTTGGTTGGATTTATTTCGGCATACTTTTATTGTGAGATTAAGAAATTTATTAATTTCGCATGCTTTTTCACATTTTACTCTTTTTTCTTCTATTTCTTCTTCAGAGTTCTCCTCTTCCTTTGAAAATTTTTCAATTTTCTATTTCATTTATTTTTCATACAATTTGACAATTTCACAGCACAAAGGAGAAGAAGAAGAAGATCGCTAACAAAATGCTTAAATTGAAAAATGAAAAAAAAAAATTATATATACGAAACTAGCTGAAACCGAAAGGAAAGAATTTCCCAAAGAACACAAAAAGGCTGTAAAAGCATACAGAAAAAAAATTTCAGTGAATTTTATTTTATTTTATTTTATTTTATTTTTTTGCTGCACAAAAAGCATCAATATTCAAAAAAAAAACCTTTTTTCCTGCTTTTCCCTTTTTTCCTTTGGTTTATTGAACAAATACTAACCAAAAACATTTGCAAACAGACAACAAAAATAGCTGGAGAACACCAATGCAAATATAAATAAATGTATCTATATAAAGAAAAATACATACAAAACATATTTATATATGAATAAAAAAAAAAAACGTTTACTATGTGTTGAGTACGCTGCGCTGAAATACCGTAAAAGAATTTCTTTCAAAGTATTTATATTTGTATGCAAGTATGCAAGTGTGTTTGTTAGTTTTGCGTGATCGTGTTGTGTCAGTAGCATTTAGTTGCGCTAATAAAAATAAACTTTTTTTGCTGTATATGTGTATGTATATATATACTTATTTGCTTGTTTGTTTGTTTGTTTGCTGGCGACAACCGATTGCCGCACGCAGCAAGTTGACAGGTGTAAAGCGTTTGCCGGGATAAGCTAAATGGATGGGTAGCAACAACAAATACTCTAAAGGGACCTCGGTATGTTCGCTTGTAAATTTTATTTGTACTTCAACTTTATTATCAGAAAGGATGAATGCGAAAGCAGTAACTTTAGCAAAAACTCATTTCGTCTATTGAGCAGGAAAAAGCAGAGCGTAAACAATGTCTTTTTAAAGAAAATATGTGGAAAAGTTTATAGTTGTTTGTGCTCTAAGAGGAAATTAAAGTAGAATCGATAGTATCCTGGAAAATGTGAAAAAATATATACAGTGGCGGGAAAAAGTCTACAAACACCGCCTGTATTCGTTGTGTAGAAAGTACTATCGCTTTGTTGAAAAATGTAGGTATAGAGTTGTACTTTAAATCCTTTTCTAATCACATGTATTAAAACAAATCCATTCTCTGACATGGAATAAAACAATTATGGTGAGAAAACGCAAAAATGTCCTTGACAAAAGTCTAATGGCTCCGCGAAAAGAAATATCCATTGACGTAAAAAACTTGGTTATTCAGCACAGCGAAGGAAAGAAATCGTATGGTTAAATTTAAAAAATTGTAATCTTAAGTCCACCAAAGGTACAGACCATTGTAAAAAACATTGAAAGAAATGGATCCACCGAAAAAAAGTCGCATGTTGGCCGCCCGAAGGAACTTACTCCAAGAGTCATCAGCTTTATTCTGAAGGAAGTGAATGATGATCCTAAAGTTACTGCTCCAAAATTAGCCGAAAACATCGCAAACTCATTAAGAAAGTGTGTTCATTCAAGTTCAATTCGAAGAGATCTGAACGAAAACGGCTTCCACAGTAGAATTCCACGTAAAAAGCTTCTTATTTCTAAAAAAAAGATCGTAAACTTCGCTTGGAGTTCGCTAAAGGCCATTTAGCCAAGGGAGTGGACTTTTGGCAAAAAGTCTTGTTTACAAACAAACCGCAGTTCAATATATTCGGCAGAGATGAAAGATCAAAAATTCGGAGAAAAGAAAACACTTCACTTAACGCCAAAAATATAGTACCAACAGTGAAGCATGGTGGCGGAAACGTAATAGTTTGGGGAGCGGTTGAGGCATGTGGAGTTGGAAAGCTTGTTTTTATTGAGAGTAATATGCATCGGTTGAAATATAAGTCATTGTGGGAAGCTAATCTGATGCCCTTGGTGGACAGTTAGGAGCTTGGCGCAGGCTGGATCTTTCGACGTGATAACTATGCAAAGCACACGGTCCATATTGTTAAGGACTGGTTGCTAAATCATGCTCCAAGGCACGCACACACCACCTGAAAGCCCAGATTTGAATGTTATTTTATATGCCTGAGAGAAATTTTCAGCGAAAAATTTAGAAAAAATCAGTTTTTCAGCCCAGCATTACTCGGGACAGTATTATTCCCTCAGAATTGATAAATTTAGTAGCTTCGCTGCCGCGACGGCTTCAAGCTGTTATTGATGCGAATGGTGGACCAACTAAATACTAAAAATATTATGTTACCTGATAATAATCAAAGTTTTTGCGCTATGATAAGTTATGCATGTGCTGTATGTAGACTTTTGTCATTGTTGGATTTAGATTTTCGCTATTTTTGTCATAGCTTCACTATTTTATGTTACAAATTTTTTTTTTTGATTTTTTATGATAAGGAAAAATAGTTGAAATAAAATGTATCATTTTCCAATAAACTTTTTGGACTTTCAATTCAATGAAAAGAGGGGGTGTTTGTAGACTTTTGTCCGCCACTGTATTTAGAAAAAAAATATTTTCGCTGGCAAGGGAAAAAATCTCCAGATCGCAGGCTCACTAGCATTTGCTGCAGTATGAGAAGTACAAGAGGAGAATACGGCAGCTCTACACGAGGACTTTTGCGAAATTAGAAAGTAGAGAAAAATGTAAATTTAAGGATACTTAGGCAGTGTCGCTCGCCCCTCGGCAGGGAATGACAAGCCCTTCGAGAGTGTAAAGGCTCCTCACAAAAATTCATCGACAGTTCGAAGGCGGCTTTGAATAAACTGTGGGTCCCTCCATTTGCTGGTAAAAACATCAAGACGTAAAAACCACAAATTGGGGGAAGATAACACTTCAGCTGTTACAAAACGCCAAATATATATAGGCACTTTTGTATTCAAAAAATCTTCACAAGCGACAAAATTATTAAGATTTATAGACTCCGAACAATTATAAGTTTTGAGAATTCCTAAAAGAAGCATACCAGATATTCTGTGACGTAGACTGCAAACTGGAGTTGATGAAATGTGCAGAAACTGTTCACTGTACTATTTCCCTATTCTAAAGAATTACCAAAAAAAAAAATTATTTTTTCAACTTGATTACAAAGCGAAATTGGTTGATTGTGCGACTACGTGCGTATAGGAAAGCGATAACAAAAACAACAATAAATAGATATGTGGCAAAAAGAAAGCAAATAAACAATGTTGCAACATTCAAGATTGGAACAAAGCAGAAAAACACAAATATATATGCACAAGCACATAGAAATACAAATATTTCATTTGAAAAAGATGGGGTAAGTAATGAGCAGCAGGAGGGAGCGTATACGTGGCGTCGCAAATGCATTGAGTTTTTAAACCTATAGAAAATCGATAAAGAGGATATGAATTTGCTTCTATGTACAATTTTTATAAAATTCATTAAATTAGAAAAAAAAATTAAAATAGAAAAAAAAATAAAAAATAATATAAATTAAAAAATAAAAAATAAAAATAAAATAAAAAATAAAAAATAAAAAAAAAAAATAAAAAAAAATAAAAAAATAAAATAAAATAAAATTAATTAAAGAAAAATAAGAATAAAAATAAAAATATATAAATTAAAAATTAAATAGAAGAAAAATAAAAAATTAAATTAATTAAATTTAAAAAAAAAAAAATTAAATAAATAAAATAAAATTATTTAATATAAAATAAATCCGTGAGGAGTTTCCAGTCTCCCATCTGACTCGTCCCCAGGCAGCGGATTGTGGAACGTTCGGTAAATATACCGGGTAGGTGGGAAATAAAATACCACTCGCGGATCAAAACGGGTAATCAAATCCGGTCGCGTCTGTCTCAGAGTGAGCGGCGATTCGGTCAACGTCTGTACTTGATTTGAGAAGCGGTTAATATACACAAAAATGAGAAGAATTTTTTTCTGGACGGTGATTCAGCTCGATCCCAGACTGGCCATACTCTGGATATTAACAACAACTCTGGGGATAATAGTACAAACCCTTTGCTGGCGGGAAATACTTCACTAGCATCGAATTCAGCGACCAGCCCTGACTGTGTCACCAAGACAGCGTAAAAAATGAACATGAATATTTACTTATTTACTACGCACTTACTTACAAATCACAAATTTAGAAACCTATAGAACCCTATTCAGAAAACATTTACGTGAGAAGTTCGTCGAAAAATATCCACAAATGGACGTTTCGGAGTAAAACTAGTCTGATCAAATATGTGCAATACGCAGGAATGATTATATCACAGAAACTAGAAGGGAGCAGATCAAGCTGGTGGTGGAGTGTGAGCTACAAGTATATTCGAGTTCGGATGAAGAAGATGCGTCCTGAGGATGCGCCGGAATCTAGTACAGAAAATTTAAAAAACAACAAACCGAGGAAAGTCTTCGACAAATTTACCATGCTCACCCGAAATCCATACCTCGGCAAAGTTCGGCAAGTTAGTGCCTTATTTCTACAATGTTATTTTGCCAGAAATGATCAACTAAGAGGTTCACCTAGAGCAGTTGGTAATTCTTATTTATTGCACGGAAAAGCCCGTAACTGAAATAATTACTAATAAATGCATTGAAAACCAGCAACAACGTCAGAAACAACAGCCGCAGAAGTCAAATCTCAAGCATAAAAGTGGTAGGCCGATGTGGTTGTAAAGATTAGATAAGAACACAGAAGAACATCGCAAGAAAATAGGAAAGGTACCGGCATTTGTGAATGGTAATGCCTCGAGACGCCTCAGAAATCAAGTTTCAAAAATCTGTAAGAGCTTTAATTTATACTCAAGATTTAAGAGTTGCATATGCGAGCACTAGCTACTTTAAAACAAAAATTGAAAACTCTGTGTACCAGAAGAGAGAAGTATAGCCTTTCCTTGAACCGACTTGAACACAACCGCTTGTTCGAAAATAATCAAAAACTGTTTTCAAGGAGGCTAAAATCAAACGAGAATGCCCAAACACAAACAAAGCAATCATCGAGTTAAGCTCTATGTCAGAAGCATAATTCGTCAGCAAGCTGGATATCAGGACAACTTTGAAGAAAAAATTTTCTAATGTTCCAGCCACCGATTTCACACCCATCAGCTCTCAGCAAATCAACAACGTTACAAGGAAGCTTCACAATTGGAAATACCCGGGATGTGACAAAATATATGCGTACTGATTCAAAAAACTTTCGTTACTCATGCAAAAATCGCTGAGATCTTCTTAACAAAGACAATCTCCGGCGAGTAAGTAATACCAGAGTTCCTAACTTTAGGTACAACGTTAATGATACCGAAAAGTGGTAATTCTGTTGAGCCATCAATGTTCAGGCCAGTAACTTGTCTTCCGGTTCTCTATAAAATACTAACGTCATGCATATCCAACATCCTTTATGAACACATTGAAGTAAACAATTTGATTGCAGAAGAACAGAAAGGGTGTATAAGATCGTCGCAAAGATATAAAGAGCAGTTAATTATAGACCGAGTAGTACTTGGAAAATCTGAAAGGTAAAGTAGCGCACATTGATTGGATGAAAGCTTCCGATTCAGTGCCACATTCATAGCTTATCGAGGTATTGTATCGGTGTAAATTCAATCCCAACAGAATACTTTTCCTAGAGAAAATAATGCAATATTGGAGAACTCGAACAAAATGGCCAATATCTGGAAGTGCTCGATACACTCTCGGTCATAAAAATCAGCAATGGAATCTTCCAAGGCGATTCAGTGAGTCCACTCTGGTACAGCATCAGCATGAACCCTCTCAGCCATATTCATGGGCATGGAAGAAACCGATTGAGTCATTTCTTTTACGTAGATGATCAGAAGCTTTATGGCAGCAAACCAAACCATCGTGAAAAACACTAGAAATATGTCGAAACTTTTTCCAATGACATTAAAATGCCTGCTGGTCTTGAGAATTGTCAGCCAAGAATACTCCCATTGAACTTGTAGGTCTCGATATAAAGGAAATGGAAACAGATGAGACATATAAGTATTTTCCAGTTATGCAGAGCAACTGTGTAGAAACTATGCATATGCGGAAAAAACTAGTGTTGGAGTTTAGGAGATGACTTCATGCCATATGGAAAACTCAATTAAACTTGCCACTTCGTTTGCTATACCCGTGGTGTCATACAGTTTTGGAGTTATAAAATGGTCAACAACCGAGCTGGAAAATATGCCGCGGATAATAAGTGCAGTCATGTCCAACTATAAAGCTCATCAACCCAAAGCTTCGATCTTTCGAACGACTTTGGCCAGTAAGGAAGGTGGAATTGGCCACATGGACATTGGAGCGTTGCATCACAAACTAATTTTAAATCTAAGAGCGTATTTCCGTCAAAAGTTACCACAGTCTGAAATTGATTACGCTGTAGAATCTGCTGATGATAACTATAATCCACTGGGAATGAACCAGCCTTATGAAAGCAGAAACACGATATCAAAGGATGAAAAACTGCAGAAATGGTCTGAAATGGTAGTCCACGGCGTATATCGGAAAGATTTTGCTAAGTTCGTTATATTTTAAGACATTTTTATATTTAACGAAATGTACATTATTGGCCTGCATATAAGCTACTGCTAACAAATGAGATTTACTCCCTAATGAGACGTAATGAAGAGCAAATAATATAAAATAAAATAATATAAATTAAAATAAAATAAAATAATATAAAATAAATTAAATTAAAATAAAAAAAAATTAAATATAATCAAAAATGTTAAATTAAAGAAATAAAATAAAATAAAATAATAAAAAAAAATTAAATAAAATAATAAAAAAATTAAATAAATAAAAAAAAGATAAATATTAAATAAAATAATACAAAAGAAAAAAATTAAAATAATAAAACTTTTATTTAAAAAAAATAAAAATAAACAAAATAATATAAAAAAAAAATAAAAAAAAATATATGAAAATAAAAAAAATTAAAAATATAGAAAAAATAAAAATAAAATGAAAAAAAAAATTACAAAAAAAAAAAAATTAAAAATAACTACATAAATGAAATAAAATAAAATAAAGTTTAAAACTTTAAAATAAAATAAAACAAAATAAAATAATTATAAAATAAAAAAAATTAAAAAAAAAATATATATAATAGAAAAAAAACTAAATCAAATATAATAACTAAAATAAAATAAAAAAATAAAAAAAAGATAAAATAAAAGGATAAAAAAGTAAAATACTATAGAAAAAAATTAAAACAAAAAATTACAAAAAAAGAAAAATAAAAAATAAAAAAATATTTAAAAAAATATAAAGATATACAAAAAAATAAAAAATTATAAGAAAATAAAATAAATTATTAAAAAAAGAAACAAAATAAAAAATAAAAAATAAAATAATAAATAAACATAAAATTAAAATAATAAAAATTTTATAAAAAAAATTAAAAATAAACAAAATAAAATGAAATAAAATAAATTAATATAAGTAAATAAAAATAAAAAATTAATAAAAAAAATTAAAAAAAAGATAAAAAAGGTATATAACATAGTGAAAAAAAATTAAAAAAAAAAAAAAAAAAAAAAAATATCAAAAAAAAAAAATTAAAATAAAATTAAAATAAAGAAAATAAAATAAAATTAATTATAACAAAAAAAAAAAAAAAAAAAAATTATACAATTTAAAAAAATAAAATAAAAAATTAATAAAATAACTTTAAATTAAATGAAATAAAATAACATAAAGTAAAAAAATATAAGAAATAAAAATAATATAAAAAAAATTAAACAAAAATATATATATAAAAAAATAAAAAATAAAATATAAATAAAAATTGATATATTAATAAAATAAAATAAAATAAAATGAAATATTTTTATATTAAATAAAATAAATTAAATAAAATTAAAATAAGCTATTCCTAAAATTGTTCACTTCATTTTAAGTCAACCAAATAAACTTACAGAAATTTAAAGAAAATAGTATATATATATATATATATATATATATTATTTTTTTCTCCAATTTGACTTGAAATGTCATCAACGAGCAACGTTCGATTATCTACCGAGTGCACTTATGTGCATTTCAAAGCAATTATGCCAATTCCTTGACTACTTTGTTTAATTATCTTTCGACATTTCGACTGAGTGGAGTACTGAATGCACTAATGAATGAAGGCACAAGCATGAAGTGGCACAGTGGCCAGTGAATGAGGGTGGTGATGAGAATTCAAGCATAATAGACAGTGACTACAAGCCGAAAAAGCAGTCAACCAGTTAGTAGACAGCCAGCCAGTCAGTCGTTCGGTCGCCAGCCAGTTATCATTTAGCTACATTCATTTCATGCTATTTTGCACCGACTACTTTGCATTTTGCGCATATATTGGAGAATTGCCACAAGCTTTGCTATTTGCCTGATGAAGAGTTTCTTGAAAAACAGTTGGTGTTATTTTCTGCTTTTTCGTCTTGTTCTTCTTCTTCTTGTTCTTCATCTTATGATGCCATTCATTAGTATTGCTTCCGTTAGAAGTAATCGAAGTGTATAACAGTGTATAACAGTGTGTGCATGTTGATTGTTGAATGGTTGTGTGTGTAAGTATGCATGAATCAATTTTGTATAAATTTTCGTCTCAATTCAAGTGGCACACAGCATTGCATTAATTTGTTCAATGAAGTGTGAAATTTTATGGTAATTTCAAGCACATTTACAATCAACAGTTAGGAGAGTTGAGTTTTTTTAATTTTTATTTTTTACTTTCATTTTTTATTTAATACAAGTGTATTTATTAAGCAGTATTTTGAATAATATTATTTTTTGCTTTTTTATTGACTGATGAATGGCATCTTTCGAAGGAGTTTAATAATCTCCAAATTTGTTAAAACATGTAAAACAAAGATATAAAGGATGATCCCAGTAGATGTACTTTTTTTTATCTTCTTCACAGATTTTTTGATTTTTTTTTCAATATTGTTTAGCTTTTCATCATGAAAATAATTACGCCTGAACACTGTTTATAAATCACTTAACTTTATTACGAAAATTCACGTTCTGTAAATAATGTGTTTCGCGCGCTTTGCTCAACATATGGTCAACATAGCTGAGCGTAGTATTCGCAACAGCATCGCCCATCTTGAAACCCAGCATCTATTATTGGATAATATTCGACCGAATAGACCACGTCCAGCATACAATGAAGAAAATATAGCGGCCGTAGCTGGGAGTGTACACGAAGACCGTGGGGAGTCGATTCGGTGCCGTTTGCAGCAACTCGGACTGACGTATGAAACGACTTGGCGCATTTTGCAGCGAGATCTTAAATTGAAAGCATAAAAAATACAGCTTGTGCAAGAGTGAAGCCACTCGACCTTCCCAAGCGACATCGCTTCGCTCTATGGGCTTTTGAAAAGTTCCAAGAAGATCCGACGTTTTCGGGCCAAATTATGTTCAGTGAGGTAAGGTTTTTTATAGGCTCTTAAAACGCATCGAAAACCTTAACTCCGTCAGTGTGAGACTCAAACAAACGGAAACCATCTCCACCCGTACGGTAACCCGTGGTACAGCCTTTCCGTATTTCGTCAGGAGGCCGTTTGAGCTAATAACTCACTAGTCTGAGTCGATATCGTGCGTCGTTATCTTGGTTCAACCGTCCTGGTTTCAGTACTCGTCACTATGTACCACGTTCTTAAGTTACCTGTTAATATAAGTATCCGTCGAAGGTACGCTGTTATCGCGTCTTCGCCTTTGCTGTACGCCACATCGTGAGTGCTGCATTATTTCTGTTATGATACTACTAACTGCGTTCCAGACATTTGCGCTTTCCAGCATACATTTAATTAATGCATCAAGTGTTACATTTATGCCGACAACGTCGTTTAGTCTTCACCGTTTCCCTACAAAGATGAAGATTAAGTGGCTGGCGTCTTCTACGATTTCTGGATCACAAAGTTCACAGTATGTTCATGACCAAAGCGGTGAAGATAGCTTTTAAAACATCCGTGACTACTGAGGACTTGCGTTAAATAAGAGTCCACGTGTGACCATGCTTCCTGCCTAGCCATACTACTAGATCAGGTATCAGACGGTGAGTCCACCTTCCTTTAGCGCTGTCATTGTATCTTCTCCGCCACCGAGCTATGGACAGCTGCCTTTCGGCGTTCTAGATACTGCTGTTTGGTTCTTCGTGTTTTAGCTTCGCTAGCTCGATTTGTTCCCGCGCTACAATATCGAGGGGAAATAGCCCTGAAATAACTAACGCTGCTTCCTTTGATACCGTGCGGAGAGCAACTCAACCACGAAGAGCGCACCGACGGTAAGTAGACCTAACACTAAGGATGTAGGATTCTGTTTCCAACGTCAAAAACCAAATCGTAGAGCCATAAAGAATGATGGCTTTCACTACTCCCGCGAAAAGCTGCCTGCTTTGTTGCCGTGGTCCGCTGACGTTTGCCATTATTCTAGTTAAGGTGGCTGCTGCGGCTTTATTATTTGCGTTATCAATCTAGATATAGATTGATATCTGACACATGACTTCGATACAATAAATCAATCACCAAGTTTCAACTGAATTTTCTCCACTTCCTTCCGGCTGCTAATATGAACGGCTTCCGTCTTGTGTTCAGTTAATTTTAGAAATTTTATTTCTAGCCAGGTTTTAATGTTTGCGGTTACCAGCTCAGCAAGCTGAACAATAGCTGGTAAAGTTTTAGCAACCACAACAATTGCTAAATCGTCAGCGTATCCTACAATGGTTACTCCCTCTGGGAGCTCAATGAGTATATAAAGAAGCAAAACTGCCGCATTTGTTACGCAGAGCAACCTGAAAAGATCCAAGGGGTGTGGTTTGTGGATCCGTGGAATTATCGGTCCAAATGTCTTCGAAAATGAGGTGAGCAGATAATTAATAATCGATTGGTCACCAAGATCGTGTGATATCACACCGTTAGACATTTTCCTGTGGGTATATGTAAAGTCTAGAGTCTAAGCGAACAATCTCGCTTAGATTCAGCCCTTGAAGCAAAACGCCAGGCGTGTCATTCACCAGTTGCCAGTCGAAATGCTGGGAACGAGTCATTGAAAATTGTACTCAATGGATGAACCATCTGAGACGTAGCCGCGGCCAACATTTGAAAGAGATAAACTTCAAAAAATAAATGCCACAGAAGGTTCTCTCGAATGATAATAAACACTAACCATTAAATTTTTTTTTTTTTTTTTTTTTTTTTTAAATAGGGAAACTGGGTGGGGGCAACCTTGGCGGGGTTTACAATCCTTTAAAAATACTAAAAAAAAAAACTAAAAAAATCAGCAAAAGAGACAGATAGAAAAAATGTCGTCAATCCACACCAGCAATTGCGAGCAAAAATATCTATTACAAAGCAACAAACATAAGTGGCAGTAAAAGTCGCAGACTGTCAGTGATGCGAAACAAACAATAAAAAAAATAAAAAAATAAAAAATATAAAAATTTCAAAAAAAGGATAAAAATAAAAAATAAGATAGAAAAAAAATAGTCGAGAAGCATTTCAATTCCCAGCCAAGCAAAGAATGTATAGTAAAAATGCAAAATTCAAATAAAGAACAACGCAAAGAAGACACACTTCATTGCATTACAAAAGTGTAATAAGAAAAAAAGTAAAAATAAATAATAAAAATAAATAATAAAAAATAAAGCCAAAAATGTCTGGTTCTCGTTCTGTTGCCGAGAGTCAATGGCTTTGGCTAAATCGTGTGCCACTGTGCCAGCAAATAAGCAAGAGTAACTACAACAGACGTTGCAGCTGCAACTATGTATTTAAGTTATGTACATACATGTAAATATATGTATGGTTTATTTTCCGGTTGACATTTTAGGTTGCTGCATTTGTTGTTGCCTGCAGCTGTCGCCACCACAAATCAGTTGGCAAGCCAGACACTCGCAAACACTATGCCCAAACAAAGAATTGACGGCTGTAAACAGCTACACATACAGTCATACACAGAGCCATGCACACAGCCATACAGAGAGCCATGCACACATACATATACGCCGCTCGACGGCAGAAAAAAAAAGCAAAAAACAGCAACAGCAACACTCGATGACTGCCTATTTCCGCGCATTCTCTATTTGTAATTTTTTTTTTTTTGCTTTTGCTGTTGTTGGTTTGCGGTGGCGAGTGTCTACAACTTGACAATCACTACTGCGGGCTGCTGACAACACTTAAACGTTGCAATTACAAGTACATTGCTTACACGTTTCTCTCTATCGACTGTGGCCAGTAAGCAGTTGTGTGTGTGTGTGTGTGTATGTGCAATGCACATCATTACTCACTGCAAGTATTTATTTCATTTTCCAGCTTTATATTACTGCTGAGCTCCATTTAAGGCTTAGCGTATCAGCAGCAGCAGTAGCAGTAGCAGCCGACAATGCGCTTAATGCACGACCATTAAGTATGCGAGTAAGTACAATAAGTCGATAGGCCGCTTTGCGAGAGTGTATGTGTGTGTGTCAAGGCGTACACTGTACATTACATAACTTTAAGTGAAAACACTAAAAAGTACTAAAATATGAAAGTTCAATGCCAAAAGACAAGCATAAAAGAAATAAAAAAATAAAAAATTTAAAAATTTAAAAAAAAAAATTAAAAAATAATAAAAATTAAAATGAAAAAAAAAAGTTGAAAATATGCAATCTTCAACTGCAATTTCCTTTGAATACCGTTCTATACTTGTTATTAATGGCAGCTGCTGCTTCTGATTTTTGCCATTTGTATTTGCTGGAAGCGTGCTAACAGCCGTCAACAGCGCCGTCTCAGTGGCCAATGAAGTGTGAAATGTAGTGTCTTGACGCAGCTGTGTCGCTGTGAGTCGACTGAGAGGTGGCATAGGAAAAATGACAATTTTGCTTAACAGAAAGTATAGACAACATATATACCCATTTATATATATGTATTTTCAATGCTTTTCGAATAAACTCAAAAAGCCTTCAACAGAAAATAATTTTTTTCATATTTTGATAATTTTTTAATAAATAAAGTTCGACATATTTGACCAAAATTTTTTTATGTTTACGCCTCATTTCAGTTCACTCTCCAACTTATGTTCGGAATTTCCAATATTGAAATGGTGGAAAAATAATCAAGTTCCGGATTATCTTCGGAAACCGCATTATATTTACTTCATTTAATATGAATTGCATTATATGACACTCTCTCTATGACCTTACTAGCGAGTTTACAAGAACAGCCTCCTTGCTTTTGCTTTTCCTTAAGGGTCGTGGTTTGAGTCTTCACTTTTAAGCAGTCCCATTAATGTAAAGGGTGTTCCAATAGAGATAATATGATTTCTAAGTGTCGTTTTGGCCATATTTAATTTGCCATGATCTGGTATTTTTTCATTGTATTCAGTAATATTTAAAATTTCATCATTGGATCACCATAAACGCCGTGAATTTGCTGATTTTGCCTTTGGAACAACTTAAAAACGATAAAGATTTTTTTAAGAAAATCACCTTCTCCGATGAGGGTGTTGCGCTAAGTGAACAAAACTGTCAATTCGAGTGCGAAGAAAATCCATAAATTATTCATGAAAAACCGTTAGATTCACCGAAATTGACAGTTTGGTGGACCGTCGGTCCGTACTTCTTTCGAGAAGAAGCGGGTAGCACCGTTACCGGCAATGGAGAGAGGTATAAATCGATGATAACCAACTTTTTTTTTATGACCACAATGATCTTAACAACATCTGGTTCCAACAAGACGGGGCTACGTCTGACACAGCGCATGCAACAACCGAATTATTGCGAGAAAGGTTTGGAGATTCGATTATTTCAAGAAATTGTGTCATTGAATGGCCTCCAAAAAGTTGTGATCTAACATAATTAGACTACTCTTTGTGGGATTATTTGAAGTCAAACAATTTCAAATCTTTATAACTAGTAACTAGGTGACATACCACACCAAAAAATACATTTACTGTTTTATGTTGACCTCATTTAGTTACGAATTATAGGCTATAGAAAGTAAAAGTCAACAAAGACAAAAAATTTTTGTTTCATTTTGAATCCAAATTTGCGAAAATGACTTCAAACGGCTTTCTGGTCAATCTTAAACTCCTAAGCGAAATGCGGACCACTAACTCAGTTGCTCAGTTTTTATAATATCTATGCTATTCTCGATACTTTCGACAAGGGATCTGCCTATGTGAGGACTAAAAATGGCTCTCAAAATGCCTGAAAAGACTCAACGAAACCAAAATTTATGTACAAAAATAATTATTGAAATTATTCTTGCTTACAAAAGTATTGCTAAAATTTTTGAGCTAAAATAAGCATTTTCTCTTCCACCATTCTCTTATTTCTGCTCGATACCATAATTTCAACGTTTATCTTTTGGGTGTACAAACTAATTCGGTCCGTTCTAAAATGATGGCTTCACGTGCAAGTTGTGATCGATCATAGAAGTTTTATGACAGCGATTGAAAAGGTTTCACAACTGCCAGCATTAATGTGCATCAGCGAATGTTTCTGATAACAACAAAGTTTTTTGCCTATTCGAAGGTGTCCTGATCTGTGTTAAATAAACATCATTTGCGGGAATTTTTGATTTTCTATTTCAATTGAAAGAGAAGTGCAGATGGAGCCTATAGAATGTATGTGGTGGTTTTAGCGTCGAAGACAAAGAGGTTCTGGTCAACCCAATAAGTAGCTGAAGAGGAGAAATTGAAGGCTTTACTGGATCAAGACCCATGTCTAGCACAAGCTGAACTCCTTATCAACTGCAACTAATACGTATTTTCCGTGCATTACGCAAAGTACGGAAAGTAAGGACGAAAGGTTTGAGCAGGAGATTTTGCAAAATAAAATCTCTCGGATCCACATGGCTGTAGAGTCAATATCTATATGACAGTGGTGAAATGGGAGGTCCTACCCGCCTTATTCTCCACAATTTCTTCAGAACTTTCTCCATCCGAATACTGACTTTTGATGGATGCAAAGTGATTTGCTGGTTCGTAGAATTGCGCAGTGGTTGTCGAGGACAGAGAGGAGTCATTTCTTAAGATGGTATTCGGTAAATAACAGAGAGAACGAAAAAAATAGTCGCCTCCGACGGACAATATTTGATATATGATCTATTTTTTTTTTACTTTTTATCATTAAAAACTACTTTTTGAACACAAAAAGACGGACCAAATTAATTTTTTTACAATAGGGATTTTCCAGGTCTCAAAGCTTTGATGACGAAAATCTCTTACCGCCTAGTTTTTTCTTCAGGTTTGGAAACAATAACTAGCCGGGGGGGCTAAATTTGTAGGGTATGTTGGATAAGAGTGAAGCCTAATTTATGAATTTCTACCATGATGACTACACATTTATGCGGTCGCTCATTGTCATGTTAGAACAGCAGGTGTCTGAATTTGTCCAAAAGCTGAAACAATATTTGCCGGTGATCGTTTTACCCTTTTCTGGAAGCTAGTTCGTCCAGATATTCGCTCAGTTGTGATTTTCTAATCAGCTCTTCTAATACGATTTCATGGATTTTATTGAGGATTTCTTTTGGACAACCTGATCGTATGGAATCACTTGCGCTGGTACCACCAGAATGGAACTCAGTAAAATATTTCCCAGCTATTCAAATGGATAGACATATACAGATTGCCCATAGTATTAATCAAGCATCAAAGATGGCTCTTCTACACAAAAATTAGTGCTTAATCGGCATTAGTTATCAAACACGAAGAGTGAACGTTTAAGCTCCATTAAATAGGTGGAAGTTGACTGTATTGATTTTGAAGTTATTGTGCAATATATTCAGACTGCTTATCTAGCTGTCCTCCTGTAATCAATGAAAAGAGCTTTAAGAGAGTTAAATAATGAGTACATGCTCAATTCACTACTGAACGGATGAAGAATTTTTGTAAAACTTTTTTTTCATGGATCCGAATTCATTGGCAACCACCTCATAGCTGTTATTGCTATATACACAGCTATTGCGATTGCTCATAAGCTAGATCTTTCCTTTTAGTTCAGTTCACATAGGCAGTCCTTATGTAACTAAAGCCGGTCCAACTATAATCCATTTACGGTTTGGCGTCAATTGCAGGTACTTGGTCCTTCTCCACTTGATGTTCCTGCCAGAGGTAAAGTTTTCATCTTCCTCTGCTTTCATCAGCGAGTATTAGGCATGGAAAACTCTTCAACTTCGAGGGCTTTCGCCCATACGAACAGAGTACCATAGCTACCTTAACTACATTTTATTTTACTCTATATCTAAGCTGTTTTATAATCATTCCAACGTCTGCGCGATGCATCGACGTTAGAAAGTAAAATTCCATAAATCTTTGTTAAAATCTTTCTACTGAAAACTCAAAACGTTCACTCATCAAATTTCGTCATTTTTTACGCTTCTGTACTATAGAGTAGGACGGGAATAATGACCAACTGATGAGGCCTGGCAGAGCAAGATCTCCTATTTGCCATTAACTTCTCAGTCAAAAGCAGCACCTATTCGATTTCGAAGCTGAAATTGTTGTTGTTGTTGATTTTGGTTTCCAAAAAGAGGAAATTTTGTTAAAATTCCCAGATATGACTAGATTTTTGTGCTAGATTGTAAAATTTTAAATAACAATATTTCGAGCACGGTGAAATCGATCACCTTTAGTTCTTTTGTCCCAAAGTTGTTGCTTCTACAATATTATTCATTTTTTTTCAATATTTTCACGTTAGTTTAAGAAAAACATATACAATGTCGTTCGAAGTATTGTTCATCTGAAGCTATAACATTTTCCCATATTTCTAGGAATTTGTAGATTACATACCAAAAGAACTTCACCAGTTTGTGAAAGAACGAATAAAGTAAATTTTTCATACAATTTTCTGATGAAAGCAATATTTTTGTGGGACCGTTCGACATCGACCGAAACAAATGGTAGTGAGGAAGGGCAAGGTCTGTGCTGAAACGTGGGTGAGGCAAAACTTCCCAGCTGCTGTTTTTCAAATAGTTTTCTAACCGGTTTTGCAAAACTATTGCCTGGTCGCAAACTCCTGGTTTTTTTTTCCAAACGCCCACCTGAATTGGATGAGTTGGCGCTAGCGTTCCCTATTAGTGATTTCAACAGGTCCTATAAGCTCATATTATAGCACGCCCTTCTAATCTCACCAATTACAGAGGAAAATTACCTTGTCGGCATGAGTATTCGGATTTCCCGTTGATTTGGCTGGTTGGTCACGTTTCATATATGACTTTTTGTGATTGTGATTGTAGAAATGGACCCATTTTTCTTCACCAGTCACAATCCGATGCAAAAACGTCTTATTTTTGAACTCTCCAAATTATGCTCGGAATTTTCAATATTGAAACTGTGGAATAATAATCAAGTTCCTGCTTGTCTTCGCAAATCGCACGTACTAATTCATTTAATATAGATTGCAAGAGACGACACTCTCTCTATGACTTTATTTGCCAATTCGCAAGAACAGTCTTTTCAGTGTGCGTGTCCTTACAGGTGATGGTTTGAGTCATCACTTCACCTCAGTACCATTGATCTATGTGTCCCTGTGAAGATCCTACATACAATCAGGATATCGTGTGCTTTCCTAAAAATGAATGAAGGCAGCTTTTAGACAAAAGAAAAAAAATTAATTATATAAATAAATATTACAAAATGTCAACAACTTAAAAATGTGTTCGACAAGGACTGTAATGTTTTTGATTGAGATTTCATGAAATAAAAAGGGGGTACACTGCGCTTCTAATATTCTGTATGCTGGCTTTATGGTCCATCTATTAAAATTATTTAAATTTTTCTTTTGTATGTGGTTAATACAACATAAACACCTACAGAAATACATAATGCAGTGCACCAACAACTGCAATAGAAACATTATTACAACAACAACAACAACAACAACAACAGCAGCAACAACAACAACAACAACAACAACAATGACAATGACAACGACAACGACAACAACAGTAACAACAACAACAACAACAACAACAACAACAAATGTCATTAGCAAATATATTCCATAAATCAAAATGCAACGCGAGATGTGAACAAGTTACTCCACTCACAGCAGCAGATGTCAGGCGAGAGCAATGATGATGGACTCTGCACTGACAGCAGCGTTGTTAAACAACAACAACAACAACAATTGAGTGGTGACAATGACAAGAGTGAACTAACACAAAACAGCTGCAGTTTGTGTGTATAGGAGTTGATTGGACAGGCAGCATGAGCAAGCGAGTTGTGAAAGATGAGAACATCATCAATGTCCTGTCCTTGTTGAAGGTGCAGCAGAAGAGTGACGGAAGTGACAGTGGCAGGAACTAAAGGAGCAGAGAGAGAGAGAGATAGAGGCCATGAAGCGATAGTGGGTCCATAACTTAGGGTAAATATAAGTGATGTTGGCTATTTTGCTGATAATAGTCAGTCAAAGTTGCCACAGTAACAACAACAACGGTGAGTTTCAGTGGCAGCTGCGTCTCCAAAACGATATTAACTGATTCTCAAGTTTTTGGCAGCACAAAGCATTCAACGACACAACACTAAGGTGTGTGGGTCGTTGATAAATTGCTGCAAGTGAGCAAGTAGCCTTCATGCGAAAAAAAAATCTTGTGACAACAAATAACTGCAATACAAAGATGGAATGACAAAGGTAAATATACATTTATAATCAGGTCAAAAAAGTAAAGTAGCAAAAAATTTAATGAATGAAAATAAAAACGAAAAATGAAAATAATAAAAATAATGCAACTGCAACGGTAATTTTTCAGTGTGTGACCAAAGTGTAGGAAAAGGAGCAGAAGAGCAATGAGAAGAAATGCAATAAAAATGCTGTCTTTATGCTACTTAATTTTTTGGCAGCAATTTCCACGCCAAAAGCACAGCGACAACTACAATGCCAACGACAGCGAGAAGCGATAAAAAGTTGCATAATGTCTTGGTGCCACCGCTGGCGCAGTGCAAATCTGCTGCAACATACTTGCCACATTCATAACTAGCATTTGTTATTTCCTTCATTACACCATTTTGTATTACTTACTCGTGCTTATGGCTAGAACGCGTGTGGCATAAATATACTTATATATGTGTGGCATGCAACATAGCAGTTGGATTAAAAGTGAGCGAGACACTTGCAGAGTGTGAGAAGAAATGCAATACAGGATGTATGAAAATATAAAAAAAGGATAAAAAAATAAAAATAAAAAGTATAAAAATATCACAATAATAACTACAAATGCTCGTGTGTGTGTGTGTTTGTAGTGGTGTAGAAATCTCAAAAATATCTCTATGTGTGTATGCATTGTGCGGGGTGAATGTGATACAAAGTTGCAAATGGATTTTAGCGACTGTTGTTGCTATTCTGTGTGTTAATATAATCCGAATAGCATGTATGTATGTATGTATGTATAAATGCATGTAAGTATGTATGTATAATTATTTCTAGGTAAACTACACTTTTTATTTCGCAAAATTTTTTTTTCATTCCTTTTTTAGCAACTTTTCTGTTGCTGCTTTTATATCATTGTTTGCTTATGCTGTGTACGTGTATGAATTGGCAGTGTCAGCTAGTTTGTAAAAAACTTATCCACCTACAGCTGTGGAATGTACCATTAGGAATTGTGATATTTTATCAAGTTTTCAACTTATTTGCAAAAAGTATATATTCAGAAAAAAATAAAAAATAAATAAATAAATAAAATAAAATAAAGTAGAATAAAATAAAATAAAAATATAAAAAAACTGAATAAAAAAAAATAAAAAATAAAATAAAATAAAATAAAATATTAATATATAAAATACGAATATAGCAAAAACAAATATAAAAACTGAAAATAATATAAAATTTCAAATTAAAAATCAAATAAAATAAAAACAAAAATATATATAAACTAAATAAAATAAAGAAAATTATATAAAGAGTTAATAAAATAACAAAGAATAAATAAATATATAATAAAATTAAATAAAATAAAACACAGTAAAATAAAATAAAATAAAAATATAAAAAAATGAAAAAATAATATAAAATAAAATAAAATAAAATAAAATAAAATAAAATAAAATATAAATATATAAAAACTGAATAAAACAAAAAATTGAAAATAAATAAAAAAAGTCTAAAAAAAAATAAAAAATATAAAAAAAATAAAGAATAAAAAAAATAATAAAAAAAAATAAAAAAAAAACAAAAAAAAATTTAAAAAAAAAAATATAAAAAAAAAATATATTAATTATATATTAAAAAGTGAATGAAATAAAAAACAATATAAAAACTGAATAAGAAAAATAAAAAGTATAAATAAAATAAAATAAACAAAAATAAACACAAAAAAAAAGAAAAAAAGAAATAAAATAAAATCAATAAAAAATAAAAAATAAAAAATGTAAAAAAAAAAATTTTTATAAAATGAAAAATAAAACTTAATAACGGGAAAAACAAATTAAAAAAAAATATGATAAAATAAAATAAGAAAAAAGCAAAATCGTATCGCAACTGTAATGCTCTTCAAGCTCTCTCTTCTCCTCTACATATACAAAGCTGTACGCAGGATCTGAGCGCAACACAAGCGAGCTCCTGCATATAACAGAAGAATTTTCCAGGGTCCTATGTATATCTTTTGGCCTAGAAATTTGTAAAAGACACAGTGTGGAGAGTGGCAAAGTGGTATCTCGAAATTTCCCACTAAGAGAGAGTGAAAGTATAGAGGCGTTGGACACTGCTAATACCTGCAAATATCTAAGTATTATGCAAGCAGAATGAATTCTTCAAAATATTGTGATACGAAGAATCATCCACAGTTATATGCACCGAACAAAGTATCTTCCAAAATCTTGCCTTAACGGAAAAAATTTGTTTAAACACATTTGCGGTGATTATACTAACATATAGTTTTGGCATATCAAAGTGGTCTGATAAGGAATTGGAAAACGTGAAAAGACAGCAACACGTACGCTGATAACGAAATACGGAGCCAAAAATCAACAATTGAGGGAAGCTTAGGCGGGCGGTGAGTTATTGATGTCATGAATCTCTATAAAAAGCAAGTCTCTAATTTACGTCGACATTTTTTGCAACAGAACACGACTCTTCACATAGCAATGTGCAAAGCGGACGACAGATTTACACCTTTGGATCTCAGAAACATGCAACCCGATGAAATAACCGAGATGCATTACAAATCGAAAATATTCTAAATGATTGGAAGCTGAATACATTACATATCAGGTATCCGCATATACTAAGCCAACCTGAAATCGAGGCTTGCGCCTCAAACTTATGGCTTCAACATGTGGACATTTACTTAGAAAATGAAGGAATAAAGTTTGCAATTCAAGACCAATCCATTACAACCAGAAATTATTTAAAATATATTGCTCGCAAACAAATTGACAATGACAAGTGTAGAAAATATCAGCAACAAACGGAAACTCTCACAGGTGCGTGTGTTATGCTAGCGGCCACTGAATACTTGACGCGACATAGTATTGTACCAAAAATTATACACCAGAGCCTTGCTATACGTACTACTTTATTGGAAGAAGAAATGCCCTACTACAAGCTGGAGCTCTATAGAATGAAGGGTATATAATCTATTAAGGTCGCACGATACTGATGAATAGGAGCATACAACATAACAGACCAGATGTTATTCTTGTCAAGTTCTCCTCATTGATTTCGGGGTATTCGATTCACAACCCCCAAAATTATAGAAAGTTAAATTTTCTAATTGCGGTCGCCCCTCGGCAGGGAATGTCTAGCCCTCCGAGAGTATTTCTGACATGAAATAAAAGTTCCTCTTAAAAATCCATCGGCCGTTCGGAGACGGCTTAGAATAAAATGTATGTACCTCCAATTGTTGGTAAAAACATAACGCCTTAAAACCACAAATTGGAGGAGGAGCTGGCCAATTTCTTCGACGAAAAGAAAAAGGAATATCAGCAGCTGAGCTTAGAAGTGTAGCAGATGTGGCACCTGAACAAGTTTCCAATTGTACCAATCATTATCTCGTCGACAGGTGCAGTTTCAAAAATGTTGCTGAAGATGCTGGAGGAGATTCAATTTAAATAAACTTAAATTAAATTACTTATATTAACAAAAAGAGGCCTTTGAATACAGCTCATTTACTTATAACTAAAAACAATTGCAGGCCGCATTAAACAATCCATAATATATAAGTCGAGCCCGACAAGCAATCCTACTTATATACATTTCACAGACTATTAATGCCTGAATGTATGCAGGATTGCAAAAAACTCACTAGCCCAATATTAAGTAAAAATATCGGCTAAATATTAGCGCACTTAATAGTTGTTGGTTAGTAAAAAATTGAATATTACAACAACAGATTACATGGCAGGCGTTGGCTCAGTTGGTAGAGCACTCGCCTGTGATGCCAAAATCCGTCGGTTCGATTCCTGGCAAAAGAAGTATGATGAGGAGATGTGGTGATCTCCGAAACAGCTGTCACTTCTACCAAATTTTCTTTGTTGTATAACAAAATATTCAATTAAAAATAATTTTTCTAAAAAAAATTGGTCTTTGAATACAGCTCATCTAATTATAATAAAAAAAAAAAAAAAAAAAAAAAAAATTTATTAAATTGAAAAAAATAAAAATAAATTCAAATAAAGAAAAAATTAAAAAATAAAATGAAGTAAGGTAAAAAGAGTAAAAAATAAAAATAAAAATTTTAACATAAATAAGTAAAAAAATAAAATAAAATAAAATACATTTAAATTAACTAATATATAAGAAACCTAATTAAATATAAAATAAAATTAAAAACATTAAGTTATTCAAAAATAAATAAACTGAAATAGAACAAAAATAAGTGTACATTCAAAAATTAATTTTTTTGTTCAGAGAAATAAAATGTCAAAATATTGATAAAGAAAACTAAAATAAGAGAAAATAAACTGAATAAACATAAATTTAATAATAAAATAAATTAAAATAGACTAAATTAAAATAAAATGGAGTAAAACAAAATATAATTAAATAAACAATAATATAAATTCAATTAAATAAAGTTAAATTAAATAAAACTAAATAATAAAAATAAACTAAAATAAAAAATAAAATTTTTATAATAAAAATTAAAATCAAATAAATTAAAATTTAAAAAATTAATGAAATAAAATTAATGAAGTAAAACAAAAATAAAAAAATTAAAATAAAGCAGTAGTTAAATTAAACAAAAAAATACTAAAATAAAAATTAATTAAATTTAAAACCTAAATTTAATTGAAATAAACTCAATTAATAAAAATAAAATAAAATGAATCGAAATAATAAAAAAAAATGATTATTAAATCAAAAATTCGAATAAATTTAAACTAAATTACTTCGTAAAATTGCTCAAAAATCGATTTTGAAAATTTGCACGCAAAATGGACTGGGATCGAATCGTCTATCCTTGAACAGATGAACGTTCGTTCGAAAAAATTGTGTGATGCGTTTCATGTGTGAAGTAAATAGGATTTGGTTCACTTTTCGTATGTATAAGATTTTTTTATGGCTTTTACATAACAGTTCATTGCAAGCGTACGATCAGCCATTCCTTCACGGATGTCATCATATTCAAAACACAAAATTCCGTAACGAGTTTTATGTTCACGGAACAGACGATTCGACCAGTGATCTGTTTTAACAGTTGAAAACTCAACTTCAAAAATGTAGCAGATTTGGTGAAACTCTTTAGATTCCTTTATTTGCTTTTTAATAACTTAACTTGTGTTAAATTTTTTTCCTACATACCTTCTTTGCTCATTATGATACAGGTATGCATATGCATATGTCTATTTTTATGTGGCTTTTTACTTTTTACGCAACAAAATATGCGAAAAATGCATTAAATTGTGGTAATAAAATACTTAAAAAATATTATATTTCAATAAAAATAATAATAATCAAGGTATTACCCACTTTTTTGTGCGAAAAATAAATAAAACAATACAATAAATCATTGTTAATACTCTTTCGTTTTGTAAAATTAATGTTGCATAAAGTATTACTTTTACTCAAAACAAATGCTTTAAATTATTGAAATTACCGAGAAATTTAATTTCAATAAATCAAGTGAAACAACAACAAAAAATTTAGAATATGAAATCAGATTAAAGCAATGGCTTGAGCGAAAGATTTATTGCATAAAGCTTTTGAAAAGCTTGTTGTATTTATTTCTTCTGCAGAAATATTTATTTTTATACAATTAATTTTAAATTTGGCAATTTAATTTATGCCTCATTTTAGTATAAATATAAATAAATAATAATAAAAATAAATAAAGAAACAATTGTGAATATTTATTTACCATAAAGTTCAATATTATAGTTGTCACACACAGGAAAAATTCTATTCTTGATGAACTCGAAAGATTTAAATGCACTAGAAGCTGTTTATGAAAATAGATACAAAAAAATTTGGGTAAAAAATTGAATTGTTATATGTACTATTTTGTTATATGTGAAGAATATCAAATAAAAGCACAATTCAACACACAAATCAAGAGTAAATTGGCATGGAAAATTCAAAGGTGAAACCGTGTTGCTAACTCAAATGATACTTAGTATGTAGAAAAAAAAGGAAAAAAAAATAAAAAAAAATGGGGAGAAAAATATTTGTATAAGCGGAGATTTATTCAAAAGCCTATTGATTGAATATCTTACAATATTTATTAGTTTGTTTACCTTGACGTCTGTTATCTTTGGCAAATCATCGAGGGAGACTACTACTTTTAGGATTTTCTTTTTTTTAACTGAGTGCATTTAGCGTAGCAAAAGTCATACAATCGCGTATTTTTTTATCGAGATGACTCTCCAATTTGGCCTAACTTCCAGTTTGCTGCTTGGTTCTAGTCGCTAGAAAATGAAAATCAACTCAAACGATCTGTTCTGTTTAGTCATCTTCTATAAGGATCGGCTGAATTCAGCATAGTTTTTCGAATTTTTCCTACGTGAGGCAAGCATTTTATCGCTGCTCGATTGCTACTGAAATAACAAATGACCTTGTCCGCCAAATGGCTTCAATATAATGTGCAGCCTCAATAATTGCTGTAACTTCGACAGACAGATCTTTTGAGAAAACATCATCATCAACTCTCCCATTGAGCTTTCATCCCACGATATGTATTTCGAGGAGGATTTTTGAGCACCTAAAATATTATTTATCTTATATATATATATATATTTGGCTCTTTCTAACCGCTGAAGCGATTTTTGGCCGGGCTCCTCCTCCAATTTGTGGCTTTGCGTCTTGATGTTTACACCAACAAATGCAGGGACCTACAGTTTATTCTAAGCCGCCTTCGAACGGCTGATGGATTTTTATGAGGAACTTTTATTTCATGTCAGAAATACACTCGGAGGGCTTGACATTCCCTGCCGATTCCATAATTTTGGATGTTGCTCGAATCTGGGCTCGAACCCAGGCCTTCCGAATGACAGTAGGCAATGCTAACCACTCGGCTATTGCGGCCGAGACGTCTGATAGCCTAAAAAGGTCCGCATTTTGAAGTTGAGTGTTACATTTGAGGCTGCGTTTGACGTGGTTTTGTGTGCATCATTCCGCACGTAACTTTCTATTTTATTTACGAGGTTGGCATTTACCACCTTTTTTCATACAGACCACGGCATAATCACTTCATAAAGAATTATTGGTCTTACCTCCGATATATGAATCCCTGGAAATTTCTTGGAACTTAAGCCTCACCAGCTGTTTTTTGTTTTCCAGATGCTTGGGATGTCCACAGCACAAACCAATGGTTAAACCATTAGGCTACGTGTGTGCCGGGTTAACTCGTTGTTGTTTTTCACTTCTCCCTCTTTCTTCATATTCACGATGAAGTGATTTTTTTCCCTTGTATAGTGGGCGCGGAAGGCCTTCACATATCTACTTTCTATTTCACCTTACCAGTTCGATATGTTGTTCAGAACTACAATCAGAAACTATTTTTCCCCATGCTCAGGCTAACATAGTTAAAAGTTAGAGGGTTCAATGCTGAAATTTTGTGTCTCCTTGTGAGGGTAATAAGTTCAATTTGATGGGAGTTGTTCGCAGAGACTAAATCGTTTAACTCAGTTCGACACGTTTCAAAAGGTCCACTGCACCAAGTCGCTAAAAGCCTGTAAGAAATTGCTTCTTCTGTAGACTACAGCCATATTATCAGCGTATGCAGCTATTCTACCTCCACAAAAGTCCAGAAAAGTTTTATAATTTTTTTTTTTGAATTGAAGAAAATAAATTCTTTTAAAAAATTATTTAGTTAGAATTTTTTTTAAATATTTTATGAAAATATCAAACACAATGCCTTGACTCTCTTGTGATTTTCTCCAACATTTTCAGGAAAATATTTCAGTTTATTGTTCAACAGTTTTAGCATAAAATTCAGTCAGTACGCCGAGTTTCAGCAAAATCGAGGTGTCTAAAAAAATTAGCATTTCTTTTTGAGTTTAATATTGAGTAGCTGCTTGTTAATACATGGAAAACGAAGCTTCTCAATGAAGATATATATTCACTTATCACCCTCACATAAGGCTTCGAAGGATTAAAAAACTTCATTACCTTGAAAAGCACAAAATTGGTTGCGCCTTTTTCGACCAACACAAAACAGATAGTTGCCAGATGGAATGAAATGAACCGAGTGGGGCTAAAAAATTGATTTTCTTAAAAAAGAAAGTAAACGAGGTATGTTCAAAAGAAAAGGTGAATTTTGAGTTTTCGCGTGGTGTGTACATTCGATTATCGATATTTTGTTTTTGTTATAATCACACACATATGTTGTTCATGTGCTTGCATTAGCAGCAAAACTCGAATAGTAGTTTGTTTTTAACAACTGAAGAGGTTAGTCACGTGGTTTTGTGTGCTCTTCGATTTTTGACTTTTGAAAGAAATGTATCAAAGAATATGTATTAAATTTTGCGTTAAAAATGGAATGGAGACATATTATGAAATATTGACTGTGGCATTTGGTGTGTCTGCGTCTGAAAAAAGTGTTTATAAGTGGTACAAGCGCTTTAAAGAAGGCCGAGCAGATGTTGATTACGATGAGCGTTCTGGAGGTGCGACCACGCCAATAAGTGAAGAAAACATCGAAACAGTGAAAAAAATTGTTTTTGAAACTAGTTGAATCACTATTAGGGAAGTTGCAGAGGATGTTGGCATATAAATTGGCTCATGCCATTCAATTTTCTCGCGTGTTTTGGGCATGAAACGTGTGGCAGGGAAGTGTCTTCCGAAATTGCTAAATTTTGAGAAAAAGTAATGTCGCACAAGTATCGCTTGGGAGTTGTTGAATGAGATTAACAACGATCCGGGTTTGCGCAAACGGGTCATAGCTGGTGAGGAAACGTGGGTATATGGTTATGACAGAGAAAACCAAGGTCCAATCATCCCAATGGAAACTGACAGATGAGTGAGGGTTTTGCTCATTGTTTTCTTTGATTACAATGGTGTGGTGCATCATGAGTTCCTGCCAAAAGGTCATACAGTTAATAAAAATTTCTACAAGGAAGTTATGCAACGTTTTGTGTGAAGGAATACGGCTCAAACGATCGGAATCGTGGAAAAAAAATTCACGATAATGCGCCAGCTCACACGTCAATGTTTATTCGTGATTTTTTTGGTCAAAAACAAGACCGTAATCATGCCCCAACCACCGTCTTCACCAGATTTGGCTCCTTGCGAATTTTTCCTACTCCCAAAACTAAAGGATCCAAAGTGAAAGGAGAGCGTTTTGCCACAATTGATGAGATCGAGTCAGAATCGAAGCAAAAGCTGAAGGCCATACCGAAAACCGCATTTCAGAAGTGATTCGAGGATTGGTAAAAAGCGTTGGCACAAGTGAATTATATCGGAAGGAGATTACTTTGAAGGGGACAAAACAGATATTGAAGAATAAATAAGTATTTAAAAAAAAAAAAAAAATCAGCTTTTCCTTTGGAAACACCTCGTATGTGTATGTAAACTGAAAAAAGGCTACTACAACATATGCTATGTTGAGAAGAATTCTAAAAAAAAAATTTGTACCAAACATATTTTTTCCAATATTTTTTAGTTTCAAATTTTTTAGTTCTTAAACCTTGCTTACATTCAGAGTTAAAAAGTTGTATACGCCACTGGAGCCGTTCATATTCCAGTACTATATTTTTGCATGCATGGCGTATCTGTGTGTGCTTCGCAAACAAATAACCTTTGACCTCAATAAAATTTTGCAGCTTTTCTCTCTCTCTCTCTTCTTTTTTTGCCACTTTTTGCTTGCTTTTCGTTAGTGGAAATTAAATGGCGCACCTTTATGCGGCTGTCATAAAACAAATGGGGCACCACAGTAAAAACACCAATTGATAACACGTATGTGTGCATACACGCCAACACACATGTATGCATACAGGATGTGAGACAGACAGTTGATTCCAGTTAAATTGAGCGTAATGCACATTGTATGCAATTTTCTGTGAAAAATATCAATGCACACATATTATTTACACACTTACCGACAACTACAGTTATATATGATATGTATGTATGTGTGACACACCCAAAAGCCATGCCTGCGGCATAAACAACACAGCGCACTTACATACATACACACATATCTGCTATTCACAATGACGTAAATGTGGAAATGTGCAACGGCTGCTATGCCATGCCATGCCATGCCATGCCAGATCATCCTTTAGTGGCGTAACCATTCGGAAACAACTTTGAAACGTAGCCAAATGGCGCTACAAAAACCACAAACACACACATACAAGACACACCCATACGTATGCATATACAAGTGCATATTAATAAATTCCCTTAGTTATCATACACGTATGTGACTGTATAGGTAGGTGTGCATGCACACATATTTTTATTATTCGCTGGAATTAGAGCAGCACAGAAAAAAACAACAACAACAATAAAAACAAAAACAATTCAGCATAATATATTAACTGCATAAATTTAAATACAGTTTATAGCAGCGTTAAGCATTTTCACTGCCGCCATTTATAGTATCAGCATGGTGAAGACAGCTATATATACATACATATGTAGTTGTACAGGGTTATTCATTATGCGGTTTCCAAAATAAATATAAATGAAATGCATTTAAAATAATTTTTTTTTCATGAAATTACTTTTTTATTATAAAGTTTGAACCTTGGCATTGCAGCTTAGTGAAACACTACATAATTCAAATGACTGTCTCGTGAATTTTACCAAACTTCGATCCTTTTGAGCTAATTTTCGACCACTTTTTTGCACATATTAGGCGGTATCTCAGCCATGACTTGACAAATATTGGTTTTCACACTCGGAAGAGTTACAGATTTATCCGCATAAATACGATCTTTCGCGTAGTCTCGGTGGCTAATTGACATCGCCAAGGCAAGATATTACGAGGCTTGGGAAACTCTCTCGCAACGAAGCCATATTCGCTCGTGTTGTGTGGCATGTGACACCATTTTGTTGGAACCACATATTCTCCAAGCCGTGTTTTTCAACTTCAGGCAAAAAAAAAAGTCGATTATCATACAACCATAAGGCTCCGAACTGACAGTGGCAGCCGCACCGTAATCTTTTTCAAAGAAGTAAGGTCCAATCGCACCCCCGGACCAAAGAGTGCACCAGCAGTAAGTTATTTTGGGAGGACAGAAATGAACCTCGTCGCTGTCCACTGCTTGTTGTTCAAGTACCCAATCGACGTAACAACAGCGTTGTGAATGGTCAGTTGGCTTCAGTTGTTTCGTGAGCTGGACTTTACATGTGTGAAGATATAAGTATAAGTGCAAAATACGTCATGAAGTGCTGTAAGAAAGTCCCAGCTCTCGAGAACGTCGAGAAATAGACACACTCGGGTCTTCAACTTCACTTTCACTTACGGCAGCGATATTTTGGGTGGAACGAGCAAAAAGACGATGATGCACAGGCTTTACATTACCTGTAACTGATCCAGTCTCTTCAAACTCTTTAAAATTTTAACAATTGTTTAAGGGGGTATTCTAGTCTAGATGCTCGAATTTCAGACGTTTTTTTGCAGTTGATAAAAAAAGCATTACAAATTATTACTACACATTTTTTATCATTTGTTTATTTATATTTTAAGAGTACACAAAATTAATTTAAAAAAATATAATTTTTCATAAAGTTTTGCGTTCTTGAAGTAGAGAGGGGGAAAAAGAGCCACTCGTCGCCGTGATTTCTACCCTTGTGCTCATGTGAAAAATAAAACAATGATAAAATGGCGGCTGCTCAAAAATAAAGTTCGATTTTTTTTCTTCATATGAGTAAGAGATATTTAAAGAATATTCATGCCAAATTTCAAGTAAATCGGCTGATTAGAACTTGAGATATTGTGGTTACTGCATCGTAAATAGACAGTTTTGAGAAAAATGCGTTTAAAGTTCCGCGTAAAGGCCGAGCCGATATGGATGCCGCGTCAGAAAATTATCTTTATCTCCGAAAATAATTTGAATTTTGAAAAATCCTCTTACAGACATGTTTTAAAATAGTTAGACTCTAAAAATATGCCAAAAAAATTGAGTTTTCCAAAATTCTAGACTAGAATACCCTATTAATTATGTGCGCATTGAGCGTTTCATTTTCATAAATGCCTGCTAAGAAAAATCATATCTGATTTGGCATTTAAGTTTGACAGATGTCAAAATACAGCTCTGCTCTTTCGAAATAACAAAATTAATAACCCTTATTTTTTTTTCTGTGCCATGTGCACTTAAATGTGCGCGAATATAATAAAATTTTGGCAACGAAGTTAGTTACCAGTAGCGACATAAAATGTGTGCATGATCAACGCACTACCCCACCTGTGGTTCAAAATTAGAATTTTCTGAGAAATTTTAAGCTAAAAATATTGAAACACATTAGAAAATCTCGTAAATAATGCTCCTTAAGCTATTGATTCCTTTTGTTGTTTTGATCTTCCGACAGGGTGGTAAGTTGTTTCAAAATGGAACGATTTTCCGTCATTCTTTGCCATTTTTGGTTTTTCGACAAACCGGTTTCGGCGTTCCGCCATCTTCAATGTCTTAATTTTTAAAGTAGATGTTTCAAGAATAAAAAAGACCAAATGGAAATTATTTGAAAAAATTTACAGTTACCTAATCTGAAAATTTATTTACCCCATTTCCACTAAACTTTGATAGAGTACGACGTAGTTTTATTCATTTTGCTCTCGCACCATTTCATCTTACTCATCGTCTTGTAGCCTACACTTCCCGTTGTATGCTCAGAAATCTGAAATCACTTGATCTCCGATGAAATATGCAATATTTGCTCTCCGTATATGATGCGTAGCATCAATGGGATACTTGACTACTCTTATAGAATTATGAGCCGATTTAAGAGCAATCACTGAAATTAATAGTATATCCGGAGCCTCGATCTTGATTTCTTTTTACCGAGAACTCGGCTTAGAATATTACTTGAATCTCTATATGCTTGATACACATATGTATAGGGTGTTTTTTACAGAGGTATAGAACTTTAAGTTGGCATTACTTTTCAAGATGGCGACCGATTTAACAACTGTCAAGTGATTTATTCTCAGTTTGGTTTGGCAATTCATCATGAATAGACTCACACCTGAATAACGCTTGAAAATAGTGCAATTTTATTTCGAAAATAATGGTTCTGTGCGGAAAACGTATCGCGCACTACGTCCAATGATACGGACCAATGATTCCACCAGCCCATAAAGCGCACCAAACAGTGCGCTTCATCGCTAAACAAAATTCGCTTATGAAAATCGGGAACAACGGTAATCTCGTTTTGGGCCCATTCGACGAATCTACGCCTTACTTGATGATCGTTTGGCTTCAATTCTTGCACGAGTTGGATTTTGTAAGCACGCAAACCAAGATCCTTTCGCAAAATCTTCCATAAAGTGGATGGACACAGATCCAATTCCTGTGCTCGATGGCGGATGGACTCGTTCGGGTCTTCCTCAATGCTACGCTCTACAGCAGCAATAGTTTCTTCTGTACGCACCGTACGGCGTCTCTGGGGATGCGAGTTATCAATAGGTCTAAACGTGGTGCGAAAACGTTCCATGGTTAATCGAATTAACTGCTCTGATGGACGATTTTGTCGACGATAAAATGGACGTAGTGCGCGATATGTTTTCCGCACAGAACCATTATTTTCGAAATAAAATTGCGCTATTTGCAAGCGTCGCCATCTTGAAAAGTAATGTCAACTTAAAGTTCTATACCTCTATAAAAAAACACCCTATAGTTTTGGGTATTTTACTTATGTGAGTCACTGGTCTGTTCACTAAGATTGAAAGTCATCAACTACTGCAATCAAATAAAACTGAAAACCATTTGAGGCCAACCAAGCGAGTCTTCATAATCTACAGTCAAAATCAATAGTCACTGAAAGAAGATTATGTTTTCCGTATGGTGGAGATTGTGTCTCCAGCCTTGAGCTGCTTGCAAAACAACAGGAGAAGAAATATGAAAAAAATCAGGTAAACACAGCATGAACTGGTTAATCACAAAGACCGGACCAAACACAATCTTGAAAACCCATTAAGTATCTAATTTTTTGTGCGAATTCGACTGGACTATAGGGTCAATACAATACTTTTCTATATATATGTTGTTGGCCTCCACGAGACAGACAAAAATTCTCCAATTTAATACAACATCCTTGAGGAGATATATCTTAATACCCTTCAGCTGGGTCAAGTCTCTCGGTGTAAATCTTGATAAAAAAAACTTAGCTGAAGGAAAGATGTTGAAAACAGAACCAGTAGAACGTTCCGAAGTTGGAACACTTACAGAGATGATAGTCCCACAAATAGTGCACTAGTATGGTGGGTTATGCAAAGAAAGAAGTGGAAATGCCTCAACTAAAGCGCTAGAAGTCATCGTGTACATCAGACTTATTAATATATAAGTGAACTACGAATCAGCACTAGCATACTAAAATTACTATGGTTAAGTTCCCTAACTGTGAAGGATACGGCAACATACAAAAAGAAGATTTGACAGAAGCAGGAAAAATTGTGCCTTAAGCAGGGCTATGAATAAATGTGGAGATATTTATATCTATACTACTGTGACTAAATGCGAAGCTAACACAGAAGCAGGGTTCTTCTAAGACCTCACCATTAAAGAAGATGGTCTTAAACTCATGGGCTCCTACCATGTATGTTGGGATTTCTCACGGATGTGGAAGCAAACTAAGAAGTAATCGAACTGTCTCCCTCTGACGACGTTGTAGAGGATGTCAGCATCGCCTACCTCAAACCTTTCAACACCTACAAATGCCGCCTGAAGCAATGATCATTAGCGGCACACGTAAGGCCCTGGAACACTTCTAAAATAAGGATTATAGTTAAACTTCTATGGGACAGCGTTAATTGCAGACTTCAAGCGCTTGATACGGCATGACTCTTACGATCCAAGGGTCAGGAATTGTGTAAAGAATATTATTTGAGTTTTAAGCGGCGCTTTCAAAAAGAAAATTATCGACGAAATGACGCATTCGTTTGGTGTCGATTGAATTGGAGCCGTGCTTTCCACTTCTGACTGCGCTTGTGATATTTTCCAGGGTCAGTTTATATAGGGATATCAAATTCATACATATCTGTGTAGAGGCAGTTCCTTATCGTGCTGTCTAGCTTTAAAATCTATGAAAAGTTGGTGCGTATCGATTCTTATCTCTTCTATTCTCCAAGATTTGTCACATGGCGAATATCTGATCAATGAGCGACTTACTAAGTCTAAATCGACACTGATGTGGCCCAATCAGTCTGTAGGCGGTGGGCATTAATCTCTCACACAAAACGCTCGATAGGATTTTAAATGCGATATTGAGTAGGCTTATCCCACGATAATTGGCGAATAATATGCTGCATCCATTTTTATGAATTGGGCGGAGCACATTGAGGTTCCAACCGTCAACCATCGGTTTCTCTAAGTTTTTCACTTTCACTCCCATTGATCAGGTTGGAGAAGTATTTCCTCCATACACTGAGTATGCTCTGAACATTTATCACCAGATTACCTCCTTGGTCCCTATATGAGCTTCTATAAGTCACCGCATCTTCTCATAAATTTTTGGGCATTACCCTTGTCGAACAGCTTCTCAAGCTCTTAATATATACACATCATGAGTATTACTTCACTGCTATCAGATCGATTGAATTTCTAGTCAATAATTCATCACACACCAACGAACTATCAGTGCCGACCGATATCCCATCAGGAACAGCGGTGTGTGGATATTCCAATCATCCTGATGTTTGTTCACTATCCTCCGCAAGTGCTCTTCCAGGGTCCGGTTGAATCGTTCTACCATGCCATCTGATTGTGGACGCAGAGCTGTCGTTCGGATATTTCGAATACCAAGTATCAGTCATATCTCCTGGAATATCGACGACTCAAAATTTCTTCCTTGGTCTGAGTGAAATTCTATTGGCGCACCGTATCCGAGACCCAATTATGAGTGAATGCATCCGCAACTATTTTGGAGTACTGATCTGGAATGGGGTAGACCTCAGGACATTTACTAAAGTAGTCCATAACCACAAGAACGCATTTGTTTCCTTGTTTGCTCCTAGGGAATACACCGGCTACATCCATGGCAACCCAGTCAGATGGTGCACCTGAGTTATGCTGCTTCATCATCTGACCATGACTTCGTGTTTTTGGCCCTTTAGCTGCTATGAATTTTTTGCAGTTAGCAATCCAATCAGCGACCGATTGACGACAACCAACCCAATTGAATCTTTGCTTGATCTTCTCCAGCGTTTTCGTAATGCCTAGGTGACCTCCAGTAGGACCATTATGGAATTTCTTAAGAACATCCGGAATTCTTAACATCGGAACTACTATCAGCCTTCGAGAGCTCTGGCCATCTTCACTTTTTTGCTCAATTGTGCCGAGTATGCCTTAGCGATGGGACGTTCCGCAGCCATATGTTCCTTACTTGGTCGTCTATTCATCTCCAATCCGTGCATTAATAGTTTCAAATCCGGATCTTCCTGCTGACATTTCCTTAAGTAGCTTGCCTCCCACTCTTCTGCTGGTGTAATTTTCATTAGTCGGACGTCTGCTATGTATTCCTTACCCTTGGCTTTTTAGCCGTGCTTACATTCCAAATTACATGGTCGACGGGACATAGTGTCAGCATATCTATGCATATTTCACTTGCGGTGCTCGATGGTGAAGTCAAAACTTTGCAGTCTCTCAATCCACCCAGCTAGCTGCCCTTCGGGATTTTTGAACTGTAGTAGCCACTTCAGCGCTGCACACGGAAATGTTGACCATACAGATATTTTTGGAAGTGTTTGGTGCAATAAACCAATGCTAATAGTTCTCTCCGAGTTACCCTGTAGTTTCGCTCTGGTTTCCCAATAGGCCGGCTATAGTAGGAAATTATTTTCTACTGCCCATCGATCACATGCGAAATTCCACCTCCTATGCCATAGCCACAAACAGCTGTATTTCGAATAAATGTTGCACCTGGAACTGGGTACACTAGCATACGCGCAGTGCATAGCCGTTCATTCAAAGTTTGGAAACTCTCCTCTTGTTCAGTTTTCCACTCGAAATATCTATTTTTCCTAGTGAGCTCAGTTGTTTTAATTTCTCCTAAAAAATGAAAATTTTGCAATTGTTAAAATTTTGAATTAAACTTTTTTTTCTAATTTCTAAACCAAGGTACTTCGCATAATTTTTTGCTTTCAAGGCTCCATAATTTTGGACATAATTTTCTGTAGTAAAAATTCACAAAAAGTGCTGAGCGTATGCATTTTCAAAACTAATTATGAAACATCAAAATGAGCGATGAGTGGAATGCTTAAATATGCATTACAGTCGAAATTACTGCACTCACGAAAATCATTTGCATGCATAAACACTTAGCGATTTCCCTAACTCTGCATGTTTAACAAACTACATGCATACTCGTATATACGTGTGTAAGCTGCTACATTCATACTACAACTGCAGCTGATTTCTTGTTGTTGCTGCCTACTACAACAAAATCGGCATAGAAACGTGCATGACAATTCGACAGCAACACGCTCTGCATTGGTGTCAGTTGCTAGTGCAAAGCATCAAACATCAACGTTCTGCCTATGCAGATACATATATATTGGTGTATATGTATGCAAACATATAATGAACATTATTAACCTTGGCGGCGCGAAAAGTACGTGAAATTGTGAAATGCAGTTTTATGCGGCACTCAAAAGTGGCAAACAAAGTTAAATTGCCAACGGTAACTGTAAATTGTGAATTTGTGAAAGCGCCACGAAAAGGTGGATATGACGAAAAAATCTACACCCCCGAGTACGAGTATTTGTAACAATATGCGAAAGTTTTCGGAAACAAAAGTAAAAATGAAGGAGAAAATTACAACAAAAAAAAGAAAAAAAAATCTGAGAAAGAAAAGAGAAAAACACAAAATGCATAGCATAATCGGCAATACTGTAATGGACAGAATGCAGTGAAATAAGCAAATTGTTGGCAGTCGTGTGAATGAGGCGTATGGGGGTGTGTGAGCACACGAAGTCAGCGCACTTGCAAATAAATATTACGTATACGCTATGGGCGTGTGATTTTAGCTGGCGTGGCATTTAAATTGTTGCTACTGTTGTTGTTGTTGTTGATGTTGTTGTTTGATGTTATTGCTCGTTGTTGTTGTTGTTGTTGTTGTTGTTGTTGTTGTTGTTGTTGTTGTTGTTGTTGTTGTTGTTGTTGTTGTTGTTGTTGTTGTTGTTGTTGTTGTTGTTGTTGTTGTTGTTGTTGTTGTTTTTGTTGTTGTTGTTGTTGTTGTTGTTGTTGTTGTAGTAGTAGTAGTAGTAGTAGTAGTAGTAGTAGTAGTAGTAGTAGTAGTAGTAGTTGCTGTTGTTGTTGTTGTTGTTGTTGTTGTTGTTGTTGTTGTTGTTGTTGTTGTTTTTAAGTGTATATATAAATTATGCTTGCAGTGGGTTGATGAAGCAGCTCATTTGAATGTACATTTGCACATTTGTGTATATGTGTGTTTGGTGTCAGTGTGTGTGTGCATGTACATGTGATTTTCACGAACGAAACAGGTTATTTAGTTAAAAATTATGAATACATGTTATAATTTATGCATTGCACACAGTACGTGTACAAAAAAACAACAAAAACAACAGCGGGTATATTGCAAGTCACAACATATATGCAACATATAGATACATACATACGCTATAAGCAGCACGATGACTTGGTAAATGAGCTCGTTATCCTGCGACCCAGAACACATAAGGCAGCGATTGTTTGCAGCACTTGTAAATATGTCAGTTATTTATATTGAAAATTGCCGGCAATTATAGTGTTCGTCACTTTGCAGTACCTGAGGGTTGCCTAGATGGCAATATTTTTGAATTAAATATTAAAATTAATGTTAAAATAAATTCTAAAAATATTTAATGCGAAATTAGTAAATAAATAAATAAAAATTAGTAAATAAAACGTTATATAATTAAATTAAAATGTTTATAAAAATATGAAAAATTAAATAAGTGTACAAATATATAGGGTGTTTTTTATAGTGGTGTAGAACTTTAAGTTGGCATTACTTTTCAAGATGGCGACCGATTTAACAGCTGTCAAGTGATTTATTCTCAGTTTGGTTTGGCAATTCATCATGAATAGACTCACGCCTGAACAACGCTTGCAAATAGTGCAATTTTATTTCGAAAATAATGGTTCTGTGCGGAAAACGTATCGCGCACTACGTCCAATGATATGGACCAATGATTCCACCAGCCCATAAAGCGCACCAAACAGTCAGTTTTTCTGGATGTAACGGTGTTTCAACATACACTTGAGGATTCCTTCACTCCAAATGCGGCAGTTTTGTTTGTTGACGTAGCCATTCAACCAGAAGTGCGCTTCATCGCTAAGCATCGCTAAAATGGACATAGTGCGCGATACGTTTCCCGCACAGAACCATTATTTTCGAAATAAAATTGCACTATTCGCAAGCGTACAAGTTTAAGACCAGCGGAAATTTTAAGGTACCAGAATCTTTAATAAAGAACTTGCAATGTGATGCCCCTCAAAAATGCTTAAAAGCTTATCAGAAGAGCGGAGCGGAAACAAGGTCTTTCCGATCATGCCCCTGTGTTTGCTAAGAGTGGAAGGAGCGGAAACTTCCAGTAGTAGAATATAGTAGACTTGAGAATAGGACTCTCTAGCCTGGTAGCTTGTGTATCACAGCTCGTTGTGAATGTAACGAGTAATAGCCAATGTGCTTACCAGCCCCGCAAGGTAATACTTTATTGGTAGTTTCGCGGGGAGAGTGGTAGTGGGTAGAGTGGTGTTTAGCACGTAGATGCAGCTGTGAGGTTGCAAATCGTGTATACTGTTATATCGGTGTGGTAGAGGAGTTTCCTCTTCACGGTGTCATTCCAAAGAAAAAAAAAGAAAAAAAAATCAAACCTTTGTTGTGTTTGTTATATTTTTTTTTATTCTTGGTATTTCTTAAAAATCAATTTATAAGAGGGAAAAAATGCAATAACTCATTTTGGTTTCTGTATTATTAAATTTAATATATTTTATAGATCTAAGAAAAAGTCAATATTTTCTGGCAGAACCATTGTCCACCCAGGACAATTAGAATAGCTTGTACTATACCTAAGATACTCTCCAATACTCTATCGAACATTCGGACATATTCGACATTGTGTACACGTCAAGACTTATTTCTCTATCCGCTGTACTCATAAATATGTCAGATAGGGTATGAGTGAGTGACTGAGAAGGTCATGGCTATATTACAAAAGCACTGTCTCATGCAACGCTAATTAAACATTATACTGCACATTCAATCTCATCTGAACCTAAATTACTGATTTTAGTCTAATCCGGCAAATCTACTACTCTGAATTGCTGTATTTTTCAACTTACATGCTTGTGACAAAAATACAGACCCAGCTCCCGATGTCAGTTAGTGACTACTGATTTTTCAACCTTTACCTTAGTCCAACATGATGCAAGGTGTTTCGTACAGTACGGTAGTGTCTTGTAAAGTGTTAGTTTTGTCGTTGGAGACGGGGTTCTACTGCCCAGTTGCTTAAGTCCATAACGTCAATTTGTAAGTGTGATTTTTCGCTTTATCTTCAGGCTGATATCAGAAGATAGGCACATTTGTTGAAAAAACACGATGTACACCTGCCTTCTGCAATACGTTTTCCATCACGAAGTTGAAGAGGTCGCACTATAGAGGGTCGCCTTGTCTGAAATAAGATAGCTCCGTTCCTATGTGGACAGAGCTGGTGGTGCTGTTCAATGTCACCACAATCACCAAATTGGTGATGGCTTTCGATCTATTTTTCTCAGGCCTATTCCGGGTACTGATAAGATAATTCGTATATCATATGTGACAATACCTTATATGGGATAGCAATAAGACTGATATATGGACATTTGACGTCACCTTTCCTCGGTAAAGAATAAAGGACTCCGGGACCAGCTCGTCGTCACTAGCCTTGAACAACTCCAAAGATCTGTCAGCTCTGGCTACTTTGCTAATAATTACGAGTCGAACTTCGTCATTGCTAAGTGGTGGGATGTTTACACCATCATCATTGATCAGGTATTAGGTATCTTTTTCCAGGGACGGAAATTTCTGCAAGCAACTAATTCCGCGAGGATTATAACAGAGGTGATAAGAGGAAGTAAGCTTCTGTCGTGCGTTCTGATTGCAGGTTAGCGACTTCCAACTTTCATACTACATTGGATCGTGCGTTTTGCGCAATGCGTGTCTTATCTGCAACACACTCAAAGTGACTGATTTGGTTGATCAGGCCACTTTAAGAGTGGTAAGGTGGCCTCGTATATATCGAGGTGTTGGAAGCTGGTGCCGCTAACTAACATGGTTGACGGTGCAGCGAAGTCGATCAGTATCAGAGCTTTTTTCGAAGAGATATCGTGGAGGCTAAATATCTGTTTGCAGCCTACCTTTTGAGACCCGTGGGCTAGGCAGCGTCCGTAAGTCTCCCCGAATCTCGTGTAGACTATATCCTCAACAGCATCGTCCCTCTCCTTCATCGGTCAACGTGCACACAAATTGGACCAATTTCACAGTAGTTAGACTTGATTGTGGTCAGTAGTTCATTCATATGGGTGGACCTGGTGCCATAGTGACGTGGTGATGAGTCCGGAGCATCCTTATCCTAACGTTCTCATTTAATGTAATGCGGTTATATCAGCTTGTATCTTTCCGAGTTGGATAGTGACCTACTAAGGGTCTGAATTCTCCCCGTGAATATCTAAAAATCGTGATATTTTCCTATATTTTGGTGGTCTTCATTGTTAGGAGGTATCATTTGCGAGACTCGTTTTCAATTGGTATAAGATAATGTCGCTTGACCAAAATCCCGGACACATTCCAAGTTTAAAGTCGGAACAGAGGCCTCCCTAGTCCAAATAAAAGTAACTAAATAACCTAAAGCCTGAAGAAAACTAAGTATCATAGACCAGATACTTATACTTGAGTAGGTAGGACTAACTTGCTTCGATAGTGCCAGATGCAGTTATGGTGGGGTTTTGTAGTCAAGACGCAGGGATGTCCGTCACTACGCCTTGCTACACTCTAGTTGACCAATGATTATACGGGATTGCTTTTTTGTTTAAAACTTCACTCTGCATATCCTGTGACCCGTCCAAGAGTACGTCAAAATCGCGTCAGGGCTATAAAGTGCAAATTACATATATACTGACAGTGAGAGTCGACAGAGTGCACTCTTACATACACCATACGAAAATGCAAGCAGCCTTAACAAAATATAAATGTAGAAGAATCCACAAGCTGGTTCAAGCTACGCCAGCAGGACCATTACCATTCATTTTAGATGATCAAATGAGCTAACTAAGAAGACTCGCAGGATCCAAGTAATAAAGCATATACATACATGAATCGACACAATTAAAGTCGAGGTACTGCAGTCCACTCAGATTTTGTTTATATTCGACCACGGAGTTATCCAGTTGAACCTTGACAGTATACTTATGTGAAATACCCCATCATTCAAATGACAGCCGCATGAACTTTTGCAAACTTTAATCCAAATAATGGGCGGTATCTCAGTCACAACTTGGCGAATGTGGGTTTTCAAGTACTTAAGGGTAAAAAGTTTATCCACGTAAAGATGGTCTATCGCGCACCAAAAAAAATAAAATAAAAAATAAGAAAATAAAAAACTATAATAATAATAATAATAATAATAATAATAAAAAGTGTAACGGTGTCAAATCGCACGACTTCGGTGACCAATTAACATCAAAGAGATGAGAGCCATATTTGCTCGTGTTGTGTGGCATGTGGCACAGTCTTAGTGGAATCAAGTCGTGTTCTTTAATTACAGGCCAAAACAGTCGGTTATCATACTATTATAACGCTCCTAATGGTTAGTGACAGTCTTGCCGCTATCGTTTTCAAAGCAGTAAGTCCAAATACACCTTCGGACCAAAGAGCGCCCCGGACATTACATTGTTTTGTGTGCAATCGCCTCTTTTCAATTATTTGAGGATCATTAGAGACCAAAATGAGACAATTTCGCTTATTTTCGCATCTACCGAGTGAGAAATGTGTTTCGTCACTGCAGAAATTTTTATTTGAAAAAAAAAAAATAAAAAAAATAAAAAATAGCGGTCCACTGCTTGTTGTTCGTTCACACACCCAAACGACGTAATTACGGTGTTTTGAATGGTCAGCTGGCTTCGGTTGTTGTGTGAGCTGGACTTTCTGTGGATATAGGTATAAGTCTAAGGGCAAAACACGCCATAATATGCCGTAGACACGCCCTTAAGAACATCGATAAATAGACACATTCGGATCTTAGGCTACACGATGATACACAAGCCTTACAATATCTGTTACCATTCCAGTCTCTTCAAATTTCTTTAAAATTCTACCAATTGATTGAGAAGTTGGATGATTATGTGCACCATAATCTCCCCTTAAAGCATAAAATGTGGCCGAAAAAAATTCTTTCCATATTAGTACTCCTAACTGAGTATAATATAAGTCAGCATATGAGCTCGAAAGGAAATTCAATTTAATTAGCAAATTTTCTAAGGAAAATATTTCCGATTTTAAGTGATTTCTCTCTCCTTTTTGTAGATTGTACTTAATATAAATGTTGTTGTTTTTTTATATGAATAAATTGATTTATCTGAATTTAATATTTATATTTAATTTTTTTACAGAATTCTCAATTTCATATCACCAGAGTAAGAAAGCACACAACATACACATTTCATTGCAATACAATGCAATAAGCTAAAAAGCAAACACTACTGCTGCTGCTGTGCTGCAGTTTTGTTTATTAACAAATGAAAAAGTATGAGGCCAAGAAATATTTTCCAATCAATATGAAATGCCCATAGGCAAAAATGTACTATCGAAATGAATTCCTTTGTGTATAAAATGCAGATGTATGCAGGTGAGTATGTACACACACATCCATATGTACAAATAATGAATTGAAGCAGTGTGGCATAAGTCAAAAATTTGATTGGCTAAATAATGGTAGGCAAATTTATGTGTGCTCGCCTACTGCTAATAACACAGGCAAATCAAAATGGATGTAGAATGAAGTGAGCGATACAAAAAAAAAAAAAGTTCCAACAGAAAGGAAGGAAGGAAATGCATTCTAATTTCAAATTTACTATTTTCTGCTGCTTCCGAGCTGTGCATGAAATTTTGTGCAGAAATTGTGTGAAATATTGAATTAAAATATCTTAGCAACCAAATTTTCAAGCAGTCTACTTTGTAAATCAATCACTTTTTGAATTGTGTATTGGCATTGTATGTTTGTAAGTGCTTTGTTTGCAAACAAATAAACAAAAATATACCAAGAATTGTATAACTTTATTAGAATTTACTTGCTTTTGCTATTGGAAATTCTCATTTGAGTTGGTTGAAATTGAACTTAAACACAAAAGAAGTTCAAAACTGTTATAAGAGGACAGAGGTAATAAAACCACATGATGATTGCTGAGCTACTTTGGGGAAAAGGTGTGTTGTAGACATGTTTAAAGTGCAAAATTCATGGAGTTCTAAGTCGGCTTACGAAGCGATATATGTAAATATATGAATAGCAAATTTATTTAAGTGAGCAGACGGGAACGCCAGTATGTTAAGAGTATAGTGCAAGTCTGAAAAAAGATATTCTCTACAGAATATTGGTAATACTGAGTTTAAGCAAGTCGAATTTTGTGGTTGAAATGCATAGAAATCGGTGCACCCTTCGCTACGGATTAAGAGTTTCAGCAAAGCTGTAGACTTAATTCAAGAATATTTTAAAACTTTTACTAAATTATGACAGGTTTCATAGAATCTAATACTTTTTTAATAGCGTGCTCCATTTCAAGGTTCCCTACTTATTGAAAGAAAAAAACAGAATATTTAAATTTAATGGCGAGCGTTTAATATCATTCGAAAGAACATTCTTTGGCATTAATTTTTCACTTTCAAATGTTGGCCGCGGCTACGTCTCAGATGCTTCATCCGTGAGTCCAATTTTCGATGGCTCGCTGTATCATTTCGACTGGTAACTGGCGAATGACACGCGGTTTGTTTTGCTCCAAGGCCTAAATCGAAACGGGATTGTCCGCATAGACTTTAGACTTTACACAACCGCACAGGAAAAAGTCTAACGGTGTGATATCACACGATCTTGGTGGCCAATCGACTGGCCCAAAACGCGAAATTATCTGTTCATTGAAGTGTTCTCTCAAAATAATTCCATTGATTGATGCGATGCGTGGGAAGTGGCACCATCTTGTTGAAACCAAATGTAGCAGAGATCACGAGCTTCAATTTCAGGCATCAAACTGTCGGTGATTATGGTGCGATAGCGCTCGCCATTGCCGGTAACGTTCTCACCGGCATCACTTTTGAGGAAATATAAACCGATGATTCCACCAGCCCACAATCCACACCAAACCGTTATTTTTTCTAGATGAAATGGCAGCTCTTGAATCTCTTCAGGTCGCTCTTCGTTCCAAATGCGGACAATTTGCTTGTTTACATACCCATTGAGCCAGAAATGGGCCTCATCGTTGAACAAAATTTGGCCCGAAAACGTCGGGTCTTCTTGGAACTTTTCAAGAGCCCATAGAACGAAGCGACGATGCTTGGGAAGGTTGAGCGGCTTCAGTTCCTGCACAATCTGTATTTTGTATGCTTCAATTTAATGTCAGTCCGAGTTGCTGCGAACGACACCGAATCGGCTTCCCATGGTCTTCGTGTACACTCTCAGCTACAGCCGCTATATTTTCTTCACTGTGTACTGTTCGTGGTCTATTCGGTCGAACATTATCCATTAATGAATGCTGGTTCTCAAGATGGGTGAAGGTGTTGCGAATAGTACGCTCAGTCGGACGATTATGTTGACCATAAATTGAGCGAAGCGCGCAAAACAAGTTCTTTACAGAACGTGAGTTTTCGTAATAAAGTTGATTGAGTTGTAAACGTTGTTCAGGCGTTTCTATGATAAAAGGCCAAACAATACTGTACAACATGAGAGCTTGACACGACTCACGCGTGATCTGTCAAAAAAAAAAAAAAGGTTATTGAAAAAAGTACTTCTACTTGGATCACCCATTTTTACATATATTTTTTTAGAATTCGAAATCTTGTAGAAAAAAGTCATTATTTTACAGCTTTACTGCATCACTGCACTTTTTGAAAAATTTCGTTTTTATTACTTCTACTCAGCAAACACTGATATTCGCAGAGATAAGCAAGACTATGCCAAAATTAGTTGCATATACATTTTTACAAATATCACATATACATATGTATTTGTATATAAATGTATGCACTATTTATATACAAATACATATGTATATGTGATATTTGTATAAATGTGTGCGTTATAAAATACGCAAAATATTCCAAGCAGAAATTGCTACTTCAGTAAACTCAACTAAAAAGTCAACAGCACAAAACACACACATTCGATTACACCAACACATGCACATATAGTAATTTAAATTTTTTGCATATGCAAATTTATATATATTGAAAAATAAAAATCGAAATTTTGGCTTTCTACCTGCTTGCCCGACAAAATGCAGCGGCAAATGAAAATTTGTTTAGATTTGTTTTTCGTCTCTCTCTCTTTCATCGCTATGAAATCTCTTATATATAGCATAACCTACTAACTAAGCTTTTTCATATTGTTGAGGTTTGCAGAAATATTCTTTGCTCTATCTCTACTCTGTGTCTCTGATATTATATTTTATATTTTATATTTAGTTTATTTAAATAATTTAATCTCTGGTCAGTTGACTTGGTTGAATTTAATTACAATGTCTTCTATACATACATAAATAAACGCTTGAGCAAATTTTACCTGTGATTTTGTGTGGTCGTAGATATATACTCGTATATGGCTGTTGTAGTGTTGAATGCTGTTTACATTGCTAAAAGCTGCAAATTTGTTGAAATTTGTATGTTGGCAAAAATTTTGTGCAATTTGTGAAAAGTCATACGACAGAAATTAAGTGCACTGTAAAGATGTAAATATTTTTATATGCCATAATTGGAAAATATTATTATTTTTTAATATTTTACTTAATTAATTTTAATTATGCAAATGATAATACAATAATAAGGAAAATATTTTAATTATTTAAAGTAGAGAAAAGTTCATATATGAAAATATTTAGTATTCAAACATATTTTGTGCTTAACAAGCTTTCAGATCTAAAAAAAAAAAAATAATATTATAATACAATACATAATATAACATCAAACGACTAAGGACATCATGCGATTTCATAGAAATGCCTATTTTTAACTTCGAAATATAATTATTTTTATTTATTTTGATTTTTTTTTATTGCTTAAAATCACTCCCCTGAGATTTCTGTTGGCAATAAGTATTCCTGCATATTATATTTTTTTTTTAAATTGTATATATCATTACAACATGTGATGTCAAATCGTTTGATTTAATACATTTTTTTACATATTTTTTTATTTGTTTGATGAAAGCCAGTTTTTAATTAAAAAAAAATACTTAATTATTCCATCAAATGATATCACTGTATGATTTATTCGCGTCATATCATATGATGTGATGTATGTAATTACTTCAATGTTATCGCACGTGATATTCATATGATTATAATTAACTTTATCACAAGATTTGATCAAATTTTATGGGATATGATTTCAAAATTTTTATGTGATATCAAATGACTTTGTTTCTTCAATGTTCATACATATATGATTTGATAATTGTATGTTGCGTGACGCGAATAAATAATTCAAAATAAATTGATGTCGTTACATGTGGTGTTATATCTTATATTATTTGATCATATGATGCTCGATTATATGATGTAGTTCCTCACACATCACATGCGATTTGAAGTCTTATATGATTTTATAAATTTTTGTCATATGATGCATTTAAACATCACGTGATATTATGTAATATGATTCAAATATTTTAATGTCATATGAAGTGATGGAGTTTCTTCAATGTCCACACAAATATGATTTAATAATGTCAATGGCGTGACGTGATTAAGCTGCATTAATGTCCTTGCATATGATGTGATATATTATATGATTTGATCCCGGGTATATGATGTAGTTCCTTTAGTTTTATCACATGTGATGTGATATCTTTAATGATTCCATCATGTTTTGTCATATGTTGTGTGATGTGTTAATGTCATATGAAGTGATGTAGTTTCTTCAATGTTCACACATATATGATTTGATAATGTGAATGACGTGACGTGATTAAGCTGCATTAATGTCATTGCATGTGATGTGATATCGCATATGATTTGATCATGTGAAGCTAGATGATATGATGATATTTGTTTATTGTTATCACATCTGACTTAAAATCTTATATGATTTTTATCAAGTTATGTCATATGATGTGCGATGTATTAATGTCATATCAAGTGATTTAATTAGTGCAATATTTATACAATTCATACATACATTAAAGGACTACTCCAAAGTCATCACATGTGGTTTTATTGTAAAAGATGATTTGATCAAGTGAAGTCATATGATGTGATTAAATTACTTTAAAACACGTAATTTTAAATCAAATACGTCTTGTTCACGTGATGTCATGAGATGTGATCAAATTACTTCAGTTTCAGCAACTTTTGATTTTACATATTGATGTTGTGATGTCATATGCTATGATTTAGTTACTTCAATGTCATCTCGTGTGATTTTAAATCATGTGTATTTTATTTACTGATGGCGTGATGTTCTATGATGTGATTATTTACTTTAATTTCATCACATGTGATTTTAAATTAAAATCATTTGATGTCATGTGATGTGATCTAAATATTTCATCGTCATAAGAAGTGATTTAGTTACTGACAAGTAATTTTAAATTTTATAAGTTTTGTTCATGTGTTGCAATATGTAATTTTAATTTTAATATATGTGATGATTTGATTAACATGTGATGTCACAGAATGCATCTAAATTACCACAAAAGTTATGCTTTATGTATTGTTTGATATTCTTACTCTTATTGCTTGTTGAAGAAATATCTTTAATGTATAGTTTTGTACTGCCACTCATATCGCATTATATGACCTATCATGCGATGCCAAATTGCTTAAATTTTTTTACTCTTTAAATATATATACATCGTGTAAGTTGCGTAAATTTTTTTTTGTGTTTGGTAATAGCTGGCAGCTTTTATTACTTAAAATTCATAAAAATTGGCAACTTTCTGTGATTTCATAAAAATTTGTTATCAGTCGATTTGCTAAGAATTTTGGTAGAAACTTTTTTTTGAATATTAAACGCACTGCTTTCAAGCTCTAACTCTAGTTCTAGTGACTAAAAAATACACGCATATTACAAAGAATATTCAAGATTACAACAGGCAGTATGTTTTCTTATATTTGTTTTCTTATATATCATATATATATATATATATATTTTTTTTTTCAGCAAATTGCCATCAAGCAAGTTCGAATAAACTTTGTTAGCCTGCAGTAATTTTATCACACTGACGAAGCGAGATAGCTAAATAAAATTGAATTTACATAATGTACATTTGTATGGAAATGTGTAGGTATGTATACAATTTTTTGCCACAAAAGTACTCTTAAAACCCAGTTAATGCCACTTTCAACATTTTCGAATATCCTTCGGAAGGCACATTAAGCAACAAGCAACTAATGCGTTTTATGCGTAAGAAATTTATATGTGTGTGTTTGTTTGTGAGTATGTGTAGGTAAAATATTTTATGATAGTCTTTTAAGAAACTTCTTTGCTTTGGAAAACTTTTCAAAGTCGCATGAATATATTAGTTACTATAAGGAGTATTCTACAAAAATATTTATATATGTGTGGAGTCGATTAAAAATTGTCGGCGGTTTTCGAATAGAGTATTTAGTTAATGTTCACAGTTAAAAATATTTTAATGAAAATTATTTCATGAGGAGACTATAATATTCATTAACTCTTTCTTTACGCTCTTTCTATACATACTTTATTCTGGCATTATAACCGGGAATTTTATTATATATATTTTTTCCCAATTTTAAAATTTTAATTCCTCAGATTTTTCAATAAATTCAATGATATCAAATCGATTTAATATTTGAGGGTGTGAAAGCTCAAATATGTTTTTTTTTTTTCAAAATAATAAGAAAATGGATACCGTTTATATTCAAATCGAAAATGAAAAATGAGTATAAAAATTCTTAAAACTTCTAATCGATCTTAAAACAAAAAACTTAACACAGAAATAAATAATAAACCTTATAATGGGGTTACGTATACGCACGGGTATACTGAATAACTGGGAAATATGGTATTTACGTTTCTATATATTTTTACTTTGACCGTCTTCTAGTAAATGATTATTAATTACTTCATATATTTTTAAATATTGCAGATTTTTTTCATACCAATTCGAAATAAGAATTTTTTACATTAAAGGCCATAGGCTCAGAGATGCATCGGGCTCAGCAACTTAGAAAGTTTTGGTACCACTAAAATTCTTCGTCAGCGTAATTTTGGGTGTCGTTTTTGAAAAAATCTAAATTTTCTTAATATTTTTAAAGAAACTTTTTTTGGTTTCTTCATTCCATTTTGTTTATATTTAGAAAATCGGAAATTTTTAAAAACGGTACTCTATATAAAAAGATAAATCAAAAACTGATTTTTTTTAGGGGCTGGCATGATGTGTTGCTTCCTGCCAATGATAGGTCGAATTCAGAGATTTTGGACAGATTTGGTATTTATTTGAAGCAGAAACGACCGTGCAGTGGAACAGTGCCGTTCTATCAGGACTAAGCACGGATGCATACTTGTGTGGTCACCATGGCAAAAATTCATAAATTGGGTTTTGGTGCGAAGTATGTAATTACCAGAAGGAGAAGAGATGGACCCACCGGAATTTATACCGAATTTATACCCATCACGAACTGAGTTGATTTAGTCATGTCCGTCTGTCCATATCTCTGTTTGAACGCAAGCTAGTACCTCAATTTTTGAGATATTCCAACAAAGCTTGGTAGGAAGATGCACCTATATATTTAAACGAGCCGACCAAATCGGCTCACTCTAGCATATATACGAAAGATTTGTAGCTTTGAAATTTTGGGTTATAAACTCGTCAAAAAAGTATAAAATTTGGTATACTGTACACATAAAATGAACTGCATATTGGTACCGAAAATCATAAAAATCGGATTGCTATATCTCACAGCTCTTATACAAGCGATTTGTACAGATATGAAGTTTTGGGTAAAAAAAAGTCGCTAAATAGGCATTTAGGAGCTTAAATTTTGATATTATTCACACATATTGTGAACAGCATATTGGTAGTGAAAATTATCGGAATTGGAATATTAGATCATCTAGCCCACAAGCCATTGATTTCTTTAGATATGAGGTTTTGGTTCAAAAATCCGCCACAAAAGCATCTAGGAGCGTGAAATTTGGTTTTCTGCAGATGTAAATTTAGTTCATATTGACACTAAAAATTATCAAAATTGAATTTTGCAATTTGCTGTTGACATGTTCATGAACGGTATAAAGACTTCGGCATGGCAGAAGACAGCCGTTTTTTTGTTTTTTTTTTTAATTTTCAAGACTTCTAAATATGGACTTCAAGTTATGCAACACAAAACCATCACTCAATTTTATAAATAAAATTACAACGGATTTTCACAAAAAGTGCTGTTTCTGTGAGTTATGTTATGGTAAAGGTGTATTTGCTTTTACATGTAAATCTAATAAGATTGCGTATACGCACTGCTGTGCCGAAAATCGAAATTCGTTTGATTTTTGTCTTATTTATTGAGAAAATGTGCAGAATTTGTGTTGTAAACACATGAAAATTCCATCTTAATTGAATTTTTGTTTAAATATTTTTTTCATATTAGTTTTTTATTCGTTATTTTATCTAAAATTTAAATGAGTTTGCTTGTAATCTTCCACAATTCCACAACGGGATATAAAAATAATTTCCTTTTTCATTTATACACTCGCTATGACCCTTTGAGTACACACTACGAATGTGCAATATATGCACAGTGGGACTCTCGCTTTTGTTATTATACCCTATGGTGCAATTCTCACTTTTTAATAAAAGCGCGAAAGTGTGAACTTTTGTCCTACTCTTTGTGTGTGTACCGAGTCGAAAGTGGAAATAAGCAAACAAACAAACAATTGTTGATGCCCGCTATTGTTAAGCATATTGCGCTTTGCAAATAAATAAAATCAGTGCAATGCATAACTGTGTATATATGTATGTATGTATGTAAATGTATATTTTTCTATTGCAATTGCTGTGTTGTGTCGCTGTCGCTGGTCCCCCCGAAACGCTGGGCGAGCATTTAAACATAATGAAATGTTTCAAAGCTTTTTCCGTCGCGATAATAGCAAAAAAAAATGTGAATGTGAAAAATGTGAAATGAAATCATTCTTCTGCGAATAAATATTAAAAATGCATAAAATATGAAATATTTTGCTATTTATATACGTATATGTTAGGATGTACATATATATATATATATATATGAGTGTGTGTATATCTACAGCGTGTCATATTAACAAGAGGGAGTCAAATGTGGCATAGAAAATAAAGCTGCAAAATTAATTTACTCGTTGCTCTGAGCAATATTCATATCTATATATTTTTTTTTCTCTATTTTCTATTCCGCTTCTCTCCGTCACTTTTCTTCTTCTTCTTAGTTTTTTTTTGCTATGTCACTTGAGCTCACTTTCATACTCGTTAGCTGCTGGAGCGGCACTTGCTGCACTGCAGCGCTGGCTGTCTGGCGTTGACATTCATAGACACTCACGCAGTCACTAACACATATACATACATACATACATATCAATGCGCTTGCAATAAGCATCAGCTTCTCGTGTGCCTAGCACAGTAGTTGACATTATTCATGCTGGGGCCAACAACGTACAAACACACACATACCCATATATTCAGCTATTGTTATGCCTATACATACATGGAATAGATTGGAGAGTTTAAGAGTTTGAGTTTGCCTTTTTTTATCAAAAAAAAAAAAAAAAAAAAAAAAAAAAAAAAAAATATTAAAAAAAAATTTTTAAAAAAAGGAGACTATAGTGAATATACTATGACAATAAATAAAGGCAGACGGCAGTATATGCAATATGCAGTCAAACAATGACTAGCAGAATTTGATATGAAAAGTCAGTGGAGTAGGTCAACAAATGTTGCATGTAAAATTAAGTATATATAAATGTAAGAATGTTGGTATAAATTTATGAGTGTGTGTTTGTGTAGACTTGCTTTAAGCATTTTAAAAATTCATATGTCGAGTGGTTCGTTTTGTATTCCAATTAAAGTTACGTTTTTCCTCAAATCATATGAATATCCAAGCGTATATATTTATATATAGTAAATGATAAAGGTGTCAGTGTGCCAAAGTATTAAATTCAATTTCTTATCGGCTTGCACATGAATTCTATGCTTATTTATGAGGAATGAAAAAATTAGTTAAAGTATTTGAATAATTTTTTTTTTAAATTTATAGATTTCTACATATACCTCAGGGAAAAAAGTAAAGCGTGATCCATTTTGAAGCTCCATACTATTTTGAAGAAAAAACACATAAAATTGGATATGTTTATTATCATTTGAAAGAACATTCTTGCGCATTTATTTTTTGAAGATTATCTCTTTCAAATGCTGACGCAGCTACGTCTCAGATGGTCCATCCGTTGAGTCCAGTATCCCCAAAGTCCAAACTCTAACGGTGTGATATCACACGATCTTGGTGGCCAATCGATCGGCCGAATTCGTTAAATTATCTGTTCACCGAAGTGTTATCTCAATAAATCCATTGATTGATGCGATGTCTGGGAAGTGGCCCCGTTTTGTTGAAACCAAGTGTCGTGGAGAACACGAACTTCAATTTCAGGTACCAAACAGTCGGTTATCATATCGCGATAATGGTCGCCATTGACGATTTCGTTCTCATTGGCATCATTTTTGAAGAAATATGGACCGACGATTCTCAGGCCCACAAACCAAACCAAACCGTTGATTTTTCTAGATGAAATGGCAGCTCTTGAATCTCTTCAGGTTGATCTTCGTCCAAAATGCAGCAAGTTTGCTTGATTGCAAACCAATTGAGCCAGAAATGGGCCTCACTGCTGAACAAAATTTGGTTCGAAAGCGTCGGATCTCCTTGGAACTTTTCAAGGGACCATGGAGCAAAGCGATGTTGCTTGGGAAGGTCGAGCGAGTTCAGTTATAGCACAAGCTGTATTTTGTACGCTTTCTAATTAAGATATCGACGTAAAATGTGCCAAGTCATTTCATACGTAAGCCCGAGTTGCTGCGAACGGCACCGAATCGAATCTCCACGGTCTCACTCTCAGCTACGGCCGCTATATGTTCTTCACTGTGTGCTGAGCGTGGACTATTCGGTCGAATATTATCCAGTAATGAATACTCAGTCTCAAGTTGGGTGATAGTGTTGCGAATAGTACGCTCACTAAGTCGATTATGTTGACCATAAGTTGAGCGAAGCGCGCGAAACACATTCTTTACAGAACGTGAATTTTCGTAATAAAGTTGAATAATTTGTAAATGTTGTTCAGGCGTAAGTTATTCCATAATGAAGTGCCAAACAATACTGAACAAAAATAACATGACAGCTTAACACGATTCACTCGTGATCTGTAGAAATTTATTGGGTATACAAATTGTTTTTTTTTTCTGTGTTGAAAAAGTATTTGCCATTGAAAAAAACATAAAAAATACATCATGTAACGTATTCTCCGTCAGAAGCGACTACTTTTTCCATCTCCTTGGTAATTTTCGAAAATAAATAATGAGTCCTCTCTGTCCTCGACTCATTCATTGAGCCTTCTTGGAATTTTTTCAAAGGACCCGAACCGGAGACTTCAAAAGTCGGAAGAAGCAAGGTCTGGAGAATACGACGAGTGGGGTATGGTCTTCCACATTAGCATTTCCAGGTAGTTTTGACCGTTAGAACCACGTGGTGTCGAGCTTTGTTATGTTTCAAAATCACTTTGTCATCCCGAATGCATTACTTGTAGTCAATAACGAGTACAGTTTGCGTTTGACATGGATATGGATCCAGTAAAATCTTCTTATCCTCAGTTTTAAATTTATTAGATTGGCTATTTTTGAGGGATATGTATGATTTATCGGTTGGCGCAGTTTCACCATTGGCTTTCCCAAGCATTCATTGGGCTTCAGCTGCACTTTTCTTCCAATTATAAAAATACATAATATCAAAGCTTCCCGCAAATGCTGTTCATTTTCAAATAGGTAAAAAGCAATATTGCTGTTGCACATAATTCGTTGTTTTTTTTCTAATTTGTAGCTTACTTTTAAGTACTTAGTAGTTCAAACCTATACTTTGTCAGTGTTATATGTCATTTAAGGATTTATAAGGTGGATCCCGATGTGGGTGCATTAAACCACTTAGACCAGAGTAAACTAATTGCTGTACCTCAATTTTGACCCCTTAAGCCATACATTCCATTCCATTCAATTTCTTAAATTTTTTTTTTTTTTTTTTGTATTACTTTCCTTGACATCTTTTCCCAGTTTTCGGCGTCCAGATCTTTTCGAATCAGAGCACTCACATACGAGATGATAGATCTTTTCTTACTTCTAATCGCCTCTATAATCGCTGCTTAAACTACTAAAAGAAAGTACCAGCCTTCTTGCATGCCATCCTCTTAAATAGTGGCATGTTGAATCTTCCTTAAGCCTTCTGTCTTTTAAGAGAGCTCTCCATTAAGAGCCACCTCTATGGCTTTATTTTGATCAGGTTTGTGTATACTTACACACAATCCTTCCAGGAGAGCTCAGATTACATTTAAAGAACGTCTTATTTTTGTCTAAAATATTTCTCAGTTCAACTCATAACCGTTTTGTTCGAGCCAATTTCCTTCTGTGATGAAGGAGAAATTTGAAGTACTATGAAACAATGACTGTCTATTGCATTTCCCTTCTCAAGGTGGTTGATAAATATGAGACCACGCGCATCTCCAAAGTCTAGGTCTTTTTCAACCAATTGCTGTAGATTTGGGCGTTTTGTACGAGGTATACGCGTAACGCTTGCTACCTTCTCAGCTGATGATCTTTTTTTATTCGTGAGTGCAGCGAGAAGTCATATCTATTGTCACTCATCGATACAAAAATTACAGTTTGAAAGATTTTATCATAACTAAACACTTTTCAGAATCATTAAGATGTTCTTCTTCTTCTTGGAAAATAGTGAGAAAACGCGGCATTCACCTTGAGTAGAGATTTCACAAAGTCAAATACTCATGCAATACGAAGCTAAAACGATTTTTTGATATATTTACGATGTTAGGTAACAATGCAACTTTATTTTTTGATTTTTCGGAATGATTTGTTTTGTTTCTAATGGATATGAGTGCTTCTGAGTCACTTCAAGCCAACAAAAATCAGTGAAAAATAAAACGCAAAATTATTTTTGATTCATTGTAGTAAAAATAATAACAACAGTGTCACTCTTAGCACAAAAACTCGTAAATTGAAGAGTAGGATATCATGAAATTTTTACAAAACTACTAAGTAAAATTAAATACAATAAAATAAAAAATAAATAATCTAAAACAAAATTAAATTAAACTATATTAAATTAAATTAAGTTATATAAAATAAAATAAAAATAAAAAATGAAATAAAAAGTGAAATAAAAAAATTATTTAAAATAAAATAAATTGAAATGAAATGAAAAAAAATAATAATAATAAAATAAAATAAAAATAATTTAAAAAATAATATATATATATATATATATATAAATAAAAAAATAAATAAAACAAAATAAAAAATAAAATAAAAGTATTACAAATTTATTTAAATTAAATTTAAATTAAATTAAATTAAATTCAATAAAATAAAAAAAACAAAATAAAATAAAACAAAATAAAATAAAATAAAATAAAATAAGAAGAATAGAATAGGGGAAATAAAATTAATAAGTATAAAAAATATAACAATATGAAATAAAACAATTTATTTAAAATATAAATTAAAATAAAACAAATAAAAATTAGAGAAATACAATAAAACTAGTGTAATGTAAACATTAAGCGTTTTTTTGTTGAGTGTGCTGTATTTCATGGTAAGAAAATGTCAAAAATAATTCATTACCCCCTCATGTGAAGAACAGACAGTGCTGCTGCTGTCGTATAATCCAATGAGTGAAGTCTGCATCCTCATTTGCGGAGGTCTCAAGTGAACCACTTAAGCAGATCAACGAAAATAATACCAGTTTGTAGCCCTCTTTGCCGTTTAGCCTACGTATGGAATGCTATTACTTTATCCACCGATTTCACCTCTAGCTTTCCTACATATCTATCGAAGGTTTCTCACCTCTACTCACTGCCTTCGCTTAACATCTGATATTAAATATTAACCATACAATACTTTTTACTATCGAATTTTGTACATAATTTCGCTCTTTGGTTCATATTAAACTTCCAATTAACTCAAGAAAACGTTAAATTATGCTACATAGGAGATAATAAAGTGTTTATTAATGTTATTAAAAATACCACACTGTTTTTTTTTTCAAGAATATATATTATTTAATGCCAATAAGAGTATACATCATATTCCACTCAATTCATTTCGACACCTACAGGAAGCTCACCTACAACAAAATGAAAAATAAATGGAAAAACATAAAAGGAATGGCAAATAGGAAATGCTTCCGGACATTTACAACAATTATATATATAAATATATAATATAAAATGTATATATATATATATATATATATATTTATATATGTGGGTGTATATTGCTTCACACAGTACACATGCGGCAGACATAAAGAAATATTGCCTATAAAGTATTTTAACAAAAATGCAAAAATGAAATGAAAGCATTTAACACATGAACACACATTTACAAACATAACATATCGAAGGAGAGATAGAGAGAGAGAGAGAGAAAAATATATATATAAATATATATTCATATACAGACATAACCGCAGGCAAATTTCCCACTGCCTCTCGCCGATACAGCATAATAATAATAATATAAAAAAAAAATAAAAATGCTGAAAAATTAACAAAAACAACAACAACAACAACGCCTTGCACCTTTGTTGCCACCAACCATAGGAAAAACCTCATTAAAGACAATAGCAACGATAAAATGAAGAAAACATCCATAACAATCATAAGCAAATACGTAAATTGTTGTTGCACGAGTATGTGTGCCCATGAAATGAAATGAGTAATGCCATGAACAGGAGAATGGTGGTAGTGAAATGTGAAAATTGTGTAAGAAGAATTTCGACATACAATTAATATATTTATTTACGACTGTTTGTGTATACTCATTTACTTGGCATCAGTTATGGCGAATGGTGTTTTGCAGATAATAAAAATTTAATTTTAATACATTGCAGGTGTATATTTTTTACATCCACACATATTCACATACACATAAAAAATATATATATAAATTTACGTAGTACTTTTATTTTTATATATTCTGTGTATACATACACCCATTCCATATATCCTTGCATATTTAATATGCGTCCACATAAAAGGAGCAACACACCTTTGTTTGTGCGCCTCTGCAGAGTATTCATATATACGAATATAAGTGCATGATTCAGTAGGTGAGAATGGCTGAATGACTGAATAAGTGAATGCATGAATTGCTCGATGTCATGAGAGAAAGGTAAAATAATATTTGTTATGAAATAAAATAAATAGGCAAATGAAAAGAAAAAAAAATTGTTTGCAATGTGGCTGGGATTGTTGAGAAAATTTAACCTGGTATAAGTAAGAAAGAAACTGCTGACAAAATGAATGATGAGGGAATGAAAAATAAAGACACTGAAGCTGGAGATGAGTTAATATGACTTTCATTGGTATTTCAAGCTTGCTTCCTTTTCGTTTTCGTACAGCTTACTCACATTTTCAGATTTTTTGAGAACCGGTCAAATTACATATATTTATATTGAATACGAAAAAATTTGAGGAGGAAGTAAACTATATTTTTTTACCAACAAAAATTGTTTAATAGTTTTGCTTTGTTTTATTTAGTTCATTTTATTTTTTTTTTATTTTACTTTACTTTTATTTTATTTTATTTTATTTCCTTTTATTTTTATTTATTTATTTTTTAGTTTACTTTCTTATATAATATTTTATTTTATTTTATTTTACTTTATTTTATTTTATTTTATTACCTTTTATTTTTATTTCTTTATTTTTCAGTTTACTTTCTTATATAATTTTTGTTATATTTTATTTTATTTTACTTTATTTTTTATTTTTTTATTTTTTTATTTAATTTTATATAATATAATTTTATTTTATATTATTTTATTTTACTTTTTTTATTTAATTATTTTCCTTTTTTTAATTTTTATTTTATTTTACTTTATTCTATTTTCTTTTACTTTATTTCATTTTATTTTATTTTATTTTATTTTATTTTATTTTATTTTATTTTATTTTATTTTATATTATTTTATATTATTTTATTTTATTTTATTTTATTTTATTTTAATTTATTTTATTTTATTTTATTTTATTTTATTTTAATAAATTTTATTTTATTTTATTTATTTTATTTTATTACAATTTATTTAATTTTATCTTAATTAATATTGTTTCATTTTAATTTATTTTATTTTATATTATATTATATTAATTTATTTTATTTTACTTTATATAATTTTATTTTTATTTTATTGATTTTATTTTATTATTCTTTATTTAATTTTATATTAATTAAATTTGTTTTATTTTGTTTTAGTTTATTTTATTATACTTTATTTTACTTTATTTAATTTTAATAATTTTATTTTATTATACTTTATTTAATTTTATTTTAATTAAATTTGTTTTATATTATTTAATTTCATTTTATTTTATTTTATATTAATTTATTTTAAATTATTTTAATTTATTTTATTTTATTTTATTTGTATTAAATTACAGTTTTTTTTGTCATATTATTAACTTTTTTCTTATTTTACTTATTTATTTAAGTTTTTTTATATTTTTCTTTCTAAAAAATTTATTTATTTACTCTATTTTTACGTTTCTACTCTATAGAAAGGGAGCCCAAGCGGGAATTTCGGGATTTACTGAAGCGTGGCAGATTAATATATAAGAAAATCTCGATTTAAAGTAGGTTGATGCTAAAAAGTTATATTTCACTAATCTGACAATTTGCAAGTGACATAAGGAAAGGAGAGGGCTGTAAAGTTGTAAAAAAACGTCACCTCGACATTCTCGAGCGTAGCTGATTTTTTTTTAATTTTTTTTTGAAGGAAATAATTCAACGAGTTAACGAAAAATATATAATCTGACGATTTCTATAAGCCGAAATATCAAAGATTAGTTGATAAAATTTAATACGTGCAGCTGCATCAAGCCTATATTCCCCTCTCCGCGTTTCTATTCCTCTCTCACTTTTTCTCTATCTATTGCTCTCTAACTCCGCTCCCACTCTACTTCCTGTTGCAGTTGATCACACAGCTGATCACACAGCTCTTTCGTTTCATTATATTTATTATTATATTATTTCTAACGTTTTGGCTTATTTTTTTATTTAAATATAATTTATGTGAATTAAAGTTTAAAAATATTAACTATAAGTCATATTAACATAAAGTGTGTATTTTTCTGGTGAAACAACTTTGCGAAAAACAATTAAATTTGCATTAAAACATTACAAACAAGTACGATATTCTTGAACTTCCGATAGAATCATCATTAAATGGAGTATATCACGCCAAAGTGCTAAAAAATATTTACAGCGGTAAAAAATACCGCGTGACGTTCAGCATGTAGAACAGCAAAGTGTAGTGGAATGTGGCAATGCATCAGAAGTTTTTGGGAATTATTTTATTAAAAATACGTAGGACATGGATTATATCAATATCTAACGCGCCCGAGTATGTCCATGCAATAGTTTGCTCCCCTCACCTGTCTGAAAATGTCTACATAATAAAACATTTTTTTCTATTATCTAAGCTTCGCTGACCCTCGAGTAAATCCCCATTAAGCATCATGGGGTCCCCTACTATTAAGCGTTTGCCTATACGTAACATATTTTCATGCCTAAATAGCATAAAAATCATCACAGCCTAAAAGCCTAAGACTTTTAAAATGATATTTGTATAGCGTTTTCATACAGCAGCTGTCCGAAATCACTTTCATCCGAATAAAGTATTAAAATCAACTTAGTTTTGCTGCATAAACTTGTGTAGTATCACCTGCGCGCTGCCCTTAATTAGTTCATGAATATTAAAGCTAATTACACACGCTTTCTTCCTGCTGCTTCCTACTCGCAACAGATCCTTGAGCTGCCTTTCCATTGTTTGCTTGTCATTTATACTAAAACCTATATAATCTATGCTAATTTATGTTATCCTTCTAACTTTTAATATTTTCTTGTAAAATGTTCTTACTTAAATGAGAAATATCCCTTTTTTATATGCTAAACGCTGTTTAATGGCGCTCACTAAGGGTGCGTGTGTAAGGCAAAGAGAAAACTTTTAGTCACTTGAGTAATTTCTTCTTCTGCGCTTAATCATACACTTCGTTGTTTGAAATATGAACGTAGACAGACAGATTGTCACATTTATTTTATAGCTCGCATCCGCGGCCGTTTCAAAGGGGATGACATCAACATGTGATTACTCTTGTAACAGCAGTTTTAGGACATCATCAACTGATGCGTTGAGTTGTCAAAGCAACGCAGAAATTTTGATTTAATTTTTATTAAGGTTTTTTTTTTTTATATATGTATATATATATTTTTTTTTTCTTTAACTCAACTGGCTGCCCGACATTTCACACAACTGCCACTTGATGGTTTTCACTACAGAGCTCTGCTATATTTTTGACATCATAATGAGCCACTTAAAGCGGTTGATGGCCTTTGCAGTGTCTTGACCATGAGAAAATGAGACAATTGTTGAGCGAGCCCTACCAAAGAGCTGAAAATTTGAGACGGTTGATGATGTAAGTTGGTTAGTGGGAGGAGAAAGAGCTTATGTTGTAAAGCGAGTAAAAGAATAAAAGGAAACACAGAGCATTAAAATTAGAAAATTGCTAAATAAAAATGTGTAAAATAGGAAAGAAAAAAAATTTAAAATTACTTAGCAAATTACAAATCCTAACTGAAAGATGAGTACAAAGCTTTGCTGCTGGCCTCATGCTTTAAGATCTCATCCTGTGGCAGTTGTATCAAATATGACTGCATTTAAATTGAATTTTAGTGAAAAACTAAGGAATTTTGGAATAAATATTTTATAATCACAAAAATTATATTTTGAATTCTTTAAATTTCTAAGTTGTTATTTATGAAATCTGAGTTTTAAAAAATAGCTTTTTATGAATTAATAAAAAAAAAATATTTTGGATAAACCATTTTGCGATTTTCAAAATAAACATAAATAAAATCCATTTCAAAATTTTTTTTTTATATGAAATTCATTTTTTACTATAAAGTTTGAACCCCGGCATTATATGTGAGGCACTACATCATTTAAATGACAGTCTTGTGTGTTTTTGCAAACCTTAATCGATTTGTGGTAATTTTTGACCACTTTTTGGCATAAATTGGGCGGTATCTCAGCCATAACCTGAAGAACCTTGGTTTTCAAGTGCTCACGAGTTAAAAGTTTCTCCGCATAAACACGGTCTTTTTCGTAGATCCACGAATATCAGCCCACAGGTGTCAAATTTCACGATTTCGGTTGTTAATTGACATCGCCAAGACGAGAGATTACGTGGACGAGAAATTTCTTTCGCCAAAAGGCCATTTTCGCTCTTGTTCTGTGGCATGTGAGACCTACTTGTTGGAACCACATTTTTTCCAAGTCGTGTTCTTCAATTGCAGGCCAAAACAAGTCGGTTATCATATGACCATAACGGTCCGAATTGACAGTGACAATCTTGCCGTTATCGTTTTCAAAGATCCAATCTTACCAGCGGACCAAAGGGCGCAACAGATAGTAATTTTATTTATTTATTTATTTATTTTATTTATTTATTTTTTTTTTTTTTTGGTGTAATGACCTCTCTTCAATTATTTGGGGATTCCTGAAGTACCAAAAGCGATAGTTTTGATTATTTACCTATCCACCGAGTGAATGATTTCCCGCGTTCCATAGCTTGCTATTCAAACACCCAATCCATGTAACATAGACGTTGTAAATGATCAGCTGGTATCAGTTGTTAGGTGAGCTAGACTTTATATGAATGTAGGTGTTGTTTGGATTAAATACCTTCAAATGGAATTTAGTTCATACAACACCATACACCATACATAAATATGCACTCTACGATTGAGGAACGGGAAGAAGGAGAAAATATGCAAACAATAAGGAAAAGATCACATCACGCGATCAGCACAGCCAATAGGAACACGCCACGTAGCTAACACAACAAGCATACACATAATGGGAGAATCTCGACACTCTCCAGCGACACACGCCATTATTTAGCATCATACGTTGCATTATGTATGGCAACACACAGCTTGGCGATGAATAGGCAGGCAGATCAACACGGAACGTTGGCGGCGATAATATGTTGGATATCAGTCTTCGCAGTGAGTTGATCGTCTGGCAAGTCTTGATATATAAAAGTGCAAAAGCTGCATTTTAAGAGTGAGTTAGATAGTAAGTTGAGCCTCTGACCTTCTACCCAACAACTAAGGATCACATTATAGCAGAGTATAGTAGTAGTAGTCGCTGCGGCCTACAACCATCCCAGCTAACAGAGAGTCGCCGCCACCGTGAAGTGGGTGGCCTACTCTACATTTGGCATCGCGGTCCATAGTTCTACGTGATAGAAGCGCGAAAACGAACCCTGGATAGGACAGCACTTAGAGAGAAGCACAGGAGTAGGCAAACAGCTTCATTACAGTGTAAGTACAAGTACAAAATACGCCATAATGTGCCGTAAGAACGTCCCAGATCTTAAGAGAGTCTATAAATTGACACATTCGGTTCTACGGCTACACTTTCACTTACAGCAGCAATATTTGAGGTGGGTAGAGCAAAACGATGATGTAAATTATCCATTCTCTTTAAATTTCTTAAAAACAAAATCTAATTGGAAGAGTAGTAGTCCAATTGTGTACACCATAATCTCTTCTTAAAGCACGAAGAGTGGCCGCGTTCAAACCACAATTTTTGTAGTTGGTTTCAATAATTTTAACGCATTGTGTGCTTGTTGAGCATTCTGTTTTCATAAATATCTTACTGTTAATTAAAACAAAATTTGTTTGGTTTGACAGTTTAGTTTGGCAACTACCACTTAATGGATAACCCACTATTTTGTTTTATACTAAACTATCGGGTACTTAAAGTTCTACGTGATATTCCTTAATTTTTTATTTTTATTTTTATTTTAAACTATCATTCTATGCTTATTTTCATTAAATTTTGATTTATGTCTTTTTTACTCATTACTAATTTTATTTAAATTTTTATTTTTATTTTTTCTTTATAAAACTTTTATTTTTTTCATATCACATTTTTATTTTTTTATGTTTTAATATATTATTTCTTATTTTAATTTCATATTTATTTTAATAAGAATTATCAATTGTAATGCTTTCCAAATTTTTTTTTTATCCTCCCGCCCAACCGACCGAGGGGCGCGCCTGATGGATAAACGTAAAATCCAATAGATCTGTGATCGAAAACCAGGTACAACCTAAATTTTCTTGAATCCGAGACCGTTCGCTGAAGGTAGCGGCCACACTTACCCCTTACACTGAGCAGCTACAGATTTGCTCATCAGCTGCTATAAAGTAATTTGCGATTAAAAAACGTTGATATTAAAGATAGTATTTATAAGTTTAAAACTCTCAGTAAATATTTCTTTATAAAAAAAGTGAGTCAAATGAAAATCGTTACACAAACATTCGAATGGGACGTGCATTTCAAAATTTGGTTTGCATAAAGACAAGGAAAGGGACCTAAAGTAGCTAGATGATCTTAAAGGCTTACTAAAGTTAAGCTCGCCAAAAGAAGGAATGAACTATTGATAATACCTATTATCAGCTGAGGTAGAAATAAAACTCCAAGCATCTCGCGTCGACTCTGGTGTGAAGGCAAATTAATAAGCCTTAATCGGCTTTTATAAGGATGGAGATTTTTATTCGCATCCCAATGTAAATCTCTTAACGCGAATAATAAGAATTCTTTTTGTACAGTTTCCAATATATCACCATGCAATTGATAATGTGGATTCCATACAGCGGAACCATATTCCAAAATGGACCTAACGAGTGAAGTGTAGAGTAATTTGGTGATTGGTCATCAAACTCCTTATCCCACCGTTTAATGCAAGCTGAAGTCTCAGCTTTAGCATTATTAGCACAGGAATTTATATGATTTCTGATTTCTCAAATTTAGCTTAGGGCTCGTTTCTATATCCAAGACAATTAAGTCAGTAATGCGTTGAACATTTTGATTTTGAATCATATGGGCAAAGGATTGCAAAGATTTCCTGGAGTAGGACCTATATTTAAACTTGTTTAAATTTGACGACATACAGTTCACATCACATCATCTTACCACATTATTTAGGTCAAGTTGCAAGAGTTCTTTATCTTCTATATAACGAACTGATTTAAAATGCTTAACATCATCTGCATGCATAGGTACTTTCATATGAACAACCACATTTGGCAGATCATTGACGAATAAGTGGAATAGTAAGGGACCGCGCAAACTGCCTTGAGGTACACCAGATTTTATTGATATTTCATGTGAAGTACTAGAGTTAAAAATTGCTTTTTGATTTCTACATTTGTGTTTATATTTTCATTTGAATTTAAATTTATTTCAATTTATTTTTTCCTTTCCCCTCCTAAAGCACCTTAATTTGACCACAAATTCTATACATGTATTTTTTGTTTTATCTCTTATTCGCTATTTTATCAGCTTGCTAACTCATTTAAATTACAAGTTAATTAAGTTGAAAAATATTTGTGGCCATTTGCTACACACTTTACTCACGCACACACATATAAATATATATGCACACGCGCGTTTAATGCATGCTTACAAATTATATATATTTTCAAGTGTGAGTATAGGACGAATAGCAAGCAGCTCGGTGGAAATAATGAGCCTGGCAAAAAAATTATGTATGCGTGTAAATATTATGAGATTACATAATATAATAAATGTTCTTATACTCTCGTATGTACACAAAATTCTACTCTCCACAAAGTAGATCAAGCACAACGATAAGATTTATAACAAGTCGCATGGTGAATGTGGCTAAGAGGAAAATTTTCTAGATATTTGGCGAACGAATATTCTCACGAGTGTGGGTGCAATGGCAAGTAAAATTTAATTAAATAGAAAATAAACTTTCAATACGCCATGAATTTGAGCAATCAGACTTAAGTAATAGTTAAATGTCAGTTGAGAATGAAGAGAAGAAATTAATTTTCTTATGATAGATATGAAGGAAATAAGTTAAAGATGATTTTTAAGGCTGTAGACTTCAAGGTATCTAAGCCATTGTAATCGGTTCTACAGCTCCGATCTCTTTGAACAAAAATTAAATAAATACAAATTTTGCAATTTCTTAGAAACTTTAATGATAAGTAAGTGAAGAAGTGCTTGTAAAACTAGCATATTAGCAAGAAAGATCACTTCAGGAAAGATCACTTCATTGAATTAACAAAATCACAGTTCGGTAGGGTTTGGAAGACAAATTTGTTTAAGGGGAAACCACGAGCATTGCAAGAAACTTTTGCTCTTTAACTGATTGGCGAAACGTTTGTCAATATTGATTTAAAATTAGTTTGTTTTCGTTGAGCGACTTACTCTGTCGCTTCTATTTCTCTCAAATTCTGCAGACAGAACCTCAGAGTTCAACAATTTTTACATTTTAGGATATTTTTTTTTAGCTACTTTAAATGTAAATTAGGTCGATAAGAGAATATTAACGTACAGCGGTAATTACTAGTTCTCTTTGTCGACCTAGGTTTGGTCACTTGTCTTAGTATCTGCCACTTGAAATTGACCGTCTGGTAATCATATAATTGAAATCATCTGAAAATCCAGGCTTCACAGTAGCGCAGTGTTATCCCTAGGAATACGAACAAACTTACTAACTGACGAAGAAGGAAGCCAGATTCCTAGTAGGATAACTAACGGGAGGAATATTGCCTATCCCAGTCTACTATTTAGTCTGCTAGACGAGAATTAGCCAGTAAATGCATGTCATATACGGAGCTAATGAAGCAAGCAAACTGTTGGAGACCACCGGCGATCGGAAGACAGATGCTAATCTTACTGGCAAAAAAAAAAAAAAAAAAAAAAAAAAAAAAAAAAACCTGCATAACCAGCAATCAGCAATGAAAAGAGGATCAAAACACTGCCTCTAATTTTTTAAGGGAACGGCAGCAATATTCCTCAAACTTCGGCTGCGAGGAGCAGTGATCCTGGTATCGCCTAAGAGTGAGCCTTGCTAAAGTCTAACAGTGTTAAAACTAAGCTTATTATTGAGAATGAAGCTTCGCAAATTCGAGCTTCAACTACTTCAGGCAATGCACTTATACTCAAAATAAATGTTCTTGCTATTTTTAAAATTTCAGAGTCGTCGACATCAAATAACTACCAGTTCTTTTAGACATAGTTCACAAAGTTACCAGTTTGGACCCTTAATACCTTTAAAAAATATTTTTCTTTAGAATTTTTAAGCCTTGATAGAAAAACTGTTCTCGTTTTGGTCAGAAAAAACTGCAAAAAGGCCATATCAATATTTTTTTCAAGAAATTTAAAATAAAAGACGAACTTAGTGCCTTGTCAGGACTTGATCGCTGCTTAAGACTTAGAAGCTGCAACGAAAAAAAATTTCAACAGAATATCTAAAAAAAATACCTGTAGAAGATTTTTGAGTTTAAATATACCTCACAGGCAAGCCATTTCGGGGTTCCCTACCATTTTAAAGAGAAAAACCACAGAAAAATCAAATTTAATGGGGAATGCTTATTATCATTCGCAAGAACATTCTTTGGCATTTATTTTTTGCAGATTATCTCTTTCAAATGTTGGCCGCAGCTATTTGAGACGTAGCCGTCCATTCGTTGAGTCCAATTTTCGACAACTCGTTCGAGAATTTCTACTCGTAACTGGCGAATGACACCCGTGATGTTCTGCTCCAAGGCCTGAACCGAAGTGGGTTTGTCCGCATAGACCTTACATCCCCACAGGAAAAAGTCGAACGGTGTGACATCACACGATCTTGGTGGCCAATTCACCGGCCCAAAACGTGACTTTATCTGCTCACTGAAGTGTCAATTCAATATTCAATCATCCATTGATCGATGCGATGTAATGATTGTATGGAAAGTGGCGTCGTCTTGTTGAAACCAAATGTCGCGAAGATCACGAGCTTCAATTTCAGGCATCAAATAGTCGGTTACCATAACGCGATAACGTTCGCCATTGACGATTACCTTCTCACCGGCATCATTTTTGTAGAAATATGGGCTCATGATTTTACCGGCGCACAAACCACATCAAACCGTTCTGTTTTTCTGGATAAAATGGCAGCTCTTGAATATCTCTTAGGTTGCTCTTCTTCCAAAATGTTGCAATTGTGATTGTTTACATACCCATTGAGCCAGAAATGGGTCTAGTTGCTGAACAAAATTTGGCTGGAAAACGTTGGATCTTTTTGGAGCTTTTCAAGAGCCCATAGAGAGAAGCGATGTCGCTTGGGAAGATCGAACGGCTTCAGTTCTTACACAAGCTGTATTTTGTACGCTTTCAATTTAAGAACTCGACGTAAAATGCGCCAAGTCGTTCCATACGTCAGTCCTGCAAACGGCGCCGAATCGACTCTCGCCGGTCTTCGTGTACACTCTCAGCTACGGCCGATATATTTCCATCACTACGTTCTCGACGTGGTATATTTAGTCGAATAATATCCAATAAGAAATGCTGGGTCTCAATATAGGTGATGGTGTTACGAATAGTACGCTCAGTAGGCCGATTATGTTGACCATAAGTTGAGCGAAGCGCGCGAAACACATTTTTTAGAGAACGTGAATATTCCTAATAAAGTTGAATGATTTGTAAACGTTATTCAGGCGTAAGTCTTTCCATGGTGAAGGGCCAAACAATAAAGAACAAAAATAACATAACAGCGTGGCACGACTCACGCGTGATTTGTCAAAAAAGGTTATTGGGAAAAGTATCTCCACTTGGGTCACCCTTTAAAAATACTTTTATTCAACTTTCCATGAGCAGAAATTATTTAGTTAAATTTTTAGGGACTGTAAGGAGCTTTGTAGTGATTTTTTTTTCCAAAAAGCAGCTTAATATTTTAACAAATTTCACTGATCCCTTGTAATGGAAATTAATTGACTATGCTCATTGAGTTTTTTAAAGTATAAAATTGCATATATTTCATGTGAGAAAGAAAATTAAAAATTTTTCAAAAACATTCATAATTCATTAACCATTAATATTTGCCATTTCCGCATTGCCACTTTCAATGTTTCTGCGCCGCATTAAATAAAGTAGCAAGTGTTGAATGAAAATTGCGCACTTTTGTCAAACATTCACAAGCGAGCAGGCAGGCAGGCACTTAATAAATGTTTGTATGTACAAATGTACATAAAACCACCCACATATGTGAAGCCACATATACAATCGAAATGATGCCAATAAAATGAACTTATATGCGTCTGAGTGTGTGTGTGTGTGTGTATGTTTGTTTGTGTTTCGTACACTTCGCTGAAACTGCAATTCAACAGCATAACTCTTCGCCTTCGTCTTTTTTTTCCAATTCTCCTTCAAAAATACTTCTCGTCCTCTCGCTGGCACTTGTCAGTTGTCGTTTTCATTTTCGTACCTTTTTTTTGCGTTACTTTTTCGCAAATTTTTCACATATATATTTATTTTTGGATTATTTTTATAACTTTTTTCAAGCATACATATATGTACATTTGTGCAATATATTTCTCGCAGTTGTCCGCCTGCTGGAACCTGCTGCTGCTGCTACATCACACTGCTTGCCGCAGTGTTTTTTGTGTATGCTGCGCTCTGCAGCTTCGCTTGGTTCTGTCCGTTGCTGTTGATTATGGCATATTGTTTGCTGTTGTTTGGATTGTCGTTGGTGGCGTTGTTGTTGTTGTCATTGTTACTGTTGTTGTTGTTGTTGTTAGTTACGCCTCGAGTTTATTGCAGTGTTTGACATGCACTTGAGCTGCACAATTTTATGCTGTGCCAAGCCACCAGTGAAAAAAGAAACATACCACCGAAAGCAACAACAACAAACAAGCAAAAAAAATAAAAAATAAAAAAAAAGGAGAGGAATAAGATGAATTGTGTAAGCAAGTTGGTGAAAGAACAAATTTATCCACTTGTCTTTTCGCCACTTGCGAAGACTTAAGCACATGAAAAAAATATGTGGGGAAATAAAAGCAAATTACTTGCGAAAATTCTCCATTCCATCCTTGGCGAGTTAATAATATGAATGAAGGATGCGTGCTCATCATTTTCTACATAAATTTCTTAACTAAGGCTCATTTCTGCTATTATGCAGAAGAGAAGAAGAGTGCAGTCTTGGCTAGTGGTAGCCCCTGCAGCAAAGCTAATGAGTTCGCTAATGAAGGCGATTTAAATTTAATTTTTATGTGGTGAGTGAAAACTAACAGAATTTTCTAATTGCATTACGTTAATTAAAACAAAATTATAATAATTATATAAAATAAAAGTTCAGAAAGTAAAAATTTTCTTCTGCCTAAGCAAGAAAATTTGAGTAGAAATTCGGAACACTTTAAGATGTTTCAAATTTTTTATTTTAGCCAAAAATATGTTTACTTCACTTAAAAGTATTACATTTTTACTAGTAATTAAATGTGAAAAATATTAAGTTTTTATTAAATATATATTTCATTTTTACTATAAAAATTTAAAGGTCGCCAGCAGGCGTAGCAGTTTTCACGCAATTTTTATTTCGTTTGCACATTTTGCTGTAAAAAAATCTTCATATCTCTTTATGACCAACTTGAAAAAATTTCTTCAATTTAATTTCATATATCTAACTGCGGAAATAAAAATTGCAGGGCGTAACTATACTACTTTATGTTTAATTAGATTTCTTAATATGCTGCCAAAGGATCTGAGTATTTTCAGACAAATTTAACTTAGCAAAGTGGCAATTCAGACTTTATTCCAGATATTGAAATTAAATTTCCATGAAATTTTTTATAAAATTTGTTACTGCTCCTGAACTTAAATTTCTAAATTTTTGCTTCCCTTTCCTTTTTTCATGTAATTTGAAATTAATTAATAAATAATACAAACAAATAATTTTTTTAATAAAAATCAATCAATTAATGTAAAATCAATAACTTTAGACTATTTTTAATTAACTCATTCGTTTTGCGCCTGGAAAGTGCAGAAAAGTGAGAAAACCAATTCAACCCATCCAGGTACATCACTGAAACGAAATGATATATCTTCATAAAAATCCATAAGCCGTTCGGATCTGGCAAGGAATAAACTCTAGATCCCTCCAATTGTTGCGAAAATGCTTTCTTTACTCTCTTCTTAATTTCTTTCCAGGTAGGAGATAACCAATGGATCGGAAATACTTCAATACAAACATAAATCCTGAATGAGAATAATCTCTGCTCCTGGTTAGTGAAGGGTGACCCAAGTAGAAGTACTTCTTTCAATAGCCCTTTTTCGACAGATCACGCGTGAGTTGTGTCAGCCTGTCATGTCATTTTTGTTCTGTATTGTTTGGCACTTCACCATGGAAAGACTTACGCCTGAACAACGTTTACAAATCATTCAACTTTATTACGAAAATTCACGTTATGTAAAGGATGTGTTTCGCGCGCTTCACTCAACTTATGGTCTACATAATTGGCCTACTGAGCGTACCATTCGCAACACCATCACCCATCTTGAGACCCATTCATTCATTATTGGATAATATTCGACCGAATAGACCACATCCAACACGCAGCTGAGAGTATACACGAAGATCGTGGAGAGTCGATTCGGTGCCGTTCGCAGCAACTTGGACTTACGTATGGAAAGACTTGGCACATTTTACGTCGACATCTTAAATTGAATACGTACAAAATACAGCTTGTGCAAGAACTGAAGCCTCTCGACATTCCCAAGCGACATCGCTCCGCTGTATGGACTCTTGAAAAGTGCCAGACGTTTTCGAGCCAAAGTTTTTCAGCGATGAGGCCCATTTCTGGCGCCACGATAACCGAATATTTGATGCCTGAAATTGAAGCTCGCGATAGCCGCGTCATTTGGTTTCAACGAGAGGGCGCGACTTCCCACACATCACATCAACCAATGAATTTATTGAAAGAACACTTCGGTGAGGAAATAATTTCACATTTTGGACTGGTCGATTTGCCACCAAGATCGTGTGATATCACACAGTTAGACTTTCGGGGATATGTAAAGTCTAAAGTATATGCGGACAATCCTGCTTCGATTCAGACCTTGGAGCAAAACATCACGCGTGTCATTCACTGGTTATCCGTCGAAATGCTCGAACGAGTCATCGAAAATTGGACTCAACGGATGGACCATCTGAGATGTAGCCGCGGCCAACATTTGAAACCTTCAAAAAATAAATACCAAATCAAAATGAATCTCACAAATTCTCGAAATCTTCAGAAGCTCTTCTCCACAACCCATTTTCCCAATTTCTTTTTGCCGTTTGTTCTTGTGGTATTTAAAAAAAATCTTCGCTTGGCACTTGTCCTCGAAGTACAACGGAAAGCACAATAAACACTAGGCATTTTCCATATGCTAAAACCGCATTCGAATATTGCGATCAAAAACGAAATATGAAGTGTGGTCAAGAACTATCCGGAACTTTTAAATAACGCGGGCTTTCAAACTATGCAATCAAAGCATGAAGGGTTTCCGTGTGACGTGAGCGTTTCCAAGGTCATGAAGGGACTTTGAAGATAATGAACGCCCTTTACGTTCCAGCACATCAATGTGCAAATATTAAAGAAACTGTTACAAGCGACCATTGAATCACAATTACAGAAGTGGTTAAAGATTCCTTAATTAAAGGAACGAATGTCATGTGAATCAGCCTAAAAATAGAATATTAAGGCCTCATGGTCTTTCACTTTCAGGGGTTAGGTGGGTTTGAAGATTTTAAGTATTCGATTTTTTTGTCTTACTAAATTGTAAAATATGTTTAAAATATTCTCCTAAAATTTCAAATAGATCGGAGTGAATTCTGGGTCAATTTGAAACTTTAAATTCGTTTATCTCAAAACTCTATTTTTAAGTCGGTGAACACGATTTGTCGAAAAGTTATTAAGCAATTTTGTGCAAATTTGGCACACATTTTTTGTAAACCCGTTATCTGCATTGCGATAATTTGATCAAAAAACGTGTTTTTCTGTTTAAAGTCTGTCAAAAATTCAAATTTAATTTTTTGTTTTTTCCTTCGTCCAATAACGAGATTTATCCATGTACTAACGAAATATTTTTGGTTTCTTGATTTCAGATGAACCAATAATGAGTTATGCTGTCCACGGCGAGAGCATTTACTTTTGCGACGTCAAGGGCGATGAGGTACCAACGGCTGAGTTTGCGGAATTTGTGAATAAACATTTCACAAAATACTATTGAAATATGTATCTTTGATATCGTGAATTGTTTGAATAAATGTATGATTGTACTTGGTAGGGATATAAATACTGTTACAACATTAAACACACGCATTTCAATAGAAGAATTGAGCATACCACATAATTCCCATATGATTTATAAAATATAACCTGCAAAGCGTTAGTCTGTATCGGGAATTCTAAATTGTGTGAGTTTTCAACATGGAATGGTCAGATAATGAAAACCGTATCGCTGTTATAGCGCTTTTTACGTGTGAAATGAAAAAATGTTAGTGTTTTCAAAACACTCCGACCGCTCGGCATTAGCCGCATGTTTGTCTACCGGTGCATAAAACTATTTGAGGAGACGGGGATGCTAAAGACCGCCACCGGTCGGGCCGTCCACGCACAGTTCGAACGTCGCAAGTCATCAAAGCTGTCAAATCAAGAATTCTGCGAAATCCGCTCCGAAAACAGAAAATCATGGCCCGGAAAATGAATGTTTCGCAAAAGTCCATGAGTCGAATTATTAAAAAAGACTTGGAACTTGGGACTTGGGCCTTTCAAATGCCGTACCGGACATTTGTTGACTGCAGCTTTGAAAAAAAATAGGGTGGTAAAATGCAAACGTCTTTTGGTAAAGCGCGCTGATAACTTGCACAGAAAAATCTTTTTTACCGATGAAAATTTTTTTACCGTGCAGGAAAAATTTAATAAACAAAATGAAAGGGTGTATTCACGGTCATCTAAGGAAGCATTTGAACTGATTCCACGGATCAAAAAAGGTCATCACCCAGCTTCAGTTATGGTTTGGTGGGGTGTCTCTTACGATGGGGTAACTGACTTGCATGTTTGCGAACAAGGGGTCAAAAAATCAGCCAAAGTTTACCAAGAAACCGTTTTGGAAGCTGTTGTAAGACCATTTAAACATTTCGTGTTCCAAAACCAATCATGGACTTTTCAGCAAGACTCTGCGCCGGCCCATAAAGCTAAAACGACCCAAATCTGGCTCCAAAACAATTTACCAGCATTCATTTCCTCTTACCACAAAAAATACCCCAACATTGATTCTCTTAAGACAGCTTTGATTCGTGTTGTGGCCAATTTCCCAATGGAGGAGGTGCGTGCGGCTATTGATTTTTAGCCAGTCCGACTTAAGGCGTGCGCGAAGGCCAAAGGAGGGCATTTCGAATGAATACTGCTTTTTTGTATACAATATATATCAATAAATATGTAAAAAAATTGGTCCAAAAACATTCATTATTTTTTATTTTATAGCATAAAATGTGTGTAACAGTATTTACGTCCCTACTAAGTATATATAAAAAAATTTAAATAAAATTCCATTTTTTCAACCTCTGAAACCCACCTAACCCCTTAAGTTGTAATACTTCTATCTGCGAATATCGGCTGAAAATGCCTTGATTAAAAGAACGAATGCTGTTAATAATTTAACCTAAGAAGAAGGTATTAGACCCTCAAAGACTTCTTTTATCAGATGCAATTCATTTTTCTGGAACTTAATTTTCTTAATACTTTATCTTTTTCAATATTTTTCAATTAAATAAACAAAAATTTATAACGCTTTATGTTAATTTAAAATTAAAAGGCAGTGATGCATATGCAGATTTTCGTAAAGAAATAATAAACGGAGTACTTTTGGTACCATCTTCCTAGTTTTTTCTCGGTGAATTATAAAAGGGGCTTCTTATAGAGGTATAGAACTTTAAGTTGCAATAAAACAACGATGGATTATTCGATTGATATGAATTTTATTTATCCGAAAGATAATCTTGTGGCATTAGATTTTAAATATGATTTCTGGCATATGACCGCCACGGCTGGCGCGGATGTAGTCCAATCTGGACGTCCAATTTTCGATGACTTTTTCCAACGTTTGTGGCCGTATATCGGCAATAACATGGCGAATGTTGTCTTCCAAATGGTCAAGCGTATGTGGCTTATCCGCATAGACCAATGACTTTACATAGCCCCACAGAAAGTAGTCTAGCGGTGTTAAATCACAAGATCTTGGAGGCCAATTCACAGGTCCAAAGCGTGAAATTAGGCAGTCACCAAACGTGTCTTTTAATAAATCTATTGTGGCACGAGCTGTGTGACATGTTGCGCCGTCTTGTTGAAACCACATCTCCTGGACATCATGGTTATTCAATTCAGGAATGAAAAAGTTAGTAATCATGGCTCTACACCGATCACCATTGACTGTAACGTTCTGGCCACCATCGTTTTTGAAAAAGTACGGACGGAATCATTGGTCCTTAGCCCATAAAGCGCACCAAACAGTCAGTTTTTCTGGATGTAACGGTGTTTCAACATACACTTGAGGATTACCTTCACTCCAAATGCGGCAGTTTTGTTTGTTGACGTAGCCATTCAACCAGAAGTGCGCTTCATCGCTAAACAAAATTCGCTTATGAAAATCAGGAACAACGGTAATCTCGTTTTGGGCCCATTCGACGAATCTACGCCTTACTTGAGTCTATTCATGATGAATTGACAAACCAAACTGAGAATAAAGCACTTGACAGCTGTTAAATCGGTCACCATCTTGAAAAGTAATTCCAACTTAAAGTTCTATACCTCTATAAAAAACACCCTTTATTAGAGTGAGCAACACTTCCAATAAGACTGGTGATTTTGTCAAAATTATGTTTTTGACATTGTTATCGATCACACCTTTTTCTGACTCCTATATGAGTTTCTATCAACTTCTTTATAATGATGAATTTTGAGTTGAATTTTCCTGCAAATAAAATGCAAAAATATTTCTCTCCCAAAAACACAATTCGAGTATAATAAAAACACCAGTGACCGTCTTTAATTTTTTACTTACTTGTATAAAAATTATGCCACCAGAGTATAATTATTTATTCACACAATGCTCGCGCCGCCACTTTGGAGAATTGAATTGACAGCATTTTTAATTCTATTCTAAGCGTTTTTTGAGATAAGAAAATTGTCGCTTGTTAAGATATTTTGTTTTATTTTTGTTTTTGGTACTTTTTTATTTTTAATTTTTTTTAATCTTTTTTTTTCGCCGCTTTTGCAGCTCCTCAGTTGAGTGCTGTGGATGTAAAGCAATATACAATTGCCACAAGGGAACATTTAGAAATTACGCATTTATTCGCATATTTGTTTTTATGAATTTTTAAATAGGAAACGCCTTTTTCTATTTTCTTTTTGTTGGAAATTTTTCCTGCTCTCCGAAAAGTTACAGAAATTTTTATTTTATTTGGTTTTAATTTTTATTATTATTTTATTTATTTTTTATACCTTTCATGCATATGAAATGGTATAATAACTTTGGTCTGAAGTAAGTAAATACTAGAGATAGAACCACCGGAATTTATACTCATCGTGCCAGAATCGAGAGCTGAGTTTATTTGGCCATACCCCATCTATCCGTCTGTCTGTTTGAAATCCAACTAGTATCTCAATTTTTGCTAGAAAGATTCACCTATACGTGTAAACGATCATTTGTCGGAACCGTCCAGATCGGACTACTTTATTTTTGAGATTTGAAATTTTGGTTCATTTATCCGAAAAAAAAGTACCTGAACGCAAGTTGGTATACTACACATACATAATGCATTACAAATCAGTTCTGAAAATCATCGAAATCCAATTAATTCAGATGCGAGGCTTTGGTCAAAACTCAGCCAAGCAAGCATTTAGGAGCATGCGAGCATGCACACGAGCCCCATGCGGGTTAGAGGTTCAAGAATTTACTCGCGCTAAGGCATGCTTGTCGTAAGAGGCGACTAAAAACCAATAGTTCTCGTGACAGTCGGGTTTTTATACTGGAAAGAATCGGATTTTTATCCGGCCAAGTACTGTCAATCCCATCGGTATTCCTCGAAGCCTCATTTTGGGAATTTTCTGCGGTTATAACAACAACAAAAACATGCGATTTTGTATGCTACACAAATAATATAAATTTCTCATTGGTACTGAAAATCATAGAAATCGGATGACTATAACATACAGCTCCCATGCAACCGATATGTTCAGATATGAGGTATTGGCTAAAAAAAAAAATCAACTAAAAAGCCAACTAGGAGCATGCAATTTTGTGTTATTATTCTTCCCTGGCGTAGTCAACGCTGACGCGATTATAGCCGCATCAACAATAGCGTTGCTTCTCCAGTTCTAGTTGGAACCTCCAATTGAAAGCATGTCGCTCTCTTCCAGATCCCTCCAACGCGGTGGAGGTCTTTCTCTTCCTCTGTTTCCAGCAGCAGGTACTCCATCAAATACTTTCAAAGCTGAAGTGTTTTCATCCATTCGAACGAGATGATCGAGCCGCTGTCTCTTCATTCGCTGCACTATGTCAATTTCATCGTATAGCTAGCACAGCTCATCGTTTCATTGTCTGGGGTAGTCTCTACTGCCAACGTGCAAGGGACCATAAATCTTCCGCAAAACTTCTAGCGCCGACTCATTGGATGTCGACATTTTCGAAGCTCCTGCACCATATGTCAGATCGGGCATGATGAGCGACTTGTAGAGTTTGGTTTGGGTTCGTCGAGAGAGGAACTTTACTTTTCAATTGCCTACATAGTGTAGAGTAGGACCTGCTGGCAAGAGTAATTCTGCATTGGATTTCAATGATGACATTATTGGTGTTGTTGATGGCACATTTTACGAATGGAATATTGATAATGACAATCAATCAACTTGCCGTTCTTTCTTGTTTCCCTACAAATAGCGATAGGTGGAGACCGCTTTAAATTATTCATAAAATTTGTACTTATTTTTAAGCAACAACAATTGCTACTCAATGCGGGTGTGTGTTTAGATTTTACGTCCTCTTCGTTGGTGCTAAATGTACTAAAAAAAAAAAAAAAAAAAAATTGAATAAAAAATAAAAGCAATTTATGTGCTGAAAATAGACTAGGTTTGAAAATCCAGCTGAAAATACATTTGCTAAAATATTATTTTTCATTTAAAAACATAGAGAGAATTTTAAATACATAAAAAATAAAAATAAAATATTGCGATAAAAAAAATGTACACTGAATTTTCTTTAAGAAGAATTTCCAGTAGAAACGCTCCACAATATTGTGCGTGGGTGCAAACATGTGGCTTATAGGCAGCTATTTGAGAATACTGCAGGCGCAAAGCTAGCTAAAACTGTTGGCATACCATTTTCGTATGGGAAATATGGTGGAACTTTCGGCGAATATAAACACGGCGGCTGTGCTGGCGATGTGAGGAATTTATTTTTATGCTTCGAACACGTGCCGCAAACAATACAATTTGGGTTACCCAGCTGGGGCAAACAATGTAGGAAAGAACGGTGTAACCCAGTGGAAAATAGCAGTAAAGACAAAATTACAACATTTGTAAAGAGATTTTCCGCAACTGTATTTCAAATATGCCTACAGCGGAGAATTTAAGCAAAAAAATAATTATTTTTTAGGTTCAAAAACAAATTTAGAGAAGATAATCACTTTGCTTTTTGTTATTTTGAATAAAAATATTGTTTAAACTGACTTTTTTCTCAGTACTTTTGAACAATTTTGCAGCAGTGGGAAACAATTGTGGCAAAAAATGTATGCTTCTAACATTTTTTAGGTTTCATGGGATTTTTTTATTATTTTTTTTATTTTTTTTATTGGGCGCATGTATATGTGGTGTGAATGTACTTCCCTATAAATTCAGTTGTATGTACAAGTTTTCTGGCGTTTATCGTTCTTGCTGCTTTTTAGGTTTTTTTTTTTTTTTTTTTTTTGAACACTTCTCTTACTCCATGTGTGCTCTTGCAGAGACACACACTCATGCTCATACACCGAAAGGCGTTGGCCGGAATGCAAAAGAGGCTTTACAATGTTGGCATTCACCAAAAGCGAAATCTTCACCAAAAGCGTGCGAGATGTTTGTGAACACAGTCGAATTCAGCAGGTAGATGCCCAAGTGTTTAAATGTATGTCGACGGTAATTTAAGGCATACTTTAAGGCTTTAGAGCAAACATCTGTAGAAGCGAATATTGAGTGCGATGCATTTTAATATTGTTTTAAAATCTATGTGTAGTAGATTATGCTAGATTATGCCTAGTTTGAAGTTTTTTTTTTTTTTTTTTTTTTTTTTTGTAGAGAACTATGTAAAGAGATCAGTGTAAATCAACTTAAATTTAACTCTCTCTAATTTTTATGAATTTTGAAAATAAAATTCAAAATTGTGACTTGCCCAGTTATTCCAGATAAACCAGGCAAAAATGTGCTTGGAAGTACTTCGTGCGCGAACAACTTATTTTCGATCCTGCTAATCTTAAAACACCCATACAATCGACTGCTATTTATTTTCATGTTCACACGTGTAAATCAACGATTTATAATTTATCACGATGTCATACATGTACGTGTTTTGAAGCACCGTTATTATTTTTTTGTTAACATTTCTCTCGGCCAATGGACAACTTTTTTTGGAGCGATTGAGGACAAATTGAGTGGGATCCAACGAAACAATTTTTTTACAACCAAACGTTTATGCAATGTTAAATGTATGCCGATTCCACTAAAACTTAAAGTTATTTGAGTATTTTTAATGCGGCCTGTAATTGTTTTTGATTATAAGTAAATGAGCTGTATTCAAAGGCCTATTTTTTCAGAAACATTATTTTTTCATTGAATATTTTGTTATACAATAGAGAAAAAATGGAGGAGTGACAGCTGTTTCGGAGATCGCCACATCTCCTCATCAGACTTCTTTTGCCAGGAATCCAACCGACGGATTCTGGCATCACAGGCGAGTGCTCTACCAACTGAGCCAACGCCTGTTTTCTCAATCTCACGATGGATCACATGACAATCTTATATCCGTTTGCGCAGAGCATCGTAGTTTCTGGAACAGCAACTAGTTTTGGGCTTGAATTCAACATAAACACTGGGCCTCGATGGAGTTTCTACGCCAAAAATTGAGTTAAGTTCATCGATGGACTGTTGCTGAATTAATACACGTCGAAAGTTGTAAAAAAAAAATCGCGTGAAAATTTTCGTGATTTAATTCCATTTTCTTGCCAAGTATGTATAACATAAAAAATGTCAAGCTTAACTATGAAGTTGTCAGTTGTCATATTGCCTCCATTTTGACATAGCGAGATAATCGGTGGGAGATGCACCTCAGTCTGCGCCAATTAGCGTAGGATAAGCCCCTTCTTAATATGGCATATAAGGTCCCATTGAGTGTATTGTGGTGAGATTAAAGCCCATCGTCAATAAATAAATTGGACCTTATCAGTGCGGTTTTAGATCCGGCAAATCCACTATTGACCAGATATTCACCGTGCGCAAAATCGCGGAGAAGACCCGAGAGAAAAGAATCGATACAATTCACCTTTCCATCGATTTTAAAACTGCCTTCAACAGCATGATAAGGAACTTTTTTACGTCGCTATGTTTGAATTTGGTGATGATATTGAAATCATTGGCCATAAAAACCGCACCGTTAGTTCTTATTTCTCCAGTTTAGACAAAAAAGCGAATCAAATGGTACTGATAGTTAACGAGGGCAAGGCGAAATATTCCCGACCCGACTATCTCGTCACTCTGAACAGTCGTAATATCTAAGTCGTAGATAAATCTACCCAAGAACCACTACCACCAACAACAACAATTTCAAACTTGAAATCCAACGCAGAATCACTATTGTCAGCAGGTGCTACTTTGGACTGAGTAGGCAATTGGAAAGTAAATTCCTCTCGCGACGAACCAAAACCAAACTCGACAAATTGCTCATCATTGCCATCCTGATGAAAGGTACATAAACCTGGAAGATGTCGACATTTGATGAATCGGTTTTAGGAGTTTTCTAGAGAAAAGTTTTGCCGAAGATTTATGGTACTTTGAGGGATGGCAACGGCGAATACCGCAGACGATGGAATGATGAGCTGTACGAGCTATACGTCGTCATTAACATAGTTCAGCAAATCAAGAGACAGCGGCTACGCTGGCTAGGTCATGTCATCCGAATAGATGAAAGCGCTCCAGCTTTGAAAGTATTCGATGGAGTGCGCGCTGACGAAAGCAGACGAAGACCTTCACTCTGCTGAAAATATCAGGTGGAGAGCGACCTGGTTTCACTCTGTTTTTTTTTAATCGAAGCCAAACAACGAAAATAAGGAACCAGTGGCGCACAAAAGCGGTGCCTATGGCAAAGAAGAAGGTAATTTGTTCCAATGAGGGTTAAAAAAATTATTATTCAATCTGCTCGAGCTTTTTTTATTTTCTCTTCAATTTATTTATTTTATTTATTTTTTATTTTTTATTTATTTATTATGTTTATTGCAATACTCTTTCATTGAAAGTGCTGCTAGTTGATTTTGTAGCAAATTTCTTTTTTAGTTTCGCCAGATATTTTTAAAATGGAAAAAATTAAAATCGTTAAATATTCAATATGAGAAAATGATTCCACCATATAACACTCAAGAGCACATGTGCAATTATTTATTATTCCATAAATTTATTAAATAAATTTGCACTTAATTTAGTTATAATTTTTATTATCTGACTTTATTACACACATAAATATTATATAAATAATGTTTACCATATTCGTTGGTTTTTTATTTAAGTTTAATAACCGAAATTTATACTCTTGCTTAATCAAGATTATCGAAAGAATAACACATGCATACACACATGCAAATATTTCGGTGGCATAAAACTGCTTACGTTATACATTATTAATACTTAACCTCAAATTCTTCAAAAAAGAAAAAAATATATATATATATATATATATGATATATTATATGATGCCACTTTTCAATATAAAATATTTTATTTCAACTCAGCAGAAAAGAGGTAATAAATTTCCTTGCCTTTATGCATGCATATTCACAATTCTCAAGCTATTAAATAACCTATACATATGTATGTGAGTATAAGTGTGCGCAGATAATGGCGCAGCAGCCGGAGCAGCGACAGAGCGTAACGGGGTCAAATATAAATTTGACTCTTTTTTTTTAATTTTTTTTTTTTTTGAACGACTAAGTTGTACTACTCCGTGTTATTTGTATAAAATGCATGTACCGTTATATGCCATAAGCATAACATACTCGTGCATATGAATGCAAGTACTTGTATGTGTATGGTGCATACGTAAGGATATTTATGAACACTGACGCATAGATAATATTTTTTGGCAAATCTCAATTTAAATGCCAGCTAAGTCATATAAATTTTAACTTATGTTCGAGCATAAATGCATTGACGCATATTTTAATGCACCACATTATGGCAGTGTATGAGTGTACTCCATGTGTATGTGTGTGTACGTGTGTGTGTTACATTAAGCGAGGCATCATAAATTTTTGCCACATTATTAAAATCACATTACTTGCAGACGCTCGTACATATGCACACACACACACACACACACAAACATACACACATTTATATAGGTATTCGTATTTAAAATGTATTTCATTCAACTGCCTGCTCATGGCATGACAGCGCACAACGAACGGTATGCCAACACAGCCAGTGGCTAGTGACTAGTTGTTGGCAAAATAGCCAAGTCACTGCTGCTCGCATCAAATAAGTGAAAAAAAAAATGCATAAATGGCAAATGGTGTTATGTAACGGTGTTGGTGGGGCGCATGTTGATGGCTTTGGCGAAATTCTAGGAAAATCCACAACCAATGCTAATGCTGCAGTAGAGTAGCAGCGGCAAATGGAAAGGAGAATGTAAATGCGAATGCGAATTTGAATTTGAAAGCTTCACACCGTAAAAGCCTCACCCAACAACAGAAAAAAGAGGAAAAATGCATGAAAAAAGAGGAAAAATGCATGAAAAAAAATTGTTAAAAAAAATTATAAAAATTAATTTTTTTATCGCCATTTCAACTGCCACCAATGACTGGACGCTGTCATGCTCTCTTCCCGTTAGGCTATTTATGCACCGGCGGATAACCAACGGAAGTTGCATAAAGTTCCAATGTGATGTTAGTGCAGAGCAGAAATGCATAATGCAAGCAAATAGCAACAACAACAACAACAACAATAATCCCCACAACAACAACAACAACAACAAAACAACAAAAATGATGATGAATGCAACAAATTCAACAAAAATAGAGCAACCGCAATGCCAAAACAAAAACAAAATGACTGAGAGGAAGTGAATAAGTGATAAAATGCCAGCTATCAATATGAACTGCGGTGCGGCGCACAGTGGTGGTGTATTCTTAAATTTTTGAAAATATTTGAAATTATACCGTTATTATCGTTTTCATGTACTAAGGATTTATTTATTGTTAAAAATGATTCAAAGCTTCACTGAAATTTAATTTGACTCTGCGAGGTTCCCTCACATTTTAGAGAAAAAAACACAGAAAATTCAAATTTATTGGGGAATGTTTATTATCATTCGAAAGAACATTCTTTGGCACTTATTTCTTGAAGATTATTCCTTTCAAATGTTGGTCGCGGCTACGTATCAAGTGGTCCATGCTTTGGGTTCAATTTTCGATGACTCGTTCCAGCATTTCGACTGGTGACTCGCTGACTGGTGTTCGCATAGACACTAGACTTAACATATCCCCACAGGAAAACTTATAACGGTGTAATATCGCACGATTTTGGTGGCCAATCGACCGGCTCAGAAATTGAAATTATCTGCTCACCGAAGTGTTCTTTCAATAAATCCATTTATTGATGCGATGTGTGGAAGTGGCGCCGTCCTGTTGAAACCAAATATCGCGGAGAGCACGAGCATCATGGCGTGATAATGGTCCTCATTGACTATTACGTTCTCGCCGGCATCTTTTTTGAAGAAATATGGACGGATGATTCCACCGGCCCACAAAACCGTTGTTTTTTCTGCATGAAATGGCAGCTCTTGAATCTCTTCAGGTTGCTCTTCATCCCAAATGCGACAATTTTACATATCTATTGAGCCAGAAATGGACTTCATCGCTGAAAAAAATTTGACTCGGATATTCTTCGAACTTTTCAAGAGCCCATAGAGCGAAGCGATGTCGCTTGGGAAGGTCGAGCGGCTTCAGTTCTTGCACAAGCTGCATTTTGTACGCTTTCAATTTAAGATCTCGACGTAAAATTCGCCAAGTCGTTGCATACGTCAGTCCGAGTTGCTTCGAACGGCACCGAATCAACTCTTCACGGTCTTCGTGTACACTCTCAGCTACTGCAGCCATATTTTTTCTCTGCGCGCTGGACATGATCTTTTCGGTTGCATGGTATTCAATAATGAATGCTGAGTCTAAAGATGGGTGATGTTGTTGTGAATAGTACGCTCAGTGGGCCGATTATGTTGAACATAAGTTAAGCGAAGGACGTGAAACGCATTCTTTACAGAACACGAATTTTCGCAAAAAAGTTGAATGATTTTTAAACATTGTTCAGGCGTAAGTCTTTCTGTGATGAAATGCCATACTGAACAAAAATAATATGATAGCTCAACACGACTCACGCGTGATCTGTCAAGAAAAGGCCGTTGAAACAAGTACCATATTTTTGATGAACTTTTCGCCATAAATTTTTCTACAATATTTTTTTTACAATAATTTTTTAGTAGATTTTTTTAAATATATTTTTTATGTAGTTGGCAACACTACATAAACATATTTTAACATAACCATTTCTGGAACGAAATAAGAAGGGATCATAGTGAAATATATACAAGTATATATATATATATACATATATATAATTTAACTGAATGACAGTTTCCATTTTAGTGCAAAAATGTTTAGATAATTTAAATCTAATTTTTTTATTTAATATTAATAATTTTTAGCCATAAGTTTTGATGCCTTTCTCTTAGTTACAGTTTTTGTATAGTTGCCAGCACTACTTTAAAATCTTTCAATGTTAAATTTTTCTTAAAAAAATATTTTGTTTTAATTATTCATTATTTATATTGTTACTATCTTGCTGATTCTTTCGGGTACGATCTCTGGATTGTTAAATAAAAAAATCGCCAACTTGATTTACAGTCTCTTTATTTATAAAGACTTATTTAATGTCCTTTTATTATTCGGTAATACACAATTCAATATAATTTACTTCACTATTTACAATCACAATGTACTGTTTATTACTTTACTGTAATGAAATCTTCAACATGTTTACTTCACGACTGGATACTGACTGACTACTACTCACTCTGCAGTCGTGTGTCGTCCTTATATACAACTCCCAGTTGCTCGCAACCAACCGTCTAGAATAATCAAATCCCTCTCTTTACGAATGTTCTCGAATTCGCTTTAGAACATGCCAGCTATCGGCTTCTCTCTTTCATCTGACATTCGCTTCGCATTTTCGCCACAATATATTATAATTTAATGCTTTTAGTAAATTTAAACAAATAAATAAATTTCTGGTTGAAAATTTGTAATATGAATTAATTTTTTTTTAAATAAAAAAACATTAATTTATACAAAAAATCATTAAAACATTGAATTCTAATAATAGTTATTATTTTTTTTTTTCAATTTTCCAATTTTCAAAATTTGCACAGAAAATAATTAAATAACTAAAAACCAAATTTTTTCGTTACAATTTGGAATTTAAAAATAATAATTGAATGTCGCATTTAATACCAATTTCACCAATTTTGAATAGTTGGTAACGCCACTCTAAAATCTTTCTTCCATGCTTTCTTAAACCTCTTTTTATTTCTGAATTATAATATTTGTTTCTTTTTTTAATTTTGTTGTTTAAAAAGATATCAATAGGAGGCAACCCTTCAGGCAAATATTTTTTATTTTTTTATTTTTATTTTTTATTAAAACTCCTATATTTTATAATCAGTTTTTGTGAGTTAATATTATCAAATTTTATTGCTTTATATTATTGAACATGTGGCAACGTTCTCGATTTTATTTATAATAAATATACATTTTATACTCACTGATAGATACAAAAAAAAAAAAAAAAAAAATATTGAAATTAATTCGGAATATTTTTTTATTCAAAATCCATTAAAAATTGCACCACTGTGCACCTCGGCGGCAGTCAACCATAGCAACAGAGTACTGTTATTACAAGTGTGGCAGCCCACAGCTATGGCGGTGGCAGTTGTCGTTTCCGCTTTTCCATTAGGTAATCCTAATGCTTCATAATAACTTTTCATTTCCCTGCATAGATAACGGGACTGCAGGCTTCAAATATTTTAATATTTGTTTTTTTTTTTTGAAATTGTTATTTTTTACTTTTATATTTATTGTGCAACGTTATTGTTATTGCGGTTACTAACTATGAGTTTTACTGCAAAAAAAAAATTGACTGTACTGATCATAAATATTTGCTAAATTGCTGCTGGAGTTAGGAATTTTTTATTATTACATATTTTTTTTTGTAGTTGCAATGCAATCTCGCTGGAATTTCAATAAAACTTTAATGAATATCTGCAAAATTAAACTGTGGAATTATTAGAAATATGCTATAATGTAAATATTTGATAAAAACATATTTTATGAAAATACGCATTTCCATGCAATTCAAATTGTCAAGTAGTAGTGGCAGCAGTTCAACGGAAACGGGATAAATACTCATAGGCTTTTGAATAGGAAAATCCTTGGTAATTAAATTGTGCGCATGTTCACGATGCTTTTGGATATGGACGTGTGACGGCGATACTATCACTGTCAATTCGGAGTGTTATGGTCGTATGATAACCGATTTTGTTTTACCTGCAATTGAAGAATACGACTTGAACGATATGTAATTCCAACAAGATGGTGCTACATGCCGTACAACAAGAACAAATATGGCTTCGTTGCGAGAGAAATTTCTCTTGGCCGTGTCATTTCTCCTCTTGGCGATTTAAATTTGGCACGGAGATCGTGCGACTTGACATTGTTGGACTTATATTTATGGAGCTATGCGAAATATCGTGTCTATGCGGATAAATCTTTAACCCTTAAGCATTTGAAAACCAACATTAATGAAGTTATGGCTGAGATACCGCCCAATATGTGTGAAAGAAACGGTTCGATGTATATTGGGTCCTTTCGCGCATTCACGGCGAGCTGCAAAGTTGTGAAGAAATGTTTGCTATCACCATTTTTGTTGTCGGGTTATTTCCGTCTTAAAATCATATGGGTACCCGATACGGGTGCTAACGCCTCGATCATGCTTAACACACGGCAAGCAGATCAATATATGTCTACGTACGGTTTGCATCTGAAGAGGTGTGCCTTGGAGTAAACTCAGCTGCCACAACCCAATTTGGCAGTTTGCAAGATCCCTCTGGTCCATGGGGGGCTGCAGGAGGTGAGATAAACTTTTTTCTATTCCAAAGCCAAAACTATGGCACATACGAGGTGTGTTCAAGGGAAAAGGTGAATTTAGATTTTTTTTAAAGTACTTATTTATTCATCAATATCTATTTTGTCCCTTTTAAAGTAATCCTCGAAGCACTTCTGAAACGCGCTTTTCGGTATGGCTATCAGCTCTTTCTTCGATTCTGACTTGATCTCATCAATTGTGGCAAAACGCTTTCCTTTCATTGGTTTCTTCAGTTTTAGGGATAGGAAAAATTCGCAGTGAGCCAAATCTGGTGAAAACGGTGGTTGAGGTATGATTAAGGTTTTGTTTTTGGCCAACACATCATGAATAAGCATTGATGTGTGAGCTGCTGCATTATCGTGATGCAGAATCTACGATTTGTTTTTCCACAATTTCGATCGTTCGAACCGTATTGCTTCACACCAACTTTGCCTAAATTCCTTGTAGTATTCCTTATTAACTGTACGACCGTTTGGCAGGAACTCATTATGCACCACACCATTGTAATCAAAGAAAACAGTGAGCAAAACCCTCACCTTTTCCTTTGAACACACCTGGCAGTTGGTGCTTTGAACGGGCCTTAACGGATAGGAGTTCACGCGGCAATGTTTGAATTTTTTTTCAGATCCCCACAGTTGTAGTTGTTTGGAAGAAGCGATGTAATAATTTATTCATTTAGATATGAACTGACTGGCTTTTGCGAAGCCGAGACTGAGGGTATATACTTGGATTGCATCTACTTACCAGCATTAACAGACATAGACATTAGATGAATATGTAGACTTGTGACATGCAGTAAGCGTTTCATTGTATGAAAAGTGGTCTAGCGTTCGGAATATTTTTAGTCTTGTTTTTCAACTCAACTGACGTGTCTTATGTGCTTGTGCAATTTTCTTTGGAAGGTGGCTTCTACCTAATCTAACCTCTCTCACAAGTATACTAACCAGGGGCAGCGATCATTCTTATTTAGCCTTTGAATGGTACCAACTTCTTCCAATCATTTGATGATCTCATTTCGGAAGGTAAAGAAATTATTTTCGCAACACATGGATGGACCTAGAGTTTATTCTAAACATCCTCCGGTTGTACTTTTCTGGATGAATTGACAGCTTTTGAATCTCTTCAGGTTGTTTTTCGTCCCAAATGCGGCAATTTTACTTGTGTACATAGCCATTGAGTCATAAAAGGGGCTCATCGCTGAACAAAATTTGGCTCGAAAACGTCGGATCTTCTTGGAACATTTCAAGAGGTCATAGAGCGAAGGGAGGTCGCTTGGGAAGGTCAAGCGGCTTCAGTTCTTGCAGAAGCTGTATTTTGTTCGCTTTCAATTTACGATCTCGAAGTAAAATGCGCCAAGTCGATCCATACGACGTCAGTCCGAGTTGCTTCGAACGGCGCCGAATCGACTCTCCACGGCCTTCGTGTACACTCTCAGCTACGGCCGCTATATTTTGTTCATTGCGTGCTGGACGTAGTCTATTCGGTCGAATTATCCAATAATGAATGCTGTTTTTAAAGTTGTGTGATGTTGTTGCGAATGTACACTCATTAGGCAGATTATGCTAACTATAAGTTGAGCGAAGCGCGCGAAACACATCTTTTACGGAACGTGAATATTCGTAATAAAGTTGAATGATTTGTAAACGTTGCTCAGGCTTAAGTCTTTCCATGATGAAGTACCAAACAATACTGAACAAAAAATTACATGACAGCCTGACACGACTCACGCGTGGTCTCAAAAAAAAGGCTTTTGAAAAAAAAATACCTCTTCGTGGATCACTTTTTACAGTTTGATTGAATTTTTAGTTACTCATACGCCACGTAAAACTTTAGGGGAAACAGATATGAAGGAAATGAGGATATGAGTATAAAAATAAGAGATTAAAATTTTTACTTATAAAAATTCTGATACTTTTTTTTATTAACTAATTTGTAGAAATTAGTATTAGGTCCATAAGATTATAAATCACAAATTTTTCAATAAAAATTTCCATTAATTTATTGCATGCAAGTTATTTATGTTCAAAATTGCAGCAATTTCTAAATACTCCAAACACAATGCTTTACCAACCTTTCTACGAAATTTCTCCGGCTCATTAATACTTGTCATTTTGCTCTCATTGCCGGCTTTAATAAAAGAGAACAGAGAAATGGAAAAATAGATCTCGAACAAATGTGCCACTTAAATTAGCGTAAATGCAGATTTAAAAAGTTTTAATTTATATTTCTCGTACCAACAAGCAAATTCACGAAAGGAATTTTTTCTTAAAAAAAAAATGCAACAAAAACATAAGTCAAGCAAAGAAGAGAACTAACACAATGCCATGAATAGCAGACGAAAATGAGATGAGAAAAAGCTATAACACTAACCTTATAATTTACAAAGTAGACTAAGGATTAGCGTAAATGCAAGGACAATTAAGGAAATAGCATGCAGGACACATCAAGTGTGCGGCTGAGCAGAAGTTAAGAAAGAAAAAATATATAAAAAATTAAAAAAAAGATTTAAAAAAAAGATGAGAAATGTGACAAAAAGAAGAATGCAAGAAAAGAAGCAATAAAATTCTATAAATAAGTAGCAAAAAAGGACATAAATGCCAGCACTAAAATGCAGGCAGTAAAGAAAAATGTTTTATAAGTCAGCAAAGAAGAGAAAGCAACAGAGATTTCTACCAAAAAAAAAAAAAAAAAAAAAAAAAAAACCGCAAAGACTTAATCCAACGTTGTAATAAAAGAACGAAGCGCATTTGTTATGAGCGGGGCCAAGCGGCAAGTTATGGCGACTAAAAGCAGAATGTTCTGCCGCCGACCATTAGTATGATTACGCGCATGCAAGTGTGTTGGTAAGCCTGAATATATATATATATATGAATATAAATATATATGAGTGTACAACTGATTGTCGCTAAGCACTCGACTGTATGCTCAATGTAATTGCTGGCGGTCATCATTATGTTAAGTGGACAATGGCGGAGTAGGAATGTATGTATGAGTGAATGCCAAGTATGAGTGTAGTGGAAAGCAAGCGTTTAACTGTGCAATAGTGTGTATATGTGTTTGTGTGTAAATGACTGTGACAAAGTAGCTATTTTTGTACCTAAATATGTATGTACAAATGTATGCATGTGTGTATGTATGCTACTGCTGGCACATTTAATAGCGCGCGCACACTAATAACTTAATGTGAAAAGTTTCTGGCATAAATAATTTTCTATTATTTTCTTAATTTTTATTTTTATTTTTTGAAATTGTGCAGCTGTGCCATTTTTAGTTATTCACCAACTCACAGACGTACATACACACAAATTTTTTGGCAATATTTTAACTACATTCAAAGAAATAGGCTACCTTGTAGCATTTTGCAGCGACCAAAAAGCATTTGCATAAATCTTTTGCAAATATTTTAGAGAAATACAAATTTCATTTTGCCATACATACATACATACATACATACATATATTTCATATATAGAAGAAAAAACACATTTCCACCTGTAAATTATGCATATGAAATGAAGGAGTTATGAGGCAACTATGAATAATCTGCGCATTTTTAATAATAATGTTGCTTGTTGTTGTTGTTGTTGTTGTTATTATTATTATTATTATTATTATTATTATTATTATTATTATTATTGTTGTTGTTGTTGTTGTTGTTGTTGTTGTTGTTGTTGTTGTTGTTGTTGTTGTTGTTGTTGTTGTTGTTGTTGTTGTTGTTGTTGTTGTTGTTGTTGTTGTTGTTGTTGGTGGTGGTGTTGGTGTTGGTGTTGTTGTTGTTGAAACTGTAAAAAGGATTACAAGCACAAATCAATTTGCAGATTTTCACAGCTCTTCTACTGCAGCTCAACGAGTGTTCATTTTTAATTTTTTTCATTTTTTTTTTATTTGGTTACGACCCGGTAGACAAAGAATCTTCATAGATACGAGTAGCCCGTACTACCCGCACGCCTGATTTGCCTCCTGGCACCTACAGACTAAACCCAACCTCCTTCGTACGCTGGGCCTGTGGGACCCCAGCGGGACTTTCAATTCCGATATTACTTCCCGGGGCAAGCACTGGACGTTATTCTGTCCCGTCACTCAACGTGCGATTTCACGGCGCGCTCTGTGCTCTTCTTGCCTGAGACACTTCATTATTTCAGTAATGATATCTACGCACTTCGTCCATGTGCAGCATTGCCTTCAAAAGATTTTCTGTGGTCAATGTGCCTCCTGTACAATGATTTAGCTGCTTGTGCTCTTCTCTAAACCTCCCGCAGTGTAACTGAATATGCTCTGCATTTTCCATCTCATTGTACAAATATTCGCGGAAGCAGCCATGTCCGACGAGGAACTGGGTGAGATAATAGTTGGTTTCACCATGCTGTCTTTCTATCCATTTGTGTACACTTGGGATCAGCATCTTCGTACATTTTCCTTTTGGAGACGAGTACCACCGTTGTTGCCCCATTCAGTCATGCTTAGTTGCATAATTTCTTTACGATTACTCGGATTGCGCTTAGCTTCTGTGGCCACTTTGGCTGCTATATCTACTGGACATCTTTCAGCCAACAAATTTGCGACTTCGTTTGATACTGTCCGGTACGCACTGTTGTGCTCTTAGTGACACCAATCTGTGTACCGAGGCTGGTGCTCTCAAGTACGCAGGTATCAATGTGACCTTAGCCCTAGTTGGTGCCGCATACATCAAAACGGGCGAACTGACACCCGAAAGAAGTTCCCTTCTCTGCTGTCTTGGGCCTCCCATATTTGGCATGAGCCTGAGCTGTACCGACTTTACTCGCTTTCAAATGTTCTTTGAAGTTCAGTCAGCGATCAAGAACAACTCTGAGATACTTAATGGCTGGGCTAGAGTCTATCGTGTAGGCTCATACTCTTACTTGCATCTCCTCCACCTTTTTGCGACTAGACATTAGCAGCGTCTTAGTTTTGCGGTCTGCTAACTCCAGACCTGCTTTTCACGGAAACTCTGGTTTCATTGCATATACGTGATATGTCAGTCAAATGTTTTGCTCAAAAATTTTGGAGGGTGTAACTACTAACAACGTCATTTCGAAATTATTTCTCTTACAGAGCTTCTAACAGGTCAATTGAAAAGCCCTCGGCCTACCATAGTACAACACATTTTTTTGGCAAAATTCATTTTCTTATGAAACATAGTTCTCTTCAATGGCCGTACACTGATTATAGCGACTCTCCAGCTTTTTGATGCCACTTTTGTAGTAAGACTTGTCCTTTGCTTTAAAATAGGCCTCGGTTTCGGTGACTACCTTTTCATTCGACGAAAATTTCTTCCCAGCCAGCATTTCTTTTGAGATTTGAGAATAGCAAATAGTCGCTGGCGGCCAGATATGGAGAAAAAATATAGTGGATGCGGAAGCAATTCGGAGCCGAATTCATGGGTTTTTGTCATGGATTTCACTGATTTGTGACACGGTGCATTTTCTTGGTGAAACAGCAAATTTCCTTTCTTCAAATGCGGACATTTTTCGGCGATAAGCCAATATCTTGCCAGCGGACTGTTGCGTTTTTAAACGCTTTGGAGCAGGTTCACCGCGCACAGTGCATTCGGATGACTATCGATTGGACTTCGGAGTGAAATGTTGGAGTCATGCTTCATTCGTTGTCACATATCCCAAAACCTCGGGTTTATTGCGCTTAAACATCTTCGAACACTGCTCCGAATCATCAACTCGTCGGTGTGTTCGGTCAAAAGTGAGTCCACGACGCGGTACCAACTTCGCACAGAGCTTCCTTATACCCAAATATTCGTGCATGATATGATGTATACGTTCAGTTCATATCTTTAGAGTGCCTGCTATTTCAGTCAATTTCAGTTTATGGTCATTCAAAATTATTTTGTGGATTTTATTGATTTCTTCGTCGGTAAAACCCCCTTTTAGGCATCCACTGCGTTCATCGTTTTCGGTGCTCATTTCACCAAGTCAGGTCTAAACTTAGCATAAAAGTCTTTGATGGTTGATTTTCCTGGAGCAGCGACCGGAAACTCGTCATCAAGTCAAGGTTTTGCTTTAACTGTGTTTGCGAAATTCCTTTTTATCCATTTTTTTCACAATAGCAAAACTTACCTAACTCAAAATACTATAATTCACAAACCAATGATCTGACAGCTGTGAAATTTATACAATCGTGGTTTGAATGTTAGGTCTAACTAAAAATTTATATGAATTTAATTCTAGTAGATTCAGCTATGTGTCAGGCCCCGGACTTTCCAATTGACCTACTGCAGTTGGAAAAATATATAAAATTAAATTTTCTCTCCCTACTAACCTCTTTGGGTTGCCATTATAACCTGTTAAATGATTTATGATTGGCCGCTAAAGCTTTCACTCGGCGCCTCTGCGTTAAGTGCGTCTTCTTGCTTTCGTTACACTAAGAGTTCTGATCGAGCTGTTCATCGTTCTCTATCGTCATTAGCACCGGACACATTCTTCACTCGAGCATCTGCGTTTCTTCGTTCATTACGCACGGGTCTGCGTAGGCGTTATTTTATGCTGCGCTGAATAATATCGATATTATCGTGGAGGTCTAACAGCTCACAGTTTATCCGAATGCATCAGTCGTTCCCAATGCTTTACTACTATCTACCACACTTTAGCTGATGAGCCGCTGCTTGTCCGGTAAGAAATATTTCACTTACTTTAAACATTTCAAATATGATTTTCAATAATTTTTATTTATTTATTTTGAGCCTTCTTAATTCTCATCAGATTGATAACTAAATTGTAAAATTTCACTTATCTTTTTAATTTTTTTGTTGGAACATAAAATTATGGCAACTCTACTCTTCCCTCTGAGCATTCTTTTTTCCCTTCAATGAGATGTGCATACGAGGCGTGTTCAAAGGTAAAGGTGGATTTTGAATTTATTTGAAAAGTATTTATTTATTCATCAATATCTCTTTTGTCCCCTTCAAAGTAATCCGCCTCGGATATAATACACTTGCACTAACGCTTTTACCAATTCTCTAAGCACTTCTGAGTCGCGTTTTTCGGTATGGCCATCAGCTCTTTCTTCGATTCTTGTCTTGATCTCATCAATTCGGGCACAACGCTTTCCTTTCATTGGTTTCTTTAGTTTTGGGATTAGGAAAAATTCGCAGGGAACCAAATTCGGTGAATACGGTGATTGAGGCATGATTACGGTTTTATATTTGGCTTGTTGATATGTGAGCTGGTGTATTATCGTGATGCAGAATCCACGATTTTTTTCCACAATTCCGATCGTTTGAGCCGTATTACTTCTCGCAAACGTTGCATAACTTCCTTCTTGTATTCCTTATTTACTGTACGACCACCATTGCAATCAAAGGAAACAAAATTGAACTTTTGCTTTGAACATACCTGGTATCATTATTGTTTAAGCGCGAGCTTAACGTTTGTGCGCACCCTAATTAGAATCAACCGTATACAGTCGTATATAAGCAATGAACTAAAAATAAACTTTGAGATTTTCTATCAACACGTCGGCGAGCGCTCATGGGGCAGTATTTCGAAAACTGTGTAATATATATAATATATGTAAATAAGTAAAAATATAAATATTTTTTTAATTATAATAAAATTTAATCCGTTTATAAAAAAGGCTTAAGAAGGACCTACAGGTAAACAATTATTATAAGGTTTGTGTATTATATAGTTCCTTCCCTTTGCTTCTTCATCTTTTTAACAATTTCCCTTCCGGTATGAGCAAATTAAGGAATACTCCGACAGCAGAGCATTTATGGCAAAATTTTTCGAAACAAATATTGTTTTCGAATACTCAGAAAGTAAATGAAGCGCTGAGGACTATAACGACCACAGCGCCACTTAGTAAAGGTTTAATTCGAAAATTTTATTCTTAAGGTTGGAATGTTTGTGTTTTTTTATTAACAGCAAAAAGGTCTGAGTTGTTTTACCGAGGAATCCTCTACACACAAGTCCGACAAAATATTTTTAGTAGTATTGAAGTCTATTTCTTCAGGTTCCACGTTAGTTATCAAAGATACTTAATTTTTTTTTTACATATACTAATATAGAGGTATCAGAAATACTATAAGGCCGTATGATAGGAGGTTATCTTTCAAAATATTATCTAAAAACTTTGCAATATATAACTGAATATTAATTATTGGCAACATTGTTGAGGGATCTTTCATACTATATCACTTCTGAAACTTGCTTGGTGTAATATTTATGTTTTCCAATTTTCCCGGACAAAAATTTTCTGCCTAGTGGAGACTACAAATTAGAAAAAAATAGGTGAAACTCACAACCACCTTAATGCTATCATACATACATATATAAATTACATACATATGTGCCTCGGTTAGTACGCTTCCTTTTTATGGCCACCCAGAAAAGAAGAAAAGAAAAGGTACTTTCTGTCATGCCATGGCGTGTCTTTGACACGCAAGACACAAACAACTCGCTCCGCTGCTCATTCATTCAATTTTTATTATTATTATAATTTTTTTTTTACTTTTTTCCTTGCATTAAGCTTTGCTATTTTTGTTAGTTGACAGCCACAATTGTGCCGCAGCGTCATGCCGCAGTGCCGCAACAATAAATACGCATATGCAAACAAGCAATGCATCAAATAAACAACAATGCCTTAGCGTAAGCTGTCAGTGACGCGGTCGCCAAATACACCGTTATAACGAAAGGATGAACGACATAAATATTTATATGCGACTGTGAAAGCGAAGCTTTAATGGGAAGTTGTGTGAGTTTGAGTTTTAGCGCTAACTGGCAGCGTGTACTACGCATTTACCGTTATTGTTGATGTGGGTCTTTGTTTGCATTGAATATTATCAAACAAAAACCAAAAAAGAAAAAATTCAAAAAAAACTTTCACTTTTTAAATCCAAAATTGTGTGACACAGTCGCTCCAGTAGAACAATGGAAAATTTCAAAATGTTAGTGTGAAATATCAGTGTGTGGTATGCGGATTGGTAGAGATTATAAATTATTATATTTGAAAATGGGAAAAATAATTTTAAATTCCATAAAATTTCAATTTAGTTTGGCATATTTGATAAACTTTTCTTAAAGGGAAATCCTTTATTCTTTACTTACGATCAGTTGAGGCGAATGTTGTATCATCGACAGATTGTAGCTGTTCTGTTTAGCTCTGTAACTGATAGTAATTTTCTTCCCACTTCTCCGGGGTATTTAGCATATGGGAAATGTCTTGTCGATTGCAGGTTTTCTAGGTTGAAGTCACAAGTATAAGTTTCAATCAGTTTGCCGATGGTGGATTTTAATATTTCACTCTAGATAAGGCCTTATGAGCGATATTGAAGAATCTTATCTCACGGTAATTGTAGCAGATTGTGTGGCGTTTTATTTATGGATTGGGCAAGGTACACTTAGGTTTCGAATTCAGCAAAGAATTTGTGACCATAATATTTGCATATCTCAGCAGTTAAATCATCGGCTCACGCCGCGTTGTTGTTCTCCAGACGGTCAATTGTAATTCGGACATCTTCATTGTCGAGGAATGGAATGTATTTCCCCTTATTATCGATCGGGTTTCGGTGACAACTAATTTTACTAACTTTTCAAAAGAGATCCTATGTCCATGAGTGTCGTAAGTATTAAATATGTATACAATTGATTAGTAAATTAGTTTCAAAAGACAAATAATTAATTTTTTTTTATAATCCTTACGACAAAATAATATTGTCAGATTTAGGAGATCCGTTTTCAATTCATTGCAAATAATCTCTTTTAGTTCTAAGCCACTTCCTTCCAAATTGAATTTGAGCAAGCGTTTCGATAGGCTTTAGGTAATATATTTTCGGATATGATCTGGATTAGACGCTGGCTTTATTATTCAGGTAATCATTTCGGATTTTATGATATCATTCATTTCTTGACTCACTCTCTATTTTGAACACATTTTTAGATATTTTCCCACTCATATATCTCAATTAACCATTAGAAGAATTGTTCTGGTGCATACAGTTAAAATTTAGATATTGAGTGAGAGAAAAAGAAATGCAAAATCAACTCACCTCGAAGAAGAAAACTATTAAAAATTCCAATATGGAAAATAACGTTTGTCTAAAAATAGATAATTTTGGTTACGTGTGTGGTCATAACGTGAAAAACTAGACAAACCAAAACGACTAAATAGATTTAATGAGGATTTCAAAGCAGCATATCAACAGTATTTCGATGAACCTGACTTGAGTGATGCAGATTTTTCGCTGAACACTTTGTGCAAAACTTGTTATGTTACTTCTGTGGGTTGTATACATAAAAACGAAGTACAGTTTCCCTTTCCGAAGCCAGTAATTTGGGTGAAACACCCATCCTGAAATGTGAAAACCAGTTGTTGCAAATGCATTAATTGAGGACGTTTTAGAGAAGAATCGAGTACATTCAGCTGATATAAAAAGACGAATTGATAATGTCGTGTATATCATCAAAAAAAAAAAAAAAAAAAAAAAAAAAAAAAATCGGTGTATTAAAAACACTGAAATAACTTTTCCTTCATCGTCACTTTGATTGATGCATTTTTTCACCAATTTCTTCAAGAATCAGACCAAGTCTATGGAAATATGATTATAAAGAGAAAAAACTGAACGCACTGCTCGCCGAAGTAGGTTGATGGTCAAAAATTAAGCGGTTATGAAGATGAGATAATGTAACTGTAGATACCGAAAATACTACTAAACACGAAGGACACATTGAAGGAGCTATTCTATGAAACATTTTACATATGTCAGATGATTATGGTGATTTGCAACCATTAACGAAGAGATTAAGATTCTAAGAACAACAAGCATCAATTTCAAAAAATGTCAAAAATTAACATATTTTTATTTCTTTTCCATACATACACACCAATCATAAGCTTTTTTTGCTTGTTTTTCTTAATACATAAAAATGAATGGTAAAACATTAGTTTGATTAGATTTTGTTTTGGGATTTTGGGGCACTAAATGCATTTACTATAGGTAAGTTGGTTTTGTAAAACAACCAACAATACTACTTACAGTTAACCGATATATGGCAATAAGAAAATAATGAAAAAGTCCTCAAAGCCGACATAGAGCTGTTGGCTATGAATGTAAAGATAATGCGATCCAAACGGCAGGATGCAGAGACTTACCACCTCTGTGGAAATGGTATCGATGTTATTTACTCTTCTCTGCATCAAATTCATTCATATTCCAGAAAGGATTGTGATGAATCTAACAGCCGAAATACAAGAAAACAACTGTATTTTGAAAAATGCGACAGTATATTAAAATTTTCATTATTTTTTTTTTGGAAATACAACGGATTTCAATGAAAGTATGATAACCGCTTTGACCTTTATATACGTCATTGACTTAAAAACAGCGGTTGAGAATAAAAAGCACTTTGAAAAGCTAAAATTTGAATTTAAATTCAAAAGATACAAATTGTGGAACCTTTTAAAAAATTGTATACATTTTTTTTATATATTTTTATTTTTTAAATTAAAAAAGGTGGCTAGGTGTATAGGTGATGGCTTGTCATCAACTACAGAATCTACAAAATGTCTTCCGCCTAACACAACATGATCGATTTGGTTAAGGGGTTAGGTTGGTTTGAAAATTAAAAAAAAAATGGATTTTTTTTATCTTGTTATTTGTAAAATATGTTTAAAACATTCTCCTAAAATTTCAAATCGATCGGAGTAAAATTCTAAGAGATAAACCGTTTGGAAGTTCCGCCCATTAGGCCATGACTGTCTAATTTGAAACTATATATAAACGCGTTTATCTCAAAACTCTATTTTCTAAGTCCGTGAACATGATTTCTCGAAAAGTCATAAAGCGATTTTGTTCAAATTTGGCAGAACATTATCTAGTCATTAAACGAAGGATTTTTTTAATTACAACTAATTTTTCCATGCATTCAATGCATGCATAAATTTTGTTCAAAATCTGTCAAAAATTTAAATTATAATTTTTTTCGTCCAATAGCAAGATTTATCTACGTACTAATGAAATATTTTTGGTTTTTTGGTTTTAGCTAAACCAATAATTATTTATGCTGTCCACGGCGGTAACATTTTTTTTTTCAGACGTCAAGGGGAAGAGGTACCAACGGCTGAGTTTTCGGAGTTTTTTAATAAAAATTTCACAAAATACTGTTTAAATATATACCTTTGATATGGTGAATTGTTTGAATAAAATTTATGATTGTATATATAAAAAAATTAGTGAAAATTCCTTTTTTTCAACACCTGAAACCCACCTAATCCCTCAAGAATTCTTCGAGACCGACACAGCTATGTAACTTGATGAATTCTCTTATATAGGGATCTGGTACTGCCGTAAATCCTGGTAGTACCTTTATAATTCTAAAATAAATTTATTTTATTTTGTAATCAACAGCTTGGGTAAAGTTAACCTGAGAGGAGAATTTTCTCAAGACTATAATGAATTTTACTTCGAACAGGGTAAATGGAAAGCTTCGAAGCTTAAATGAAAAAAGCTCTTGTATTCTTTATTATAGTTGTTCTAAAAAATAGCCCAAAACTGTTGCTGAATTTTTGGTTAGAAAATCTTCGCCCTCCGAGTTTTGTCATATAAAATAAATTTTCTTCAGCCCACGCAATCGGACGAAAGAGAAGCACAATATGACCACGAATGCCGCTTACGAGCACATGAAAATAGCCTCGTTTACCATGGTACGGTGGTAGCATATTTCCTGTTAGTCATTTGATGCGCATATTTTTGCAAGGCTTTTTTTATGTATTATAAAAAATAAAAAAATAAAAAAATTACTTGGTCAAAAAAAAAATATATTTTATTTCAAAATTCTTCGTCCCTAAAATAATATTTCCATTTGAAGGCATTCACTTTCCAAACATTTAAACACTTTGAATAAAGAAAACTTTCACAGAAGGAAATCCGTCAATTTACGACACCAACAGAACAAATTTTTTGCTTTCTTTTCACCTGTGAAACCAACATTTTTTGTGCGCTTCGCTGGAATAAAGAAATGTCAAAACAGCATAACTGAAAGATGAAAATGCAAAAGAATAAAACCAGAAATTCAAAAGAAAAATGAGATAAAGAATATGCGCGCTAAATGTAGCCAGCAACGCATAGCAACTACGACCACGCAACAATAACAAAAAAAAAAAAAAAAAAAAAAATTATGGAAAAAAGGCATAAAAGGAAAAAAAAAACAGAAAAAGTATGCAACGAAAAGCTGTTTTCCGACAGCGAAAAGTACAAAAGTTGTCAAAGCAAACGGATGTAAGCTTGAAATGCCAACAACAAACAACTACGATGACCAACAACAACAACACTACCACCAGTTACCACCGCCAATCAGCGCACGTTGGTGGCGCGGCAGCCGCGGCCAGTCACGCGAAGTAACCGCCTGATATGACCGCTGCAAGTTTTACGACTTTACGCAGTGATGCTGAGACGGAAGTGCAGCATAAAAGTACGATAAGAGCAGCGGCAGCTCAAGACAATTGCTTGTCCCTCACTATTTTTGCAACCACAACGTCTTACTTCGATAGTTTGCGGCTCTGTTGGTCGACAGTATTTTTTGTCTTTTCCTTTGCTGCTGCGACTTCATTGCAACTCGACAGATTGGTGGAATTAAAGATGAAACTTTGCGGTAGCATTGGCGTATGATCAACATCACGAATCGCGCATGAGTGAGTGACACAAATGACAGCAGGGGGGAAGTTGATAGCGAAGTAGGCGCGCAGTAAGCGTGAAAAAAGAAATGAAAAGCAAAAAACCGCCTTCACTAACAACTTGACAATCGTCAAAAGCGAAAGCCAATGCGATTTAATGCAAAGCAATTCAAAGTTTCTCCCTAAGTAAACGCATGAAAAGCTGCACCCTCACCCGTGCCACGGTCCCATTGAAGACAAAAAGAACTTTTTGACGAGTTTTTGCGTGTGGTTTTCACCCTTCGTCACTACTGGGTCTTACAAGAAAAGTAAAAAAAGAAAAATATGCGAAAAAAAATGTTTTGAAATAGTTAGAAAATCAGCTTGAACAAGTAAAAGGGAAAGAACATCACAGATTAAAAGTCCTTGTAGTTGTAGCACTTTCGTAGTAAAATAAAGAAATGTTGGGGAGAAAAACTTTAAAATATCTATTTGCTCAGGAAAAGGAAGAAAAAGAAGAAGAAAAAGAAGAAGAAGATCCACTATTTGTAGAGGGTTACTTTGGCGCTTTGTAGAAATTTTATGCGAGTCAAGGGAAATTTTTATATTTTCTTTTTTTTTTGATATTTGAACGGAATACAATACGTGCACAGCGGCAAAATGCTACAGTGTTTGGAAAGTAATATGTCTTTTTGAAAAGCAAATAGTATCTGCTCAAGTAAAATTGATAGCTGATAAAAGAAATGGCGTTGAGTAGTAAGGAGCGTAAGAAAAATTGCTGTAAGAGTTTTGGAAAAGAACATTCTACTGAAAGCGTCCAATTCCACACGTTTGAACGTGAGTTTAGTCACTGAAATATTTCCTTTATTTTTTATTTTTTGAGAAAAATATGATTTTCAAAATTTCACATGCGATTGAGTTTCCATTATGTAAGAAGAACTGCTGGCGGCCGCCGCGGGGTTAGTAGAGCGTACTGCACTGCGTAAGACCAGAGTTTGACTGCAAGCCTGACCACAAATTATAGAAAATGTATTTAAAAAAAGTTAATTTTATTATTTGCGGTCGCCGACTCGGTAGGGAATGTCAACCCCTTCGGGTGTGCTTCTGCCACGAAATATAAGCTCCCCATAAAAATCCATCAGACGTATGGAGGCGGCTTAGTAGAAATTGTAGTTCCGCACATTTGTTGGAGCACTCTACAGAATCCAGCTGATGAAACTGAGCCGAGATCTGGAAGAAAAATTATTCGAAATAAGACAAATTATTCTTTTTCGTAGTCGTCTACATGTAGCGGCTCCAGTCAAAAACTATTTAAAAACACTTCCTTGGATAGTATTACCCACATTGCACCGTGCGACTATCATCTGTTACGGTCAATGGCATATGCTTGGTCAGAACAGCTGTTCACAACATATGAAGATAACAAAAATTGAACAAACTTAAAAGATGAGAAGTTCTTTCAACGAGGAAGTCTTACACTGCCTGAAAGGTTGGAAAAAGTGATTCCTAATGGTGAACAATACTTCAGGCCACTCTTGAATTTTCGGAAAATTGATTTTTCTTCTTCTTTCAAATGCTACATTATGGTCTCAAAAATTGTATCCCGAAAGATTATGGCAGATAAAAATTTCTGAATGCCCCATTTTCGTTCTCTAGTTTAAGGCCGTTCGTTCGACAGGGATTCTACTCAAAATTTTAAACGCGCTAATCTCAAGACTGTTATTTTTAAAGTTGGCCGGAAACATAACTCAAACAATTTACAACCGATTCAGTTGAAATCTTCAGAAATACATTATCTACAAGAATTGTGGGTGTTTTATTACGAACAACAAATACAGCAATCGTTTTTTTTTTGTTGCAATTTCACTTCAATATTTTTTGAAAAACAATCGAATATTTAATTGATTTAAGTTTTAACACGAAAACTTGAAAAAAAAATTCTTTTTTATTTATTTATATAATAGTACTGGTGCCATGTGCACATCAGCTGTTGCATGTTCCCCGATCTGACACTGTTGCCAACAATAGAATGTGAGCTGAAGGACCGCTCTCAATTGTATTATTAGCGAATTTGAGCAAGTTCTAGTAATTTTTGACAGAAGTCTTCACTTCTCCAGCATACCCTTATAGTCTTTGATAGCTGGGATCTCGGTATCCATGTCCAGGACATTTGAGGAATGAACACATAACCACTTTGATTGCATTGAGAGTACAAAACTATGATGGGCTGAGGATTAAAGTAGAAGTTCACTCGCCGGAAACCGCAGTCCTACTACTAAAATGAAGAGTACATCTTTGTTTCCTCTAATAATACTACAGGGACTCCCATTTTGCGGTGTCCAAAATAAACTTGAATAAAATGCATTTAAAAAAATGCAAAAAAAAATTAATTTTTTTAATGAATTTCCTTTTTTATTATAAAGTTTGAACTTTGATATTATATGTGAAACCCTACATTATTCAAATGACCGCCTCGTGAATTTTTGCAAACTTCGATCCGCTTGAGGTAATTTTCGACCTCTTTTCGCAGTCCCACTGAAAAAGTCTAGCGGTGTCAAACCGCATTATCTCGATGGTTAACTGACATCGCCAAGACGAGAGATTGCGTCTTGTCAATATCAGTTAGCCACCGAGATCTGGCCGGAAAATTTCACGTGAAATAAATCCATATTCACTCGTGCTCTGTGGAATTTGGCACTATTTTGTCGTATCCACAGATTGCCCATGTTGTATTCTTCAATTGCAGGCCAAAAATCGGTTATCATACGACCATAACGCTCTGAATGGACAATGACAATCTCGCCGTTATCGTTTCCAAAGAATTTAGGTTCAATCACACCTCCGGTCTAAAGAGCGCACCAGACAGTATGTTTTTTTTTTTTTTTTTTGGTATAATGACCTCTATTCAATTATTTGAGGATTCTCGGAGGCCCAAATGCGCCACTTATGCTTATTTATTTGACCAAGTGAGAAATGTGTCTCGTCGCTGAAGAAAATTTTGTTGGCAAAAATCGCGGTCTACTAGCACACAATTGACGTAACTAAGGCATTGTTAATGGTCAGTTGGCTTCAGTTCTTATGTGAGCTAGATCTTTTATGGATGTAGTTATAAGTCTAAGTGCAAAATATACCATAAAGTGCCGTAAGAAGTCCCAGCTCATAAGAACGTCGAGAAATAGATACATTCGGGTCTTCTTCGGCTACACTTTCCCCTACAGCAGCAATATTTGAGGTGGAACGAGAAAACGATAATGCACAGACCCTACAATATCTGTAGTCGACGCAGTCTTTTCAAATTTCATTAAAATTTTACCAATTTCTTGAGTAGGTGGACTGTATGATATGTAGATCCCTTGGAACTATCAATTCAGTGGAAGAGTAGATCCATGGTTCCTTTAAAGAATAATATATTCGTAAATGTTAGGAGCTGTACCTCACCATGACCTTCCTAGAGGAGCGTAGCACTTCACTGTCTCTAAACTTCTGTTCTGTTGTTAAATAGGGAGCAACTACCTCCTCGCCTTCTTATCTTACTTAAAGTAGCGAAGAGCACCTCACTTACTGGTGCGTAAGCTACGTATCTATGTAGCAATTGACTCAAGACTCTTGTCTAATTGTACCGTGGCTAGCTTTTTATGCAAGTGTTCTAACCGAGGACAGTTAGGTTTCCTTATCTCTTTAATTAAGTCATATTTTCTAGCCTAAAAAATCAAACCGGCTTAACAAGTTCGCCTGGAAAAGCCAATCTTCAAAGTCAAAGTTAAGTGGTTGCCTTGTAAGCCATTTTCCCCACATGTCTGCATAAACATAAAGGCAAAAGCAAGGAATTAAAATCTTTATTACCTATAAATACATATGTAAGCATATCATATCACATGGAACACTTGACTTTTTCGTGTTCAAGGGAATTCACTTCAATTCATTTCAAATCAATTCAACTGATTTCATATCCCTCACACTACCATTCAATGGGTGAGTTCATACATTCATACACTGAGTGAATGAAATTTTTTTCTTTTTGGAATTTATTTGCCTGCAGATGTGTGTCTTATGCGTTTGTGTGTGAGTGTGTTCAAATATATTTGCATTTATTTATTACTTGGTATATTGAGTGATTGTATATAAGTATATTTGCATATCATCATTCAACATTTCCGCAGTGTTTGGCTTTGTGTCAAGGACAACCAACGTCAATCGTGCATTTGAGTACTTGCCACACACACATGTTTGTATGTTGCTATATACATAGATGTATTTCTGAATTTTTATTAAGGGTTTTTTTATTTCCCAACACAACTTAAATTTTTTCGACCTTCATGCCGGCATTGAGGTACCGTAAAGGTATTAATAACATTCATGAAAATAAATATCAAATGCACATACATGCATATGACCTATATATATATGTTTGTATGTACATTTAGAAGCACTCATGTGTGACTGTGTGCGTATGTAGCTATATACCCGGGTTTAGCTTCAACTTGTCCAATTGAAATGCTGCAGGAAAATTGTCCTTTCGATTTGGTTAAATCACTGAGTCGACAGAAAGAAACCACAACCAACGAAATTCAATGAGTCTCTCTCTGTTTATCTGTCTCACATTACCATTCACAAAACAAAATTCTGTCGGTTGAATGATTGCTTGTTTGTTTGTGAGTATAAATTTTGTTTCTTTGTGTTTGATTTTGTAGAATTTGGTAATCAATTTTATGTCATACAGTCGAGTAAAAAAATAGTGTCGGATGTTTATTTTTTAAATAATTACAAAGCTTCCTTATTTAATCTTATATCATTTTGTTTATTTTATTTTTTCTTTCATTTTTTACTCTATTATTTTATTTTATTTTATTTTTTCATTTTCATCTTTTTAATTTAATTTTGTTTTACTCATTTTATATAAATTACTTTATTTTAATTAATTTTATTTTTTTTTAATTCTTTATTTTTTTTCATATTTTTTATTTTTTTTTATATTATAATTTTTATTTTATTTATTATATTTTTATTTACTTTATTTTATTTTTTTCGTTTTTTTCGTTTGTTTAATTTAATTTAATTTAATTTTTTTATTCTATTTTTTTAGTTTTATATAATTTAAACTAATTTAATTCCATTTAATTAAATTCATTTCATTTTATTTTGTTTTGTTCAATTTAATTTAATTTTAATTTTTTAATATATTTTAATTTATTTTATATTATTTTATTTTTTTACTTTACTTCCTTTATTTTAAATTTAATAATTTTATTTTAACTAATTTTCTTTTATTTTATGGATTGTTCTTTTATTTTATTTTATTTTATTTTATTTTTTTAATTTAATTTTAATTTATTTATTTTAATATTTTTTGATTACATATTATTTTACTTTTTTAATGTTATTTTTTATAACTTTTATTTTATTTTATTTTTTATTTAATTTGATATAATTAAAATTTATTTTTTATATTATTTAATTTAATTTAATTTTATTTTATTTAATTTTAAGTTATTTTATTTTATTTTAATTTATTTTATATTATTTTACTTTAATTTTTTAATATTTAATTTTGTAATTTTTTTATATATTTTTTATACAAATTGTTTATTTATATTTTTCTGTTTTATTTTGTTTTATTTTAGTTTATTTATTTTATTTTATTTTATTTTAATTTATTTTATTTCATTATTATTTTTATTTTTTATTTAATTTGTTATTTATTAATTTTTTTAATTATGCTATTTTATTTTATTATTTATTATTTATTTATTTATTTCTTTAATTCGTGTTAATTTATTTTATTTTTTCAATTTTATTTTATTTTAATTCATTCATTTTTTATTTAGTTTAATTTAATTTAATTTAATTTAATGAATTTTTTTTTTAATTTTTATTTTACTTATTTTATTTTATTTTATTTTTTGTTGTGTTTTATTTTAATTTGTTTTATTTTAATTAATTTTATTTTATTTTATTTAATATATTTTATTTTACTTTGTTTTATTTTGCTTTATATTATTTTATTTATCTTTATTTTATTATGTATTTTTAAAATTTAACTAAGTTTATTTCATTTATTTTATTTTATTTTGTTTTAATTTTTATTTTATTCTATATTTTACGTTTGATTTTTATTTTTATTTTATTTTATTTTGTTTTATTTTATTTTATTTTAAATTTATTTATTTAATTTAATTTTTTTTTTAAATTTGTTTTATATTTATTATTTTATTTTATTTCATTTTGTTTTATTTTATTTTATTTTTATTTTTTAACTTAATTTAATTTATTTTCATTTATTCTATTTTATTGTGTTTTTATTTTTATTTTATTCTATATTGCGTTTTATTTATTATTTTATTTTAATTTATTTTATTTTATTTTATTTTATTTTATTTTGTTTAGATTTATTTTATTTTAAATTTATTAGTTAATTTATTTATTTTAATTTTTTTTTTTATTTTTTTGATTTTTTATCATTTTGTTTTATTTTGTTTAATTTTTTTTTTTCAACTTAATTTAATTTTTTTCTTTTATTCTATTTTATTTTGTTTTTATTTTTATTTTATTCTATATTTTACGTGTTATTTATTATTTTATTTTATTTTATTTAGTTTTATTTTATTTCATTTTATTTTATTTTATTTTATTTTGTTTTATTTTGTTTTATTTTATTTTATTTGTTTATTTTATTCTATTTTATTTTAGTTTATATTATTTTATTTCATTCTATTTTATTTTATTTTATAATTTTTTTTAAATTTAATTTAAGTTTTTCATTTATTTATTTTTTTATTTATTCTATATTTTACGTTTTATTTATTTATTTTATTTATTTTTATTTTATTCTATTTATTTTATATATTTTTTTGTTTTATTTTTTTATTTTAAATTTATTTATTTTATTTTATTTTTTTTATTTCATTTTTTTTTTTAATTTTTATATTTTTTTATTTATTTACATAATTTTTAAATATTATATTTAATTTTGTTATTTTATTTTATTTTGTTTTATTTAATTTAAATTTACTTAATTTTATTTTAATTTATAATTTTTGTTTTTCTCTAAAAGAAATTTGTTTACTCATAAATGTATCCTTGTGTTTCCTTAGTGACCTTTCCTCTTTCATATTTTCTATTTTCTCTTGCTTTTTCTTCTTATTTGCCTTGTAAAAATTTCTGTACCTTCGCATCAGCTTGTGCCAGCCAAATTGTGTTATTTTTGGGATATTTTGTTAGTCCCTTTAATTGTGGGTAACTCTTCACCAGCATGCACCGCCTTCGCTCCTTCACCCCTTCAGCTGCACGCCAAGATGAATGAATGTGTTTTATGTGCCATTGAATCGCACACGTCAACTTACAGAGAGGAGAAGGAGTTACTGCCTATATTACATATTTACCGCTATCCTGCTGGATATTTTAATATACCAAAAATGTTTCGAAGAATGCTGTTCGGCAGCCTTTAATGAGTGGTGAATGTAATCCACTTATGGGCACTTTTGCGGTTCGTTTGGTTTCCTTTTTTCACTGTTTATCAACCAAGAAATTCATTTCAATTTCATCAGCTTCGAGGCTACAAGAAAATTCATAAAGAAACGACTCAATAATGGCGCACAAGTGCAGGCACATGAAATGAAGGATATAATACAACACACACACATATATATGTATAAGTATATATGATTTGAAAATGAAAAAGTCTGGTTGCTTTTTGATAAGCAGCACATGCATACAAATATACTATTTAATACGAGTGAGTAGCTTTGCCTGTATATGTGTCTCACTTGTGGTCACTGCGTCCAATCTCTGATGCTTCAGACTTCAGAAAAAAATTTCAAAACTCACTGTATGCAATCAATATTCGTATTTATGTGTATTTTTATGTAGTATATATCAATCTGTGTGTTGAGTTTAGAAAAATTTCGTTTAATCATTGGTTTCAAGGATGTGTGTCCTGGTGTTTGTGTGTAAAGGTTTGTGGCTTTTTTGCTTTGCCAACTTAATTTGACGGCTTATTTTCTGAATTGCAAATTTGCTTATTTTATTATTTTCATCTCAATTTGTCAATATTTTTATATATTTATTTTATTTATAAATTGACATACATACATACATGCGAATATATTTATATACATTCCTCTGCTGTTCTCTCATAATTTTTTGCTCATTTAGACATGAATGTATTTTGTTGGCGTATTAACCGCGTATTTGTAGATAAGTCTCGAATACTTACTTATACATACATACATATAAACATGTAAAAGAAATTCATAATTTGTCTGACTCGATGAAGCAATTGTGGCTTCTTCTTTCTCCTAATTGTGTACTTGTAATTTTCTTTGAATGTCTGAGTGTTTTTTTGAAGAAAACGAAAGAGCAAGACTAAAATCACTTATGCGGATTTTAGCAATTTAAAAAATTGCTGAATATAATTGTGGCCGGTGCGAGGATTGAAGGAAAAATTATTTTGAGGATTTGGTTTTTTAATAAAAATCGCATTCATTCGCTGCCTTAACCTCTACACCCAGGAGTTCTGCTTCTACTTTGCTGCCTCTTTCAACTCGCCTTTTGCATTGTTTCGTTATATTTTAAAACGGATGTGCTGTGGCCGAATTTATCGGATTTTCACTGAAAAGTAACCCAATTTTCAGAATGAGATCACGTCACTTCCAAGGTGAAGGTCTCACACGTTTTACTAAAAGAAAGTTTCCCTGGTGGTACATGTCTGGAAGGTAGCAAAACTTGAAGTCGTTGACTGAGCAGATCAGCTTCTTCGTTCACGGACTCTAGTGTGGCTTGCTACTGGTTCCTTCACTCCGTACGGCTTAAGAGGATCAAAACACTCTATCAGCAAGCACTGATATTGCACAGAGTGTATCTATAACCTCAGCTCGCATGGAAAATTACTCCCTTCCCAGATTTTTGGAGTATTGTTTGCGGTGCATTGCTCACCAAATCCGTTTTTATTCTTCATCGATGGTATTGAGCTGAAGAGGGCGGTAGATGCGCGAAGATACTGCTCATAGAGAGACGTCTGGAGGATGAATATATTTATATCTATATATATATTTGGCGCTATGTAAACGTTGAAGCGATTTTCGGAGGAGCTCCTGCACCAACATGTGGTTTTTGCATCTTGGTGCTTTTAGCAACAAATGGAGGAACCTACAGTTTATTCTAAGCCACCTTCCAGTGGCCGATAGATTTTAATGAGGAGATTTTCGTTTCATGCCAGAAATACACTTGGAGGGCTTCAAATTCCCTGCCTAGGGGCGACCACAATTAGAAAATTTAGTTTGCTGTGATTTTGGATGCTACTCGAACCTGGACTCGAACCCAGGCCATCCAAATAGTTGTACGCACTGCTAGCTACTCGACTATTGCGGGCGAGGATAAATATCCTTCAGACTAATCTCTACCAATCGAAGACGGCTTCCGCTAATTACCTGCTTGTCTTGGACAATATATATTCAGTTTGCGTCGATAATCCTTAATAGTAGAACCAGGAGAGATACTATGATTACTTCATCGCTACTTAATGAAGAAAATTACTGTAAGCTCACATCATTGTCTTTGGGGAAGCGGGGATACAAACTGAAGATTTGAGTCCCTTAATTTTTTTTTTTTTTTGTTAGGTCCGTCGTCACTAATGAAATTGGGCTCCCTTTCCTAATTTTATTACAGACGCCAAGTAGACACTTCTTCAACTCATCTGACCTTTTTTGAGTTAATATATTTCATATCAGAATGGATCCTTCTTAGTAATCATCATATTTTCTTATGACAACCATATTCAGTGCATCGTGGACAGAGGTTACCCCTGTTGTGAACCTTTTAATAGCCTGATGAGAACGTACTAGGAACTATGCTTCAGGAAACTTCGCTTAAACGTTTAGAGGTAGAACTGAATAAACATATCGAAGTTTTTAGCTGTGCTTGTAGGAAAATTACTGAGAGCTCTTGTCTTTTGAGAACTCCGCAGGACAGAGAAAAACCCCTTTGATGGACGATAGAGTTGTCCGAATTAAGAGCGTAAATTAGTCGTATTTTAAGCAAACTAACCTTCCCAATGGATCTTGAAATTTAGAAGTCCGAGATCAGCGAAAAGGTCGTCATCGAGGATCTTTTGGGAAGCGTAAAACTATTTCAGGAGCTTTGTACATTCCGATGATTTCTAGCCATAAACTCAACTGTTTTGCCTTTCAATAACGCCACAGCGAAAAACTCTCAAGGGGAGAAAGACAGAGATGGCGGGACTCGATCGCCACTTGACGCCGCTAAAACTCATTTGATTCCTCGCCTTAATATTTCGGTTTTTGGTTCTTAATGGCAAAATTTTTTTTGTTGATCAGTGATATCTCTCAAAAACTTCAGAATTTGAAAAACAGCTTTTAACGTTTATGGCTTGTGAATATGATATATATATATATATATAATAATATATCTCTTAACAAACAGATTCTAAAAACTTGTGAATCTCTCAAAAATTTGTTGAGTGCTCTGCTCCAGGCTTCCTTCGATTCATATTTGAAACATAACCTCAAACAAGAAAAACACTTGAGACTTTTTAGTAATTTTTTCTCTCAAATAATCTGTGTTTATAAGAATTTACTCCATAAAACCAACTATAAATAAATTAACGGTAATATTGACCGTAAATAACTGCAAGTTAAGCTCAATCGCATAAGTAATATATTTACATTAGAGCAGTTTTGCTGAAGAAATCATAGGTCTGAAATTAATTTTGTTGCAACGACTTTTTCTAAATATCTTTTCAGCTCAAACTCAGTAATACGATTTCAATCAAATGCTCTAAAATTTTGTATAACTCAGATAGCTTAGGTTTCTCTAAACATTGATCTCTGTTATCAAGTTTTTAATTTGTATTATTTAACTCTCTTGAAGTGAACCAGAAAAACTTAAAATAACCATAACTTTTTTTGTTCCGAACCTTTGGAAATACCTCATAAGAGTAAATTTGATAGAAATTAAAGGCTTCTTATTTAGCAAAAAAAAAAAAAGCCCCCTGCGGGTACGGGTTCAATAATTTACCAGCGGTAAGGCATGCCTGTCATAAGAGGCGACTAAAATTCAATAGTTGCCGCGACAGTCGGGTCTTTGTACCGGAACGAGCCGGATTTTTATCCGGCCAAGGACTGTCGCTCCCGCAATATTCCCCAAAGCCCCATTTGGGGAATTTTCTGCGGTTACAACAACAACAACAGCAAACAAAAAAGTTAACCTCAAAATAATTCGCAAGATTAATTTTGAAGCTAACTGGTCGAAAATGATTTTATACGACAAAGACTCAAAGAAAAATATTTGCAATCCCTATGTCCTTTACACAGATGTATCGTTCATATTATTATGACACTTAACACTGAAGTTATTGAGAAAATACGATTTTCTTGGGTTTTAGGGTGGGCCAGCATTTTTTCATAGCCCCAAATTTACCTGGGACATTTTTATTTTGCCATTTCAAATTAGAAATTTATTGATGAACTTCAAGACAACATTTTTGGCCTAAGTTCAGATTTTGCGAAGATTTCAAAAACTTTAAGCATGCGGAGATAAATAAGTATTGAGCATACTTATTTCATTCTAAGATTTGCTTTTAAAGCTGAACACTGGAATTTACGTTTAAAAATGCGGTCTGAGGTTAGCCATTCGTTTAGCACCTGACCAAAATTTTTACATACTTCTTCAGCTAGCTTCATCTGTAAGTTCTAGCTGAGGTACGCAAAATTTTATGAGCATTTTATTGAAATCATGACATCTTGATAGAGGTAGAATACTATTTTGAAAAAGTCGGTGCTTCGAAATTCATTTTACACCTATGTTTTCTTTAGCAAGATTAGTTAAAATGATCCACAGAATACATTTTCTTATAAAGTGTTAATCATTCAGTGGTTTCGAATGATCTCGGTCGCGTAATCTCTCGTGCTGGCGGTGTCAACTGGCCACAGAAGTGGTGCGATTTGACACCGTTGAATTTTTTTTTTTTGTGGGGCTACGCGAAAGACGATGTTTATGTGGATAAACTTTTTACTTGAGAGCACGTGAGAACCAACATTAGTCAAGTGATGGCTAAGATACCGCTCAATATGCACCAAAAAGTGGTCGAAAATTACCTCAAACCAATTCACGAGGCGGTCATTTGAATGGTGTAGTGTTTCACCAAGGTGCAGTGCAAATGGGTTAATGCAGGTACAAACTTTATAATAAAAAAGAATTTTCATGAAAAAAACTATTCTAAATGCATTTTATTTACGTTTATTTTGGAAATCGCAAAATGGATAACCCTATATATTTTTATGCGAAGTTTACTTCTACACAAATTGACCCACTCTAATGTGCATATCTATGTATGCCCGGTAAAGATTTATAACACTAAATGGAATGCCTTATTAACACACACACATATATATATATATACAAGTATAGTATGTAGTACAAAATTTGGCAATTTAGTGGATATTTTTATTGCTTTATTACCACTGTAAACAGGCAAAGCGACCTTTTCGACCTTCACTCTTGGCTCATACAGTTATTTAGTGCATATTAAATAATATTGCGTATACGCCATGGGACACATAAAATAGGTGGACGAGGAGATTATTAAGTGAAACAAATTTCAAAGGCGAAATGCGTATAGAAATCTACATAAAACTGCTTTGAAAGCAAATAAAAAAATAAACACAAATATAACATTGCTACACGCCTATACACACATACATACACTCTTACATACATACATACACAGAAATTGAAGTTTAAATTTAAATATGCACATAAATGAGCCTGCCACACTGCCAATATATTCACTTTATATGTATGTATGCGTGTATGTGTATTAAACCAAAATGCCTCATAAATATTGAGTACACAAACAACCGTGGTGCACATACATACATACATACATACATATGTGTGTGAACACATATATTTTGCGAGCATGACTAAGTGCTTAAGTATGTAATATTTACCGTTGTAATTTTGAACCTTTTTCCGTAACCAATAAATTCTTATGAAATTTCTTAATAAATCGTGCACTTTTGGTTGAAAAATACATAAAGCCTTTACACCACACAAACAAACAAGCGGCGAACAACAAGAATAAACACTTTTGGGTAAGGACATACGTTGTATGTATGTATGTATATATGTGTGTATGTATGCATTTGTGTAGGGTGCAGCGACACAACGGCGGCAGACCAAATAAAGTAGATATTTCTCACATTGCTCATACTCGCTCGCCACACTTTCTCCCCCTCGTCCCAATGTACCCCTTGCTCTTAGCCTCGCCCACCATCGGCCTTCGTCCTTCGACTGACTTTCGTAGTGCGCTTGGCAAACAACTTAATCCATAAAAAGTTCAATCGCCAATCGTTAACCATAAAAAAGTGTGTCAACACACACACACACACCCCTACATACACAAACGCATATGTATATATTGCATAAGTGTAAGATTACAAAGTGGTGAGTTGAGGAGCATGATGAAAGCCCTCACTCTCTTCCACTCTCTCCCCCACCGCTGAGGGAAGGGTGGAGTGCACTATGAGTGTTCCGTTATATTGATGGATTTCCATGGAGTACATACATAAGTGATTGAGGCAGCAGCAGTGGAGCAACGTTACCGAATGAATAACGGCATATTGTAGCTGAAAGCGGAAAGCAATATACGCTGGCAAAGTAAAGCTGCACTTAACGGCGCAACGAGGTGTAATGCGAAACGTAAATGCGCTTGAAGCGTCAAAAAGCAACAATGACGCGCTGTAGCTGACTGACGCAGTGGCTGCTTCTGCTTTTGGTGGCACAGTTGTGCTTATTGTTGTTGTTGGGTGTCGCGTTGACAGCGACAATTTTTATATGACTTCAATCAGTTTGATTTGGTTTGGTAATGCTTTTTTTTCTCTGCACATTTTTTTATGTGATCACATTAACCCTCCACCAAGGGTAGGTTATATGCGTAAGTGTGTGCCTTTTTCTTTAACAAGAACACAACACACACACACAAACATAAGCAATTGCTGCAGTCACTGTCAGCTAAATTTTTTGATCTCTTCTTCTGAGTTGAGCTTTGCGCTGTTTTATGACAAATGGAATATTTGATTTGAAAAAAGTTGAGTGCTGCGAGTGAGCTTGAGAGTGGCGTCGTTACAAGTACATTGAAGCAGCAAAGGAAGTAGAAGTCGAAAAAAGTGTCAACCTAAATAAAAGTAATAAAAATTTACATGAAATCAATCATTTTGTACGCGCGAGTGCACAGTTGGGTGTAAATTTAACAGGAAAATGCAATATGCGTGAACTCCTTTTATGTTCTAAAAGGAGACTTCCTTGGAAGGAGGTAAATAAGGGAAACTTTTCGCATTCAATAATTTAAAAATTTAAAGAAAAAATGAAGGGAAATCGATATTTTTGCTAAGAAAAACGAAATACTTTAATAACTTACGAAATTAGTATATAATTAAAATTGTTTGAAAAGCTTTAGAGATTTCTTGAAAAAAAAATATAAAAAAATCAATTTGAACAATTTGTTAATTTATGTGTTTCTTAAGATTATATACCCAATATCTAAAATGAAATTGAAACTTCCATTAATATAATCAATTTATTGCTTGGCAGATCTCATAAAAGATCTCCAAGTACTATCCATTTCAGGGCGTGAAGTTAAAGAGAAAAATAATACTAGAAATGTATTAAAAGAAAAATTCTTTAAAAAATTTAGCAAAAATTTGAATTTTTTCGGTAGTTCGAAGATTATGTCTGAACTTTTTACTGATTTAATAAACTGAAAAAAAAAATACCAGTCGCGGCGCAGTTGTGTATAGAATATGAGCTGAAATTAATTTTTTAAGGGGTTAGTCCAATCTAGAACTTTCGAGAAATTAATTTTTCTTCTTTCAAATGAAAGGTTCAAATGAAAGAGACCCTTTAAGGTCTCGAAAATATTATCCCGCAAAAATGACAGATAAAAATTTCTGAATGTCCCAATTTCGTTCTCCAGTTGAAGGCCGTCCAGTCGGCAGGGAGCCTATTAAAAACTTTAAACGCGTTTATCTCAAAACTGCTCGTTTAAAGTTGGCCGCAAACATAATCGACTTTTAAATTAATTTTTCTTAAAAAATAGTCATAAGTAGATAATCATGTTTGTGGACCTCTAGAGTGGCCTAACCTCTTAAAGAGTTTGTTCTAGAACTGTTGTTTGGCTCTAACCTACTAACTACTATATGCTTTACTAATTACTGTATGCTACATTTCTCATTGCTTTTGTAAAGGGTGTTTTCTTATAGAGGTATAGAACTTTAAGTTGGCATTACTTTTCTAGATGGCGACCGATTTAACAGCTGTCAAGTGATTTATTCTCAGTTTGGTTTGGCAATTCATCATCAATAAACTCACGCTCGAACAACGCTTGCAAATAGTGCAATTTTATTTCAAAAATAATGGTTCTGTGCGGAAAACGTATCGCGCACTACGTCCATTTTATCGTCGACGGCGATGAGGCGCACTTCTGGTTGAATGGCTACGTCAACAAACAGAACTGCCGCATTTGGAGTGAAGGTAATCCTCAAGGGTATGTTGAAACACCGTTACATCCAGAAAAACTGACTGTTTGGTGCGCTTTATGGGCTGGTGGGTTCATTGGTCCGCACTTTTTCAAAAACGATGGTGGCCAGAATGTTACAGTCAATGGTGATGGGTATAGAGCCATGATTACTAACTTTTTCATTCTCGAATTGAATAACCATGATGTCCAGGAGATGTGGTTTCAACAAGACGGCGCAACATGTCACACAGCTCGTGCCACAATAGATTTATTGAAAGACACGTTTGATGACTGCCTAATTTCACGTTTTGGACATGTGAATTGGCCTCCAAGATCTTGTGATTCAACACCGCTAGATTACTCTCTGTGAGTCTATGTAAAGTCATTGGTCTAGGCGGATAAGCCACAAACGTTTGACCATTTGGAAGACAACATTCGCCGTGTTATTGCCGATATACGGCCACAAATGTTTGAAAAAGTCAACGAAAATTGGACTTCCAGATTGGACTACATCCGCGCCAGCCGTGGCGGTCATATGCCAGAAATCATATTTAAAATGTAATGCCACAAGATTATTTTTCGGATAAATAAAATTCATGTCAATCGAATAATCCATCGTTGTTTTATTGCAACTTAAAGTTCTATACCTCTATAAAAAAAAAACTCTTTATAACATCTAACTTACCTTTAAAATGCTTGAGTGAACAATAAATCACATTTATGTTTTATCACAAAAATTCCTTCTCCTTTCTGAGTGTATATATCTACCAAAAATAATAAAAATTATCCCAATCGGACTTTATGTCAAAGAGATATGCGTGATGTTGTATTAAAATCAGGGAATTATACCATCTTTCCTCCCTTTAAGGTAAGATTATTTTCCCAACTTTCTATCGGACCATTTACAGGCTGCATAAATTTCAACAACAAAAAAAGTCATCAAATTCAAAGGGGTCTGTAAAAGGTTATGTGTCGTTGTCTTACATAAGAAAAAAGATATACGCGATTAAGAGTTGACTTTCTGTTTGATCGGTTAAGCACTTATCATCTCTACCAACACAAATAAATAGAGCGATGCAATCTTTCTCAAGAGAACAAGAAGAGAACAAACAATAAGTGTCAATATAAGCATTGTTCAAGAAAGAGAACAGGCAGGGTGAAAATACAAAAAACAATAAAAAGAAGAATTTGGAAAAGGATTAAGGGTAGAAAACCAAAAAGAATAAAGAGTCCAAAGGAATGAAAAATATAACCATAAAGGGGATGGCAAAGGCGAATAGCTTCCATTCTAAGCAGTTATAGCGACTTTCCTCGTAGGTTGAAACATTCAGATATCGAACGTAAGTCACGCTGACTTGCGCCAAAAGCAAAAAATAATATTTTAGTGTATTCACAACCGCAGTAGCAGAGTGATTAGCGGTGGGTACTGGAATGTGAAGAATTATGTTTTCGAACCCTAGCCAGACAAAAATCAAAAATCACAGAAAACTGGACGATTATACATTTTTGGGTTTCCAAAATAAACGTAATAAAAATACTTTTAAAATAATTTTTTTCATGAAATTTTTTTTTATTATAAAACTTGAACCCTAGTATTACTACTTGGAGAAACACTACATCGTACTTAGGCCATTTTTGACTACTTTTGGCACATGTTAGATGGAATCTTAGCCATAACTTGACGAATATTGGTTTTCAAGTGCTCAAAAGTTATAGGTATATCCTCAAAAACACAATATTTCGCGTAGCCCCTCAAAAGAAATTCAGCAGGGTCAAATCGCACGATCTCGGCAGCCAATTGTCATTGCCAAGACAAGAGATTACGCGGCCTAGAAATTTCTCTCTCAATTAAACCATATTCGCTCGTATTGCGTGGCATGTGGCACCATATTGTTGGAACCACATATTGTACAAGTGGTGCTTTTCAAGTTTAAGTCAGAGACTAAGTTTTTCTTTTGGGTGTTATAAACAGTCTTAAAAAATTTGAGTATTCCAAATGCCATAATTTTACTTATTTACATATCCACCGAGTGATAAATATACCTCGCTTCTGTGAGCTGAACTTTTTATGGATTTAGGTATATGTCCAAGTGAAAAATACGCCATAATGTGCCGTAAGTAAGTCCAGCTCTTAAGAACGCCGATAAATATACACATACGGGTCTTCGGCTACACCTTCACTTACAGCAACAAAGCGGTGGGATCCGATGGCTTACCGACAGAACTATTCAAATACAGTGGTGAAGAGCTGCCAAGGAGCATGCATCAGGTCCTTAGCAGAATATGGTCGTACGAAAGCATGCTTGACGAATAGAACCTAATTGTGCTCTGCCCAATCCAAAAAAAAGAGAGACCCCATGGTCTGCGCCAATTATCGTGGAACAATCCTACCGAGCCCATCTTCAACAAACTGATTGCACCTTATCCATGTGGCTTTAGGCCTGGTAAGTCGCCATTGACATATATTCACCATGCGCCAAATCTTGGAGAAGACCCGAGAGAAGATAATCGACACATACCACCTTTTTATCAATTTTGAAGCTGCATTCGACTATATCTTAAATTGATATATCCACAAAACTCATACGGCTATATAATCTGACCCTGGAAAATACCAGAAGCGCAGGCAGAATTGGGAAGGACCCCTCCGAGCCGTTCGATATCAAACGAGATAATTTCTTCAACTTGATGCTGGAGAAAATAATAATACGAGCTGCAGAGAGAAATAGGCTAAATGGGTACAATCTTCTACAAGAGTGTACAATTGTTGTCGTATGCCGGTGATATTGACAACCGCACCGTAAATAATGCGTTCTCCAGATTAGACAAAAAAGCGAAGCGAATGGGTCTGGTAGTGAAGGAGGGCAAGACGAAATATCTCCTGTCATCAAATAAACAGTCATCGCACTCGCGACTTGGCTCCCACGTCACTGTTAACAGTCACAACCTCGAAGTCGTTGATAATTTTATCCATCTGGGAACCAGCATTAGCAACACCAACAATGTCAGAATTTAAATCCAACGCAGAATCACTCTTGCCAACAGGTGCTACTTTGGACTGAGTAGGCAATGGAAAAGTAAGGTCCTCTATCGACGAAGAATCGAGATCAAACTCTAAAAGTCGCTTATCATTCCGGTCCTGACATATGCAGAAGCCTGGACGATGTCTACAATCCGATAAGTCGGCTTTAGGAGTTTTCAAGAGAATTTTTTTCCGTAATATTTATGGTCCCTTGCGCGATAGTAACTGCGAATACTGCAGACGATGGAATGATGAGCTGTACGAGCTATACGACGACATTGACATAGTTCAGCGAATCAAGAGACGCGGCTACGTTGTCATATCGTCCGAATGGACGGACGCGCTCCAGGTTTGAAAGTATTCGAAGGAGTACCCGCTGACGAAAGCAGAGAAAGAGGAAGACCTCCACTTCGTTGGAAGGATCAGGTGGAGAGTGACCTGGTATCACTTGGTATTTCTAACTGGCCCCAAACAGCAAAGAGAAGAAACGAGAGGCGCGCTATTGTTGAGGAGGCTATAATCACGCAAGCGGTGCCTACGCCGAGCATGAGCGTTTCGAGTATTTTGATAAACTTTCACATTTTTTTTTTAAACTTTTTAATAATTTTAAATTTATTTATGCAAAGTTTAAAAATCATTGAAACGCCAAATTGAGCATTGAGCGAGTATAGAATGAGCAGCGTGCTGCTCGCAGTGCTTGATACCTGGGTATCTGGAGCTCAAACATATACATTTATTGAAAAAAATTTTTTTTTAATTTTTTCAGTATATTTTTTTAAATTTTTTATCAAAACCAAAAATCGAGTTCTGTGGTGCCATCGGGAAAAAGAATGTTCGGAATTCTTTCTTGCCTAGATATTGGGTTATTAAGATCATGTCTTTTTGGAACTTTACTACGTCTTCTTTATGTATTTTTGAATAGTATTTTTTCCAAAATAGAAAGGAGAATTATAAAATATCCAATAAAATGTTAATCTTTAGTGTTTTGAAAAAAAAGGAACGATCACAACCGTTCTTTCAGCAGTTATTTGATAATCCGCTTCGATAAAGAGAGACAGAGAGCAAGCATTTGATGAGCTTTCAAGATAAACCAATTTATTTACGGTTTTCGCAAATTATTTTATAGCGCTGCCGATAAATACCGTAAAACGTCGAGTGCAAAAAGAGGCACATGCACACGCATAAATATGCCGTTAAATACGAGATATAACTACAAGCGAAAATAGTTAAAGTAAGTTTTGCACACATCTATTCTCTCTCCTCTTCCTCCTCCTCCTCCTCCTCCTGTACCCCTCTTCCTCCACCTCGTTTTCGTATTCACGCCCGTCGATTGTTTGTTGTCTGTTGTGCAAACGTACGTGCGGCATTGTGACGCCGACAAACCCATCTTTATTTGGTGTGCTTTTATAGCTGCAGACTGCTGCAAGCAATGACGCAGCAACTACAATAACAGCAACAACAGCAACAATACAAAAACCGTGTTGTCTGTTTTTTGGTTTTCGGTGTAATAAAGTTTTGCAAGTTTGTAACCATTTTCGGTGCTGTTGCAATTTAAAACATCTTCCGTTGTCGTATATATTGAATGCGTTGCACGAGGTGGTAGTGTGGCGGGACTTGTGCATTAAGCTTGTTGGTGTTGTGGTAATTCTTCATGCACCAATTCCCAACACATCTTCATCTCCAGCAGAATGGTTGCACAACTTAAAGTGTTTAGCACTTTTTTTTCGCACACCGCCACACAGCTGTTCGTGTGGCAACCCCTACCCGCGATCTCTCTCCCATCTGTTCTACGTTGGCTGTTACTGCAATTTATCTCGCGTGAAGTGCTCAATATAGGAAAAGTTTTTAATTTCTCACCGCTTCCGCCGCTGCCGCTGCTGCTATTTTCACTGTTTTGCGTTTTATATTTTCAACTGTTTTTTCGGCGCTTATCTCCGCGTCCTGCCCGGTGCTGCTGTCGTCGGTTGCAACTATGAAGTTGTAATAAAAAAGTATTTCCTCGCTGCTGGCGTAGTTGTTTATGGCTGCAATACCAATTCCGCTGTTAACTGTATGCACTAAGTGTGTAGTAAAGTACTTGTGCTTGGCTGCCGCACACTCCACCTCTCGCTCTCTCTCAGCCTCTCAGCCTCCTCCAAGGCAGAGCACAAATCAACGACTTCCAGTTTGGCGCGTTTGCTAAATATCTACGTGTGCGTCTAACTTCATTAGCGCATCAGCGGTTCCTCCAGCCATCCCTTCTTTCATCCGTCGTCCACCATTGACGCGCGCATTCCCGACAACGCCACAGGCCTTTGCCACAGCTACAATGTAGCACCAACAAACGCATGCCACAGCGAAATTTTCGCCTTCAGCCGCAAGCGCTTTTGGCGCGTGCACTTTACTTACTACGATGGCAAATGGCCAAATGGGCATGTGGCTAAAAGTCGGGTGGGGTGGGTGTTGTGGGTGTTGTGGGCGTGGTCTCGTTGGCATTTTACGTAATGAAATTTTACCGCCGCGAGCCGCTGCATTTTGTCTTAGTTTGGCAATCGAAGCTCATTTGCGGGTATGCTCATTAACACACATACAAAACGTACATTGTGTTACATATGTACATATATGCATATTGATAGTTTGGGTGTATGTCTGTAAGCTCCTTGCGCTATTAACGGGGAACTCGTTGCATTTATAACTTCGACTCAATCGAATTGCTTGCTAGCTGCTGCTGCTGCTTCTGTACTTTAACAGTTTCCTCTTCAGTGTGTGTGTATGTGTGTGTATGTGTACGTGTTCTGCTGATTGGTAATTCGGCAATTCATCGCTTGCACTCGCTGTCACCGAAGCAAGTTTAATTAATTTTCCTGCTACAGTTTTAAAGTGTTTTTGTTGTTGTTGCTTTTAAGTTATTTCAGCACTTTCAGCACTCGATATTTCGCTGACAATGTTGGAAAACGTTTAATTTTATAAGAAGACGCAGAGAGAGAGAGAGATAATGATTAGTCTGGAGAAATTAAGACTTAAGGTGTCGTCAGACGTAGACTTTTTTTCAACTTCAAAATGCATGCCAAAATCAAAATTTTTGAAATTTAATTTCAAGAGAATGAAAAAAATTTAATGAATTGCAATTTTACTCACTGAAAACCAGTCTGAATGTACATTTTTTGAATTTTAATTCCTCTACAGCACTTTCAGAAATTAAATTGCAGATAAATGAGTGCAGTCACAAACTGCAACTTTCATTTCTGCAATTACATGAAAATAAATTGCAGAAGCGAATTTAATGGTGGTCAAAAGCAGCACTGAAAACTCTTGGCAGCAAAATTCGGGAACGTAATAAAAATTGCGTGAAATTTTTTACGTCTGACGGCGACTTAAGTGTTAATTTGAAAAATCGTTTCGCAAGTACGAGGGCAGCTGAAACATTTTTTATTTTTGTTTAACCGAAGCTGAAAAAAGTGTGCATGTTAATTGAATACGATTCGAAGCCGTGCCTATTGGAATCAGCTACTGGTGAACTGATGCTTTTATACCTCATTTTCTCATCCTGTTTGTCACCTGCGTTGTTTGTCTGTATGGTAGTTCGGTGCTTCTGGTCTCTCTGATCTTGCGTTTGGTCTATGATCTGGTCTGTTTGTCAGGTCTGTCTGATTGGCCTGAGTGGTCTGCCTGATCTGTTTGTTTTTTCTTTTCTGTTTCGTCTGGTGTTTCTCGCTTATCATCTGGTCTATCGTTTGATATGTCATCAGTTCTTTCATCTGGACTGTCTGGTCAGTCGCCATGCTTTTCGTCTTGTCTGTCTGGTATGTCGTCCGGTCTGTTTGTCTATCTGATTCGTCTGGTCTGACTCGGGCTGTCTGATTCATCATCTGGTATATCATCTTGTCTAATATTTGGATTGTCATCAATACTTTTATTTGGACTGTCTGATCAGTCATCTGGCCTATCGTCTGGTCTGTCTGGCGTTGTTATCCGGTCTGTCCAGCCTTCTGCAGCGTCTGGTGCTTTTTGTGTATCGTCTGGTCCATCGTTTGATATGCCATCAGTTCTTTCATCTGAACTGTTTGGTGAGTCGTCTGGCTTTTCGTCTTGTCTGTCTGGTACGTCGTCCAGTCTGTCTAGTCTGTCTGATTTGTTTGGTCTAATTCGGGCCACCATCTGGTATAACATCTGGTGTAACATTTGGTTTGTCATCAGAACTTTTATCTAGACTATCTGATCAGTCGTTTGGCTTATTTTCTGGTCTGCCTGGCTTGTCATCCAGTCTGTCTTGTCTTCTGATTCGTCTGGTCTTTCTCGTGTATGGTCTGGTCCATGAACTGATATGTCATCAGTTCTTTCATATGGACTGTCTGGCCAATCGTCTGCCTAGTCTGTCTGATTAGTAAGGTCTGGCTCGGACTATCTGCTATCACACAAAAAAATACTAAGCAGAAACTGGGGCCGCAAACAAAAAATAGTCATGTGGATGTACACGGTCGTTATAAGACCATTTCTATTTTATGGAGCTTTAGTGTGGTGGCCAAAATTACAGAAACAATATAAAATCAAAAAAATAAATGACATAGATAGCACAGATTGTGTAGTGGTTGCAACAGCATTTATGTCATGTCAGTATCCCGCCATCAGGCTCAGGGATAGGGGTTGCTGAAACCAACAACAATTTGGACACAGCGAAGTATTAAATCAGCTCAAAACATCATTAAATAAGTCAGACTGTATCCCCCAAAGGTTAGATTTTAATAGATGCTTCCAGGTGATAGTATACACCGACAGGTCTAAAATGTACTGCAGAATAGAGGCGTCTTTATGTCTAACGAGTTGAGATAGTCTCTCCTAAGCGGAGGTACTAGCAATCTAAAAGGTCTATAGAGGGCTAATAAATAACTACGAGAGCTACAGAAGGTAGCTACATACTCAGATACTCAAGCAGCATTACTGGCTTTATCACCGCCTAAGAAAAACACAAATGTCGCCAAGAATTGCAAGAATACTCTAAGCTCACTGGCAGGTCAACTCGCCATCCCTATTACTTGGGTTCCCGCCCATAGGAACATTTTCAGCAACGAAAATTCTAATGAGATGGCCATGTCCGGAGCATCGCTTGATGAATATGAAGCGAAGATAATATTATGTCCGTTTGGAATAATCAAGTGAAATCTTCACTTGTAGTTCGAACAAATTACGAACAAAGAGATGGAAATCCATACACAACTGCAAAATAGCGAAACAGATATGGCCCAAATATGACATGATCAGAACAACGGACCTATTACAAAGGTCGAGGAAAAGTATATATAGACGAACAGCCACTATAACGAGTAATTGGCTCTTCAGAAAGCGTGCTGAAAATGGGACTATCCTATAACAACTTTCAGCCACGGTTTAATTTAAAAGAGAATAAGGAAACAATAATCCACTTTGACTGTGAATGCATATCTCTCTCTCAAAGTCGACACAAAACACTTGGGATACATCAGGCAGGAAATCTTGAATGGCTGTTCACACAAAGCATTATGTCCGATATGCTGAGAACACTAAATGGTTTGAATGTATTAATGAACCGCGTGATATCAGATATACTTTATAGATCTAACGAAAGTTCATAAAAAATGGCGCTCTCAGCGCTAATTGGGACCGAGAGTTAGTCTCTTCGGTCAGCACTCTTAACTACCTACCTATCTACCTCTGAGTTCGTTCATACAGGCATGAGGCGACAACTCGCAAAAAATTTTGGTGGGAATCCCAAAATGTTAAGTTTCTTAGTTATCAAGTGGTGAGAAACTTTCTCTCTGAACGCATTGCTGCTATGACATATGAATTCAAATAAATTGGTAGTTGTAGATTTTCCATTAACAAACCCATGTTGGCGATGTGATATAAGGGAGAAGATTGAATGTGTCAACTGCTCTGTGATAAGCGATTCAAATAATTGGATAAGTTTAGCTATACCTCGGTAATTTTCTACCAAATATCTGCTTTCATTCCTTTTAAGGGGTATATTTAAAGATTCTCATTAGTGTGGAGATGGAAAAATACTCTTTTCAAGTGATGGATTGAATCAATGAGTCAAGGGCTCGTAAATATACTCAGCGCAAGGAACAAGCAAGAAGGTATTTGATCAGGACCTGAGCAGGATTTTTTTTAAAGGACTTTATATGGAGAAATACACTTTCGTAGGATATTGTAGGTGTATAGACTAAGTTAGCAGGACATAGTTTGTAAGGACAATAAGAATGATAGTTTAACATAAAAATAATAGAAAAATTAAATTTACAAAAGTTTACAAAAGCGTAAAATGACTAAGAATTTGCTATTTAACTACCACTATTTCCGCTTCCTTTTAAAAATTTCCATTTTTATTCGAAAACCTTATAGTCTCAAAGTATCGTTAAAATGTTAAAAAAAAATATAATTTTTTCCCAAGTATTAAATGCATTTATTTTTTCCTCATAGACCACATAGTTTATTCAATGCCTTTAGCCACTTGCCAATGTTTTGGCAAATTTTACCTTTGTACTAACTTTAGTTACATTAAACTCACCACAAAGTGCTTTTTCATTAGCCTTACTCACTTACTTTCTTTTTATCCATTCGTTTGGTTGAAGGACAAGTGGTGAAGGCAGCCAGTACACTCGTGTGCAGCATTGTTGCAGTTAATAAAGCAATTTGCGATTTTCAGCAACAGCAAGAGAAGCACACGCGCGAGTGGGCGCTTCAAGCAGATCACCACAAAAGACAAGTGTAAAATTAATGAATCGAATAACCGACGTTGAAATGTAGAGTGAGAAAATACGAAGTTATATATACATATCCCTACAGTGAAAAGTACTAGTTGTCAACTAGAATGCAAGTAGTTTGAGTCAAGTTATTTTGTTCAGTATTGTTTGGCTTTTCATCATGGAAATACTTACGCCTGAACAACGTTTACAAATCTTTCAACTCTATTACGAAAATTTGAAAATTCACGTTCTGTAAAGAATGTGTTTCGAGCGCTTCGCTCAACTTATAGTCAACATAATCGGCCTACTGAGCGTACTATTTGCAACATCATCACTCATCTTGAGACCCAGCATTCACGCAGTGAAGAAAATATAGCGGTCGTAGCTGAGAGTGTACACGAAGGCCATGGAGAGTCCATTTGGCACCGTTCACAGCGATTCAGACTGACATATGTAACGACTTGGCGCATTTTACGTCGATACCTTAAATTGAAAGCGTACAAATTACAGCTTGTGCAAGAACTGAAGCCGCTCGACCTGCCCAACCGACATCGCTTCGCTTTATGGGCTCTATGGGAAAAGTTCCAAGATGATCCCACGTGTTCGAGCCAAATATTGTGTAGCGATGAGACCCATTTCTGGCTCAACGGGTATGTAAACAAGAAAAATTTCCGTATTTGGAACGAGGAGAAACTGAAGAGATTCAAAAGATGCCATTTCATAAAAAAAACAGTTTGGTGTGGTTTGTGGAACGTAACCGTTAATGGAGACCGTTAAAGCGCCCTGATAACCGACTAATTGATGCCTGAAATTGATGCTTGTGATCTCCGTGACATTTGGTTTCAACAAGACGGCGTTACTTCCTACACAACGCATCAATCAATGGCTTTATTGAAAGAACACTTCGGTGAGCAGATAATTTCACGTTTAGAACTGGTCGATTGGCCACCCAAATCGTGTGATATTACACCGTTAGACTTAATCCCTACTCCTGTAGGGATATGTAAAGTCTAAACCCTATGCGGACAATCCCGCTTCGGTTCAGATGTTGAATCAAAGCATCACGCGCGTCATTCGCCAATTAGCAGTCAAAATGCTCGAACGAGTCATCGAAAATTGGATTCAACGGATGGACCATCTGAGATGTAGCCGCTGCCAACAGTTGAAAGAGATAATCTTCCAAAAATAAATGGCAAAGAATGTACTTTTTAATGACAATTCCCCATTAAAGTTGAATTTTGTGTGTTTTTTTCTTTAAAAAGTAGGCAACCTTGAAATGGATCACCCGTTGTGAATATGTGCTGAATTTCGAATTCACCAATAACAAAATTTAAAATAAAAATAAAATATAGTTTGACTACAGCAAGACTCGAACCGTGAACCTCACGAGCTACAGTGATGACCTCTACCAACTCGGCTATCGTGACGAGCTATCGTAAAGAGCAACGAAATACTGCGCACTTCAACAGCGCTTATTAGTAAATGAAATTCAGCTGTGGTGTACCAAAAATAACAAAAACATATGAATGAGGTGGTGGTTAAAATTATTATTATCCCCGTTAGTGGTGAATTGCTTTACAAATAACGAACTTGTATGGTTTCATCCTATTTCATACTAGTATTTCACTAGAGGTTTTGCAAACTAGTCCATCTTTTCACTGCAGGGATAGTACTTACATATATATATCGCAACTCCTTCAACTGTTCAACCACACACACACACAAAAAATGCGCCACTCAGCACATCGACAACGTCACTCTTTGCTGCCATTCAGTCTATGAGTTTGCCCACTGCTGCCTGCTGCCTATTACCACCATCCGCGACGGCCACAGTTGAATTAGTCATACAAAACTAAACATGCAATTCATTTTAATTTGAAACCAACTCATTCAACCGCAAATGCCACATTACACAATACACTTGCAACAATGAGTTGAATTGTTGTTGTAGAATTCAAATGGAAATAATTACAACGGCAGTGTGTAGAGTATGTGGTGTAGTTATGTCGATACTTTTGTATATTGCAAAATCAGCAACGGAAGTATACGATGATATACGCCATTGTGCCCACAACCGAATGTTGCAATTACACAATGCCACCAAATCACCTCCGCCAACGCTGAACTAATACTACTCAAACCACTCATAGCTCATTACATACATACATATTAGTACATGTATATATACATAAACATTCAAATTTATATATATACATATACACACACATATATAAATGTACTTAACAATTTAGCGAAATTTACATTTCGAATGCCGCCAGTTGTTACCGCGCGAAGTGGACACTTCACTTTCGACAATGCAACTCACCAGCAAACGTACTTCACAAACCGCGAAATTTGCCAACAGCAACAACAACAACAATTTTAACATTACTCGTTTGGTTTGCAAAAACCTAATTAAATTCTCATTAAACGTGCCGAATACATGGAATTCCCTGAAGTGCTGTATGGGAAGCGGAGAGTATGCAGAAAATGATGTGGTGGCGAAGCACAGGAGCAGTGACGTTTAATGTGGAATGCTGTATTAATATGAATTAAAATTTATGATGCTCTTGAAGAATAAAACAAAAAAATTCAGTTGCAGATTGCGCTTTATTAAAATATTTTTTAATTATTCATTAAGGCGAACAACCGCAACTCAAATTTTAGCGGATATAACCATTAAAGCCTTAAATCCTCACATTACTTAATGCTTAGTTTAGTGGAAGGACCACAAAATTTTATGTTTTTTGGAGAATTTCTAAAATTTTGAAAATTTTCACTTCTCCTTTTTTGTTATGCAAAATATATAGTTTTTTAAGAGACTTTCATGAGGGGTATAAAAGTCGTTACTCTTAAAAAATATTTTCCAAAAAGTGTTGATATTTTATGTCTCGGGCTATTAACGCAAAATTAAAAATGTTTCCAATAAAAACCTGCTGGATTTCGAAATATATGCCCAATTTTGAAGCTAAGTGAGGGGGGAACCGTTTATTGTTTTCTTTTTACAAAATATCGTTTTCCGAAGGACATCTCCTTAGGATTTTGAAAAGAGAAAATATTTAATAGATAGCTCAAGCCCGACAAACAATCCTACTTATATACATATCTCAGACAATTAATGCCTGAATTTATGCAGGATTGAAAAAAAACTCACTAACCGAACATTAAGTAAAAAATAGCGGCTAAATATTAGCGCACTTAATAGTTGTTGGTTAGTAAAAAATTGAATAATGCAACAACAGATTACATGGCAGACGTTGGCGCAGTTGTTAGAGCATTCGCCTGTGATGCCAAAATCCGTCGGTTCGATTCCTGGCAAAAGAAGTCTGATGAGGAGATGTGGTGATCTCCGAAACAGCTGTCACTTTTACCAATTTTTCTTTGTTGTATAACAAAATATTCAATTCAATAAAATTCTAAAAAATAGGCCTTTACAATAAATCAATAAATCTTATCCACTGATAACCACAAATCTAAAATTATTTGATGAAATGAGGGTGGAACCGTTTATTGTTTTCTTTTTACAGAATCTCGTTTTCCGAGGGACATAACTTTTTTTATTAATATCAGATGAAGACATCTCAGAATATTTCGAAAAATAAAATATTTAGTGTTTATTATAAAATATCATTTTCCAAGGTATATGTAAACATTTTGCGTATAACAGTGTAGTGTTGCAATCTGGAAACTGATAACTTTAGCATAAAATTTGACATTTTTGGTATTATACATCCTGCGAACATTTTGACGTGCGAGCGCTATTAGTGTTGTTTACACTAACTTCAAATATTCATCTCGGCCAAAAAATGGAATTAAATCGCGAATATTTTCACGCAATTATTTTTTTAGAACTTTCGAGGTGAACTAACTCATTAATAGGGCATCGGTGAGCTTAGTTTAACTTTTACCGATGAAACTCCGTCAAGGATTAATGCTTATCGGTGGTATAATGAATTCGATTGAGGTCCTAGATCACTCCAAGATAGTTTTTGTTCCTGAAACGAATGATGATATGCGCAAACTTATATTATAAGCTCTTCATGTGATCTATCCTGAGATTTCCAACTATAGGTCGTAGTGGGACCAGCATACAGTCAACATTGCATGAACATTTTATTGTAAAAAAAAATTGTTGTCAATCGCTCAAAAAAAAAAAAAAAAAAAACAAGGCACGTGTCGATTGTTCAAGAGAAATATTTAAATAAATGACGATAACAATACTTCGAATCACATCTATGATTTTGTTATCGGTGAGGAATCGTAAATTTACGCAAATGAGCCCGAAAGTAAAAAGCAGTCGACCACATGTGTGTTTCAAGATGAGCCGAATCAATTAAAAATTGTTCGACTACGAAGTATTTCCAAGTAAATTGTTGCCTGTTCTCCTTTTAAACTTAACATGTTGCAACCTTATCACTAGAACAACGCAAAACCGTAAGTTCTGAGTATTAAGCAATCATTTGTTTGCCAGTTGTCTTTCAAAAAATCAGGAAAAAAAGATGGTTAACTTCCTATTATGAGAATAAATTGGATGCATCACATACAAATATGAGATTGGCCTGTGCGTGAGATTTTGAAAAATGAAATACAGAATTTAAATCCACATTTGGCTAAAAGCTTTATTCAACAATATCCGAAGGCGTTAAATAAAAATGAGCAATATTTTCTTAGGTGATTACTGTTATATTTCGGAATAAAAAAAAACCAAAACCAATAATAGTCATGGAAAATTGTCTTATGGTTTTCAAAATATTCTTTATTCTATTTTTATCTATTTATTAACCACTTTTGCCACTTTGATTGAGTTATCTCCAAAACATGCAATCCGAACGCATCAACAACCTCTTCAGGTGTCGAAAAATATTGATCTATCAGTTTACTTTTTCCGTACGGGAACAAAAAGAAGTCATGCGGTGCCAAGTCAGGTCTATACGGTGGATGCCTCATCAAATCGATGTTTCGAGTGCTAAAAAATGCAGTTGTTTTAGTCGATGTGTGAGAGTTCGCATTGTCCTAGTGAAGAATGATCCGTCTTCGGCGGTTGATTTCCCCGTTTCTTGAAAGACAGCTGGAAAATTAATGGCTGTGTATGACTCAGAATTTACTATGCTGCTGGACGACGAATTTACTATGCTGCGCCATGTCCAGCTCTCCAACTTAAAAAAATATATATATTGCAGGTTCTTAGCATTAGGCCCACTGTTGAGCAGTGTACTCGAAGCAGCTAGAGATTTTTTTAAAGCGAATACTGGATTTTGAAATATATGTTTTGTTATTGCACAGTCTGGATTTCTGTGGGACAAAGTTAGCGAATAAACCTTTTTAAGAAAAATATATAAAATAAAATTAAATGTGCTTTTGTAATATTTCCTATTTCACAGAATTATATACCTTTAATTACTAGAGATATCTTCAGTAACAGAAGGGCTGTATTGAAATAAAAAATTTATGTAGTTTGAAAAATACCACGTTTTTTTATAGCTGCTTTCTGTTTGTCAGATCCTGCCTTCAGCAGAACATAACTTGCACATTAGATAAAAATTTTCTATTTATTAATGAGCTGAAGCAGGATAAGACTCTTTCTATGAGTCTATGATCGTTTTTCTTGGGGCAACCTTATTGAAAGCAAATATATCTAAACTATTTTGAAAACAGAGATATTTACGGTAAAACCTGATTTTTCTTTGAAATTTAGTATTAGCTAAACATATTTTCGATGAGTTATTGGAGTAACAGAAGACTGTTTTGAAACAAAAATTGAACAAAAATTGTTTTTCAAAAATCTTGCGTTGAACCTTTTTGTTATCATATATTGTATTTTCTATGAATTTATGGTAGGCCGATAAACCTTGACTTGATTTATTTACGTTTACGACACGTTTTACGATACTTAGGAGATGGCCTTACCAAACCAGCGAAGGAGAGTCAGCATAACGATGAAGAGCAAGTACTCAAAAACTATTTTTATTTATTATTTTATTTATTTTATTATGAGTCAAGAGTTGCAGTGTGAGCAGATATTTTCAGTTAACGGAAGAGACCGTAAAATGGTTATGGAACAAATAGCTTAAACGACTGCTTCAAGGAATCACTATTTTCCATGAAGAACAAAAGCAAGCTTATGTTGATAGCATAGATTTGACTATTTCACGCTACAGAAAAAATATCCTGTCTGCGGTAAAACAAGTTAACAGCCAGGAGCCATTACGCAGATTAAATTTATAATATCTACTGGTATTAAAAAGAAAATTCACCAGACAATACCAATATGTATGTTATGTATGTGTTCCAACATACGGCACCGCTTGAAAAATTTTTTTTTCATAACTCAAAAACAATAAAAAAAATTTTTTTTATTTTTCCCCACCTTAAAATGGTGAATATACAAAGCAGCGCTGAAACCTCTAACACCGTCGATAGTTGAAAGAAAATGTGTTATTGTGATCTGGATTGCTGTGTGACGACCGATGATGCGTGCCACAATGTTCGCGATGGAGTTTGTTTGACATAAATGCGCGAACATTAATTGCACAATAAATCAATCGAAACGCATTCAAAATGCCAAAGCATGTGAAGGAATGTCAATGTGTGGCCATCCTTGAAAAGCACTTGAGCTTAGCGAGAATGCTTAACATAGACAATACACAATGCAGTGGAAACCGAGCCTTGTGTGCTTGGTAGCGAACTATTATTTTTTGAGATAAAAGCATATCAGTTCGGGTTTTCAAGGCAAATCTGTTTGATACTACGTAGGTAAAAATTTTATTATTGCCATTTATGTGAAGCAAAAATTCAACAGGCATAAATGAACTAGTATTTAAATGGTATGAAGCTGATGCATAATCAGATAATTGATATTTTGTACACCAGTTGTATGGTAAAATGATGAAGCTTGACAGTATGAACTCCTCAAACTAGTAACATTCTAGTTCACAGCTGATCACTTTCCTCGCAGAATAACTGTACACGAGTATATATCCTTCAGGGAGAATTACTAGTTGTTTACTAGAATCCAATTAGAGTACACTTTTGCACTAACTTGTCCATCTTCCACACATTTCTCATGTAAGCAACTGGTAGTTTTAACATGGCGATGACCTACGAACTGTCATATGTGTGTTGATTTCAGCTCTGGCGTACCAAAAATAACAATAACATACGAATGGTGTGGTGGTGAAAATTATTGCCGTTAGTGATGAACTACTACACAAACAACGAACTGGTATGATCGCATCTATTTCATACTAGTATTTAACCAGAATTTTTGCATACCACCTTTTCACTGCAGGGTAGTAGCCCAGTAAGCGTTTGCTTGTAAAAATTGCACCAACGACGGCATGTCTTCGCACCGTTGAACGAAAAGTTCAAGAAAAATCCCATCTGTCTCTGTCAACGTGCATTCAGTAGAGGTGGGTGAGGTGTGTGATTTCAAGACAAACACATTTGCACAAACGGCACACAAATATATGTACAAATTTGCTTATAAGCTTGACGAAAGAATAGTGAGCAATAATATTCACCACATATTTGAGCGGCAGCAAGATTTTTCCCTTTTTCATATACAATTTTTATTCTGCTGCCTTTAATATTTTAAATTGTGGCTGTGTTGTGGCGTGTGTACTCATTCGAGTTCCGGATTCTCAGTGCGTGATTGTCATTTCATCAAATACCATCAATGCCAACGCCAGAGCGATTATTTTCGCTTGTGCTCTTTGTCGATGGTGTTTTTCCGTTGCTTTGGCACACGATTTGGCTTTTGTTACTCAGATGTGTGTATATGTGTGTGTAAGCGCGTTGCACCTCGACAGCAATGACAAATCGCATTCTCCGTTAAGTCTGTGTACACAAATTTTCGCACTAAAAGCGTTGTGTACTTTGGACTTTGTTCTTCTACAGACACACACGACCACACACACAAACACAGTAAAAAATTTCAGTTGCACCCGAATTATAAATGCCCTGCAGTGAAAAGATAGACTAGTATGCAAAAGTGCTAATAAAATACTAGTATGAAATATGTTCAAATAATACCACTTCGTTATTTGTATAGTAATTCACCACGAACGGGAGTAATAATAATTTTAACCACCACGCCATTCGTATATTGTTGTTATTTTCAGTGCGTTGTTGGTGAATATCATTTCCTAATAAGCTCTGTTGAAGTGCGAAGTATGTCGTGGCTCTTCAAATCATCACTATAGCCCAGTGGTTGGAGGTTTACGGTTCGAATCTCGCTACAGGCAAACTCATTTTAGTTTTAAGTTTTATTTTTGGTGAATTAGAAATTCAACACATACTTATATATATATATGGCAGTTCGTAGAGCAATGACATCTTCAAAAACTGGTTGCTTACATGAGAAGTGTGTGGAAGATGGACAAGTTAGTGCAAAAGTGCACTCCAATTGGATTCTGGTAAGCAACTAGTAATTTTCCCTGAAGGGTATATACTCGTGTACAGTTATTCTGCGAGGAAAGTGATCAGCTGTGAATTAGAATGTTACTAGTTTGAGGAATTCATACTGTCAACCTTCATAATTTTACCATAAAACTGGTATACAAAATATCAATTTTCTGATAATGAATCAGCTTCGTACCATTTAAATACTAGTTCTGGAAGAAAAATGAACAAGTTGGTGCAAAAACGCAAACTAGTTGTGTTCTAGTTAACAACTAGTGGCTGCACATATGCAAAAAGAAGAATCAGCCTTAACATATAGATACATGCAAATGAATTTATGTGCTCAAAAAAAAAAAAAGGAAAAAAAAAATTTATTTGTTCCTGGCTTTTGGTTACATACGCCTAGTGGACTCTCTTGCATTGTGCGCTAGGTAACAGAAATCATCGTATTGATCGAATATAAAGTCATTAAGTTTCACACTAGTAAGTTTCCTGGCAAAAAATATTTTACTCAAATAAATTTGGGAAAACTTCTAGTACGAGGCTGGATGGATAAATCGGTGACTTTTTGATTAAAATATATGTTGCTTCGACAAGTAAGCATTTTATCTGGAGAATATGCTAGTTGTGGATGGGCGATTCGTATTCCAATTTATGATTTTTTCTTCATGGTGACTACACACATGTGCACCCGTGAATTGCCCTGATAGAATGGCACTGCTTTTTTCGCCAAATGCGGTCGTTTCGGCTTAAAATCAATATCGAATCTGTTCAAAAGTTCTGAGTAACACTCTTAATTTACCCTTTGGATAGTAACCGATGAGAATGCCTCCTCGTACATCGCAAAAAACTTGGGGCATGACCTTGTTGGCTGATAGACCCACCCTGGCTTTCTTTGGTGCACGTTCACCCGGATATATCTACTGAATTGGTTATTCGTTGGGTTCTGATGTGGTGTGTTTCTCAGTTGAGATGCCTACAGCTTCAGCCATCTCACTCAATTTTATCCTCCAAATTTCCAATAACTTTCCATGTGTTTTTTAGACGATTTTTGGCGTGACGACCAATCTTTTTTTGGCGATCTGAACGTTTGGTGTCACTTATACTGGTACGACCACAACGGAACTCGGTAAACTCCTAACCATTGAAATTGATGGTCAGAGTACTCGTAGTTTCGGTGATGGTTCTTTACGTAAAAAGTAATGATTAAACGCACGAAATACACTTCATTTCAATTTCGTTAAAATTTCAGTTTGATTTCAATGGCTGTCAAATACAAACGAAATGCTGCAGCTAGTCCAAATTTCACAGCAGTCTACTAATTGATAACAGTGAAATGTTCACAGTAGCTGCGTGGAAAATTTAAAAATATACTGGCTTATCAAATAGTATTCGTACCTTAGAATTATTCTGAAGCAGTGTAGAGGAGAGGGTAGAGCGCCACTAGATGATAGGTACAAAATTGAGTCTTACTCACGTGGAGCCTCATTCATTGGTGGTGGTAACCAAGCCAATCGTACTCTATGGTGCTTTAATGTGGTGGATTCCAGCCAGCAAAATCTCGTGAGCGAAACCATTAGAGCAAATACAGTGGTTCCCTGTACACTATATAAGGAGAACACTAATAACTTACCAAAGACTAGACACTCGAGAGGTTACTCAACCAATTGATGAGGCGGTGGAAAGCGATCCGTTGTGAGATTGACAGTATTAGATGGACTAAGTAGACCATATAGCCTTACGATTTACCCGGGAAGAAGTTTTAAAATCACATTAAATGAAGTTGGATAGAGCAGGAACATGCGACCCGCCTTCGGAACTTACAACAATTCCACGAACGGATATAAAATGAGGTATACGCCTGCATTCATTGCACAGAGCTAGATCTCAGGCAATTTCTTACACATCAAAACGTTTGCAGCACTTTTCCCAAGCGGTAATTAAAGTCAGCACAGAAGGAAACCACATGTACAGCAGATACTTTGATAGCCATGCGGTAATTAAAGCAATAATCTCAATTCATTTTACTTCAGGAAAAAGTATACTTGGAGAGGGAGAGGCAGTAAATAAAATGGCTGTGGAGAAGGACCTGCATATTTGTTGAGTTGTAGGTTACGAAGTTATTTTGCGGAACGAAATAGTTTATGAGTTTATCAAAAATGCTGTTCTGAGAGCTAGAAGATGAATCGGGGTGATGAGAGAAGAGTTTTAATGGCCTGTCAGAATGTCATGATCATGTGCAATGACACTAAAGGAAGGCATACACATTTTTTTCTAAGTGCCGGGCCAAAGCTAAAGATCTATCGACCGCAGATTCGCCAACCAGTAATCAATTGACTATCCAGAACTAACTTTATCCTACTTAGAAATACTTCTTTTTTGTTCTATCCAGTTACAACTGAAGTGGTGGATTTTCATGTGCTTTGAATTTTTTGTTCTAACTACAAAAATAGTTTTCTCCTGGTAGTTGATATAAGGTTTTCTGGTATCCCCGCAAAAAGATATATAAACATATAATCTGGACTTAGCCAACTCGTCAGCTCATCGCATTATCCTGCAAAAGAGATTAACTTCTCTTTGAAATTGAATATTTTACCGGCGCTTATTTTTTGCAGACACCAAAGCTAGTCGCTTGGCTATCAAATTGGCGCTTTCTGTAACCTTCCTCCCTTTAAAGGCTGTGCAGACATTTTCAACGCCTTGTAGAAGCTAATTGAGTTTGACAGTTGAGAAGAGAGCGAAGAATTAAGGACTGCATCCAGCCATGCACCACTTACGGCACCTCTACCCGGAATATCCTTGAATAATTCTCAAATTTCCGATGAGAATTTTCACATACAATTTAATATAAATATCAATGCCCACATATTTCGGAGATGAGAAAATTATTTTATAGATTAATAATGTTGAAAATTTGGAAAAAAATATATCTGAAACTCATAAAAGAAAATTCTTCAATGCTAAGAATACGACACTGAACTGGAATTCCATCTTTGATGTGATCTCTCAAGCCATCAAAGCTTAACTCGCCTAAGTGAGCCTTAAATAAACGCTCAAAACGACGAGTGGAGCCGTGCACTTACGCTAATGCATAGATGTTTTCATTTTCAACTATTCAAGCAAAACGGATGCCAATACTATGCTATTTTCCAAAACAAAATAATAATGAAACGGAAAAAATGGACTTTAATGCACAACCGCCAGGCAATTGGCTGAGAAGCTGAGAGTCACGTTCAACTGACCATTTACTTTGCTGGCGAGTTATTTAGCTTTGGTTATTGCTCAGGATGCACTAGCCAATAGTTATACACACACACACACACACACTCATATAAGCAAAATCACACGTAAGCACACACATGTTAGCTGCTGTTTTTTGTACTTTTTATTGCTTTTGTTGTTGCTGGCTGCTACTGTAATACTCTTGGCGGCGCTGCTTTGAGTGTCGTTTGCATTGCAAAGTAAGCTCAAAAGTGCTTACATTTTTCTGGCAGGAAATGCATACTACTTCCGGCCTTTTATGCGATATTCCGTAAAAGCAAAAAAAAAAAACAATAAACACAAAAATGTATAAAGTCCGTAGTTTGTAGTGTACAACTGCAGCTACGCGCCGCTGACCACTCACTTCTGTCCGTCCATTCACCACTCACTGACATTTGAAATTCATTTACTTCGCTTTTCAAAATATTTTCTTGCTCTATTTGTGTTTCTATTTGTTTTCTTTCCTTCCCTCTTCTTTAGTTTCATTTGGCGTAACATTTTTGCCATTTTTATGCTAGAAAAATATTCAATATACTCGCATGTATACGTAAGTGGTTTTTTTTGAATGTGTGTGTGTGTACTTGCATGTGTCGTGCACTTGTCATGTGAAATGTTGCATTGAAAAACTAAAAACCCGAATGGAACTAAGCCATAAAAAATATATGACAAAAAATTTCTTCTTCTTGTCAACATTTTCGGAACACGTGTACGCATATATTTGAGAGCAAAGTGATGAGTTCTGAAAAAATTAAAACATATATTTATTCACAATTCATCACTTTGTTCGTTTATTATCTTGGATATTAAAATTTACTCCATAACCAACTTAATTTAATAAAAATTAATATTTCTATTGAAAGATCTTCGGATTTTGCATATTTTTGGAACTGAGTAAAGGGTAAGTCACATTTTGGTGGACCCAACACACATAACAGGTCAATTGAAAGTCCCCGGCCTACCATAGTGAAACACATTTTTTTTTGGCAAAACTCAATTTTCTATTCAACGTAGTTCCCTCCAAGGGTGGCACGCTGATTTAAACGACCCTCCAACTTTTCAATACCAATTTTATAGTAGGATTTGTCCTTTCGAGCATTCTTTTGAGATCTGACAACAGGAAATAGTCACTGGGGGCCAGATGTGGAGAATACGGTGGATGCGGAAGCAATTAGAAGCCAAGTTCATGGTTTTTTGCCATCGTTTTCACTGACTTGTGGCATGGTGCTTTATCTTGGCGAAACAGCACTTCCGTTTACATCAAATTCGGCCGTTTTTCAGCGATTTCGTACTTCAAACGGTCCTATAATGCCTTGCGATAGTCGCTGTTCTTGTTCCTTCCTTTTCAAGGTAATCCCCGAAAATTATTCCTTGCCAGTCGTCTGCTGCGTTTTTCCACGTTTTAGAGGGGGTTCATCGTGTGCAATCCCCGTGCATGACTGTCGATTGGGCTTCGGAGTAAAATAATGGAGCCATGTTTCATCCATTGTCACATATCCACGCAAAAATTCGAACATCTCCAAACACTGCTCCGAATCATCAACTCGTCGTTGTTTTTGGTTAAAAGTGAGCTCGCGAGACACTCATTTTGCACAGATTTTTTTTATATACAAATATACACATGTTCAGGTGATATCTCTAGAGTGTCTGATATTTCGTTCAAATTCAATTTACGGTCATTCAAAATCATTTTGTGGATTTTTTTGATGTTTTCGTCGGTAACAACCTCTTTTTGGACGTCAACTGCGTTCACCGTCTTCGGTGCTCATTTCACCACTTCTAAACTTAGCATACCAATCCTTGATGGTTGACTATCCTAGGGCAGTTCCCAGAAACTCATTATCAATTTTGCTTCAACTGTAATTTTTCCCTTCAAAATCCAATATTTTATCAACTCGCTAAATTCCTTTTTATTACAATAATCAAATTTTCTTCACTCAAAATTCTATGAATCAAAAACGAATGATTCGGAGCAGGTCAAATTTATATACTAGTCTTTTGAAGGTCGAAGCTAACTAAAAGTCATTAATTAATTTATTCCAGTAGCGCCATCTATGTGCCAGACTGGGGTCTTTCCAATTGATCTGTCACGTATGTGTGACGACCGCAGTAGTCGTGTGCTTCAAATTAATTAATGTGCATGCTATCATGAAGGAATATCATAAAAATTATTAAACAAAAATATCTAATCGCTTATGACAACTCTTTCGAACATATTTCTTCAAAAAAAAAATATATATATATATAAAAGGTGCCTCAGAAAAGTCCATCAGACATTCGTAGAGAGCTTATAACAAACCGTAGGTTTCTCTTCCTTCGCGTAGGCACCGCTTACGCGATTATAGTCGCATCAACAATAACGCGCCTCTCGTTTCTTCTCTTCGCTGTTTGAGGCCAGTTGAAAATACCAAGTGCGACCGGGTCGCTCTCCATTTGATCTTTCCAACGGAGTGGAGGTCTTTCTCTTCCTCTGCTTCCGCCAGCGGGTACTCCATCGAATACTTTCAAAGCTGGAGCGCTTTCATCCATTCGGGCGACATGACCTAGCCAGCGCGGCCGCTATCTCTTAATTCGCTGTACTATGTCAATGTCGTCGTTTAACTCGTACAGCTCACCGTTCCATCGGCTGCGTAATTCGCCATTGCTAACACGCAAAGGACCATAGGTAGATCTTTCGCAAAACTTTCCTTTCGAAAACTCCTAAAGTCGACTCATCGGAATTCGTCATCGTCCATTCTTCAGCACCGTATGCTACGACGGGAATGATGAGCGACTTGTATAGTTTGGTTTTGGTTCGTCGAGAGAGGACTTTACTTTTCAATTGCTTACACAGTCCAAAGTAGCACCTGTTGGCAAGAGTGATTCTGCATTGGATTTCAATGCTGACATTGTTGGTGTTGTTAATGCTGGTTCCCAGAAAGATGATATTATCTACGACTTCGAAGTTATGAATTCCAGAAGTGACGACATGGGAGCCAAGTCGCGAATGCGACGACTTTTTATTTGATGACAGAGGATATTTTATCTTGCCCTCGTTCACTGCCAGATCCATGCGCTTCGCTTCTTTGTCTAACCTGGAGAAAGCAGAACTTTCGGTACGGTTATTATGGGCAATGATATCAATATCATCAGCAAATTCACTGTGAACTAGGCTCTTTTAGAAAAAATGGACTTTAACCTATTGCCATCAAAGGGATCTGATGCTGCTTAGGCGCCAATCACAAACCGCTTAAGAAAGCATGGATGGGTAGACGCAAACAGATCAGATAATTAGATATCTGGGGTCAGTTTACATAGTCGTATGAGTTTTGCAGGGATATTAAATTCAGATATAGCGGCGTAGGGTCAGTTACATATCGTGCTGTCGAACACTGCTTTAAAAAAATCGATGAAAAGGTGGTGTCAATATCGATTTTTATTTCTCGTATCTTCTTCAAATTTGACTCAGAGTGAATATCTGGTCAATAGTGGACTTTCCAGGTCTAAAACCACACTGATAAGACCGTGGAGTCTCTCTTTTTTCGGATTGTGCAGAGCGCACTTAGATATATTCGTCGGGCATGCTTTCGTTCGACCATATGCTGTAAAAAAGCTGATACATGAACATTGACAGTACTTTGCCGCCGTATTTGAATAGCTCGACCGCTGAGCCATCGACTCCCGCCGCTTTGTTATTTTTTAAGCGGGCAATCGCTTTTCGAACTTCATTATTGTCGGGTGATGGAATGTCTATACCATTGTCGTCGATTGGGGTTTTGGGTGCGCCGTCTTTGGGTTTTTCATTTTCACGGCCAGCCAGATTACCTTCTTTGTTACCAAAGGAGTATTCTCCGGTCCTGAGAGATGTTAATGAGTGCTCTCGAGAGCATGTGTGTAAGCCGAGTAGCAAACTTACTGTCTGTCAGCTGTGCTAAAGTCGATATTTGATTCTCGGAACGTACGCACGAACGTAGGACACTGGATACAGGTATTCCGCCTTTTACAGCATGATTGATTTGGTTGCGTGTTTTCCGATCAAAATTTATGATTTTTCGTGTGCTGGAATCGTTTACTACAAATAACCACATTTCGGGCTGTCAAAAAGCATCTCAAAGCATGAATGGTATTCCTCTAAATAAACATTGACACCGACAATTTTCGAAATCAGAGTATGTCATATAGGCGCCTGCAGCTAAGAGAATCAAATGTAATCCTTAAATGTAATACAATAATTTTGAAATGTACGTGGAGAGTATAAATGCAGCACTTCTTCCTTGTTTTATATATTTCTTTAGTCAAAATTTGGACCTATGGTCCTCCGCCTGGTATCACGCACCGCTATACACTAAATTCAAAATTTTTATTTTTTTGTTTTTACAATTATTTTCACCTATGCATTTTTTAAACAGAAATACTGAATAATTTTTTTTTTTTTTTTTTTTTGAGCAATTTTCTTTTAAACCGCTCGAATTTCTGCAATTGCATGCCATCACGCCAGACCTAATACAGAGCAGAAAGTTGCTTTCCACTTCCAACATGCTGAAATATTCGCTATAATATAATTTTAAATTCACTTTCAGCATATTTCTGAAATAACCGCAAATTGTTCAAAGTTAAAAACAAACAAAAAATGAAAAAAAAGGGAAAAAATGGAAAAAGAAATTTAAAAAAATATTCAAAAAGAAGTAACAAAAATCCAAAGCTTTTATCTTCACGATAATATTACTCGATTCGTGCTTAACTTTTCAGCCTTTCATATTGTGGTAAATTTTCGGTCAATATACAATACATACATACATATTTGGCATGAAGAATTGTGTCTAGCTGGCGCTTGAGCCAAAAGAAAAGAGGGAAAATCGAAAAAAAAGTTGTTGTGCGATAGACAGCTAAACTGAGCTGCATTAAGTGCCTACAACTGAATATGAAAGTAAGTACAAATGTAAAGTATGCGCCTAAAGTGTGTGCATATATATTTCTTTACCAAGTATGTGTGTGTGTATATGTGTTAGTGTTCGCTGTAAGCTTGCATTGTATCTACGTAGAAGCATATTTCGCCTGCAGTGGCTTTTAAGTTTATTAAAAAGCAGAGCAAACCACCACAATTACGCTTGCCGAAAATTCAATGATGAAGATAGTGAGAAAGGGAGAGCGAGAGAGAGAGAGCGATAGTGAGAGACGAAGTGCTGGCAGGGGAGACAAGAAAAGGTAGGAAGGTAAGAAAACACAGATAGCAGAGTAGGCAACGAAAGAGGCTGCCGACAAGCCGAGTAAGCCAGCTCTACTTTGACTTTAGATATGTATGTTTGTATGTATGTTTGTAGGTATGTGCGTGGCAAGGCTATTGTGCCGATGACAGCGGCATCAATCGGGAATTTATGTATGTTTGCAATGACTTTATGCCAACTTGCACACCATTCTCATGCGCTGGTATTTAAAAAAAAAATTTTTTTCTTATTTTTATTTTAATTTTTTTTTTTTTTTTTACACTTTACAAGGTTTTTGTTAACAATTTTGCTGAATTTTTACTTTTCCATTGTTTCCTTAATAAATTTTTCGTTTCAATGTCTTGTTTTCAATACTTTTTGCTGTTAAAATTTGTTGCAATTGCAAAGCCATAAGTTGTTGTTACTATTGTAGTGATAAAGCATATACAAACAGACGTTTGTACATATATACATATATATAGATACATATATCAAGTAATGTTTCTTGTAGTTCTAGAGCTGCCGAAATTTCTTATATTTTTTCATTTTTTTTTTATAATTTTTTTTTTAACTTTTCGTGTGAAGGGTTGCATGTGAAAAATCACAGAGCAACCGAGCATTGCCACTATCGAGTGAAAGAAGTTTCATAAAAAAAAAACAACAACTTGTCGAAAAAGAGGTTTTCAAAAATGTTGCCAAAACTTGGTGAAAACTACTTGTGCGCTCAGCAATTGCATTTCACTGCAAGCAAGTGCTGAGAATATAGAGGGAAAATAGAGAAAGAGAAAGGGTTGAGCGGTAAAGACAGTAGCGAAGCGGAAGTGTGTAAAACTTTCTTAAACTGCTTAAGGAAGTTTTCGCGGCACAAAAGTATAGTCAAACAAGCAAGTTGCATTCATTCGCTGCCACAAAACCAATATATGATTGTTCGATGGTCGTATTCTGTGGCTCAAATATACATATGCTTCAATACATACTACGAGTATAAGAATGTTCAAATGCTAAATGTGTGGGCTCTTTAGGAAAATAATAGCTGTGCTCTGTAGGCAAAATATTGATTTGAAGGGTCCGGTAACAGCCAAAGTGTTCACAAATTGGGAATTTTCCCACAGGCAAGAAATAATCTTGCTGTAGCTAACAAAAGATCCAAGACATGAAATAGAAAATAGAATAGAATATCGAAACGGGCAGAGAGAGAGAGAGGGAGTTAAAAAGGGCAAGAGAGTGCGTGTGTGTGAGAGCAAGCGGTAAAGAATGAGAGAGAGGAAGAAATAAGAGGGAGTGAGAGAGAAATAGAGCATAAAAAGTTCACAACAATCCGTTGCATAGCCTCAGTCTCATAAAGTGTAATCAAAAAAATATATATTTATTTATTTAATCGCCTTCATTGAGGTTGCCCCTTTCAAAATAATCCGCATTAGAGGTTGTGCACTTGCGTCAGTACTTCTTCCAAGCCCCGAAACATTTCTCAACCCCGATCTGTGAGATTGCCTTTAGTCAATCGACCGGGACAAAACGTGAAATTATCTGCTTACGGAAGTGTGCTCTCAATAAATCCATTGACTGGTGCGATGTGTGGGAAGGGGCGTCTTCTTGTTGAAACCAAATGCCGCGGAGATCGCGAGCCTCAATTTTAGGCATCAAACAGTCGGTTATCATGGCGCGAAAATGGTCGTCATGACGGTTACGTTCTCACCGGCATCATTTTTGAAGAAATATGGACCGATGATTCCACGGGCCCACTAACCATACCAAACCCCAAACCGTTGTTTTTCTCGATGAACTGACAGCTCTTGAATCTCCTCAGGTCCCTCTTTGTCCCAAATGCGGCAATTTCACTTGCTTACATACCCATTGCGTCAGAAATGGGCCTCATTGCTGAAAAAATTTGGCTCAGAAACGTCGGATCTTCTTGGAACTTTTCAAGAGCCCATAGAGTGAAGCGATGTTACGTGGGAAGGTCAAGTGGCTTCAGTTCTTGCACAAGCTTTACTTTTACGCTTTCAATTTAAGGTCTCGACGTAAAATGTGCCAAATTGTTCCATACGTCAGTCGGAGTTGCTGCTAATGACGCCGAATCGACTCTCCACGGCCTTCGTGTATACTCACAGCTACCGAACCTATATTTTCTTCACTGCGTACTGAACGTAGTCTATTCGGTCGAATATTATCCAATAATGTCTCAAGATGGGACATGGTGTTGCGAATAGTATGCTCAGTAGGCCGATTATATTGATCATAAGTGGGGCGAAGCACGCGAAACACATTTTTTCATACAGAACGGGAATTTTCGTAATAAAGTTAAATGATTTGTAAACGTTGTTCAGACGTAAGTTTTTCCATGATGCAATGTCAAACAATACTGAACAAGAATAACATGACAGCGTGAACTGTCTAAAAATGGCTATTGAAAAAAGGCCTCTACTTTTATCACTCTTTATCAGCTTTACGCTTTTTATGCCTTCTTTGTCTGTAAAACGATGGCCTATTATGATTATTTGTTTTTTGGAAATCTAAATCAGACTACCTCACGCAAACGGTGTTGAACTCGTAGGTAGTATTCTTTGATTGACCATTTGACCTGTTCGCAGACACTCATGATGCTCTATAACATTAAAATCGAAGAACACGGTGAGTATAATCTTCACATTTAATCGTGTTTGATCTTTTTACTATTTCGGTTAGCCAGAATGGCTCCACAGCGACGAATAATCCATAGTTCGAGCGTCATATCCGTAAACCAATCCTTTGTCAGCTGCTTCTATATATTTTATCGTCGTTGAAATTTTGCTGCCATTAGTTTCACACCCAAAACATTAGGAAAACATATCACACAATGATCCAGTCAACATATCGACATCAGCAGCGATTTTTCTAATTGTGATGCAGCCATCGCTCATACCAATTTCTTACATTTTCTCCACGTTTCCATCGGTAGTAGATGTGCAGGCCATCATATTGAACGGTGAAGATGCTATTATTCGAAACGCTTTTTCTACTCGTAAACGCTTGAATCATTCATAGCTGACATACCATAAGAAAGCAGATGAAAGCATACTCAGGGCATGCTTACCAAACAAACATAATAAAAAATGTGTGACAATCGGATTATTCTAGGCTGCGAAATATAAAAACTTGTTGTTATTTTTGGAACACACCTCGTAGATTGTATGCCTGAAAGTGATTTAGGCAATATTGTGTCTAGGAATGAAAATCAGCTGGAACAGGGTCAGTGTTCAGTAAAACTCTGTGACGTGAGTAACCTATAGTGTCGGAAGGTTAACTGAGTCACATCACGTGAACGTTTCGAAGTTGTTGATATTGCCGAAAACAACAGGGTCTTACGGCGAAAGCTAAAGAGGAAGTTATTAAAAGGAACTCAATCCTCCAATAAATTCAGAATTTCACGATAAGAGAGGAGGAGAAAGAGTACTCAAATTAAAATCTGGAGGTCACCAGGGCTCATTTGCTTATATATTTGAAAGTAAAGGGTGATCCAAGTAGGGCTAATTTTTTCAATAGCCTTTTTTGACAGATCATGCGTGAGTCGTGTCAAACTGTCATGTTATTTTTCTTCAATATTATTTGGCATTTCATCATGGCAAACTTTCGCTTGATCAAACAACTTCATTACGAAATTCACGTTCTGTAAAGAATGGGCTCTTGAAAAGTTCGAAGAAGGTCCGACGTTGTCGAACCAGACCATTTCACGTTTCTGGTCGGTCGATTGGCCACCAACATCGTGTGATATCACACCGTTCGACCTTTCCTGTAGGAATATGTAAAGTCTTAAGCCTATGAGGACAATCCCGCTTTGATTCAGGCCTTAGAGCAAAACATAACGCGTGTCATTCGCCAGTTACCAGTCGAAATTCTCGAACGAGTCATCGAAAATTAGACTCAACGGATAGACCATCTGAGGCGTAGCCGCGGCCAATATTTGAAAGAGATAATGTTAAAAAAATAAATTCCAAAGATTGTTCTTTCAAATGATAATAAATATTTCCCATTAAATTTGAAGTTTCTGCGTTTTTTTTTTTCTTTAAAAAATTAGAGCACCTTGAAATGGATCACCCGTTATATATAATTTGCAGTATATGGCCGAGAATTTTTTTTTTATTTTGAAATATCGATATTTAAAAAAGACGTCATCTGTGTGTAAAATAACTTTTGGTTTTCTAAACCCAAATTTTCTCTATAAGCCACAAAATGGGGTTCACATATCTAAGGAAACATAACTCACAGCCATGCATTTTATATAGAAACCCAAATAACTGTAGCAACTTCTAGCTAAACTTACTGTCGACCAATGCCGCCCCTGCCTGCCACAAGCAGTAGCCTCTCACGCAATGTTCACCACAAACATTGGCACTGGACCGTAGCGTGTTGACCAGCATTCAACACACACAATGAGATACAATTTCAATGCTTTTGAGCAAGACACAAAACTTTTTTATACAATTCCACACCACCGTACCCACACACACACATATTTTTTTAACTTACTTTTCCTACTTCTTATTGATTGCTTTCTTTTTCATTTTTCTTATATTTAATTTGGCTTTTTTTTTGAATTTTCGTAGGTTTTCTACGCCAATTTATTTTCGTGATTTACTAGTTACGCCGCCTGACGACATGTACAAGCATAGTAAAGTAACCAGAGCTATGTATGTGCCTCTCTCATGTATGCACTCAGGCATGTGTGTATGTGTGTGCGTATGTCCATTGGTCCATCTGTCATGTACTCTCTGGCGTTGCTTTTGCAACTTAAAAAAAAAAAATTGTTGTTGTTATTTTCGTATTTTCTTTTACCACTTTCTCACTTTCTTCGCTCACACGCTCAATTTTTCTATTCATAATAAGCCAAACACATTCACATTCCCAGCTGGTCTTCTTATTTTTTTGGGTAATATATAATAAAATTATTTGTATCAAATTGTGGCATCAATGCTCACGCACTCACGCACAATCACACTTGCACAAACACATCATCAATTCAATTCAATTCAATTCAATTTCATTCCATTCGAGCAGACAAAGTATTAGAAGTAATGCTCAAAGCCACAGAAATTCACAGGCACTCACATTTTGGCAAATTATTTTACCGAAGACACGCACATACTCTTATGTGCATACATATACGGGTATATGCAATATAAAGGGTGAACTTTTTCGTGGTTTCCTACACGACCTTGGAGGCCAATCGAAATGTTCTCAAAATCCATTGATTGATGTGCTGTGTGGAAAGTGGCGCCGTTTTGTTGAAAACAAATATCGTGGAGATCAAGAGCTTCAATTTCTAACATCAAATAGTCGGTTATAATGGTGCGGTAATGGTCGCCATTGACGGTTACCTTCTCACCGTCATAATTTTTGAAGAAATATAGACCGATGATTCCACCGGCGCAAAATCCACACCAAACCGTTGTTTTTCCTAGATGAAATGGCAGCTCTGCAATCTATTCAGGTTGCTCTTCGTGCCAAATGCGGCAATTTTGCATGTTTACATATCCATTGAACAAGAACAAAATTTGGCCCAAATACGTCGGATCTTCTTGGAACTTTTCAAAAGCCCATAGAACGAAGCGATGTCGCTTGGGAAGGTCGAGCGGCTTCAGTTCTTGCACAAGATATAAAGGGTGTTTTTTATAGAGGTATAGAACTTTAAGTTGCAATAAAACAACGATGGATTATTCGATTGACATTAATTTTATTTATCCGAAAGATAATCTTGTGGCATTACATTTTAAATATGATTTCTGGCATATGACCGCCACGGCTGGCGCGGATGTAGTCCAATCTGGACGTCCAATTTTTGAAGACTTTTTCCAACATTTGTGGCCGTATATCGGCAATAACACGTCGAATGTTGTCTTCAAAATGGTCAAGCGGTTGTGGCTTATTCGCATTGACCAATGACTTTACATAGCCCCACAGAAAGTAGTCTAGCGGTGTTAAATCACAACATCTTGGAGGCCAATTCACAGGTCCAAAACGTGAAATTGGGCGGTCACCAAACGTGTCTTTCAATAAATCTATTGTGGCCCGAGCTGTGTGACATGTTGCGCCGTCTTGTTGAAACCACATCTCCTGGACATCATGGTTATTCAATTCAGGAATGAAAATGTTAGTAATCATGGCTCTATACCGATCACCATTGACTGTAACGTTCTGGCCACCATCGTTTTTGAAAAAGTACGTACCAATGATTCCACCAGCCCATAAAGCGCACCAAACAGTCAGTTTTTCTGGATGTAGCGGTGTTTCAACATGTACTTGAGGATTACCTTCACTCCAAATGCGGCAGTTTTGTTTGTTGACGTAGCCATTCAACCAGAAGTGCGCTTCATCGCTAAACAAAATTCCCTTATGAAAATCGGGAACAACGGTAATCTCGTTTTGGGCCCATCCGACGAATCTACGCCTTACTTGATGATCGTGAGTCTATTCATGATGAATTGCCAAAACGAACTGGGAATAAATAACTTGACAGCTGTTAAATCGGTCGCCATCTTGAAAAGTAATGCAAACTTAAAGTTCTATACCTTTATAAAAAACACCCTTTATTTTGTACGGTTTCAGTTCAAGATCTCGACGTAAAATGGGCCAAGTCGTTGCATACGTCAGTCCGAGTTGCTGCGAACAGCGCCGAATCGACTCGGGTACACTCTCAGCTACGACCGCTATATTTTCTTCACTGCGTGCAGACGTTGTCTATTCGGTCGAATGTTATCCAATAATGAATGCTGGGTCTCAAGATGGGTGGTGGCTCGAAACACATTCTTTACAGAGCGTGAATATTCGTAATGAAGTTGAATGATTTGTAAACGTTTTCATGGCTAAAGTCTTTCCATAATGGAATTTCAAACAATACTGAACAAACGTAACATGATAGCTTGGCACGGATCACGGATCGCGTGATCTGTCAAAAAAAGGCTATTGAAAAAAGTACCTCTACTTGGATCACCCTTTACTATGAAATGCATGCTTATTCATATGTATATTATACATACTTATATTTATGTACATATGTATTCATATGGCCCACACATATTAAAGTATTTCACTGAAATATCCATTTTCTCACATTTATCACGAAGCCACTCAACCACTCGGCCACCACACACTGTCCATTGAGTGCGTCTTAAAGTCTCAATGATTTCACTGTTGAGTAGTATTCCATTGTGTGGCAAAAAAATACACAAATGATTTCATTTATGCTTGGAAAATTGAATTTGAAAGTTTTCTTATTTCTTCGCATAGCTTTTTCTCTAGCTCTGCACCAGGAATGAGTGTAAAAGTGTAGGAAAATATAGTTAATGCACTCAGAATGCAATATTATTTTTGGATATGAGATCCACCAATATTAAGTAGACATGAAACCATCACAAATACAATTAAATCTAGAGCTTAAACTCCTAAAAATGTGTAAGAAAGAGACAAAAAAACTTAACCTCCTCAAACCCCTTGAAGAGAAAACATACTAACAAAATATTATTTCACCGTTATCATAATATTTAGAAATCGAATTTTTTGCCTCTAAATTACATAATACAGTTATTGATTACATTATTTGCATATATATATAACAATCCTAAGCAACAACAACAAAGTTAAATAAAATTTAAGAAAACAAAACTAACGACGGTTAGAAATGAAAACAAAAGAGAACAACTAAACTGACGCTGATTTTGGTTATGATATTTGTTTGTTTGCTTAAATAAATGACATTAAAGTCAAAATAAACCAAGTTATGATGGAGATAAGGTGATTGAGTAAGGAAATATTAAACGATATGAATAAAAGAAGAACACAGGAAAGGCTCCGTAAACGAACTGCTGAGAATGTGAAAACAATGATTATTTGAACTTGTAAATAGTTTATAGCATAAATAACTTCATTACAATCAATTCAGCTAATTTTCATACATTTCAAGAACAAGTTTATTTAGCTATGTTCGCCTGTCTGTATGTTCCTTCTGGCTCTTGGAACGCAAACTGTTCCCATAGTTTTTGAGATTTTTGAGCGAAACTTAGTACTAGAGTGTATTTCTGACGGATTCGTTGAGATCGATTATAACGTAAAGCTCCTTAGAGGCGTCAAATATGAAATCCTTAACATGAATATTCTAATCAATCTGGACACTGAAAATCATCGTTATCAAAAGACTATAACCTATAGCTCCCATTTAACCGCTTCGATTTTTTTGGTAAAAAATCCGCCAATTTTCACATAAGAGCATGAAATTTATTTACACACGTTATGTCAAATATAGACTGATGTTGAACTTCGATTTTGCAATAAATTTGTATTTTCATAAAAAGTATAAAGACTCCGGTATAATTGAGTACCCCACAAATTTTTCTTGTTAAAACTAATTTACATTAGTTTTATTAATTTTACGTTCCTTTATTTTATTTTTATTTTATATAATATTATTAATTTATTTTTAATTTTTTCTTATTTTATAATTTTCTTTTTTACTTTTTTGTTTCATTTTATATTTTAGTATTTTATGTAATTATATAGTATTTTTACTTTCTATCAATTTGTACTTATTTAATTTTTTTAACAATGAGGGTTATCCATTTAATGGTTTCGAAATTGCTGGACTGTATTTTGACATCTGTCAAACTAAACTGCCAAACCAAAAACTTGTTTTGTTTTAGTTAAAGGTCAGGCAGTTATTAAAGTGAATCGCTTCATCGTCCAACTACTCAAGCAATTGCTAAAATTAAAAAAAAAAATATGAAGATGCTGGCACTGTTACAGATATTGTAAGGTCTTGTATGCTCGTTTCAACTTAAATATCACTGCGGTAAGTGAAAGTGTAGCCGAAGACCTCTCTATCCCTCAACATTCTCAATAGTTGGACTTTTGTACGGCAGATTATGGCATGAACTTGGACTTGCATCTTAATCCATATAAAGTTCAGCTACACAACCACTGAACCATCTGACCATTCACAACGCTGTAGTTACGTCGAGTGGTTGAACCAGAAGCACTGGACCGCGATTTTTCAAAAAAAAAAAAAAAAAATTCTTCAGAGTAAGCACATTTGTCGCTCTGACGACACGTTAAAAAAACCAAAATTTTCAAATTTGGAGCTCTAGGAATCCTCAAATAATTGAACAAAAAAAAAAAACTTAGTATGTGGTGAGCATTTCGGTCCATAGGTGCGATTACTTCTTTGAAGCGTGTTTAGGTCGCACGATAACTGACTTTTTTGGCCTGCAATTGAAGAACACGACTTGGACAATATGTGATTCCTACAATACGGTGCCTCATGCCACACAACACTAACGAATATGGCTTCATTGCGAGAAATATTTCCCGGCCGCGTAATCTCTCTCTCTCGTCTTTTCGATGTCAACTGGCCAGCTAGATCATCCGATTGCATACCGTCAAGTTTTGGCTAAGATAATGCTAAACATGTGCCAAAAAATTGGTCGAAAATTACTTCAAAAGGATCGAAGTTTGCAAAAATTCACGAGGCGGCCATTTGAATGATGTAGTGTTTCACCACGGTATAGTGTAAATAGGTTAGTGTAGGTCCGAACTTTATAATAATAAAAGAGGAAGGAAGGGGTTTTTATGTACTATATGCCATAGGAGTCATTTGCAGTAGTGTTTTCAGCTGACGTCCATTTGAAGCATTCAGCTTAGTGTCTTCTATACATAAAAGGTGATACAAGTAGAGGTACTATTTTCAATAGCCTTTCCTTGACAGATCACACGTGACTCGTGTCAAGCTGTCAAGCTGGCATTTCACCATGGAAAATCTTACGCCTGAACAACGGTTTCAAATCATTCAACTTCATTACGAAAATTTACGTTCTGTAAAGAATGTGTTTCGAGCCCTCCGCTCAACTTAGGGTCAACATAATCGGCCTACTGAGCGTACTATTCGCAACACCATCACCCACCTTGAGCCCTAGCGTTCATTAGTGGATAATATACGTCCCAATAGATCATATCCAGCAAGAAGTGAAGAAAATAAAGCGGTTGTAGCTGAGAGTGTACACGAAGACCGTGGAGACTCGATTCGGCGCTGTTCGCACTTTCAGCTATCAACTCGGACTAACGTATGGAACGACGTGGTGCATTTTACGTCGAGATCTTAAATTGAAAGCGTACAAAATACAGCTTGTGCAAGAATTGAAGCCGCTCGACCTTCTCAAGCGTCATTGTTTCGCTCAATAGGCTATTGAAAAGTTCAAAAAACATACGACGCTTTCGAGCTAAATTTTGTTCAGCGATGAGGCCCATTTCTGGCTCAATGGGTGTGTAAACAAGCAATCTGAAGAGATTCAAGAGCAGCCATTTCATCCAGAAAAAACAACGGTTTTGTGTGGTTTGGTTGCCGGTGGAATCATCGGTCCATATTTCTTCAAAATGATGTCGGTGAAAACGTAACCACAAATGACGACCGTTATTGCGCCATGATAATCGACTATTTAATGCATGAAATTGAAGCTCGTGATCTCCGCTACATTTGGTTTCAACACAACCGGCGCCGCTTCCCAGACATCGCATCAATCAATGCATTTATTGAGAGAACACTTCGGTGAGCAGGTAAGCACTTCGATGAGCAGTGGGAAATCACACCGTTACACTTTTTCCTGTGGAGATATGTTAAGTCTAAAGTCTATGCGGACAATCCTGCTTCAATTCAGTCCTTGGAGCAAAACATAACGAGTGTCATACACCAGTTACCAGTCAAAATGCTCGAAAGAGTCATCGAAAAGTGGACTCAAAGGCTGGACCATCTGAGACAAAGCCGCGGCCAACATTTGAAAGAGATATTCTTCAAAAAATAAATGCCAAAGAATGTTCCTTCAAATGATAATAAATATTCCTCATGAAATTTGAGTTTTTATGTGTTTTTTCTTCAAAAAGAGTTGGGAACCTCGAAATGAAGAATTTATATAGAGGTGAGGCTGACCTTTTTTTTTTGAAATCGTAGTTATTTCCATTTCATATAGATGAAAGTGGGTTTAATTCGAGGCTATGACTTTGCTTCAAGACATCTCCTTTTAATATATAATTCGTTTAATTAGTATTGGAGCTGTGCTTATGAGTCTATTTTTTTGCATGAAGTTTAGAATTACTTGTCACAAGCTCTTTCGCCTCAACATTTTGGGGATATTTTATAAATTTCTAGCACTTCTAGTGGTCATGAGTTGGTTTTTGGTTTGTTTTATTTTATTTCATTTAAAATTTTAAAATTTTCATTTATTTTTTTATGTTCTCCTTCTTTAAAAAGGAAATTTTATTTTATGTTTGAAACTTTTTGTGCAAAAAAAAAAAACATGAAACATTTAATAAACCATTTAATAAAAAAAAATCGTATTACAGAAATTTTACAAATATTGCACTTTCAATGGCTTGCCCTTCCGCTGCTGCTCAAGCGTTATCCTGTCTATGGCAGTAGAGTCAAACAGACAATTGAATATTAGCATGCCATCAAAACGTCATGTTATCAATAAGTAAAGTAATATACAGCAATAACAACAACACCAACTTGTGCCATACAAAACGGAAAATTATATTTACATTTTCATCCAACAACAACAATGTGCAGAAGGAAACTATGGTATACTGTGAAGCAAATTCAAGTAAAATGTTGCGTCAATTGCTCCGTCAGTCAGTTAGTTAGTCGACTTAGCTGGTGAGTCGGTTAGTCCGCCTGCCCAGTCACTCACTCAGCGAGTCAGTCTATCCGTCGCATGCTACGTTGTATATTGAAATTACATTGGGGAAATTGGAACTGAAATCGAAATGGGGGTAATGAAATTGCTGTCATGAAACAAACCCCAATGCGCTCTCAGTCAATCAAATGCTTCGCAGACCTATTTATTTGCAATAATCGTATATATATATATATATATTTGTGTGTGTGTGTGAATGTGTAGTGTTAAGTGCTGTTGAATGTATTTAAGTGGAAATGTATGTATATATATACATATTCATGTATAAGTATGTATTTATGGCGTTTGATAGGCAGATCGAAGTGAGTGGCGCGCAAGGCCACACCGGAAACGGAAACCGTACAAATGAATGAAAGCGGAAGCTAATATGAATGTGTAAGCCAAGTGAGGAGAGGTTGTAAAGAGCACCCTGTCATAATATATACAAAAACAAAAATAAAAATTGTAAAGGTCGAATGACACTTTGTTGCAGTTATCAATGCGAGCAGCATTCCCCCACACATCCTGCTAAGAGTTTGCTGCACAGCCAAATGTTAGGCCTCTTCTTACTTGACTCTTCGCCTCTCTATTCTTCCGTTTTCTTGCGGAATTTTCTATATATACATATTAGCAGATGCGAAACGGATATTCCTTCATTAAAAATGCACGCTTACTTGTGCTTGCAGCGAGCTGGCTTTAGCGACCCTTTCCATTTCCTTGCTATCCTTGCTTTCCTTACCGTACTTTAGTTTCATTCATTTGTTTGTTTATTTTTGCAGAATATTGTATTAGCCTGTGGCTATTGAATTGGAATTTAGTGCTCGATTCTGCTTAAGTCTTCACGCTCCGCCAGGTTTTGCCGAACCCAAATTTATTGGTATATAGGGTGTCGACTCAGTCAACTGTTAGAATTTTGACTGTAATTATTTTCTGGGAAGTGGTAGCTCATGAACAGTTGATACAACTAAACCTCTATAAAACAGAGAAGAAAACGCGAAGCTCAAAAGAATCTTCCTTTGCAGTTGAAAGATCTAAACAATTTTAAAATAATTCTTCAGCTAAGGGCTTATCGTCATGTGTCAGTAACGCCTCTATCAAATGTTGAAATTCTTTTTACAAAAATGTTTTCATATGCTTTATGTTTCACTCAAGCTCCTTTAATTATATTCTCCTTCATAATTCACCCTGTATTTCCCCTACATTTTCTCTCTCTCTCTATCTGAGGTATTGACCAAAGTAGCGACTGCTGAACTGGGTTCATCATATAGTTGTTAAATTGGTCTTCAATTGTCAAAGTGGTCTTCGGGTTTCAAAGGTAAGCTTGTTTCTCTCCCTCTCTCAACAGCCTCTTTCCACTTCTCATCCCTATTAAGCGCTTTCAATCCAAAAATTATTCGAATTGTTGTCACTAAGATTTTTTTTGTTTTTGTCCAGCAGGTGAAATTGCCTGATAAGTTTGTTTTTGATTTTATATTCAAATTAATTATGATTTTGAAGCATTTTATTTGATGCGAATATCAAATGCTGGAAAATCGGAGGTAGACTTTTTTGCTTTTTACATATTCCTGTAATTCATCAAAATCAACAGTGGTGGGCCAATCGTTGTTGTTTTTTGTTGTTGTTGTTGTTGTTGTTGTTGTTGTTCCAGTGGCTTCCTAACTCCGCCTAGGATCAAGTAAGTCCAGTCTTAGTCATCGATTTCATCTAACGGAAGACGCAGTAAACGTGCTGTTTCGATGGGTTCGGACCAAAGGGAGAGTCGGGTTGAGTTGCATGCTGGACATGTGTTGGGTATATCAGGGTCGAGTCTGGATAAGTAGGAGTTGAGTCTACTAAAATAGTCAGACCTTAATTGTGGCAGTGTTGCGCAGGTCTCTCAGGGCAGTTCGAACACTTGTTCTGCAATAAATGGTACTTGGATTCCGAGAACACCAAATACAGGAAGAGAGTTCACAAAGGTGTTTACCGACTCTCGGTGAATAGTGTTCAAAGCCTGTCGGTATGTCGTTCTGTCCAGCGGGTCTTGCCTGTATTGCTATACGGCGTCCCGGATGTGCCTAGGTGGTGGTTCAGATTCCAATAAGTGTCTGTTGGAGTGATCCCTGCGGTAGCATCCCACTAGATATTGGCTTCACATAATAACATTATGCTCCCTAACTGTAAACATAGATGTTTCACTGTGTAAGGCATTATCAGAAGGTTTCCTGACACAGTTGGAAGAGCGGTGTTTTCACATGCTTGTAGCTTCTGCTACTGCGTCTCGCTAGTTGCCGGCGTCCAATTCGGAGAAGCATAGTTTACGACCAGCCAATGTCTTTGTATGTTGCCAACATCATTTCTTTGTATTTACCACAAGTACTGTTGTCTAAGGATTTGATTTTCAATAGGCATTGTACTTTAGTGGCAATTGCGGTCGGAACTGAAGGAGTTCAGGCTGTCAAATATGACTTTCAGTAACTTCGGGTTTTTGATAATCGAAATTTTTACGTCACTGACTTTCACATTGAGTTCTAACCGGTATTCCTTCGTCCAGCTAGTGAAAGAGATGGCAGCGGATTTTGCCGGTTGTAGGTATAAATGTGGTGCAGCAAAGAAGTGGAAAGGCCAGGGAGATAGCAGTTTCCTTTTAAAGAAATTCTATCCAATACCAGACGCCAATATCGAACTAACGTCGGCATATGAGATCAACGAGATACTCTCTTGTGTTAAAGGGTGCCTCGAAATATAAAAATTAAACAGCATTGGGTAGAGGACACTACTCTGCGGAGCCCTCTGTTTAATTTTTCTAGCTTTGAAGTTTGACCGCGAAAGTCAACCGATGATTGCCGGCCACTCAGGTAATTCTTGGTCAACCTCAACTCTGATGGTAATGAGGAGTCTTCAATTTCCGATAGTAGCACTGCGTGATTGACGTTAACCACTCCACTCGTCCCTTCTCTATGCTGTCTAACCCTAAGTGAAACTAGGCCGTTCCCCACCTGATCCTTCCAACGGAGTGGAGGTCTTCCTCCCCCTCTGCTCCCACCAACGGGTACCCCATCGAATATTTTCGAAGTTGAAGTGCTTTTATGCATTCGAACGACATGATCGAGCAAGCGTAGCCGCTGTTTTGGTATTCGCTGAACTATTTCAATGTCGTCGTAAATCTCGTACAATGCATCGTTCTATCGTTCGGGGTATTCGCCAATGCTAACCCGCAAAGAACCATAAATCATCCGCAAAACTTTTCTCTCGAAATTTCCTAAACCTGACTCATCGGCTGCAGACATCGTCCAGGCTGCTGCACCATATGTCAGGACGGGAATGATGAGTGACTTTTAGAGTTTGGTTTTGGTTCGTCGAGAGAGATTGTGCGTTGGTATTTTTAATGCTGGTTCCTAGATAGACGAAATTATCTGCGACTTCAAAGCTAAGACAGTCGACAATAACGTGGAAGGCAAGTCGAGTATGCGCTAACTGTTTCTTTGATGGCAGGAGATGTTTTTTCTTACCCTCGCTCATCATCAGACAAATTCGCTTCGCATCCTTTTCTAACTTGGAGAACGCAGTACTTAAAGTCAATAATAACAATACTATCGGCATACTTTTTTTTAAATTGCTCTCTCTCTCTCTCTCTCTCTCTCTCTCTCTCTCTCTCTCTCTGGCAACCACGCGGTTAAGCGGCCGTAGCCTAAAGCTGAAAGCTTATATTATTTCTAATTAAAAATCCAAATCCAAAATCCTCTGAATTATATTTTTCAGCTAGATATTGGACCACTGAAATAAATCGTTAAAAAAGGCCCAGGCTGCAATGTAGTATCTACAGGACATTTTTTAAGTCATAAATTTTTTTTTTGCCAAATCTCTCAGTTTGTTATCCTCCGACTTATCGATCCTTTCTTTCATTTCTTAGTAAGCACTTATGATTTTTATAAAATTTCACGTTGTCTTTTTTTATTTATATTTTTTTTCATTCTCAACTTTTTTGCACTCAACTTTCCAGCCGACATCTGCCACTTTTATTAAGCAGTCACTACTCCACTCTACTCTCCACTCTCTACCATGACAGCATCGCCATAACAAGTGTTGTTTATGAGCAGCGTTAACATCGGCCACACTTGTCATGGCTTACCATAGGCTATAACGGTGTCATAATAGCCCATATTTGATTGTGTTTTTCTCTTGCCATCAACACAGCTGTTACTGTTGTTTTTACTGTTCCATTTTCAGTTGTTATTTCTGTTGATAATAAAGTGCATATCGGCATTGATGCTACAGTAATTTTCAGCATTCGCCATCAACAATGGCCATTTTTAAGGCTTTACACTTTTTCCATAATTATTTGCTCTTTAGAACCCCCACGTTCAGCTCCTGTTATGACCTTCAGCAAGCTGCAGCAGTAAGTGAAAAAAAATGATGTTAAGTTGCCTTTATGAGTTTCAGAAAAAAAAATAAAAATAACTTTATGCGCTGATCATTCACGTTTAATAACTCAATCCACTTAGCGAGCGACGAAAATGGCTGAAAGTGGCAGGTGCAATGGTGCTAAAGTTGCACCACGCAGTGATTGCTCGGCCAGGGGTGTTCACTTGCATCCCACTTTTGGCTCCCACTTTTAGCACATTTATGCGTATAATAAAAATAGTATGCAGCAGCAATGCCTCAGCAATGCATTAATAACCGTTATAAATAGGCTGCAATTGCTGCTTATTGTCATTTGATTAAGCAAAAAGATATTGAGAGCGGCATAAAATTAATAAATTCTGGGAAAAAAATGCTCGTTGGTGGTGTAAATATTTTTAATATATTTTTGCTTTATTACACGGAGCATGTTTATGCACTTTTGATCAATTAAAGCGATAAATTGCTTATCGACAGAAACTAGCTTCAAGAGCAAGGCACATAAATAAAAGTTTAAATTACGCTGATCCCGGTAGAAATAGAATTTTCCATAAGAAGCAGGAAGATAACGTTGGTTTCATGGGATCATTGTATTGAAAGATTGACACTACAAGATTGATTAAAAGTGAAAAAGTACGGTTTTTCTTTGAAATATAATTTTCATTAATTAATTTTTTTTTTTTTTGTTGAACCAAATGTTTGCTCTAAATGATCAAAAATATCTTTTTTCGTTAACAATTTCCAAAATTGCACTCTTGACCTTATCACCTTCAAGAAATTTCAATCTTAGAAGCAGAGTCCTTTACTAAAAATCCTATAAGACCTCGACCAAAGCGCAATTTTCTATATGTTTCATTTTATTTTCCACAGTAATTTTTCCTCAGCCATTCTCCCAAAAAGAATGAAGCAAAATAATTTAGACTTCACTCGCATATTCATAATGAGTTCCGAAAAGAGTAGTATTTTTAATTGCACACACATTACGCTTCCAGTTTCTCCCTCAATTCATGAAAATTTAATTTCTTCTTCTCATTTAGAATTCTGATGCACTAATGCAGCGCTATTGGAGAATAATTTAAAATATTTTTGTAGCTTTCTGCAGATTATAATATAAATTTCTCCACAAGTAATGAATCTTGTTCAGTCTCTATAGCCTCAGTTTGCATTAGTCCACTTTGTGCGAGTTGTCAAAGGTAGAAGAGTAAGCTCTCTTTACTACTTTCCTGGAGCAGGAGTAAATTCGTATAATTATAATTCGTTCTTTGTGAACGCTGAAGCTATGTTCGCCGAAGCTATATTCGGCCGAGCTTCTCTTATATGTGGTGTGGCTCTTTATGTTTTTTTTTTTCAGACGGACGGACAGTTGTTTCAATGCGTGTTCGAATAGATTTTTATGAGAAGAGTTTTATTTTGTGTCCAAAATACTTTCGAATGGGTCGTAATTCACTGCCCATGAAAGAACACAATTACAAATTTTTCTTACGCTGGACTGACTAGGACTCCAAACCCATGTCTCCCCGCGACTACTTTGGCTGACGTGGAGGCGTGCTATATAAATGGTGATCCAAGTAGAGGCACTTTTTTTATAGCCCTTTTTTGACAGATCACGCGTGTCATAATATTTTTGTCAAGTGTTGTTTGGCATTTCATCACGGAAAGACTTACTTACGCCTCAACATTTCTTACAAATCATTCAATTTTATTACGAAAATTTAGGTTCTGTAAAGAATGTGTTTCGCGCGCTTCGCTCAACTTATGGTCAATAAAATCTGCTTACTGAGCGCACAATTCGCAAACACCATCACCCATCTTGAGACTCAGCATTCATTGTAATAATATTCGATCGAATAGACCACGTCCAGCACGCAGTGAAGAAAATGTAGCGGCCGTAGCTGAAACTTTACACGAAGACTGTGGAGAGTAGATTTGGCGCCGTTCGCAGCAACTTGGAAACTCGGACTGACATATGGAACGACTTGGCGCATTTTACGTCGAGATCTTAAATTGAGAGCTTACAAAATACAGCTTATGCAAGAACTGAAGCCGCTAGACCTTCCCAGGCGACATAGATTCGTTCAATGGGCTCTTGAAAAGTTCCAAGAAGATCCGACGTTTTCAGCGCCAAATTTTGTTCAGTGATGAGGTGCATTTCGGTCTCAGTGGGTACGTAAATAAGCAAAAATGCCGCATGCAGCAACCTGGAGAGATTCAAGAGCTTCCATTTCAGCTGGAAAAAACAACAGTTTGGTGTGGTTTGTGGGTCGGTGGAATTATCGGTCCATGTTTCTTCAAAAATGATGCTGGTAAGAACGTAACCGTCGGTGGCGACCGTTATTGCGCCAAGATAACTGTTTATTTGATGACTGAAATTAAATCTTGTGATCTCAGCGACATTTGGTTTTAACAAGACGGCGGCACTTCTCACACATCGTGTCAATCAATGGATTTATTAAAAGAACACTTCGGTGGGCAAATAATTTCACGTCGATTGGCCACCAAGATCGTGTGATATCACACCGTTAGACTCTTTCCTGTGGTGATGTGTAAAGTCTAAAGTCTATGAGGACAATCCCGCTTCAATTCAGATCTTGAAGCAAAACATCACGCGTGTCATTCGCCAGTTACCAGTCGAAATGCTCGAACGAGTCATCGAAAAATGTACTCAACGGATGGACCATCTGAGAAGAAGCCGCGACAAACATTTGAAAGAGAAAAATAAATGCCAAAGAATATTCTTTCGAGTGATAAATTTGAATTTTCTGTGTTTTTTTTCCTTAAAAAAGTAGAGAACCTCAAAATGGATCATAAATAATAATAAGTAATAACTGTCGACCTTTTGCGCTCATTAGTCGGCAGCCCAAATGGGTATGCTTCACATTATAATCTCTTCCAACTAAAAATATATCTCCGTGAGTTTTGAAAAAATTAAATTGTTATTCCAAATCGTGGCGGACAATATATTGTGGCCAAAGTAAGGTCACCCCACTCTCTGTTTTTGTAAGAGTTTTTGAAGTTGACTGCAAACAGTTTGTCTCAAAGGAGAGAAAAAAGCTTTGTTTTAAACGGTTCCTTATGAGTAGGCTGTGCCAGCAAAGGTTTTTCCATCCGATTGGTTAGTGGTGTACGTCTTACACTCAGGAATATAAATGTTATATTTTTGGTAAGCAAAGTTTTCAATGTGAAGAAATATAAGTAACTGGAGAGCCAATTTATGTTGATTTACATTATTGGCTCTCCATTAGCATATCCTAAGTTTGTTCATTTTTTGTATATTAAGGTTGAAAGCATTTGGTCCCATCAGTATATGGCTTCATGAAAATGATATCTAGAAGCTGACCACTCTACCTAATCCAATATTTGAAGCGGGCTGTACCCTTATCTAGGACGAGTATGATACTACCAAGCCACGAAAAGTTCTCTTTGAGCTTATAAATACTATCCGCACATTTTATTATTGCATTGAATTATTTAATTTCTAGAGTCTCCATTTCCTTATTATTCTTATTTCTTCCCAAACACAAGATGACCTCAAACCAAAACAAAAAACCAACAATAACTAGAACACCGCCAGTCATTTCATATGAACATTTTGTTTACTTAAGTGAAATACGATAAAGAGCTACACAAAACCAACGGACGGCTATGAGTGATGGTGTCAAATGGTGAGAAATACGGAGAATAAAAAATTATAAGTGCATGCGTATAGACAACAACAACAACAATAAAAACAGCGCCATATATAATGCAAGCAACTCAATATTGGCCACTCAGCACACACGAGCGCCGCACCGAACGCCAGGCCGCTTCGAGCTGGCCTGACATGTGCCACAGCCAATGTTTGTCCAATGCGTTTCACAAATGTTTGTTTGCTGAGCGACAGCTAATAATGACAGCCGGTGTACAGGATACGTTGCGTTTGCGCTGCCACATTTCCACATTGCCACGTTTGCCGGCTATGGCAATGACAGAGTAAACAAAAATATTGTCACACATCTGCGAGGCAAAAGGCAAACAATAACTAATTTTCAATTGGTTTTAGTGTAAACAAAGTGTGAAGAACGAATGAAAGATGAGCGGATGAAAGGAGCGCGGCTGGAACATATGTATGTGTATGGCCGTATCTATGTATGTACATATAAAAGTATGTAAGAGCATATTTATCAGTGATGTATGTATGTATTCGCTGTTGTATATGCAACTATTCGATAAAAACTCACTACAACAACAAAATACGAGTAGCATTTACAAAACACAAGGATCATCAACATTGCCATTGCGTCGCTAAAGGCTCAACTGCCTAGCCGCCAGTGGACATGCAAGCAATTTTGCGAATTGGAACTTAATGTTGACCTGCAAGCGTTTGCGGCCAACTACATATGGTCTGAATACGGTGAAACTCTATATTTTTGATAACTATTAAAATGTCAAGCATACAAGGGTTGTCGCACGGAAAACGAGATTGCTATAATATAATTTGTTTTGCTAAAAGGACAACAGGAAGGAAGAAAGTAGATGAATTTTCAAACTTTTGTATTTAATTTACTGGTAATGAAATTAAATAAAAAATTATGTTTGAAGCTTCAAAATGACGTAGGAAAACATCAAGACGTTATGAAACCGAAAAAATCGTCACTGAGAACTGAACACATGACCTATTTCATTCTAGAATTTAGTGTTGTCATACCTGAGGGTTCTATATTACACTTCTGAGATGCATTTCGCAATGAAAAAATCTTCTATAGACGGAATTATTCAAAAGGTCGACATTTTTAGTGGCAATTTTTACACTTAATTTTTTTTATTTTATTAAATTTTTAATTTTTATTTTTTGAGAAAATGAAATTACTTGTGGTAGCTTTGCACGAAATTTTTTTAGAAGTCTTGCCTTCCGTGGGACATATCATATTTTGTAAAAATGAAATTGCTCGCGAGATAACTTTGCACTGAGTAAGTAGGTATTTCGAAAAAAAAAAAAATTTTTTTTGTGGGTAGTCTTGCTTTGCGTGGGACATATTCTATTTTGTATATATACACATATGTATATGTATAAGTATATACCGTTTAATCGGAAATATTCGAATCAGAAGAAATTTCAGAAAAAAAATATTTTTTTTTAAAGTCTTGCTTTCTGTGGGACAAGTCATATCTTGTATATGTACATATACATATAACGCTTAATTGCAAATATTTGCTTTTTGTCTGTGTATCTTTCATATCTACTTGCCGCCGACCAACAAATTCATCACATTAATTTTGTCATAACATATGGCGCATGCCAATTGACGCTTAATTCGTTCAATCTCGCCCCTACAGGCACAACACGTTCCGCGTTCCATCACTGTCCGAGGCTTAAAAAGTGTTTGTATGTTTTGAATTTTCAGTTTATTCACTAAAACAACATTGTTTTGTGGATAAAGGCAAGCGAAAGCTCCGGGGCATTGCCATTAAATTATGCTAAAAGACACAGAATTGCAAGGTATCAATTGCAGTGTGTGTGTTTGTGTATGTGTAACAGCGCATAATTAGATGTATTAAAATTTGAATGTAGTGTTTGTTAAAAATTTTAGGTAATTTTTTATATTTATAGCCTGGCTAAGAGTATATTTAGTCCATACAAATTGGCTAAATTTTTTTTAATTGAATAAAAGCTCTCATTCATCGTGATGGCTGTGCGTGATATTGCACGGTGTTCGGTGAAAGATAAACTCATACATACTCGTGCATACAGTTTACATAATAATGTGACCACCTCTCTTCACATACTACTTATATAATACCCGGTCGCCTATGTGCTGCGCACGATTTTGTAATAATTATTGATGCTGCTACACACGTGTCCATAAATTTATTGGAATTTGATCATTTGGTATTTGGGTAGGTAAATGAATTGAAATTGCTGGATTAGATGGAAATTAGTTGTTTGCTAGCGTGAGTGGCTCACTCGCGTCAAGTTTCATTACCTTCGCAAGGGAAAAAATAGAAAAAATCAGTTTTCAAGCTAGGGGAACAAAAAGCTCTCTCTTTTTCTCCTTTTTTGCCATACTTCAAAATATATTTCACGTGTGAAAATGCTTCGTGACCGCAATAGTCGAGTGACTATCATGGTTTGGAACACTGAACAATACCCAAAATTATAGAAAAACAGCTTCTAAAGGATGATGCAAGTAGAGGTACTTTTTTCAATAGCCTCCTGTTAACAGATCACGCGTGAGTCGTGTGTTTGGCATTTCATCGTGAAGAGACTTACGCCTGAACAACATTTACAAATCGTTCAACTTTATTACGAAAATTCACGTTCTGTAAATAATGAGTTTCGCACGCTTCGCTCAACTTATGGTCAACATAATCGACCGAATAGATAACGTCCAGCATGCAGTGAAGATAATATAGCGGCCGTAGGTGAGAGTGTACATGAAGACCGTGGAGAGTCGATTCGGCCCCATTCGCAGCAACTCGGACTGACGTATGGAACGTCATGGCGCATTTTACGCCGAGATGTTAAATTCAGAGCGTACAAAATACAGCTTATGCAATAACTAAAGTCGCTTGACCTACCCAAATGACAGCGCTTCGCTCTATTGGCTTTTGCAAAGTTCCAAGGAGATCCGACGTTTTCGAGACAAATTTTGTTCATTGATGACACCCATTTCTGGCTCTATGGGTATATAAACAAACACAATTGCTGCATTTCGTTCGAAAAGCAACCTGAAAAGATTCTATAGCTGCCATTACATCTAAAAAAACGGTTTGGTGCCTGAAATTGAAGTTTGTGTTCTCCACGACATTTAGTTTCAACAAAACGGGTCCCCTTCCCACACATCGCATCAATCAATGGACTTATTGAGAGAAAATTTCGGTGAGCAAATAATTTCACGTTTTGGGCCGGTGGATTGGCCACCAAGATAATGTGATATCATACCGTTAGACTACTTCCTGTGGGGATATGTAAAGGCGAAAGTCTATGCGGACAATCCCGCTTCGATTCTGTCCTTGGAGCAAAAGATTACGCCTGTCATTCGCCACTTATCAATCAAAATGCTCGCACGAGTCACCAAAAATTGGACTCAACGGATGGTCCATCTGAGACGTAGCCGCAACCAACATTTGAAAGAGATAATCTTCAAAAAATAAATGCCAAAGAATGTTCTTTCGAATGATAATAAACATGTTCCATTAAGTTTAGATTTTCTGTATTTTTTTCTTGAAAAAAAAAAAAAAAAAAAATTGGGAACCTCGAAATGGAGCTTCCTTAACTGTAACCACCTCTCGGCATGGTCTATCAGTCTCTTAGAGTGTATTTCTGGCCTGAAATAAATAGCTCATTAAAATCCTTTAGTTTTTCGGAGAGGATATAGAAACAACTGTAGGTCTATCCATTTGTTGGGGTAATATCAATTCGAACAACACCAATTTGAAGAGAAGCTCCCGAAAATCGGTTCAGCGACAATTAAGTCGTATATGTATTTTTGACTTACCTCTCCAAAGAATATAAGGGCCGTGGATAAGGGCATCTTAAGACTACCATCACCGACGTAAAAGAGTTGCAATAGACGGACAACTATGGAAAGGAAAAGTTTTTTCTGACATTAACTATAAGAGTGTTGGAACACCATCATCTAGTTATACAGATCCTCAAAACCCCGACTGAAAAAGGAATAATGTGCATCGATGAGCGCTTCTCCTGCCATTTTACCATAGTTTTTCTTGTAAATTTAACAATAGGATGGACAAAAAAATTATACTCGGTACGAAAACTGGGTTGATGTTGATCGCCATCATTGGGATCAGATTCCATTTTTCTTCTTCTGCTTTATGGTTATTTTCGTAGCTCAACAAGGAGTTAATAAAAGCATGTTAATCATTTATATTTTTCGCTGATTGGCACCTATTAGAAGCGAAGTCTTTACCTGATTTTTCCAACAAAGTGGAGTTTTTAATCTTCCTCGTTCACCACCAGACCCATTCAGGTCTAAAGTTAGAATGCGGTTTTGAGGCTTGGGAAGGCTTATCTCACGATAATTTGCGCCCTATTTTCATTGATTGGGCAGAGCACAATGAGGTTCCACTCGTCGGATATGCTTTTCGTCCGTCTACAAAAAAGCTGATGTATGCACCCTGCTAGTTCTTCGCCGCCAAATTGAATAACTCTGGTTATCTGTCCCTAAATTTCCTCCTAGGTCCTTATATGAGTATGCTCCGGTCTTGAGACTGAAACCTTCTGCCAGTCGCCGCATATTTTCCTAGAATTTTCCGGAATCTTTTTTTTTTTTTTGCAAATGCGTCTCGCTTCTCTCTACAGATCTCGTTATCTATCACACTACGCACATATTGTTGTGGACAGCGAGTAAGAAACCCATTCGGCTGGCTGTTGCGATTGCAGCACGTCGAACCTACCTTGCGTTTGTGGATGGGCGTTCTTTTCCGCCCAGAGGCGGGTGTGTATTTCCTGCGACAAGATCTTGGTCCGACCGGATGTTAGGTCTTCGGAACGTACGCACATACGATTAGAAAGCATCTTTGGTCACATTGGCCTTTTCTTTCCTCGGAGCGTGGGCGAAAATCAGCGATATGTTGAAAAACTTCACTTTGGTCTGGATTGTGTCTAAACGTTGATCTACCTGGGTTAACCCCTCCCAAATTTTGCGCTTCTTTATATGACCGCTGTATACAGTTTCACAAGAACTCACCTTTTTCCGTCCTCGGCCTATCCATTGCACTTCTTTGACGGCATTTATGGCAGCCTTTAGTCTTACGAGGACATCAATTAGTTGGACAGTGGAGCCTTCGCAATTAAAAGACAGTATATTCCAGGGACATGTCCTCAAACCGTGATTTAGCCCGCCCTCAAACGGATGATTCTTGGTTACCCAGAGAATACTTGGGCTAAGATCGAAATTAGTGAGCTGGAAGAGCATCGAAACATTTTAAATGTTATTGAACTTTTTGGAGACTCGGCATATTTTATATTGTTCGTACCAGATTAAATGGCTTTCAATACATTGTAACATGTTAAGTACACTTTATTTGAATACTGAAGCAGCCGCACACTTGTCCACTTGTCGTCACCCACAAAACATTTGTTCTGATTTTTTTTCCAAAACCATATGAAAACTATAACCACTGCTTAGCGACCAGCAGACATGCCAGGAATAGAAGTTTTCCCGATCTACGCAATTATATACACAAACACATACAGATAGATATATGTATGTACACACATATGTATGTTGTAAAATACACTGTGTTGTCGCTAGCTCTATGGCACCACACGCTTTACAGCGTAAAATTTAATGTTTCCTAGTTTTTGTTTTTGTTTTTACTTATTATTACTCGCTTCGCCACCACTATCAGTGTGTCATTAAATTTCTGTTGTCATTACCATTTAAGTGAACATCAAAATAACGGCAATAATATTAAGCGTTGATGGGCATAAGCATTGTAATCAAAGATTATGTGTGTATACGAGTATATATGTGTATGTTATGTGCATGTGTTTGCAAGGCTTAACTTTCAGAATTTAGAAAATTCCCACAAAAATCTCAGCATGCAGTTGAGAAAATTATTTTAGAACAATTTGCTTATGTGTGCGTATGTATGTTCACATTGCTTTCAATTAACTGAATTTTGTTAATTAAATACATTGTAGCATAAGTGCATGTCTGTCCACTAAGCACTCAACACACACACATTTCTAGCACCATTTCAAAAATGTATTTGTATAAATAATTTTGTGTATATATTAAGTATTTGAAATACAGTAAATATTACTTATAATCGGATTATTTATTTACTTATTTTGATACACAACATTTCATCTTAAAATCTTACAATTACTCATCGTCATAATGCTCACTTTATTTTTAAACTCATACTATTAATATTTTTTGAGTTCAAGAACAAATGAGTAAATGGATACTTCCTTTCTATGTTATTTCATTTTTTTTTTTTATTTTTTTATTTAAAAAAAAATTATATTTTTTTATATATATATAAGTTTTTTATATTATATTATTTTACTTTATTTAATTGGATTTTATTTTATTTAATTTATTTTAATTTAATTTAATTTTTTAGTTCAATTTTTTAATTTTTTTTTAATATTTTTATTTTATTTTATTTAATTTTATTATATTTTACTTAAATTTTTTTATTTTTTTATTTTATTTTCTTTATATTTCATTTATTTTATTTTTATTTTTATTTTATTTTATTTTTTTATTTTCAGTTTATTTATTTTTTTAATTTTTTAATTTTTTATTATTATTATTTTTTTTAGTGTTTAGTGTGTTAACTTTGGTCTGCAGTATGTAAGTAATAAAAGGAGAAGGGATACTCGTAACAGAATGACCAGCCGAGTTGATGTAGCGATGTCCGTTTGTCCATCGGTCGTTCTATTCGTCTGTCCATCTGTGTTTTTGAACACAAACATCGTTTGCAAACTCTAGAACATGTAATAAATAATTGTGTATCTGCGAAGTAATTCGTATTTAAATTTAGACCACACAACTAGAAGGACAAACCGTAAGTTTAGTCGCTTTGATTGAAAAGGAGTATCGGACGGAACGATAAGGATACTAGGAATGAGAACGAAAGGTCTGATAAGAATTGTTGCTTCCTTTACGTTCCTTTGTAATTTTTCGACTGCAAGTCTGGTGCCGTTGTAGAGTTTCGATATTATGCACCATTATAATGGGCACACCGATTTTCAAATCTAATATGTGCGGTTTCTCCCCCGCTAAGTCCAAAGAGTAAAAAAATCTGTTTCCACAATGGTGAATGTTGGATTATTCGAGTATGTGAAAGGTTCGTTTTTAATTTTGAACTGAGTAGTATGGTTGAGATCGTAGACACCTTTGTTTGTTGCAGCGATCATATCTCACTCACTCAGCAAACCATGATATCTCTAATTGCTTTGTATGTTCGGTAATACTCCGGTAATCAATTCTTCTTATGACGTCACTAATTATACAGAAATTATCTGGTAATGTAATCCCACCTGAAGTGTTATCAATTGGTATTTTGTCGATCCCCATTTCTAGTAACTGGCGTGCAATTACATTAGCAGATGTGATGGCATATTGATGGTCAATTTGCAGGTTTTATATATGTCGCCACAACGTTGTTCTTGTCAAGTAGATCTTGCAAAGACCGATGTAGAGCCTTAAGAGACTTTTTTTATGTCATGGTACATTCATCCCAAACAATAAGTTTATTTTGTCCTAATAGTTTTCAGATTCCGAATACTACACATCGAAATCTCTATTGATTTCATGTTTAGTGACAACTTCAGAGCGTAATTGGCAGCTCTTCCTCCGGGTAGTAATATTTCTACTATTCCTGACGACGCAAAAGCGAAGGCTATGATATTTTGTGATCTAATTGTGCCAGGACCAGCCTCATAAAAGACGTTTTGTCAGCCCCTCTAGAATCATACAAGAAAAAGGAAAGAGATACCTCCAAATTCATCATTCACAATTTGTATTATGAGGTTGTAAATATCTCTGTAGCACCTCGATTCGGTGTTGTCATTGTAAAGAATGATGTTGTGAATACAAAATATACACATTATATAGTCAAAATGAAGTAAAGCAAACGCCATTACTTCGCAAACGTATAGATGTAACCGCATCATAAAATTCAAAACAGGTTGTATGCCAACATGACGCAGCGATTTGCGAACGATCGATACTTTTATCCGAATAATGTCCGCTCTGTTGATCTGTGATCCCATTCATGTAAAAAATGATATGTTAATCTAGATAAAAACAAACCAAAGTACTAAATTTCAAGCACATCGAACTTACGCCCTGGTCAATTTTCAACATTTTTTTGTCCAAACAAAAGTATATTTTCGTACGAAAATTCAAAAAAACCGACCCCTAAACATATTTATCTCAATAAGATCGGTATCTGGTTCATATCCTGAAAAAAAAATGCAATTTAAAGTAAATTGACCCATAAGCTCAGCACGATTTTTTTAATAGATCTGTTCTAGGCCCACTTCTTTGTTCTATTATATTATATTAGATTATTTTAGTTAATTTTATATATTTTTATTATTATTATATTTTTTTTTTTTTATAATGTTATTATATTTTATTTTATTTTGTTTTATTTTAATTTATCTTATTTTATTTTATTTCATAATTATCTTTTTATTTTTTTATTTTTTTTTTATTTTTTTTTTTTTTTCTACTATATTTGATTTAATTTAATTGTTTAATTTTTTTTTTATTTTTTTTTATTTTTATTTATAACAAAATCTGGTCAATATTAACAGAATACTCCGAATTAAGGGGGTATTCTAGTATAGTGGCCCGAATTTCGAGCATTTTTTGCCAATTAGTTTAAAAAAAAGCATTTGAAATTTTTACTATCCATTTTTTTATCAGTTGTTTATTTATATTTCAAGAGTACACAAAATTAATTAAAAAAAAAAATAAATAAAATTTTTTCATGGAGTTATGAGTCCTTGAAGTAGAGAGGAAAAAAAGGACGTGTCCTCGTCGACATGATTTCTACCCTTGAGGCCATCAGAAAAATAAAACAATGATGGATTCTTAATAAATACGAATGTCGCTAACTCACGGAAATGCAAAATTGGAAAAAAGTTTTTTTCATAAAATGGCGGCTGCTCAAAAATAAAGGTCGATTTTTTTACCAATTTTTTAATTTTGTCGAAGTTTTTAAAAATAATAAAAATCTTAAATTTTCATGTCATGTTAGTTCATGCGATAGAGAGATACTTAAAGAACATTAGTGCCAAATCTCAAGTAAATCGGCAGTTTACAACTTAAGTTATTGTGGTTACTGCATCGAAAAAAGTAGTTTCGAGAAAAACGCGTTTAAATTTCCGCGTAAAGGCCGATCCGATATGGATGCCGCGACAGAAGAATACCTGTATCTCCGAATATAATTTGAATTTTTAAAAATCCTCTAACAAACATATTTTTAAATAGTTAAGCTTTAAAAATATGCAAAACTAAAAAGAAAATCGAATTTTTCAAAATTCTACACCAGAATACCCCTTTAAATTCTTGTGAGAAAAGCTATTTTTTTGCTAATTATTTTCTATGGAGCAAAAAGAAAATAAGGGAGATATTAACACACAGCCACAAATACAATTTTCTGGCGACTTCGCCTCGTCTGGTTTAATAGTCAACCATGCTGTTGCCACTTGCCTATATTTAGATAAATTGGTAAATAGAAAAAAAATTGGTAATAGAAAAAAGTCTTGAAAGTCTGTGGAGACACTTGTGGATGCTTCAATGCGCAAAGTAATTTCGAAACTCATTAACGACTAATTTATTTCGCTAACCAAATCGCCCATACAAGCATTAATGTGCAGACAGAAATAAATGTTCAGTGAATATATGTATGTATGTACGAAAATAGGTAGAATTACACATGTAAAAGCAAATGAAGATATATGAGCTTTCATAATTCTACTTTCTAGCTACGAAAATGTGAAAAAGACAGGCTTTCTTGCTTTGCTCAAGTATGTTTGATGTGTTTGTTTGTATATATGTAAATATAAATAAATATGAATTCAACAAAGTTATGATTTTACTACAGCAATTTTGGAAATTTAATTTTCCACGATTTTCATAGCCGCTCTATAATAAAAATTAAAATTTCCCTCCGTAAAGGACACCACAAAAATTCCATTCATAGATTGTTTATTAGCGAAAAAAATGGGCTCACGTTAATTTTTATGAATAATAAAAAACGCATAAAAATGGTCAGACATTGTATTGGCTTTTGGTTTTTAATCAAAAAAAAAAAAAAAAAAAAAAAAAAAATGCATAAAAAACAACTGTCATTAATAAAGACCGTTAAAGGGAGACATAAAAATGGAATCGTGTAATAAAAATTTCCAAATTATATTCAACCAAGGCATTGTTAATTGAGCTATAAATGGCGAAAAAGGTGTATGGATTAAACATAAACAGCTGAGGAATTTCGGGCTTGTGTAATGTGAAATGACTTAATTAAAAAAAGGAGATTAGTCAAGTAATTTTATTTGTATTTTTTTAAACCTTGAAAGCTATTTATGTATTTGGATTAGCAATGTTTTAATGTTTCTGTCCGTCAAATCGCACACAATGGTCGTAATTAGAAATTTCCACGTTTTTTTACGATGATTTCACATAATATATTGTTCTAATCCTCAATTTCAATTTCATAATAATTATCTTTGCTCAATTAATCTCCTTTTTTTTTGGTAAGAAAATAAGACATTTTTGGATATTTCTAAGCTAAGTTCTCAAATTGAATGAAAAACAAAAAAGGGTGGCCGTTTTCAACCGAAATCTTTTTACCTTTCATGAGCGACTATCATTGGCTATATATTAAGGAATATTCCATTTCAATGATTTTCAGTATCAATATTTACTTTTATTCTGCATAGTACCAAATTTCACGTTCTCATTTGGCTTTTTTATGGATTTTTTACACAAAACCTTATATCTGAACAAATTGGTGTGTGGGAACTATATGCTATAGTCTTCCCATTTCGATCATTTTCAGTAACAGTGAAGTTCATTATATATGTCTAGATTATCAAATTTCACACTCTTAGATACTTTTTCGACTGATTCAATTCAGAGAAATCGGTCTTATACATAAATATTATGGTGTTCCGATCTGACTGGTTTCGACAAATGTAGATTTTAATGTAGCAGTGATCTGTGTGTCAAGCATGGTTGAAAAATTTCAAAAACTGACGGACAGACGGACTTGGATAGATTAACTCAGCTCGTTATTCTGATGGGAACGGTACAAATTTTGATGGGCAGGCAGATATCATCTCCTTCTGGTACTTACATGCATCGGACCAAAGTTAATATACATGCTCATGTACACTAAAGGTACATAGAAGGTTATCCATTCAGTGGTTTCGAATTTGAAAGGCTTTTTTGAGATCTGTCAAACTTAGCTGTCAAATCAAACATTCTTTCTTCCGGATAAAAGTCGGACATTTATGAAACTGGATCGCTTAAGAACCACACAACGCGTTAAAACTGCTGAAACCTACTACAAAAATGGTGATTCAAACGTGGCCATATTTCGCGATTTAAGAGGAGATTATGGTGCACATAATCGTTCAACTAATCCAACAATCGGTAAAATTTTAGAGAAATTTAAAAAACTGATTAGGTTGTAGATATTGTAAGGCCCGTATATCATCGTTTTCCTCGTTCCACCTCGAATATCCCTGCTGTAAGTGAATGTGTAAACGAAGACCCGAATGCGTCTAATGCTCGATGTTCTCAAGAGCTGGAACTTTCTTATGGTATTTACTTTCTAGCAATATTTTGCACTTGGATATACACCTACATCCATACAAAGTCCAGCATATGTAACAGCTCAAGTCAGCTGACCATTCAGAATGACGTAATTAAGTCGATTGGGTGCCTGAACAACAAGCCGTGGACCGCGAGGCACATTTTTCACTCGGTGGATAGATGAAATTTTCGCATTTGGGGCTCCGAGAATCTTCAAATAATTGAAAAAAGGCCATTACACCAACAAAAAAACTTACTGTCTTGTGCGCTTTTTAGACCGGAGGTGTAACTGGACCTTGCTACTCTGAAAATGATAGCGGCAAGACTGTCACTGTCAATTCGAAGCGTTGAGGTCTTATGAAAAGCGACTTTTTTTTTGACTGAAATTGAAGAACACGACTTGGACAAATGTGGTTTCAACAAGGTGGTGCCACATGCCACACAACACGAGCACATATGGTTTTAATGAAAGAGATATTTCCCGACTGCGTAATCTCTCGTCTTAGCGATGCCACGTAGAAACAGATTTATTGGATATTTCGCTGTGGATACTACTTAGCATCTTTTATAGTTCATACATATATTGAGTGGATCACAACATGGTTAGCATTTTCTAATCCGTTGATTTTATTTTCGACAATGCCTTTATGGCCTGGAACCTCTCTGCTTGTAAGGATATTTTCTGATATTTATAATGCAATGTGAGATTTTCTCTTTGATTGCCGCCTGGCTATCAGCGGATACGTTAATGTTCCTCATTTAGTTTCCGATGCATTTTTAGTGAGTTTTCTTACCGTAAGTGGGAGATTACTCGAATATTCTGCAAAAAATAGGATGAGATCTAACTCAGCGCCCATAATTTAGTTTTGATTTGTTCGTGGAGATGTTGCAGCTGGCGGGCCGCATCCGGCTTATTTTAATGTGGCTTCTTTTCCGGCTTAAGTGTTTGTCTAAGATTATCTTACTTATCGAGCCAAGTTCACCTAATGCCACCATTAATTCGCTGAAATACTTTCCACTGCAACGCAGTTTGGTTGAAATTTTAGCAAGCTTTCAGTTATTAGTAGAACTCTAAATACCCGGTTATCGAGGGCTGCGAGCATTGCTTAACTGTTCAGCAGAACAAAAATATTTTAATTTTGTTTGTCAAAGTTTTCTTGTCGTTTCAATTATATACACTTTCCATAAATAAATTTTAAATCAATAAAAAAAAGGTTTGGGAAGAAAGTCAAAGTGTTTGGCAAAATATTCGAAATGCTCGTGCTCGACTCCAAAATTTTCGAATAGTGAGCAATGAGCAAGGGTGCGAGTGCCCGTTGCTCAAATGCTCGCACTGCTCGAAAATGTTTGAGCAAAATCTGTAGCTCTAGATCGCTAGCTTTTTTCACTTTTCTCTCCACAACACAGCTCGCTTTTGGAAATTGCTTCGAGGTACTCGGTGTGTTCTGAATTTAATCAAGAATATTAAATTCCTTAAAGGACATAATTTTGAGTTGCAAACATTTTAATGAAATTCTAAACATTTTAATGAGTTCAAAATTACAAAAAATTCACAACTTAAGTCGCGAAAAAAAAATGAAATTCATAAAAGCTCAAACATAATCCCATTCACATTGTAATAAAATACTTTCTTCTGGGCCTATTAAAAATTCGTAATTATCAGCGCTCGTCGCTTTGTTCGGTATATTAGAAATTAGAGCAAAGGATAACGGATCACAATAAAAGTCGCCGTTTGGCGCACACAAAAATTAAAAATGAGCGCATTAATGTCGGATAAAATAAACGAGATAAAATAGGCGTCAGACGAGAAATTAAAAATCTAAAATAAAGGAGAGAAAACATGACATGGAGATGTGGAGAAGAGAGGAGTGAAAAGGCAAAGCAGGCGCGTGGGTAAGGCGCGCACGACATTAACGGTTATGACATAATGGCAAAATTTTTCATTGCCCGAAAATAATGAGGCAACGTTGTGAGGAAACTGAAATGAGACGCACAGCGAGCCAAAGGGCAAAGCAACTGCGCAAAAAAAAAAGTAAAAATAAAAAATAACAGCCAACGGATAGCTAGTTAGTTTGTTATGCGAGTAATACTCTTCTCACTCCGCACACCCGCACCACCATCACCACCACAGTGTTAATCGTCATACCAAAATTTGCCCAACGAACTCATTTCGGTTTGGCTGTCGAAGCGCTTAACCTTTCTTCCCTTTTTGGTAATTATTTATGTGCTCTTAAGCCAAAATAAATGGACGCACACATACATACATGCATGCATCGAGGAGATGTCCAGCAAGTGTACGACTGCATTTTAAGCTGAATTTGTTATCCTTTTTTACGCGCATTTTCACCATCATAATCCTTCGTGTAATTTTTAGCTTAATGATGCAACACAATGAAAACAGTAAACCACAACAACAACCACAACAACAACAGCAAGTGTCAACAATAAAAACAATGTTTTAATGGTCGCACAGAAGCTAACACCAACATTAAACAACTCATTCAGTACGCGGCCAGTCAAACTCTGCTGGACGCTGGAAATATCAACAAAACCGAAGATTGCGCACCAGTTAATTCCGTATGCGGAACCTGCTGACCTCCGTCAGCATCGACAAGCGGCTACAAATATATACTTGCAACTCTTGTCGCGCACTTCATCGCACTTTGTGCTGTTTATTCTGACCCCCACTAAACACTGCTCCGCCGGCGCGCTCGCTATCCGACGCTCTCTCAACGCTCCAACTTTTCGTACATCCTGTGCGCGCATCCTTGCAACTTCCGTTGATACGCTGCTGTATTCGCATGTACATCCTACAAACCGATCCGATCTCACACCCAAACTGACCGGCTGGGTTCGACTGGTCGCACCCTCGCGCGCTTGTTTGCTCACCGAGGCGTAGCGCATTAAAATGAGTTAAATATTTTATTGTTTTTATGGTTGTACGAGCTGTAAAATTATTTATTATTGCAAAGCGGATAAATAGCCTCTGTCCGTGGTTGGGCATGAAACGGTCAATGCTTATTTCACAACTTTCTTTCTGCCTTACCATTTAGTCACTCGCACCATTTGTCGCTGGCGATAAATTTAGTTGAGCTTAAGTTAAACATTTCGGTTAGTGGACAGTTTCTTTTTACGGTTTCTTATGTTTTCGCTTGTATTCGTGGCATTGTCTGCAGTGCTCGTGGTCGAGGTATCGAGAAAGGCAAGTTTGTGCTCGGTTTTGGCGAATTTTATTTCACAATGAAGGATTAGCCATAGTCGCAATTAAGTGATCTCGAGTAGTGCTTGCTCAAAAGCCTCAAAGTGCCCTGAACACTGGTATGTGAATCAACTGCAAATCAATACACCTTCTCGACAAAAGTTTCGGGTATTTCGTTTTCCAAACAAACTGAATGTCTTTTGTTCATGCATTTCCATCTAACTTTTTTTCGCTTTGCAAATTCAAGTATTATTTCCTCTTCGAGTCTTTAATCTTTTCTACTTAGTACTCGAAGAAGTCGAGGGTATCATTGCGAAGGAAGCCATCCTATCAATAAACTAAGAGAGCTTGAAATTCCGTTCCGCGTATAAGAAACAGTCGTCTGTTGTGACTTAAAATTTTCAACATAAAGCTTTCCACGCGCGACAGTCCGAACACTATGGAATCGGCATTAAGTCCTTAGATGATACATACCATGAACGATTTGCCTTCGAGTCCTTCAACCCGTTGACAGAACTCTTTGCTCCAGCATCTGACACGCTGAGGAGCTAAATGGAGAAGGTGAAATTTTCCATAAGAGCGTACAACTGCTGGACTCAGCAAACACGCCGTTAGATCCAAGCTGAAAAGGAAGAAGATTCTGGTAGGTAACGAGCATCAGACGAATTACTTTCTGTCATAAAAAAAAAAAAAAACAGTAACAAAGAATTTGTGGACTTTTGAGTACTAGCGACGGACTTTTGAGTACTAGAAGATGAAATGATAAGCTGCAACTTTGAGCTGGGTAAGCAATTGGGCAAAACTTTTCTCTCGAAAACTCCTAAATTCAAATCATTGGATGCCGATATGCTTCTGTATCATAAGTCAGAACGGGAATGATGAGCGACTTATGGAGTTTTGTTTTGATTTGTAGAGAGAGGACTTTACTTTTCAATTGCCTACTCAGCCCAAAGTAGCACCTGTTGGCAAGAGTGCTTCTGCGTTGGATTTCAAGGCTGACATTGTTGGTGTTGTTAATGCTGATTCCTAGATAGACGAAATTATCTACGACAGTGACGTGGGAGCCAAGTCGCGAGTACGATGACTGTTTGTTTGATGACAGTATATATTTCGTCTTGCCCTCGTTCACTACCAGACCTATTCGCTTCGCTTCTCTGTGTTACCTGGAGAACGCAGAACTTACGGTGACCAAATATATCAATATCATCGGCATATATCAACAATTTTATACTCTTGTAGAAGATTATACCAGGTCTATTTAGCTTTGCAACTCTTATTATTTTCTCCAGCATCAAATTGAAGAAATCATAAGACAAAGAGTCACCTTGTCTGAGACTTCGTTCGATATCGAGTGGCTCGGAGAAGTTATTCCCAATTCTGACGGCGATTTTGGTAATATCCAGGGTCATTTAACTTAGCCGTATGTCTTTTATGGGGATGTCAAATTCAAACATAGCGGCGTAGAGACAACTGCTTATTCTATTGTCTAAGGCAGCTTTAAAGGTGATGAAGAGGTGGTGCGTATCGTTTATTTTCTCTCGAGTCTTCTCTAGAATCTATATTTCGTCAAAGAGATATTTGAAAGGTCTAATGCCACACTGATAAGGTCCCATCAGATTGTCGACAGTTGGATTTAATCTTTCGAAAAATGGTTTTTCATTGAGTGTATTTTTTTATGTGGTGGGTTCCAAAACCCTGCACATAACCGCGGGAGCTATTATATATATAAAGGGTGATACAAATAGAGGTACTTTTTTCAATTTCCCTTTTTTGACAGATCACGCATGAGACATGTCAAGCTGTCGTGTTATTTTTGCTCAATATGGTTTGGCATTTCATCATGGAAAGACTTACGCCGGAAAAACGTTTAAAATCATTCAACTTTATTACGAAAATTCACGTTTCGTGCGGTTCGCTCAACTTATGGTCAACATAATCGGTCTATTGGGCATACTTTTCGCAACACCATCACCCATCTTGAGACCCAGCATTCATTACTAGATTATATTCGCCCGAGTAGACTAGGTCCAGCATGCAAGGAAGAAAATATAGCGGCGGAAGAAAATATAGCTGAGAGTGTACACGAAGATCGTGGAGAGTCGATTCGGCGACGTACGCAGCAACTCGGGCTGACATATGGAGTGACTTAGTGCATCTTACGTCAAGATCCTAAATTTAAAATGTACAAAATACAGCTTGTGAAAGAACTGAAGCCACTCGACTTTCCCAAGCGATATCGCTTCGCTCTATGGGCTCTTCACTGAAGCCGCTCGACCTTCAAGAACTGCCATTTCATCTTCGAAAACAATGGTATGGTGTGGTTTGTGGACCGGTGAAATTATCGGTCCATATTTCTTCCAAAATGATGCCCGTGAAAACGTAACCAGCAATTGCGACCATTATAGCGCCATGATAACCGACTATTTGATGCTTGAAATTGTAGCTTGTGATCTCCGCGATATTTAGTTTCACCAAGACGGCGCCACTTCCCACGCATTGCATCTATCAATGGATTTATTGAAAGAACAATTCGGTGAGTAGATAATTTCACGTTTTTGGCCGGTGGATTGTTCGAGCGAGTCATCGAAAACCGGACTGAACGGATGGACCATCTGAGACGTAGCCGCGGCCAACATTTGAAAGAGATAATCTTCAAAAAATAAATGCTAAATAAAGTTTTTTTCTTTGAAATTTCTTGTTTTTTTTTAAAGTAAGGAACATCGGAATGGATCACCCGTTGTAATTTAAAGTATCATAAGCGCATAATTTTGAGGTGAACTTGTAGAAAGGATTTAGAAACCTCGATACATTTTTGACGTATATAGTCATCAAAGAAAAGGGTATTTGTGTCTTTACTAGAAGGTGCTTACGCCCTTCTTTTCAGTGAAGATCAAATTGCTTATGTGTACAAACTGAGCAAGATTTTGGCGGGAGATACTTCTAAGCCCTCAAGCATAATTATTTTTTAGAGAGCTAGAAAGCTCTGTGGGGAGCAAAAGTGAAACTATGCAGAGGGTCATGAGTTCGAATTCTGGTCTGACCAACATTAAAATAAACGAAATTTTTTTCTCAATACAGACGCTGTCCAGGTTCACTACCCAATTCCGATTATATTTCTGACATTATATAAAAATCTTCCAATAAAAATTCATTAGTCGCTCAGAGCCGGCTTAAAATTTGATATCTGTCGATTTTTTTTTTTTTGAAAAACATCAAGACCTGCATCACAAGCTAGAAGAAGAGCTCGGTTGGAAATCGCTAAAGTCAAAATGAAACAAAATTTCCTCACTTGAAATTTTTGTTTTTGACAGGATTGTGGCTTCAACAAAGAGGACTCGAAAATTGACGTACATACGTCAGTGTATATATTCTTTATTTTGACTTTGCTGGTAGTTACGAAACTCTACTTAAGTTCATATTACAAACCTGATGCAGCAGATCACTAACCCTTTGAGATCAGTCCTAACATGACTGGCTGGATGTGAACTGGGGAGCTTCTGGAACGAAGAGGCGTTGCACTTCTATGCGAGTTGACCGAAAAATACTCTCTGCTAAGCTGCGTTACTTCATAAAACTCATTCATGAGCTGGCTCATAGCAGAAACGCTGGAAAGTTAGGTCCAGAACGCTAGGTCGATGAAAATTGTATCCTTTGGGAAGCATAGTTGCGAACTTCGCCAGATGAACAAATTTTATACATCCACACACAAGAACTGCAGCTCCTGACTGCAGCAAGTGTTGTTGTTGGACTTAAAGTTTTTGTTTTTCCATTGCATTCATTATAAACTTCCGTTTAACACAGATACATACATACATACATATGTGCGAGTATATCTGCTAATATCTGCATATGTATGTATATATAGTTGACTAATGTCGCCTCGACTAAATGAGTATTAATATAAAATACGTTAATTTCTACCTGTGCAGTATATGTATATATACAAACACACACATGCATACTTATAGGTAATAAAATATATGTTGTAGTACTTGTACCAACAGTAACAGCTGAGACAGACAGTGACATGAGCGCGTGTGCCTCATTTTCATTAACTAACACACACACACACGCACACACGAACACACTTATATAGCAGACATTTAATTTATCCTCTGCCTCAGCTACATTCTCTGCTGTGCCACCCACCTCTGCGCTTCGCTTCGGTTGATAAGACAAAAAATAAATTAAGATTTATGACACGCCCTGTGAACGTAAGTAAGCGACTGCCACTTTTTCCATTCTCCCACCTTATGGTTGCTCATATTTGTTAAGTACTTACTGGCGCTCTTCCTCTCCGGTTTGCCGCTCTCACTCACCACCCTCCTGTGTGTTGATGTGTAACGCCCTAGTAAAAGTGTGTGCAAAAAATTTTCTCCTCCATTAGTATTTCTAATTTTAGTTTTTGCACATACACACACACACACACCAATATACGAGTACATACACAGCTAAGCTCGCGCGCAATGCCGGTGGCTCCAATGGTTCCGGAAGCAGTGAAGTTCCTTCGGTTTTAGGCTTTTGTGTGCCTGAGTGCCTATAGTGAGGCTTACTTACACATGTAAATAAATAAAAACACACACACATATATACATATATTTATATGGATATTAACAATATACGAGTATATATGTGCAATTTATAAATAATATATTTCTGTTGTGTGCTTATGTATATATATGTATATGTATTTTATTTGTTTAATACACTCGAAAGGTTATGTAAATCCCCTTGCATATGTTGGTTGCTACGCTGTTGTTGTTGTTATTATCATTATTTAAACTCAGTTGTTAATAGTGTTGCAACATACAATACAAGCCTTTTTTCTCTATGAAATGAGCTCCATTACTTGCTCAGTGTATGCCACTAACACCAACACCAACAACCAGACAACCAGGCAACCACAAGCAATGTGCTGCTCAGCAGTGGAAATCGCTTATTAAACTACAAACTGCGGTTACGGCTTGTAATAATTCCGGGCCTACTTACTATGTAAGTACAAATGTGTGGGTGAGTGTGTTCCAGTTTACACACACTTTCATTGCAAGCATACTGGCATGTATGTGTATAGTTTGTGTGTGTTAAAGGCGTGTAATGGCAGGCAGTGTTATTAAAACTTACTCACAACAGCATTTTCAGCTTAATTAATTTTAAAATAAATTCGTTTGGTAAATGTGTGACTTTCACTTGTACGAGTATGTATGTGAGGCGAATAATATTCTTTAGAAGTGTGTGTATTATGGAAATTGTATGGAAATAAGTCTCAGTTTCTATTGATAAAATAATTTAAGTTCTTGGCGTACTGCATATTCCGCCATTTTGCTGGGTAACTAGGATGAGACGTAAGTGAAAATTAATTGATAAATGTAAGACGGAATTTGTATTAATATATAGATATATACATATATATAATAACAGGGGATCCATTTTGAGTCTCCCCCCTTTTTTTAAAGAAACAAAAACACCAAGAATTCAAATTTGATGGGGAATGTTCATTATCATTTGAAAGAACAATTTTGGAATTTACTTTTTTGAACATTATAACTTTCAAATATTTTCCGCGGCTACGTCTCAGATGGTCCATCCGTTGAGTCCAATTTTCGATCACTTGTTCGAGCATTTCGACTGGTACCTGGCGAATGGCACGCATGAAGTTTTTCTCCAAGGCCTGACTCGAAGCAGGATTATCCGCATAGACTTTAGACTGTACATATCCCCACAGACAAAAGTCTAACGGTGTGATACCACACGCTCTTGGTGGCCAATCTACCGGCCAAAAACGTGAAATTATCTGCTCACAGAAGTGTTCTCTCAATAAATCAATTGACTGATGAGATGTTTGGGAAGTGGCGCTATCTTGTTGAAACCAAATGTCGCGGAGATCACGAGCTTCAATTTTAGGTATCAAATAGTCGGATATAATGGCGCGATAATGGTCGCCATTGACGGTTACGTTCTCACCGGCATCATTTTTGTAGAAATATGGGCTGATGATTTCACCGGCTCACAAACCACATCAAACCGTGGTTTTTTTTATGAAATGGCAGCTCTTGAATCTCTTCAGGTTACTCTTCGCCCCAAATGCGGCAATTTTGCTTCTTTGCATACCTATTGAGCCAGAAATGGGCCTCATCGCTGAACATAATTTGGCTCGAGAACATCGGATCTTCTTGGAAGCCCATAGAGCGAAGCGATGTTCCTTGGGAAGGTCGAGCGGATTCATTTTCGCCACAAGTTGTATTTGGTACGATTTCAATTAAAGATCACGACGCGAAATGCGCCAAGTCTTTCCATACCTTAGTCCGAGTTGCTACGAATGGCACCGAATAGACTCTCCAAAGTCTTCGTGTACCCTCTCAGCTAAGGCTATTGTCTATATATATTTTCTTCACTGCATGTTAGACGTGGTCTATTCGGTCGAAAGTTATCCAACAATGAATGTTGGGTGTCAAGATGGATGATGGTGTTACGAATAGTGCGCTCAGTAGGCCGATTATGTTGACCATAAGCTGAGCGAAGTGCGCGAAACACATTCTTTACATAACGTGAATTTTCGTAATAAAAATGAATGATTTGTAAACGTTGTTCATGCTGAAGTCTTTCCATGAAGAAATGCCAAACAGTACTGAGCAAAAATAACACGACGACTTGGCATGACTTACGCGTGATCTGTCGAAAATTGGCTATTGAGGAAATTACCTCTACTTAGATCACGCATCATTAGCTTTAGTGTAACTGTAATTGTATATTAACTATGGTCCGAGGTATATAAGAAGAAGAGTAGGACCCACCAAAATTTACACCGATCGTTTCAGAATCACGTGCTGAGTAGATTTAGCCATATCCGTCCCTTTGTCTGTCGTTCCGTGCTCATTTTTTGAGGTGTTTCAACGAAACTCAGTATTCGTGTGCATTTTTAAATGTACTGATCATTTTTCGGAGGCTACTCATGAAAATTCATATAAATATTGACACGGAAAATCGCTAAAATCGAATTTTTGGATTTTGCAATAGATTTGACATGTTCATGAAAGGTATAAAGACGTCTACATGGTCGAAGACATCAACTTTTTCTTGGTTTTTTCTATTGCAAACAGCTCAAAAGCTATAAAAAAATTACTTCAGTTCCATGTATTCTCGACGTTTTCAACGCATACCACTGCCGTCGTCGACTATGTGGGTCTGGCTTCCATTCCTACCAGAATGCATGATCATTCAGATGTCGAGCCCGCTCTCTGTCTCTTCCCTATTTGATACTCTCATATATTTTTACGTACCTACTTACTATATACGGTACAAGAGCTGTCAACAACAAAATTTATAAACTGCAAAATGGCAACGAGGAGCTACATCAAATAAGCAGGTGACGCCTATTGAAGGCGCGTCAGCAGCAATCGGAGATGTAACCATGTGTCGTTACGTTAAATTGATGCACGTGGCACTGTAACGCCACTGAAATCTACGGCATCGCGAACTTACACACGTACATATATTCACATAAATTCTACATATGTAAATGTTTAATTGTATTTGTATGCGCATATATCGCACAATATATATATATATATATATATATGTGTGTCTGTGCGTGTGTGTGTGTGCATTTTCGTTGTACACATTGTGCAACTATTTAACGCCATGCAAACGGCAATCGTGTGAAGCGTATAATTATAATACTCGTATGTACATCATTATTGCATCAACACGCTCCTAATCCTTGTACATTAACTCATTACAAGTATGTGACAAGCGTGCACACAACTAACAAAATGCAACAACAACAACAACAACAACAACAACTGAGTCAACAAAGCATTCGCGTTAGTTGAAATAACAGTAACACTAATGTGCCTGTCTCCTGCCTGCCTGCCTGCCTGCGTCGTCCCAGCGGCTTGAATATGACTACAATTAGGCAACACATCCGGCATAGCGCAGATATTAAAATTGGTGGGTTGATACGATTATGTGTAGTTAAAATGTATATATAGATATATATACATACGTATGTGTAAAGCGTCATGTATAAATATGTTTATTGCTTAAAAGTCGCGAATTAATATTCGCGCCAATTAAAATTCAAATATCAAACTGGTTCGAAAACATACTAGTATAAACATTTTTTAGAACTAGTCCGAAAAGAATCGTAGTAACCAGAAGAGTTATTATTTTAAAGATTTTTTAAAATATTTATTTTTACTTTTTTATATTTTTTTTTTTTGCATTTTCAACATATTTTTTTATTATTTATTAAATGTTCAAAAATAAATTACTTTCCGTTTGTTTCGCTAAAGTCTGAAAACGGTGGACCGATTTAGTTTATTTTGATCTTGAAACCTTTGTGAAAGTTGAGAGAAGATTTAAATGGTTCAAAAAAAATCTTACTTAATAGAGATTTTCTTGGAACCGAACTAAAAAATATCTAATTTTTAGTAAGATCTACTGTATGAGTATAAACTAAAGATGCTCAACTAACGAAAAGATGCCTTTTGAGATACCGGAAGCAGTAACAACGTGCGACTGGCTTTGCTAATTAAAAATGAAAATATCTTATTTCAAATTTATTACACTATAGATTGGAATGTGAAGCACAAATTAGAAACCGAAAACTGTGTAAAAGGTGAGTGGCTTTTAGAATTTACCGAGCAGTTACTGTAAATTCAATACTACTCCCGTCAACTGTTATCGATTATTCTAGTCTAGTATTTTGTAAAACTCGATTATTTTTTTGCACTTTTTTAAAGTTTAGCTATTTAAAAAATTGTCTGTAAGTGGATTTTTAAAAATTCAAATTATTTTCGGAGATAAAGGTATTTTTCTGACGCTACATCCATATCGGCTCGGCCTTTACGCCGAACTTTAAACGCGTTTTTCTCGAAACTGTCTTTTTCAAAAGAATACCCATGATTTCTCAAGTTCCACTGGACCTATGTACTTGAAATTTTTAGGAGAGTCATCTTTATAAACTTCTCTATGTCTGGAACTACGATAATCCGCAAATTTATATTTTTAGTATATTTAAAAAATTTGAAATGTCCAAAAATAGGGTACACAATTTTTTTTTCAAACAGTCGATATTTTGTAAATTTTTTTTGGTCGACTTTTCCGTAATTGCAGACAAGCAGATAATGAATTTTAAAGAAAATGGAAAAAAGTGAATTTCGTGTGCTGAAAACCTATCATCGAAACCAAGGAGAAACTTGAAAAATACCATAGGGGACTCTCCACCATCACTTACGGTGATTAAGAAGTGGTTTATTGAGATCCGTTGTGGTTGTACCAGTACAAGTGACGCCCAACGTTCAGGTCTAACAAAAGAGGTCGTCACGCCGGAAATCATCGATAAAACCCATGGAATTATATTGGTCGATCGCCGAATACAAGTGCGTGAGGTGGCTGAGGCTATAGACATCTTAACTGAGTGGGTACAACACTGTTTACATGAATATTTGGACATGAAAAAGCTATCCGCGCAATGTTTGCCGCGATTGCTCACACACGACCATAACCGCAACCGCATAACCAATTAAGGAAGTGTTTGGCGATGTTAAACTCCAGACCAAATGAATTTTTACACCATTTCTCTACCGTAGACGAAAAATATATTCACCACACAACACCGGAGACCAAAAAACAATACAGACGGAGAGTTTCTCCAATTGAACGTGCACAAAAGAAGACAAGGTGGTTCTGTCGGCCAATAATTTCAATGCCACAGTTGTTTTTTGGGATTCACGAGGTGTCATTCACATAGGTAAGCTATGTGAAAAGGGTAAAACAACTAATATTGTTCAGAGCTTTTCAACAGATTCGATATTGAATAGAAGCAGAAACGATCGTATTTGCCAAAAAAAAAAATGCTGTCCCATTAGGACAGTGCACAGGTGCACACTACGCTTGTACTCACCGTGGCAAAAGTTGATAAATTAAACAACGAACTGCTACCCCATCACGCATTTGGAGAACCAGATTTAACCCCTTGAGACTTTTGCTTCGGGTCGAATGATGAGGTTATCGCAGAAACTTTGTTTTGACCCTGAAGAAAACTTATTATTTGGAAGAAATACAAAAATTGGAGGGACGCTGGACTAAATGTATTGAACTAAAAGAAGACTATGATGAGAAATAAAATGCTTATGTGAGAAAAAAACCATATTATTCCAAAAGTATCCGACTTAGCAAACCTCGCTCGTATGACAAAACGGGTTGAAATGATAATAGTCGTACAAGTATACAGTCCTGAATACGTAGCTTCGAATAGACTCTGAAAGTTTACTTAAACAAGTGTAGCTTAAAATGTATTAATCAATTTTTTTTTCATTTAAAAAGCCATGCTTTGTTCAGAAACTTAACTAGTACTTTTTGTAACCAATTTTGACTAGTATAACACAAGAATATTTCGCTTCGCAAAATGCCACTAGCTTTAATGTCGAAAATACCTACATTCAGTGTAGAAGAAAAGTAGTTGAGGTACTAGTTTCGAGTTGGTTCTTAACCAGTTCATTTGACTGTAGCTTAAACTATATGTGAGTATGTTCATCTCTGAAGGCATGGATTTTCATTGGTGATTATAAATTTAATGAAAAAATTTCCGGGTGTGCAGAAAGCTCTCGTTAATATTTTATAATATCCAATATGTAAAGTACGATTAGTTGATTATTGGTTTAAAAATGAAAAAGTAAAAGTACTGAGTATAAAAATCGCTGCATTAAAATAAACTAAAAATTTAACAACAAAGTAAAACCCGAATAAATTGAGAAAAAAACTTTTTTTGCTGTTTATATACAAAATTCAAATATTAATTTATAAAAAAATATTAAATATTTGTCTAAAGCCACACTGCTAAGGGCTAATCCGTTTGGTGACGATGGGCTTTCGTCTTTCACACAATAAGCTAGATAGAAATTTATGTTATATGCGATATTGAGGAGGTTTATTCCATGATAATTGGCCCAGACCGAACCTTTTTTTTACATTACGCAGAGCTGTTATACTGTGATAGAGCGTCTGTATCATCATAATCGTATGGGATTTCAGGCTCTCCATCACCTGGTGCTTCACTGATATTCTGTAGGCTAGAGAAGTGTTCCCTCCATACACTAGGTATGCTCTGGACATCTTTCATCAGATTACTTCCTTGATGTCTACATGAACATGCTGCGTTCTTGAAACCTATTGTAAGGTGCTTCATCTTTTCATAGAATTTTCGATCATTACATTCTCCGACCAGCTTTTTAAGCTTTTCATACCCACGTACTTTGGCCTCTTACTTTTTTGTCTGCAAATGCGTCTCGCTTCCCTCTACAGCTCACGGCAGCTATCCCAGCTCGCACGTGTAGTGATTGACTGCAACGTTGAGGGGTTGGCAGTTTGTTTTCTTTCCTCTACAGTTCGACACACACTGTTGAAAACTTATTGTTTAGTAGCGGTGGTCCACAGCTCCCTAATGTCGATGATGAGTGCTCTCAGAAAGCAAAAGTACAAGCCGAATAGAAACCCGTTTGTTCGCATGTTTAATTTAAATGCAGTTTTTCGACGTCGAACCTTCCTTGTGTTTGCTGTTAAGCGTTCTTTGCCGCATTCTTTGGGTGCGAGTGCATTTTAGGTCCTCGGAAGGTATGCACATCTAAAACACTGGATACATGTCATCCGTCAGCCACAACATGTTCGATTTATCACAGCCATTTGGCTCGATGAATTCCTGCGTGCTGGAATCTTGAACTGCAGACAATCATATTTTAACCCCGGTGAAGTGGGTAGTTACCAACTTTGAATCTACAAAAAAGTTTCCTTGCAGATTATTTAGGTAGTTCAATATTCCTTTTTAAATTATTTCATTATACTTGGGGAAAGCTTTACGCTCTGTAGACGCACTTTCTTCAAGTTCGTTGGGCACTTCACTACTGGTTTCTTTAAATGATGGTTCACGGGTTGAATCAGCATTTGGAACAGGTACTTCCTTTGTATGTGGTAAAGTTTTTCAAGCCGATTGGTAGTATGGATGAATTACTTTTCTTAGCATTAACACGAAAATCGGCACAGTAGAAGTAACAATCATCGAAGTAAATTTTTTTTTGTTCTTCGGCTTCTTTTTTCAAGTGTTTAACATTTTTGAAACAACTTGAGGCATCCATGGCTTGATTTCGTTCACAATTTGTGACTTAAAGTACGAAAAATTTGCACTTTTTTCAAATGTTATAGGTCTCCTGAAGATTTTGGTCTGTTTATTCCCCAAAAATGTAACAAAGGTATTAATATGATCTGAAACCGTGCTCCCGAATGTACTAACTACAGCAAGTTTAACAGAGCGTTGCCACAAAACTGTACATAAAAATACTGGCTATTTTTAGTGTTCCGAATGAATACCAATACAAAATCACTAATCAGACAGAACTCGAGACCAAGAAATTACTCTTCCTCTTGTTGAGTTGTGCAATTTCCACATAAAAAATATAATTTCATTGAATAAGTGAGAAAATTTTAATTTTATTTTATTTAAAAATAAATAATAAATGAACAGAAGTTTCAGCATCTAATATTGAGAAAGAAAAAACTTTGGAACATAAAGTGAAAAATACAAAAATTCAGAATTAATAATAGGCTTCCAAAATAAACCCTAAATAAAATGCATTTAAAGTAATTTTTTTTTTCATAAAATTTCTTTTTTATTATAAAATTTTAACCTTGGCCATACACCTTGGTGAAACACTACATCATTGTAATGATTGTCTCTTAATTTTTGCAAACTTCGATCCGTTTGAGGTAATTTTCGACCACTCTTTGGCACATATTGGGCGGTATCTCAGCCATCTGACGTAGGAAAGTCCCAGCTCCTGAGAACGCTAAGCATTAGACGCATTCGGGTATTGGGCTACTTTCTCACTTACAGCAGCGATATTTGCGGTGGAAAGAGCAAAATGATAATGCACAGACCTTAAAATATCTGTAACCGATACAGTCTCCTCAAATAACTGTAAAATTTTATGAATTGCTTGAGTAGTTGGACGACTATGTGTACCATAATATCCTCCTTAAAGAACGAAACGTGGCCACGTTTGGGCCACCATTTCTCTAGTAGGTTTTAACAGTTTTAATGCGTTGTGCGATTGTTAAGCGATCCATTTTCATAAATGCCTGACTTTCAAGTAAAACAAAATATGTTGGATTTGACAGTTAAGTTTGGCAGATATCAAAATGCGGCCCTGTACTTTCGTACCCACTTAAAGAATAATCCTCTACATTAAATACCGGGAAGCAAATAATTAAATATGAATAATATTTCCAAAAGATATTAAATAAAAAATGATACTTAAAATTAATTAATTTTTCGAGCTGTATCAGACCATATTTTGTTTTTGGGAAAAGTGAAAAAATTACGGAAATTGAATTGGATTCCAACTTGGGATGACAACAGCACAATCCCATTGTTAAACCATTAGGCTAAGTGTGTGTCGGGTTAAGTAATTGTTGATTTTTCACTCACCTAATATTTTTCAGTCTAAAGGGCGCGCTGAGGTCTAGACAATGACGATAACTTAACAAAAAAGTGTACTAAAACGTATAAAATTAATATGCAATAATTAGAGAGAAAAAAAATAAATGCTTAAACAATAAAAAATATATATAAAAAAATACAAAAATAAAATAAATAAGCGAAAATATTAATTTAAATTTTTTTTTCTCTGCAATAAAAATACATAAAAATGGTAACTCTTCTTGCAATGAAATTGGTCAAATTATCGATTCTTTTCCTACTTCTACTACAAAAAAATTAATATTGACAACACACAAATTGCTTTAATTATAAAAGTTGTTTTTGTTTTCTCTACTCGCTATTTAATTTTAGATTTTCGCCCGCATTCAGTATTTTCCGTGTCACCTCCACACCATCACCACCACGCAACTGGAATATTAAATTACTATTTGCACAAATGCGCTGTCTCTTTGTATATCGTGACTAGTCAATTATCCTTTATACAAGTATATATAAACACATGTTCCTTTGTGTCGATACATATATTTTAAGACATATTGTGGTATGTGCGTGTGTGTGTGTGTATTTGCTAGCGGTTCATTGTATTGACGGTATTGACTACGCTTGTTTACTGGCGCGCAGCTAAGCCAATGTTTTTCTACCCTTGCATACACTTAATTGTGCTTAGGTAGCGAACAAAAAATTACAAAAAAAAAACAAAACAAAAAAACCTAGTAGAAAGCAAATTTTCTCCGCATGCAATTCCGCTTTGAATTTTTAATGAGCGTTAAATTGCAAAAGTGAAACAATGGCAACAACAGAAGTTGTGAAACCTTCGTTCAGTTTGGTCAAACGTTGGCTCGTCGTGTGCAGCGACACATATGTTGTTAGGATATTATCATATATTGGGTTCGTTAAGTAAAGTGAACGAGAGATGAGTGTATGATTGGTTAGAGCGCGAGATGCGCTCATAGTAATGTATGAGGAAGGATAACAGGTATTGCTCTCGTACCCTGCGCCATAGGAAACAAATTGCTTGCGGTCTTACAGTCAGAGAGAGAATGAGAGTGAGAGCAAGCGAGAGCGAGAGTTTCGCAATCGTCCTGCGTAGCGTGTGGATACTCAATAGGCGCTACTCTGCTGCTGAGTTTTCGCATTAACCTCCACATATCGAACAACGCTCTTTCGAAAATATTATTGCGCAAACTCTGTGCAGCAGACAGCGCTGAGTGCTGACACTACTCACAGATGAGCTACTCGCCCTTGGTAGACACTACCCGCTCTCATAATTGGAAGCTGTTCAGTTCGTTTGGGAGACACAGTCTACAATGGTTTTGGGAGCTCATTTGAGCTCACTTGCAGAATAAAACTTCCAGCCTGTAGACTCGCCTAGTTCGGGAGTTTTGTACCTGTTTATAAATATTTTAATGGCTCTACAGCGCTGTTTCGGACATACACCAACTCATACTTGCTATTGCTGTCGTCATTGCCGGCCGTTTTTATAAGTCGAAAATGCAGGTGGTGAATTGTAAAAACTCAATAGACACGCCAGGAATGGGGCAGTGTTGGATCTTCGAAAAAAAGGATTGCTAATTACTAAGTAATTGAATGTTTAAATCTTCTTCTTCTTCTTCTTCTTGAGCTACGCCGCTTAATTAGCAGCTATCTGTCCAAATATGCAGTGAGTTTACTCATTGCTTAGGGCGCTATCACCTTGGCGACCCTTCTGTGCATTAAAACATATTCTGTGCAACGCTGCATCATGGGAATTTAATGACAAAGCGCTAATGGCCTGTCTACCTGTCTGACGTAAAAGGGCAAAAAAAAAGGCAAAAGAGGCACGCTGAGACCGAGATTTACTTGCTCACTGGCTTATTGCTTCATCTCTTTTTTACTCTTCTTTATCTCGTTTTGACTCACTTAAGTAGTAGTTTTTATCAGCGTTCAAAGGCATGCACCGCGCATATAGCCGTGGGAAACACGTTGCGCATGCGCAGTCAGTATCACTCATAAACGCAATCGCAGGCTTAGGGAAAAAAATCAATTCTCATATTTATATGTACATACATATGTACATATATATTTTGATGTTCTTTACGTCGCCACACATTGATTAGCTAAATGGAAGCAGTAAAGCGGTGTTCACGATTTCCTACATTATGCGTGTCAGATATACTGGAAAAAAAATACTGAAAAAAAATAAAAAAATTTAATTTCGCTGATCCTCAGGACGCGCACACACGACGGCGACTCATTTTCTCGTGGCAACAAATCGATTTGTCTCCCAAATGCGATAATTAATTATTTATTGCGCAACAGGCAAGCAGGAAAAGTGAGAAAAAGGAAATTGTAACAAAGCATAGCAGGAAATAGTTAGAAATGAAATGAAAGCAAAGCCGAAAAGATAATGACACAATTCCCATCCGAAGGTCTGAGCTGTATGGTGTGTATGGCAAGACGGTGTGTCGGGTTTATACTTTGATTTTTATTTATTATATTTACCTTCGAGGCACAAAAGAAAGTGGAAAATATAGTCCAAATATGCGCTTTAGTAATTATCAGCAAATAAATGAATTTATTTTTATTCACGTGTGCGGTCTTTCCAACCAGTTTGTCGGCTTAAGATGCTTGGGAAAGTTGGAAAAAATGGAATCAATTAAGGTGGAAAACTATTAAAAATCTGAAAATATTAATAGCTTTAAGGTAATTAAGTAACCGATTCCCATTGCTATAGAAATTCGATTAATTTTAATAAAAAATATTAATTAAATATTTACGTATAGAATGAAAAATACATTCATGTTCTAGTGTTCGATAAGAAATCTAAGATTTTGATTTTTTTTAATTCATGTCTCAGAAGCCGAACCGCCTCCGAATGGGTCATAAATACAGATGGAGTGATTCATAGTCGAGGGAATGTTCTATACTTCTTGATGTTGGCCTGACCCGTGAGCAAGCCCACATGGACCATGGTAGACCAGGCGTTATCTATCACTCGATTAACCATTCGAATCAAAAGTATGGAGCTAACAAAGAGTTCAACAGACCAACCACGGAGCGGGCTATCTAAACTCCGAAATACTGTATATCATTACTTAATAAGGACTCTCAGTAAATATTTTTGAATAGAAAAAGTAAAGTTAATGTAATCAAGTAATGAAACCAAATTATTATAATGAGAATAATTCTTACTCTGCTCCCAGTAGAGATTCGTTAATGCAAATAATATTTATTTCTTAAACAGACTCCAACTACGGAGTTCATACAAAAACATCAAGCTCCAAGATTAGCTTTTTGAGAAAGGTTAGAGAATATTATGTATATACATATATGTATACGAATCGCCGACCTCCCCAGTCCATCTTATGATAGTCACCTGGTCCTAGCAACATCGCAATTTATATGATTTCTAAATTTTTTTTACTTAAGTCGCTATCCTATTAAATGACTTGGCGTGTTCTTCATTGCCGTTTTCTTGTGTTCAAAAAAGTATTTTAATTATTATTTAAAATAAAGAGAAAAAATACATCATTCAAAGTTATCTCCGTCAGAAGCGACTAATTGACTAATTTTTCATATCTCTCTGATAATTTTTGAATACCATCTCTAAAAAATGAGTCATATCTGTCCTCGATTCAATCATTGAGTCATTCTTCGATTTCTCTCTCCTCTCCATTCTCAATCGTTTGTAACCGCCAAAAGAGCCAGTAATCGGAAGTAGCAGGGTAGTTGGTAGAGTAAGACCTCCCATTTCACCGTTTCCACATAGTTTTTGATCGTTAAAGCCACATGGAGCCGAGCTTTGTCTTGTTACAAATTCACGCTGTCATGCCTTTCAGCTCAGACGGATTAGTTGTAGTCGATAACGAGTTCAGTTTGCATTTGATACGTATCTAGTACCAGGAAAGCTTTCAATTCCTCATCTTTAATAGTTTTTCGGAATGGACAGGACGCTCTTCGTCAACGACGATGAAATAATCGCTTTTGAAGCGTCGAAACCACCTTCTACATGATTTAACGGTCGATTTAGACTCACCATAAACTTTCACAAGCGTTCAATGGGCTTCAGCTGCATTTTTCTTTCAATTAAAGAAATATAAAATCAAACCTTCCCGCAAAGGCTGTTTATTTAACACAAATCTGGTCATTTTCGAAGAGTCAAAAAACAATGTTTTTTGTGAGAAACAGACGCTGATATACACTAATTGCTGTTGACAGATGTGAGACTTGAAATGAAAGAGATAATCGCTTCCCAGATCGGCCACAACTTCCAGTTGAAACTATCTTTCAGAACGGACCGAATTACTTTGTACTAGGGTTCAAGATTTTGCTCCAACATTTTTGACCAGTGCGAGCATTGGAGCAACGAACAAAGAAAAAAAAACGCTAAACATCTTTTGACAAACAAATTGAAAAATGCTGCTCGCAATTCTCGATACCCATGTATCTAGCGGCCCATTCTTTACTCCCAATACAGTACATGGCGAGGTAACATTTTAACTTTTTCCTCGAAAGAAGTGAATGTGAAGTATGTTTCTTAATTGTTAATCAACAAATATCAAAATTTAACTAATATCATTTGGTTAAATTTTAGGTAATGTCATTGCAGAAATATTATCATATTGAAACTTGTTACAGTGCTGTATGTCATGTACTGATATTTCTGCAGTGGCCATTGTTAGAAATTTGGTTTTCCAAGACGAGGTCATAGGTATAAAAATTAGACTCCGAATAGACTACTACTAAAACTGGGAGGTCCACTAGGCACTTAATAACGCAATAACTGTAGTAGGTTGCAAATATGAAAGGGATTATACTTCTCGGACGGAAAAAATAGAAATCATTCGATAAACAGGAAAATTTTGGAAATATTTAGCTTGTAATACCTTGTGACGTCAATGATAGCTATGCAACAGTGCGATTTGTCTTGTGGATGAAATTTTATCAATATCATGAGGGTATTTAGTAGTTTCAATGATATGTAACTCTAATTCTAACACCATCAAATTTTTAAATTTTATAGTCTAATATTGTTTATGCGTGCAACCCTGCTCTGCCGCAACAGCCTCGCACATAGATGTCGCTGATATATTGGAAGATAACATGATAAACCATTTTGGGAGTTTTGAATCCCGTTACATATTCCATGTTGATTTCCACCTTCCTTCCAATATTTTCTAACTTGTATTTCTTACATAAAATAAAATATAATAATAAATTTATATATAATACTAAAATACAACAAAAACGCTAATTTTTATGCACCATCTTGGAGTTGTTATAGGTTGGATTGCTGTGGAAGTTCGGCACCTCCCTCGATTGGTAAAAGAATTCTAAACTTATTAAAAAGAATCCCGGTTGGCCACTGTGAACGAGTTGTTGATTTTGATTTTGCTGATACACAAAAGTTCCACAGTGAGCTAACTGTTTTCCGAAAAATATATTTAGAATTGAAAAAATATTATGTCTACGCGTGAGAAGAACATATTCCCTCTCCAATTGGTTAACACATAAGCCATTTTTTTGCCTCTATTTTAGTCCCCTCAGCATGATATCTTACAGAGTTTAGGAAAATTTTCCCGTAAGTAATGTTTGCACGACCAAGTGTAGGTGAAACGTGACTCACTTGTAGATTTTGCAAGAATATTTGTATGAGCTGAGAGTATTGAGAGATCATTACAGAGGCCTTCAGGATCAATATATAAGTAGGTTTGAATATACGTATCTATTTTTGAAGGAGTTGCCGCCTGCCATAAAAATATAATAAATTTAAATATAAATAATTCATAAATTTGGGACTGCTGAAATCCTTTGGCATTTCAATATTGATTCATACAAAAAAATTAATTCCAAAATAAAATAAAGTTTGATATTTTACAATAAACTCTATTCATTTAGCCTTTCTAGCATAATTAAACTTGTTTATGAAATGAATAAATACAATTTTTTAATGACTCTACTGTGTTGCAAATCGCAAATTCTTCCTATTCTCAAATAATATTGTACATATACATGTAAAAAATGCAAGTAATTACTCGATATTAAATAAAGACCAAACCTGTTAGTTTCGAACAAGATTATATCCATGAAAAATCTAATTGCTCAACAAAATGTAACAAATTGCTTACTACTTTTGTGTATTTACTATTTTAATTTTAAATTCTTTTCCATGATTCTAATATAATATTATTTCCTTTAATAGGTTAACAGAAAATCCTTAGCTTGGCACATAGATGGCGCTACTAGATTTGAAGCCACATGTTTTAGTTAGCCCTAACCTTCAAAAGTCCTGTGTATAATTTTGACAGCTATCGGAAAATTAGTTTGCGAGTTGTAGCATTTTGAGTGAAGCAACTTTTGTTATTGTGAAAAAAAAAAATGGATAATAACGAATTTCGCGTGTTGATAAAATATTGTTTTTTGAAGGGAAAATATACCGTGGAAGCAAAAACTTGGCTTGATGACGAGCTTCCGGACACTGCTCAGGAAAATCAACTATGAAGGATCGGTATGCTATAAGTTTAGACATAGCGTTATTGGACCGTTCGAAGAGCTAAATCGCTGAAAAACGGCAGCATTTGAAGAAAAAGGAAGTGCTGTTTCAACAAGACAATGCACCGCGTCACAAATCGGTGAAATCGATGAAAAAAGTTGATGAACTTGGCTTCGGATTGCTTCCGCAACCACCGTATTCTGCAGATCTGGCCTTAAGCGACTATCGCCTGGTCTCAAATCTCAAAAGAATATTCGCTGGGTAGACACTGCCGTCGAAAGAAAAGGTGTTCACCGAAACTGAAACCTATTTTGAAACAAAAGACAAAAATGATATCGGATAGTTGGATGGTCGCTATAATTATGGTGAGACCCTTCGATGGAACTATTTTGAATAAAGAAAAATGTGTTTTACTATGAAGAAATTTTCAATTGACCCGTTAATTAAATACATAAATTTTATTTATTTATTTCCAGTTTAAACTCAAAACTGAATAAAAAAATATTTTAAACTCAGTTTAAACTCAAAACTGAATAAAAAAAATATTTTACGCATTTTTTTTGCAAGTATAAATGTTTTTAAAATATAAATCACCAATTAAAGTACTCAAAATTACTTAATTTCAAAGTTAAAAATAAATCAGCAAATCAACAGCAATAAATTCGATAATCAAACAAAATTCATTTATTAGTACGGATATGCTCAACGCGGCTGAATACATTTATTTCAATTATTAATGTTGATAGTAAAACGAAAATAACAACAACAAAAAATATTGAAAAAAAAAATTATTTACTTATTTATTAACACTTTATACAATTTGCTGCATTGACGCGTGTAAACGGCGGAAAACCGCCGTTAATACGCAAAAGCTTGGAAGAAAAAAAGCAAATACACGGGAAAGAGACAACAACAATATAGACAAGCCAAAAAGCCAAAAACAATTAAAAACCTTTGAGCTGTCAAAACAGTTTAAAAACATCATTTTTCATGTAATTAATTACAACTACAAATTATAACGGCAACGGCCGAAAGCCAAAAACCAAAAAAAGGAATATTAAAAATAATAATAATTTTGAATATGAGTACATGAAAGTATATAACGGGTGATCCATTTCGAGGTTCCCTACTTTTTTAAAGAAAAAAAAAAACACAGAAAATTCAAAATTAATGGGGAAAGAAAATTCTTTGGCATTTATCTATTGAGGATTATCTCTTTGAAATGTTGAACGCGCCTACGTCTCAGATGGTCCATCCATTGAGCCCAATTTTCGATGACTCGTTCGAGCATTTCGACTGTTTCGAGGTTTGAATCGAAGCGGAATTGTCCGCAGAGACTTTAGACTTTGCATATTCCCCACAGAAAAAAGTCTAAAGGTGTGATATCACATGATCTTGGTAGCCAATCGACTGGCCCAAAACCTGAAATTACCTGTTCACCGAAGTGTTCTCTCAAAAAATCCATTGATTGATGCGATGTGTGGAAAGTGGCGCCATCTTGTTGAAACCAAACGTCGCGGAGATCACGAGCTTCAATTTCAGGCATCAAATAGTCGGTTATCATGGCGCGATAACGGTCGCGTAAATTTTCGTAATAAAGTTGAATGATTTGTGAAGGTTATGCGGGCGTAAGTCCTTCCTGATGATGAAATGCCAAATAATACCGAACAAAAATAACATGGCAGCTTGACACGACTAACGCGTGATCTGTCAAAAAAAGGCTATTGAAGAAAGTACCTCTACTCGGATCACCCTTTATATATGAGCATATGTGTTTCATCAAAAGTTCAAGTTGAAGTTTGTGATGTTGTTTTTGTTGTTGCTGCTGCTGCTGCTATTGAAGTTGAAGCTTAAAGCAATGTGACGCGCGTTGTTCACGCTGATGCTGATGAGTTTGGACAATTATTGGTGTGTGTTTGCTGCTTTCATTGTTTACCTTGTTGTTGGTTGTTGCTGTTATTATTCTGCATGTTGTTGTTGTTGTTGTGGTAATTTTTCTTGTTGTTACTGTTATTAAAGCTTTATTTCCACCATCATTACATGCAGCAGTCAAAATATTTAACTTTGCACTGATGAACGGCAATGCAGTAGGGTGCAACATGTTAATTACAACAAAAACAACAAAAAAGCGCCAAAAGCGAAAATGTTGAAAAAATTCAACATAAATGAGTATAATAAAAAGACAGTTAACACACACTTATGAGTTTCCACAACAATGGGCGCTTACAGGTTTGAGCATAATGTATGTCTTTCATTAAATATATATATATATATATATATATGCAAATAAATGCATATACCTGCAGACAAATATGTTTTTGTTTATGTAGAAATAATTATAAAAAAACGAAATTTTTTTTTTTTAATTTTAATAGTTGATCTGCGAGTTTTTTAAGCACCACTGACCAGTCTAAAATAAATTCCAAAAACACAATTGCATTTCCAGCATTGCATACTTATGTTCATATATATGTACATACATATGTATGTACATAGTAAATGTATTTGTTGACCATGTTACCCCCTTTCATGCATACCCACAAACATACATTTGACACATAAATGCTATGCTCAGACAGAAACAAGTTCAACTCGCCGCATAAAACTTAGTGGGTTTCTACCAAAAAACACTTTGAACAAACAACAACCAAAACAGCAAAAACAATGCCAACAACAGAAACAACAACAAGAACAACAACAACCACCACCACGACATAAGAACGAAGCTCAAACATGCTTGTAAGCGCCAAACTCTTGAGAAACTCAAGTACCAGAGCCACATGCCCGCACATAGCAACAACAAGAAACTGGTTTTTGAGTACAGCATTACAACAATCAAACAAACAAGCGAACAAACAAACAAGCAGACGAGTACAAAGAGACCAACAACAGTAAGAAAATATATGTCGAACTTGATGGTTTCGGTAAAACGAAGTTTAGGGCCAACTTTTGAGGTACACAACAGAGTTTTACATACAAGAGAAGGGCTTGTATACAAACACATGCATATAAACATAAACACATAGTTAAAGGCACACCACATCATGCCACATGGTGATGAATGAAGAGCAAAAGAACCTGTCAAGTGGTTTTAAAAAGCGAAATATCAACAAAAAGCAGGAAGTCATGTGGCGCAGTGAAGAGGCGGAGCGGCGGCGTTGGGGGGAAGCTGAAGATGAAGAGAGCAGCAGTGAGAGGTAGTGAGAAGCACTGTGGAAAAAAAGCTATAAAGAACAATAACAATCTTAAAAAAGACAACAACAAAAAACAATAACCACCACAATTCAATAACAACAATAACACCAACATAACCATCCACTACCCAAGGGAAATGCTGCGGAAGAAGACGCTTAAGAAGCAATGCGTGTAAATAATATGAAGGGCTTCAGCTCAGATCAGCTCAAATCAGATCAATAACACACTTTTTCAGAGCTGTACATACATACACCTGCATATATGTATATCTATCAGCAGTAAGTATATTAAGCTGTAGTGAGATCATGAGGGAAGAACCAAATATAGCAACATTGTTGCAGAACAGGCGTTACTTTTGCGCCAGACAACATCCTGGACGAGCGTTGTGTGAAAGTCGAGCCCAAACTAACCTTTCAACCTGTTGTTTTTCAAACTTTACATAACCGAAATTGTCATTCGAAAAGAGCGAGTCTCGTACATAGAGTGGACGAGTCTAAACAGGAAATACGAATATTACAAAAAATAATTCAATTGAGATCCATAAAAGATAGTTGAAAAGCTGTATAGATCCACGTGAGAGACTAGTCTTAATCGATCTTCAAATTATGTGCTCGTTGCTAGAACGTTAAGGGGTGCTGGGCATTAAGGAGATGGTTTAGGAGGCTAAACTAACAGAATTCCAGGCCTCAAATGAAAATAAGTAGAGTTAAAAACCTCAGCTAAGTGAGGGTGGTACTGGCTACAATAATGACGATAGTCCAGCTTTGAATATCTGCGGTACAAGATCACTGGAACTCGCTGTTCTGAATGAGCGATCACGTAGTGGTGAGTCGAGGCAGTGATGCTGCACCATATATATTTCGATTATTCTTACTAACCTCGTGCTCCAACGCACGAAATATACTTAGAAGTAGAAGATCTTTTCAAGTTCTTTATACTTTGGCATTACAATGACTCCAACCAAGAAGAAAGGCGATCAAAAACTCCATACTGTTCGTCTCTTAAATGTACTCACTTTTGTTCTAAAAATACTACACACCATTGGGATATGTGAGATGAACCAGTGCAGTACTCTCAGCAGTACATTACGACATCGCTACTTCAGTACAATTACAAAAAACTCGCTGAAACCAGTTACAACTCAAAAGAATGTTGCTGGGAAAAAAATATTTACAGAAAGCAACTCAAAGATGCACTGATCTGGTCAATAAGGGCATAACAGACTCCACGAGTGTTTAGAAATCGAGCTGTCCAAGCGCTCAATTGGGCTAAGATCATGCGGAACTGGATGAAATTGCTATGGTTTCTTTGAGCATAACGCATGAGTTTGTTGAGAGAGTGCACCAGAAAGACCCCCGCTTTTGGAACATATTAAGTGACTAATACTAATGACCCACAGAGTGGGAGGAAGGTCGGGCTCAGTCATTTCAATCCTTAAGCTTTGAATAATTGAAGAGTTCTCATGACTATACTCCGCCATCGATTCCTCACTTTAGTTCAAGTTCACTAAGCCCCAACTCCAAGCAACTCACTTCAACAAGTTTTCTCTTGGATGGTGCTAGGTCTTTTGGGTCCATATAGAAAAACAGATGTCCAAGTGATAAAAAAAACTGGGATACTGTGATCTGGTTACTAAGATCCACATATCGAGCTGTCCAAGCGTTCAATCAGGCTAGATTTTTAGAACTAGATGAGCATATTGCTCGCCTTGGCTGAGAGAGTCTGTCAGTAAGACCATAAGAAAATATTAAAGCTCTCTTGTGAGCTTTGATATTTCCAATGAAACCAACGCAGTACTAGGTTGGTCTGGTTCCATCACTTCCACTTTGAAAACAGTATACCGAGCTGAGACGGCAATTTTCGAAACACTTACGTGATTGTAGCCTAATCAACAAAAACACCTAGGCACTAGTAGGGTCCTTCTCGCCAGTTTTAAATTCCAAGTGAAACTAGGTGGCTATCCACCTGATCCTTCCAATCGAGTGGAGGTATTCCTAGTCCTCTGCTTCCACCAGCGAATACTCCATCGAGTACTTTCAAAACTGTAGCGCCTTCAGCCATTCGGACGAGATGGCCTACCCAGCGTAGCGCTGTCTCTTGAAACTCTGAACTATATCAATATCGTCGTATAGCTCGTACATTTTAACATTCCACCTTTGTCAACGCGGATAGGACCACCAATTTTTGGCAAAAATTTTCTATCGAAAACTCTTAAAGCCGACTAATCGGATGTCGGTATCATCCAGGTTTCTGCACCATATGTCAGGACTGGAATGATGAGCGACTTGTAGAGTATAGTTTTCGTACGTCGAGAACGGGGTTTACTTTTCAACTGCCTACTCAGTCCAAAGTAGCATCTGCTGGCAATAGTGATTCTACGTTGTATTTCAAGGCTCTTTGATCTGGTGCTACGAAATAATCTTTTGGATCCAACTTAGTGTAGCATGACAACTATTATCGACAGACTATCTGCCTATACAGACTTTGGGATGCCCAGCTTCTTAAGACCCGGTAGCATAGAACAAAATTACTGTTGTTTCTTTAACTAGAGCTCGCTTGAGAACCAATTTTCTACATTAGGCGGGAGAGTTCACACCTACGGCCAGTAGATGGCAACGTAAATTCTTTCGAAAATTTCTCACAGTGCACACCTTTTAACAAACAAGGTATTTGTGCCTCCTATGCGCCATGTGGCTATGTACGTACGTATATAAGTGTGTGTGTGTGTGTGTATTTTATAAATAAATATAATGCAAGCCGCCAACGGTCGTTTCAATTGTTAAAGGGTTCAGGTCGCTTCGAGAAGTTGAGCTGCGCAGAGCTCGAGAAGTTGAGCTGCGCAGAGCTGCTTCAAAAACCAAAACATCAGGAAACAAAACCAACAAAACAACACACGCAAACCAAAAACAACAGCAACAGGTTAGCAGTCTAGCGCGCGCTACTTAAGCAGGAAGGCAGATAACAGAAGTAAGTAGAGATGTAGTGCTAGCGCAAGAAGGAGATGGCAAGCGAAATAATCATTTACAGCACCTAAACAGCAGCTGCAACAAACAGTCTACACTACCTGCAGCACGCAACCAAGATCAGTTTCAGTTGTTTATGCGCCTGCGCAACGGCTGAGATGTAGAATTTCTATTGAACGCCAAGCGAGAGGAGCGCTTTCCAATCGCTGAGCTGTCGGCAGCGCCGCTGCCCACAACGCTTGGACCAAAACAGAAATTCCAGTAAACCCACGTCTACTCTACTCACGGCTGATGCTGTCGCACGGCGCTGCATTGCAGACGCTCTGCAACACTGTGACGACTCTCGCCTCCTCCACTCAGCTGCAAGTGCGCGCTGCTAAGCACTCCGCAGAGCAGTGTTGCTGCACAGCTCGTGAGTACGTACGCTCGTCTTTGCTTGATGCGCTATCTCGCTGCCTCGCTGCCTTGCTGGCGCGTTGGTTCGTTTAGCTTTTCGCTTTCCAGCGTCGGTTGCTGTACGTTTGCCTGGCGCTCTGTAATTTAGTACTCAGTTGTTGTGCCCGTCAAGCGAACGTGTTCGGTAGAAATCAAAGCGTGTGCGCGCTATCTCTAGTGTATTGTACTTGTATGTAGTAGATATACAAGCCGTCGGGAAAATTGTTCTAACAACCACCAGCACCATCACCACTAACAACAGCAACAGCAACAACACCACAACCACTAAAATCATTAATGCGATATATGTGTGGTGTCTCTACGTATGCATAGATGTGTGCGTGTGTGTTTTCAGCAAATTAAAGTGAAGTAAGAAGAAGAAGAAGACTTCAACTGAAATAAAGGCGTAAGAATCGAGTGAGTGCGAAAAAAAAGTGTTGAAAATTTTGGAATTCTGTGAAAATTTTCCTTTTCCTTGTGTAAAACAAATACAAATAGGCGTGTGCTCTATACATATATATATACATACATATATACAAAAGTACGTACGCATGTGTGTGAGTGTGCGAGTGTGTGAAAGGTGAAGGCAAATGCAATTAAAAATGTCAACAATCGTTGCAAAGCGCAGTGCGTGATGACTTCGTCGTCGATGAGATGCGGCGCCTAAGGGTGGGAAAATGTTGAAATGTTGTGTATCGCGCTGGTGCGTGTTGGAAAAATTGTGAACATGAAAAAGTGGCATAAATTATTATCGAGCGCTTAGAGCAGTTAAAAAGATAAAATCTGAGAATTTTTTTTCGCTGTGTTTTTATGTGGAATTTTTTTTCGCTGAAAATTGTTGTTGGCTCGCCTTAATTAAGCACATGTGCCGCCTTAAAAATTCTACAACAACAGAAAAATGCATATTTTGTTTGTACGTAATTCTGTGTGTGTGTGTGTATGTGTGTAATTCTCTATTGAGAAAATATTGGAAAAACAAGCAACAAAACACACACACACACACACTTCCAAAGCACAGAAATGCCAATAAGTATGAGTGTATGAGTGGAAAAACAGTGAAAAAATAGTGGAAAAACAAGCGGCGGCAGCAGCAGGCTGCAAATACCTTTTGCACGCAATAACGCTCACCGCACAACGCAACTCCGGTTTTGCACGGCGAAGTGGCTGGCAGCGGGCGCACAAGCAGAGAAGAACGAGAAGAGGAACTAATATAAACAGAAAAATGACAACAACAAAAACCTGGCGAAAAACTGCAAAATTGCTACAACAAGGCTGCTGCTTGCTTGCCATACAGGAGAGCTCGCTATGTAGACCGCATATATACATACATACATACATACATACATCGACATACATGCATGTCTGTTGGTATGTCTATACAGCGCACAGTTGACCACACCCGCGCGCTTGATGCACAGGTTTTGAAAATTTCGGAAAATTTTTCCAGTTTGGCAAACGCTACAGACCAACAAACGGGCGGGCGGGCTGTTGTACGAACGAAAACGGCCAAATAGCCAAAGTGGCCGACGTTGTTATTGTTGCTGCACAACTGCTTTGCTGGAAATAGTAAAAGTAGTAAGGAATTTGTGCTAGAACAAGCACTAACATCGCATTCGGCAGTAGGCAGTAGCAACAGCAGCAGCAGCAGGAAAAAGAGGAAGAAGAAGCAGCAGCAGCATTTGCTTTGGTGCAAAAAATCATTTTATATATATGCTGGCGAGTCAAGCAAGCCAAACATGTTGAGTTGGTTAACTGAAAATACATACAAACTTACAGACATATGCAAACTTACATACATACCGACATTTATATAAAAAAAAATATATATTTACATGCAGCAGTAAGTATGGCGCTCTTAGCGCGATTGCTTACATTCTACTTTTCATTTTCATATCGCCTTTCTACTTCTGCTTCGTCTATGCGTACTACTTCTGCTTCTTCTCTCCATCTCACTTCGCGCCTTTTAGCCTCATGTAACAACAGCCACTTTAAGTGTCAACTGGCATTAAAGCATGTCCTTTTGGCCCACAATGTTGTGCGCCCTTTGCATATAATAGCAAAAAGAAAAAATAAAGTACAACAACAGAAATAACAGCAGTTGTAGTACCACAGCAATCAGCTATCAAGCACACAGCGCCTTCTGCTCTACTCAAAATCGTACTCATTCGCACGCCTCGTGCGGCCCTCACCTGCTCTCGCCAACTCGCCTTTGACATATATCGATATTTGCAGCGATTTCTGCTGCTGCTGCTCAGCGGCAACTCTATACTGAGCTGGGTGTTGTTTTTGTGCAGAAGCTGTAGAAAGTATTTATTTTCTCAACCTTTATTTTTTTTAACACCAAAAACTTTGTCTGCTTGGCATTCGTTTAAGCGACTCCTGTCTATTGGCAGCTTTGTTTAGTTACTCTCAGCTATACTTTCAAAATTTGACATTTACGCTCTCTTTTCTTAGTAATTTTCTCTCATGTCACGGTATATTCGCTGTTTAGATTTTATCCATTTCTGTTTTTGTTGCTCCGGAAATATTTCAATTGTCGATTTAACTCTCTTTTCGTCGAGCATTTGACATTTTTATTTGTGCTGGGCAACATTTGCTTTCTCCGAAAGTCATCAGCTGTTTATGAACTGTCAAATTATTGAGGTTAGTTTGAAGTTGACAATTCATTGTGCTCACCGAAAGTCTATCATGTAGGTTAGAAAGAAATTCATATATTGATCAAGACTGAAAAGAAGTATGGGTACAAGAAAAAAATCCTACTTGAGGCGGGTAAGCTCGAATCAAAGCATTTTTTTTTTTAAAGACCAGGGAAGCCAATTCGCTTTGCAGACCGAGATATTAAAAAGTACAAAAAAAAATTCGATCCCAGCTCTCTACATCTATTAGACCTAATATATAAAAACAAAAATCCAAAAATTGGGACGAAACAGACTGAAAAGTGAGATGACAAAACAAAACTCCACGTTAGAATGCCAATATAAGAGTAAAAAGAGGTCAAGGTTCAAAAATGGAAGACTATAGTATATGAAGCAATGGAGGAACAAGAAAAGCAATATATCGAAGTAACAGGTTCTAACGAAGTGCTATGAGTTCGTAAAAAATGAAGCAAACTTGGAACTTGAACTAGATAGAGCGGATGTAAGGACCTTAAACGAAAAACTAATCCCTGTATGAGAATTGGCATGAAAGCAAAGAGAATAGAAGTCTAAAAGAGTTGCTATTCGGAAGGACTTTTAACTGAGTAATGGACTGTGACGAGCCGTGAGATGATATATAAAAAAGCAAAAATATAGTAAAGTAAAACCAGGTCAAAAGAGTAAAGGGAGCAGACATTTACGAAAGGTATTTTTTAGATTACAAAACGCTTCGAAAACAGAGCCAACGAGTCGAGATCGCAAGAAGTTGTAACAGAAATTAGAAAATTGAGTTAAAGAATAGTGTTTTACAATAAAACGAATGGGACCAAGAGATGAAACAAACATATCGTAAGAAAGGAATACAGATAAAGGCCGGTATGAGCAGAAATTACTTGACATTGGAAAAAGACTATGCTTCGTTGAGAGGAGCAAAAAATAAACACAAAAACTCTTGAACTGACTAAGTACATCGAAAAGGGACGAAAAAGGAGAAGTGACTATACGTGGGGTAAAGAAATGAGGTTCGTTTTTTGGTTAAGAACGGAAACGAAAGATAGTTTAAATGACTTATGTGAGGAAGAAGCTTCCACAGAACTGGTATAGTAGAACAGCAAACGATTTCACAACTGAAAATATATTTTCCAAGAATACAAAAACAAGCAAACAAACAAAAAAATAAAAAAAATAAATTCTAGATCAGGTTACTAAAATTTCAAAACTTAGAAACATTTCCAACAAAATCGATTCTTGACTCGTTTGTTAGTAGTAAAAAAACAATTCATTTTCTCGATTTTCTATCAGATTTAGCTGTTATTATAGTACTTACTGCTTCACTTTCCGAAATTAGTTTAAAACTTAAAATCTCAACCATTGTAACCTTCACTAAAAGTAGGCAACTCCTAAAACCTGCACACAACACAAACAAATTCCCTAACCGAGGAGTCGAAATGAGTAGAATATCGACAAGCGAGAGGCGAATGTCGTTCATTTTGTCTTCTTCCTTAGATTTTGTTGCAATTGCTGCAAAATATCCAATGAGAAAAAAAAAAAACATGCTTTGGCTGTAGCAGAGCTGCCAACGAAGTCACACTACCCTGACTGCTCTGCGCTACGCTACACTGTCTGCTCAACACTTTTGCCATTACGCTCCGCTCCTGCTGTTTTGAGGAGCACAATTTTTGGGTGCTACTCCTGCTGACAGTTGTAGGTAGTGTGTAGTCCTGCTGAATAGCTGTAGCGCCTGTCGTTGAACGAACGAAAATTGTGTGTGTGGATTGTGACCAAACATGCTGGAGCACACAAAACAGACGGAGACGGACACAGACGCAGCTAACTGACACATCAGTGTAGGACAGATAGGCGCGCGCGCGCTTGATATGAACTAAATAAATAAATTATTAAATGGAAAAAAAATTATATAAATTATTGAAAGTAGCTAACGGCAATTGAAAATGTAATATTTGCGTTAGTGTGTGTGTGTGAAAATGAATTCAATTGAAATGTAAGCTTTCATTTTGTGCGCTATTTAGGGTTGTGTAAATGCGTCGAAATACGCGAAAATTCACTGAAGTGTTAACAAAAAGGACTTGTGAACTGTTTTTTTTTTACTTTTTTTTTGATACAATTTAAAAGCGGCCTGTCGCCATTTTCAACACATTCATCCTCCCCACCTATGTGCGTGGTGCGGCATGTAGCACGTGTGCCTTGTATTGTGTGCTCTAAACTGGAAGCAAGAAAAGTGCAAAAGTGCTCACCTACGAAAAGTCGACGGTCCGTCTGCCCGTCTGTCCGACAGACAAGCAATCGCAATAGCAGCAATTGGCAGACAAGTTGGCTGGTAAACTGTTAAGAAATTACCAAAAAAAAGGGGGAAGAAAACTAGCAAAAAAACAGTTAGACAAGCAGGCGGCAGTGGCAATGCTAAGTGTAACTCGCACTTGTACCAGAAACACCACATGCGACTCTGCCGTCGAGTGAGTGAGTCACGTGCAAAGTGTGCTCGGAAATGAAAAATTGCGAGAATTTGTGAAGAAAATGGCAAAAAGGGCGTGGATGAGAGGTCAACAATGTGAATAAAAAACAAATAAATACATAAATAAATGAAAACATTAATGAAAATCATATCGAAAGTGTACGGAAATTTTGAAATATTGTAGAAAAAAAAATTTAACATACCTATATAAATGTGTGTGTACTAATACAAATATATAAAATGCAAGTGAAGCATAACATTTTAGTGCTCAAAGCATAGCGTACGAAAATTATTTATTGTTTTGTGTTCATTAATTTAACTAAATTGTAGAGGCCTACATATATATAACTAGTCTCAAAATTCTCAACTGCCAAAAAAAATTTTATTTTCTCATTATCAATTTTGAAGAATTTTTTCTACCGTCAATTTAATATTCAATTAAAATATTATGGTAGCTCAAGTGTTTGTTATTTATGTGAAAATGTCCGGTGAATGCTGTGTATGGCAGAGAAATTTTTTGAAATCCAATTGGAAAGCAGCTTAACGTGACACTAATCCCTTTAGCAATGAAAATTGCGGCTCTCATTCAATGAAAAAAGAAAAAGAAAAATACACCGAAATTCGCCAATGAAATAATGTGTGTAGCAAAGTGCATTGGAGCAGCGGAATAATGAAAAGCATATAAAAAATTATGAAATTATTGAACAATGCAAAATTGTGTAAGGAGAAAAAATGAAGTACTTGGCGGCTCACCATAAAAACTAACTTTTTTTAATTGGAATTGTTAAGCATTTTGTGTGCAATATTTTTTTTTTGTAATTTGAAAGGATTTATGCAGAAAAAAAATTGGCGGAGAAATGTTCGCATATTCGCCAGCTTAATTTTTTTTATTGAAAGTGTGTAAACATGTGTTTTTCTTTAATATTTATATTTTATACATATGGTACATTTTTTTTTAAATTTTTATATAGAAAATTACAATAGAATTATCAAAGGAATGTTTTATTATTTAAATAAAAAATATGTTGTATCAAAATAAAATTTCTTTGTCAATAATATATTTACAATTTTATTTTTTGATTTTTAAAATTTCTGTAGAAATAACATTGAATGGTTTATTATTCTAATAAGAAAAACTAAAATCTTAAAAATAATATTTGTTAAAAATGTATTTAAAATATTTCAATTCGATATTTTTATTAAAATTTTCAATTTTGAAAATTAGCTAATCGTATATTATATAAAATTAAAAATTTTGCAAGAATTTTCAAAAAATTGGCTTAGTTTTTTTTTTTTTTTTGTTTAAAACATTTTTTACAATTTCTTATGATTACTTAAAGTTAAATTAATATTCGTAATTAGTAACTCCACCAAAAATTTTGTTTACAAAATTCAGTATACAGGTGTTGTTTACATAAATTTCTTAAGAACTAAAAAGAAAATTACTAAAATTATATGTATTCTAAAGTTCCTTAGAATTACAACAACAACTAAATTAGTTAGGATTTTCACTAAACTTTAACTAGGAAATTTATAAAAACTTTTTTTTTTTGCTTCAAAATTAGAAAAATAATATATTCTGGGCTATTTTGAATTTAACATTTTATATAAATTCTGAATAAAAATTTGTCAGGACATTTGTTACATTTTTATCAGAAGAATTTGCTAAAAAGAGCAATGATGTTTTTAAGTATCTGACTCAGAGTCGCAGACAAATTTTACTCCTTATTCACAAAGTTGGAATAAAATATCATAAATTTTGTACTCTTTTAATAATTCCACTTTAAAGACTTTTCTAAATAATTTGCCTCAGTACTTTACGAAGATAGTTTGCCTCAGAACATGTTAAGAATTACATTGTATAAATTCTTACAAATTTAATAAAAAAAAACATCGTGAAGAGTTTCATTAGGCTACTCAATTACCACATTTTTTTAACTAAAATATTTTTTTTAATTAATTTTTTGTTTTATTTTTTTTATTTTTTTATTTTTTTATTTTTTTAATGTATTTTTTTATTTTGTTAGAATATCAACAAATTGATTATAGAGAATATTTCAAAAAAAAATTGTCTAGTTAATTTCTAGATACAGTTTATGAATTTTATTTTTATTCCATAAAAGTAAGGTTATAAAAATTTTATTTAAGATTCTATTAAAAAACAGCAATTAACTTAAAAAAACAACAACAACAAATAGAGTTTAATATTTTACGATAATCGCTGAAAAAGTGGCAGAAATTCTACTTAGAAACCGAAGCGGTTTATTACGCGTTTTAATTTAGTTCACTTTATCACTGAGATAAGTTCTCATTCCAGTAATTTAACTAAAAAGTGCTTTCAAAAATCGTAATTTATAAAATTTTATGATTTTTGAAAGAAAATCGTAATTTATAAAATTTTATTATTTTTTAAACCACTTTTTCGTGAAATTAACAGCATGAGAATTTAGCTCTTCTGCTGCTTTCTAAGCTCTCTTAATACATATTGGAAATTCTTATTTCTTTTACATTTGAATTAAGAATTTTTAAAAAATGAAAATCTTTAAAACTTTTTTTCCTTTTATCGTATCAAAATTTTCGTCGATAATTTAAAAAAAAAATATTATTAAAACTTTTGTGATCCTTTCTTTCTTTTAAACTAAAAAGAATTCACTTAAGGGCCTTCTAGAAAAATTAAAGCAAAAGCAGAGAAAAGTCTTAATTTCAAAATTTTCTTTAAATTTCGTTAAAATTTTCTTTAAAAAAATTAGAAATTAATAATTAGGAAAAAATAAATAATGATTTCCATGAAAAATTACACCGAACTTTCATTAAGAACTTTGCTAAGAATCTGGTAAAAAATTCACCTAAAATTAACAGAGTTTCGCTTAAACTTTTGCTCGAATATTTGCTTTATAATTTCACAAAATTTGCTTAAATTTAAAAAAATAATAATTATTATTAAATGCCAATGTAATTTTAATAATAACTGAATATCTATTAATAAATTTCTTAGGAAAAAACTACTACTAAAACTCGAGTATCTGTAATTGTTTTTTTTTTTTTTGAGAATTTTTTATATTTTTATTATTTATTTTTTAAATTTATTTAATTTTTTATTTTTTATTAAATTTTTTATTTAAAGTTCAGAATTTCATTTTACTTCATCAAAAAAGACTTTAGTACAAACTTCCTTAAGTTTTATTAAAATTTTAATTAAAAATTTGTTTTGAAATTTTTTTCAGAATTTTGTAAAAGATTTTTTTAAAATTTTCAAGAATTTCACTCAAAGTTAAATATAGCACTTCTTAAATTTAAAAAAAAAAATTTATATTTAAATATCTTTTTATATTTTACAGCGATTTTCATTAGGAATTTCACAGACTTTTTTTTGAAAATATTTTAAAAATAAGTTTAAAAAAAAATTCTAAAATTTCTAGTAAAGATTATATCAAATATTTCTGAAAAAATTTACATTTATTTCGTTATGTTTTTAATATCATATTTTTCAAATTTTTAATTCATTAAGGTTAGTTCATCAGGTATATTAAATATTTTACATAGATATTCTATTTCATATATATATTTTTGAAAATAACACATTTTTTGTAAAGTGATGTATTGAAAAAAAAAAATAAAACATAAGAAAGGATTCAATTTAAATCAGAGAAAGCTTCAACAAGCTGTCATCTTTAAAAAAATAAAATAAGATTTTTTAATAAGTGTCTAACCCTAAACAAAACTCTGGCACATTTGATAGAATTTTAGATTTTTTATCACTAAGAATTAAAAATTGATTGGAGCTATCAGTCACCTTTTAAAATTTTATAATTCATAATTTTTTTTTTTTTTAATTTTTTTTTTATTATTATTATTATTATTTTTTTTTTTATAGAGTAAGACTAGGAATATTTTTCATATAAAGAAGAGTTTGGAAATTCAACGCATTATTTCAACGCATATTTGTAAGAAATTTAAGACTATATAAAAAACTACTCGAGCGATACACAACATTTTTGCAACGAAAATAACTCAAAATAGTCCTTCCCATAAAAAGTGAAGCCAAAATAACAAATCAAACAAATTTGAGATTAAGTGTGCGTGTAATTCATAATGCGCGTTTATAAATATAAATGTATGATAAATGTCTGTCAATTATATCCTATATATATTTTCCTAACATATTCTATGTATCTAATCATTTTAGCCAAGAAAAATTCCAAGCAAATATCAAAATAACGTCAATTTTCTTTGTGCACACCTAAACGTGTGTGTGGCTGCGTGCGTGAGTGCTTCAAATTTAAGCAAAAAACACCACAGTAACAAAATAAGTGCAAAAAAATACAATCAACCAACAACAACAACATAAGAAACTCTGCAACTTAATCAACTCTCAAACAGGCAGGAAATAAAAACCTATTTAAATTTATACACACATATATATATATATATACATACGAAAGAAAGCAGATTAAATAACAAACTCATCAACCAACGTTGCCTGACAACGTCAAGCAGTGTGGAAAAAAAAATTCTCAACATTCCCACACTCCAGCAACGTTACACAATAATATCTATGTGCATACGAAAGTTAGTTAGAAGCAGTGTGAGTGTTTTTGTGAAGTTCTTGAAGTCTTAAGTGATTATCCTGCAAACTTGTTATTCATACTTTAAAGCGCCCATAAAATTATTATTGTGCTTATGTAAAAAAAAAAAAACAAGCAAAAGAAATATAAAATAAATTTCAATAAAAGTAAATAAAAATAAAATCAAATTGCAAAAAAATAAATACTAACACACGCCAATTGGAGTCTGTTGGTGTGTATCTGACTGCGTTGCGTGTGCGAGTGTGTAAATAAGTGCAGTGCAGATATTAAAGCATCAATTTCGGCATTTTCTTTTTGTGGAAATTTACCATTTTGTATGAAAATAAATTAAAAAAAAGTGTAAATTATCTTAACAAAAAAGAAAACCGCATTTTTTCTCACTTCATATCTTGATATATCCATATCATCGTTTTTTGCTGTCGAATTTCGTCGTAAAGCAACTAAGTCATTGATTGGTTCGTCAAGTTGGATAATGAATGCGCAAAAAAGGTAAGTTTTGGAAAATCGAATTTGTTGTAGAAGAAAAATAAAGGATTTTAAGTATTTTGGAGATATTATATTTTTTATAAGCCCAAAATAACTCAGCTATTTGTTTAGAAGCTGATGAGATCAAACAAAACCGTTGCATATGTAACGTTGCCTACATTAAGGAGCTCTGACAACAACCTCCATAACCTTGCCTGAATTTAAGCGCATACTTTTTTGCATACAGTGTCAAGCTTAGGGTTACATCAACTCTTTTAATATTAAAACATTGTTTTCCAAAATAATTACACTATTTCAAAATTAGTTCAATAAACTTTAAAAAAAAAAAAAAATTTATAAATTTTAACAAATTTTATTAAAATTGTATAAAAACTATGTTGGAAATTAAAAAAGAAATCAAGAAGATTTCTTTAATTATTCATTATTTTATTTACATATATCACGTTGGGTGTGCAAATTAATTCGGTTCGTGTTTTTGTGTTGAAAAACGTGCTTTTTTATTAAAAAAAAATAAATACACATTATTCAAAGTGTTGTCTATCAGAAGCGAATACTTTTTCCAATTTCTCTTGTAATTTGTACTCTCTGTCCTCGATCCATTTGTTGAGTTGTTCTTCGATTTACTCATAAGAGCCGAACCCCAAAATCATTTTGCATCCGTCGAAAACGCCATTAATCGGAAGAAGTAAGATATGGAGATTATTGTGGATGGGACAATACATCCAATTTTAGTGTTTCCAGGTAGTTTTTACCATTGCAGTCAGGTGGGGACCCACGTTGCCACGTTGCAAAATCAACTTGCCATGCTTTGCGGTCATTTCTCTCCGTCTTTCGTGCAATTCATGACTCAAACGCATGAGTTGTAGTTGAGAACGAGTTAAATTTGCGTTTGGCACGGAGTTTGAACAAGTAGAGCTCCCAATTTTTCGTCTTCAAACTTTTTTCTTTCCACATGACTTATTGGTCCGCGCAGATTCACTATAAACTTCCACAAGCATTCGATAGGCTTCAGCTTCGATTTTCTGGTAATATTTTGATGTGAAAACCTTTCTTTTTGTTTGAAAATTTTTAAAAGTTGTTTTGAGTTGCAATTTTAAATTATTTTCAGTTAATTCGAGATACTTCCACTACTGAGGTAGAGTGGTTAGCAGTGTGTGCTATCATGCAGAGGATCAGGGATTAGAATCTTGCCCAGAATATTAGTTGAAATTATAAAAACAGGTGAAATTGCGGTAACTCCTGAGCAGGGAATGTCAATATGAGTCCGCGTGTAATTCCAATATGAAGTAAAAAGTCTCCCATAAAAAACTTTCAGATCTCTCCATTTGTTACAAACAAAAAAAAAAAAAAAAAAAAACAAAGCGAAGGCTAAAGTTGCTTCACAGCTATAAAAAATCAATATTTACTACTATTAGGTATTTAAATAAATTTCTTGTTCTGTTATTTTTATATTAAAATCTATTTCCTGTCAAAATTTTTCATTTAGTTTCTCATATTAAATTTATACAAAAAGAAGCCAATAAAATAATTGTGGTATGTAGTCTCTATTGAAGACTTTCTTTTAATTTTCCCCACACAAACTAACGACAACAAGTTAATTAATAATCCATAAACTTCACTCAACAAAACTCATTCACGCCCTTAAACTCGAGAGGAATCACCAACAAAGAGCAACTGCCAATTCATTGATGCCGTTGCTGCTGCTGCTGCTGCTGCTCCCCCCACTGAATTATTGCACAACCACAAATCACAATTATTCATTCACTTATACATTCATTTGTTTCAATAATGACCCTACTAAATATATGAATGTATATATATACATATTATATATATATTTGTTTTAAGCGAAAACAATGTGCGAGCAGTGCACAAGTACAATAAAGTGACCAAAAGATGTAGAAAAGTTCTACAAGAAATTCATATACAAGTATATGTACATATACCTATGTATGTACTTGTATGCCTGCACAAAATTGCCTTGTGGAAATTGTATATTTGCTGAAGATTAACGGCACCACTGAAACAACAAATACGTAAACAAATGGTAAGCCCCAAACAAAGCAATAAAGCAGAAAGACCCCAAAAAAACAAGCCAAAACAAATGACAATAACTACTTAAAAATCCATAAATCTTCAGAGCAAATTCAAACATACATATAATAGTATATGTATGTATGTATAAGTATATGAATTTATATCTTTGTACGAATTAAAGTAATCCTTTTTCGTAAAGATATTTTAAATGAAACTAAAACACAATCATTTATCATTATTAACAGTTTTCGTTTTCTACAAATACAGAGCTTTGAGTTAACGAGCTTACAGCAAATACTGCAGTGCGAATGTTCGATTGTATTTATGCTTGAATGTCCATACCAGTATAAAGTATACATATATGAGTATATTTGAAGCGCAATTTTATTGTATGGCCAAATATTAGAAATAACTAAGTAAAGTGAAACCAAAGAAAGAAATTTTAGAAGTAGCAAGTGTCTGCTGAATGGTTTATGGCTCCGTTTATATATATGTTTCATTTCTAAAAACAAAACTTATTCTCTTCTTCTCGGCATTGGTGGATTTCTTTGAAAATTTTATTACTATTGTGAAAAAAATTCAGTAGCTTTAAGTTCTCAAAAACTTTTGCTTTCTAACAAGTATTAAATTAAATTTCCATTATTCATACACAAAACAGAAAATTCATATTAATTGAAAAGTCCCCTGCCTGACACATATGTAGATGTAATCAGGAAGAATTAAATTTTTAGCTAGCCCCAGCCATCAAAAGATGCGCTTTTAAATTTGACAGCTGTCGGATCATAAGTTTGTGAATTATAGCATTTTCAGTGAAGCAACTTGTGTTATTGCGGAAAAAATGGATGAAAAGGAATTTCGTGTGTTGGTATAATATTGCTTTTCGAAGGCAAAAAATACAGTTTAAGCCAAAACTTGGTATGGTGACGATCTTTCGGACACTGCCTCAGGAAAAACAATCATCAAGAATTGGTATACTAAGTTTACACGTGGTGAAATGAGCACCGTAGACGGTGAACGCTGTGGACGCCCAAAAGAGGTTGTTACCGATGAAAACATCAAAAAAAATTCACAAAATGATTTTGAGTGACCTTAAATTGAAATTGAATGAAATAAAAGGCACTCTAAAGATATAAACTACATATGTACATCATACCATTCACGAATATTTGGGTATGAGAAAGTTCTGTGAAAAGTGGGTGCCGCATGAGGTCTTTTTCGACCAAAAGCAACACTCAAGTAGTTGATTCGAAGCAGTTCTTGAAGATGTTCAAGCATAAAAAACCCGAGTTTTTGCGTCGATATATGACAATGGATGAAACATGGCTCCATCATTTCACTCCGAAGTCACACGATGAACACGCTCCAAATCGTGGAAAAACGCAACAGTCAGCTGGCATGGTTATGCCGTCTGTATTTTGGATGCGCATGGAATAATTTTCATTAACCATCAACAGCGAAATCGCCGAAAATGGCCGCATTTGAAGAAAAAGAAAGTGCTGTTTCACCGAGACAAAGCACCGTGTCTCAAGTCAAGGAAATCGATGGCAAAAATACATGAATTGACCTTCTAAATGCTTCCGCATAAACCGTATTTTCCAGATCTGGTTCTCAACGACTATTTTCTATTCTCAGATCTCAAAAGAAAGCTCGCTGGGAAGAAATTTTCATCGAATGAAGAAGTGATTGCCGAAACTGAGATCTATTTTGAAGAAAAGGACAGATCATACTACAAAAATGGTATCGAAAGGTTGGAGCGTAGCTACAATCAGTGAAAAAAAAAATTAATTTTCCACAAAAAAAAAAAATAACTTAATGATACCGTGTGAGCCTCACCATTCTAAAAACTTTTTGAAGTTTTGTTAGAAACCCTAATATGAATGATTTGTTTATTGAAACTGAAAATTAAATAGAGCAGCTAAACTTCGAGCAGTGGAGAGCAGCTGCCAATATAAAAATAGAGGAAGTTTCAACAATTCGGAAAAATAATTTCATGTAACACTTCTCGGAGAATAATTTTCAAATGTAAATGTTTGAAATTTCTATTCTAAAAAATTTTTTTTAATTATTTAAGATTTTTTATATATTTATTTTATAAAATTAATATTTTTCTTTTCACTTTTATTTAAGTTGTTTTCCGTGTCTGGTGAAAAGTCCATATCCTATTCTGGCCTCTTACGTGTCCTAATCGTGTTTGTCACAATTTTTTATTGCTTGATTAAAATGCTCTAAGAGTTGTTAAGTTGCTCATATCAAAAAAATTTCGAGCAGAAAATCATAATCTTAATCATAAAAACAAAAAACAATCTTGAAACAAAACTTTTTCATAAAGTAGCCTGTAGCGTTTAATCAACAAACCTAAAATGGCCAATAAAAGTAAAAATATGTTTGAAAATTTGTTAAATTAATTTAGTATAATTTGAGCCTAGGATCGATGCTTTCGGTCAAGTTTTTCGACCTCATCTCACTTTGTCAGAAAAAGAACATAAAATAAAAAATCTGATTTCTTAGAAAAATTTTGCATATTATTTTTCAAAAGTCGTTTTCGAAATTTTATACAAACGATTGCTCTCGAAATTTCATTATATGATTTTAATTAAAGAATGATATGTTATATTTTACTATAGAATAAATTTTCATCAATTATTTTTTTAAGTTTTTTGGTTTTCGTAATAAAAGTAATTTTTTATTTTTTTTTTTATATTTTATTTCAACTTTAGCAAATATACAAATAACAAATTGATCCAGCTTTGAGAAAATCTGATTTCCTTTTTTTTTGTAATTTTTGATTTGCCACTCACTGCAATTATGATGATTATTATACAAGAAAATTTGATTTATTTTTATTTCAAACTAAATTTTACACTTGCAAAGCCGTATCCAAAAGAAGATTAATAAACAGAAATGAAAACGTCTGAATGACGAAAAGGCTTAAATTTTTATTTATTTATTTATTACAGATAAAAAGGACAAGTTTGAGGATTATTATTGAGAATATGAATTCTTTACGCAATAAACTTTTATAAATAATTTTGCATGATACATACATAATTAAATATTGATTACAGTGAAAATGTTGCATTTAGCTTTATAAAATACGTGAAAAAAATAATATGTATATAAAAGAAGTAGTATATAATTTACTTATTAGATAAATATTAAAAAAATTAGGTAATATATATATTTTTTTTAATTTAAAGGTTGAACCCTGACATTCCACACTACATCATTTAATTGACCGTCCAGTCAATTTCCGCAAATTTCAATCCCTTCGAAGTAATTTTCGACCACTTCTTGGCACATATTGAGCGATATCTCAGCCACACCTTGACGCATGCTGGTTTTCAATTGCCCAAGACTTAAAGATTTATTCGCATAAGCATGGTATTTCGCGTAGACTCAAAAAAAAAAAAAAATCCAACGGTGTCAAATCGCATGATCTCGACGGCCAATTAACATCACTAAGTCGAAAAAATTTCTCTCGCAATATAGCCCTATTCGCTCGTGTGGCGCAGTATGTAATACCATCTTGTTTGGACCAAATATTGTTCAAGTTCTCTTCTTCAATTACAGGCCAAAAAAAAGGCAAAAAGTCAATTATATACGATCATAAAGCTCCAAATTGACAGTGAAATTCTTTATTCCGTTATCATTTTCAATGATGTGAGACCCAGTCACCCACCTATTTCGCTTATTTACTTATCCAGATAGTGGGAAGTGTGCCTGAAGAAAATTATGTTGGAAAAATTGTGGTCCACTGCTTGTTGTTCAATCGACGTGACTACTGCGCTGTGAATGATCATCTGGCTTCAGTTGTTGTGTGAACTGGACTTTGTAGGGATTTAGGTGTAAGTCCAAGTGAAAATTTAGCACATTATGGAGTGAAAATCTCAGCTCTTGAGAACATTGAAAAATATGCACATTCAGTTCTTCGGCTATACTTTCACTTACAACAGCGATATTTGAGGCGGAACGAGTAAAACGATGATGAAAATTTTACCAATTTCTTGAGTAGTTGGACGATTATGTGCACCGTTGGACGATTAAGGTGGCCATGTCTGAATCACTACTTAGTAGGTTTCAACAATTTTAACGCATTGTGCGTTTGTTAAGCATACCATTTTCATAAATGTCTGACTTTTAACTAAAACAAAACTTCTTTGGTTTGACAGTTTAGTTCCTCAGATGTCAAAATACTGCTCTGTACTTTCGAAACCACTAGCTGGAGAAACCACTTGTGAAAGTGACCTGAAAAAAATGAAATACAATTAAAACCAAAAGGAGACATTCTGTCCGAAATTAGCAGCTATATTAAGTTCAAAATCAGTATTCTATTAAAAAATGGCATCCCTTTCACAATCCACGGCTTCCACGGCTTTTTTCAAACCAAATTGCTTGACTTTCAAAAAAAAAAAAGGAACAAATCGTACAATAATTTTTTTTTCACAGCCAATTATTTGGAAAACGCATAAATACGCTTATTTCAAAATTTGGCCACTTCCTCCATTTACTGAAACAACTTTAGCCACACTCGCGCGATAAGTCCGACCAAAACCAAAATCAAAAAGAAAAAAAAAATAACAAAAAAAAAAAATTTACAAAAAGCACTTGCATAAAGCCATAAATGCGTAAAACGCATGCTAGATCTGCTTAGATTAATTAGAAACGTTTACGTAAAAAAAAAAAACAGCTTCGCACGCTTGCATACATACATATGTATGTATATGCATGGAGAATTACTGAATGTAAAAGTGATTTTCAGTCTACTTGCCGCCCTTTTTTCTTGTACACACTCACACACTTCACCGCACTCATATAATTTTCACGCAACATTTTGCTGGTTTTGCGTTTTCAATGAAAGTTGGCTTGGTTAACTGTAGTTTCGAACAATTATGTCATTACTATGCGGTTTCGGTCATTGTTTTGGCTTGACTTTTCTCAAACATTTTTGTTATAGTCACTTTTTTTTTTAAAGCAAACTTTTGCTTTGTGAGTTTTTCAATACCATTTATGTACGTTGGGTATGTGTGTATGTGCCTAAGCTGGTCAGCAGTTGAACGTATGTATTCATAATTTAATGTTTCTCAGCTAATTTTTTGTTGCTAATTTTTGTTGGTTTTGAAATTAAAATGAATACAGTGTGCGTGCAAACACATATATATTTAAGCTTAAAATTTTACAAAATATATTTTTTTATGAAATCATATTTATTCATTACATGCTTGTAAATTGTTCGTTATGCACATTTGCCTTGCACAATATGAGACTGAGACTAAAGATAATTAGCTGAAGTTGGTTGTTGTGCAATTTTGGGAAAACTGTGTACCAAAAGTAAAGTTGAGTAACAGAAAAAAAAGTGTTTCCTTAATTTGAGTATTGAAGTTTTACTTAAAATATAAATATTTTTCATAATATATACATTTTTTGTACTCTTTTTAAAAAAAGTTTGTCTTTTTATACAATAAAACCCTACCCAAAAGGCTGTTTAAGTTTAAATCAAAATATAATATAAAAAAAAATATTTCGAGGACAAATTAAGATTTTTCATAACATAAATTTACAAAGCTACAAGCATATACTTGTCCATCTATATGAAGGTATGTAAATATATAATAAGTATGACAATGATAAATTTCCGACCTTGACCACTTCCGAAAACGTTGTATATGGCTTTGTATTGAATAATAGTGCCTTAGACAAGGTTAAACACACAAATTTATGTCACCGCGTAATTTATTTGTAGGTCAGTTATTTAACAAAAAAAAAAAAAAAAAAAAAATAAATAAATAAATAAAAAAATAAAAAATAAAAATAAATAAATAAAAATAAAAATAAAAAGTATAAGGAACAGTATTAGACTGAGAGTTTCTTAGTGTCCCATGCTCTTTATTTAGAACAATTATTGTATAAATTGTTGTAAATAATTAAATAAATATTTTGAACATGCTTTCAAATCCCTTAAAGTTTTTATTTTTGAAATAATTTTTTTATTTTTTATTATTTTATGTAAGTTTTAAGAAATATATTTTAAAAACAATTTTAAAATAATATTTAATTACAACTAGAAACTATTCAAGTAAAGGAATATGCACAGGAAAACACTTTTCGATTACTGTCCCTTATACTTTTTAATTTAGTTGTTTTTTCTAAAATATAACGATTATTTTTGAGTTTCTTGCTAAAAAAAATATATCTTTGTTAAATTTTTGTTCGAAATAACAGCTTTATTTTGTGTTTAATCCTTAATTATACAATAATAATAATATGTTTTTTAATAGAGTCCAAATTTTATTTTCTAGCGATATCTTTCAAAAATTAAAGTTAGAAAATAATATAATTATAATTAAATTTTGGGATTCTTTAAATCAAAAAACCTTACAACTATCACCAATATCACACTACGAGTATTCAATGAAAAAAAAAATTGTTTATTGACTCAAGGAATTTAAACATCCCAGCTTAAACTCCCTGTTTGAGATTCAAATTTTGTCTGAACTTCTTTTTTTATGCCTAACTATAAAAACACATCGAAAACTTTTAAAACTGGAGCGTTTTCGTCCAACCGTCCGACGAAGTCGAACCAAAACAAATTTTATGAAAATACCCACCATTTTGCTGAAAATCAAGGAAACTCCGGGTTTGTGACATTTCACACCGACTACATTTATTTTTAACAGGGTTTCGAATCGATTATGATTACATTTAATTTATTGTAACATATGATAGTAGGTTGAACAATTATACCAATTTTCAGCTGGTTGTGGATTTTTGTAGGTTTACACATATAATTTTCCTAATTTGACCGGACTATATCTATGCGGCCATAGTAGGTGAATGGTTAGCAGTACGAGCTTCCATCCAGACGTTCTAAGTTCGAATTCTGGTCCAACCGATTCAAAAATTATAGAAAATTAATTTTAATTAATAAAAAATATAAAATTTTAATTAATTTTTCTATTAGCGGCCGCCCCTCGGCAGAGAATTTCAAGCCCTCCGAGAGTTTATAAAAAGTTGGTTATCATCAATTTATACCGCTCTCCATTGACATTAACGGTGCTACCAGCTTCGTTTCGAAAGAAGTGCGGACCGATGATTCCACCAGACCAAGAACCACACCAAGTTGTCAATTTAGGTGAATGTAATTGTTGTTCATAAATAACTTGTGGATTTTCTTCGCACAAGAATCAACAGTTTTGTTTATTTAACACACTACGCAGATGAAAGTGAGCCTCATCGGAGAAAATTATTTTTTTTTTTTTGGAAAATCTGAAATTTCACTTCGTTTATAATGGTCCATGGATGAAATTGTAAACATTACTGAAAACAATGAAAAAAACGACACTTAGAAATCACATCATCCCTATTGGAAAACCTTTTATTATATAATATAATTTTTATTGACTGATTTGGTATAAAACTGGTATAAGTTCAACCGAAATCTATCCATTGTCATCTCAACGTTTATCTGTTTGAAATTGAGACAGTTGACAGAAATGTTCTTTTTTGATTTTTCTTTTAGCTAGTCAGACTTGAGAAAATTTTCAACAAAAAATTTTCACGAAAATATTTTGAACTTCCTTTAACATTAATGCGGAATCAGACAACTATGTATGTAATGTGATTTTGCTCGATCCCACTGACAACGAGTGATCAATTTCTAACATTACAGAGTAGGCACTTCTTAATGTAAAAATTTCTATATATTTTAAAATAACGAAGCGATTTAAACACTTCAAATATTTATTACTAAAAAAAATTTTTTTTAAATTTAAAAACATAAATCAATCTATAAATTTCATGAAAAAGTTACTAAAAAACTTGTTTTTGTATAAAATAAGTCTGAAAATATAAACCAAATCTTTAACTTTAATGAAAAAGTTACTATGAAACCTAATTTTATATCGAAAATTAATAAACTAACTAGTTTTATACGTATTGAAAATTTTTAAATTATTTAAATTAAAATAGAATTTTGAGAAAAATACCATAATATACCCGCACTCAGTTATGCCACGCAGTTTATGTATGTAAATATATTTATGCAAGTATTGATATTTTTTACCATGCGTCATATTTGAAATTTGACTAGGATCCGACACCTTAAATTTGCTTGCTTATGCAAGCAACTTAACAATTTGACACATATACGCATGCTGTTGAACTCATTTTTCTATACTTTTCTATATTTCAAATATGCTTATAAATATGCAAATATATAAGAAACTCTAAACTGAATTTCGATTACACCAAATTTCAATTGGAACTCCCTTCAATTTCTGTTTAGGATTTCAAACGCCAGTGACCGTGTATTTAAAGCGCCTAAAACTATAACAATAGAAGTATGCATATACATATCTGTGTATCTTATATTATGCATATTTATATAGAATAGATAAAAAAAAAATTGTTCAACTCAACTCAACTCAACTCAGTTCAACTCGACTGTCCGCTGATAAGCTGCTGCTGTCAGTTTAAACTCAAGTCAGTTCAATTCAATTGATATGCATTTGTTTACATATTTATGTGTGTGTTTGTATGCACATATGAGTACGTATAACAAGATGTGTGTATATAAAAAAGGTTTTGAAAAAAAATTATAAATACAAACAAAAATAGCATAAAGTACGCACTTCAACAACAAAAACAAATACGAAGCATACAACAAATAAAATAAAACAAAAAAAGAAAAGAATAGAAAGAATAAAAAAATAAGAAGAAATAAAAAAAATGAAATAAAAATAAAAATAAAAACAAACGTAAACCAAAGAGTGAAGTAAACAAAAAATCAAAAGAAGCAGCTCCCATGCGTTACCGACTCCCAAGTGTATGTATGTGTATGTGCAACGGGCAGTGCCCACTTAATGTTTATTGTATTCTCTTTTCACTCTTTCTGTTGCTAACAAAAACAATAGCAATCAACGCGTAGCAGCAGCATCAGTAATGTTTACGTTCGTTCAGCAAGACGATTATGAGGCGTTGAAAGCAAAGGCAAAAAATAAAAATAAATAAATAAATAAAAAATAAATGAATTCTGAAAACTAAAAATCAAGATTCACTACTCATGCATTTGCTGCGTGGGCGCATGAATGCGCAAATATTAATGTTGATAGCTGTTGGTTTCATTTTTTTAAATTAATTTTTTTTATATAACTTCTTAAATTCACTTTAATTTTTTTCATTTCTTGATTTTTTGTGTGTTTTATATTAACTTTGATTAAATTTTTTTTATTTTTCATTTTACTTTAATTTATTTTATTTTGTTTTATGCTAAATTTTGTTATTTAATTATTTATTTTATATTAATTAATTAATTTTTTTTTTAATTTTTTTTTTGTTAATTTATTTCATTAAAGCTTTTTCTTATTTAATTTAATTTAATTTTTTTATAATTTATATTATTCTAAATTGTTTTATATAATAAATTAATCCAATTTTTTTCTAAATTTAATTTTTTATTATTAATTTTTTTTTTTTGTATTGTAGTTAATTTAATTTTAACTCAACATAATTTTAATTTCATATTATTTTATTTTTTAATTAATTTATTTTTTAATGTATATTTTGTATTATATTTTCCTTAGTTTCATTTTATTAAACTATTTTATTATGTTACTTTACTTATTTTATTTTATTTGGCGTAATTTTATTTTATTTTGTTTAATTTTATTTTAATTAAATATCTTTAATTTTTAGTTAGTTTATTTATTTTTTAATTTTATTTATAACATTTAATTATAGTTTCTTATGGTGATTTATTTCATATATTTTTTATTTTTTTTTCACTTTTTATTGTATATAATTATATTTACAAACACTATTTTACTTTGTTTTATATAATTTTTTTGCTTTAATTATTTTATTTTACTTTCTATTTCTCTTAATTTATTTCATTTTATTTTATTTTAGCTTAATTTATTTTATTTGAATTATTTTTATATTTGATATTGTTATAACTTTTTAATTAATTTTAGTTTATTTTAATTTATATATAAATAAAGTTTATTTTTATGTAGTATTTAATTATATTTTATGTTTTTATTAATTTTTTATTCTTATTTTTGAATTTGGTTGCAATTTGTATATAATTTAAATTTTTTTTCTTTAATTTTATTTATTTTATGTATATTTTTTTTAATTGTTTTGAATATTTTAATTTTTTTAAATTTTTTTCTTTCTTATAAGTATTTATTTAGTTTGTTTTAGTTTTTTTGAATTCATTTATCATTTTACTTCTTTATTTAATTTTTTTAAATTTGTTTTTTATTTGATTTTATTTAATTATTTAATTATTTTATTTTATTTATCTTGTTTTAATTTGTTTCATTTATTTATTTATTGTTTGTTTCATTTGTTTTTTATTCATACATTTATTATTTTTTCAATATATTATATAATTATAATTTTTTTGTTAATTTATTTCATTTATTTTTTCTCTTATTCATTTTTATTTTATATTACTTTATTTTATTTTATTTTTTTCTAACAAATATTATTTTATTTGGTTTTATATTTATATATTCCTTTTTTATTTAATTGATTTTAGTTTTATTTTAGTTTAACTTTTTTTAATTTTTATTTAGATTTATTTTTATTTTTTGTTTTATATTATTTTAATTAATTTCAATTTTTTTAAGGTTAATTCGCTTTATGTTTTATATCATTTTATTTATTATTTCTTATCGAATCTAATTTTATTATAATTTTTTTTAATAAAAATTGCTTAATTTTTTATTTAATTTTTTAATCTTTTTTTTTTTGGACTTTAGCTTTATATTTAAATTTTAACAATTTAATTTTTTTTTTATTATCTTAATTTTTTTAATTTTATTTTATTGTATTTTAATTTATATTATTTTAAAAATTTTATTTTCTTTTATTTCCTTTTGGCGCTGCCTAATGTTTGTTAAATTTATTTTCTTATTTATTTTTGTTGTTGCTGGCATCTGCGGTGAGTGATCTCGTTTACGTTGAAAATGCGTAATTTGAACGCACACAATAACTCTCGAGGTCAGTCGAATAGCGGGTCACTGTAAGAGATAAATATGTGTTTATATATTTATGTATATACGTATTTATGTATTTATATTCGTGTTTATTTATGTGTGTGCAGATCTTTATCTTAAGTAGTTTAATGTCTGGGTTATTAAGTACTCGCCTTTGTCAGAAAAAAGTTTATTACAAAATTCGTAAAGACATTAGAGCTTCATTAAAAATGCATACAATTTGCTTCGGAGGTATAATAAATTTGTACTGAATGAGCAGCAGATGTTGAGCTTTTTTTGTATTAGTTTTCTATATACAAAATACAAATCTGTATTGACTGCTTGTTCAAATTTTTAATCCCTTAATAAGTACTAGATTTTATGATTTTTTTAAATCCCGGTTTATGTGTTTTTATTGAAGAAGATCTGCGAAGTTTAACTTTTTTCTTTTGATATTTAGATCACAGCACGTAATGGGAGTACATAAGTAAACCAAAAATTTTGATAAATAAATAAGGAATGCCAACTTCAGATGGGACAGAGTTGCAAGATTGCCCACACTTGAGACCCCAGCAATTGGTAAACCAAGTTTCATCAAAGTACCTCAATTCTTACGAGAGATATCGTATATACAGGAACATGGACAGATGGACGGAGGGACAGACCGATGGACAGGCAGACTTGGCGAAAACATTTTGCCTCATTATTTCATGTAGCTTTGATATACATATATTTTTGTTCATATCTGTTTCTATTATTTTATGCCGTTACATACAACCGGTAGCTGAACAAACCTAATATACCTTTGGTAACCACAGATGAGTATAAAAAAAAATGATTTCAAAAATATATATAAAAAGTCATAATCGAATTATAGTTTTTGATGTTAATGCTTTGTACGTTAGCTTAAACAAGTCATAAATGAGCAGGCAACATAAAAAATATTGAATTTAGTATAAGCTTGAAAGACAGTCGCCATATATTTGGACAATCTTCGAATTTTTGAATTTATATAAATTTGTTTTTGTGCTTGCAGATATAATTTTCTTCTTGATCTCTCATTACCAAATTTTAGCTGCCACAAAATTGGTTTCGATAAATTAAAATTTATTATATCACTTTTGCAACTATTTAAAAACTTTTTTCTAACTTCTTTTCAAAAAAAAAAAAAAAAAAAAAAAAAAAAGTTGAGTAAATACTATTGAAATCTTATAATTATTGTGTGACTTACATATATTTTGATTGCTCAAAACATACTCTTGCCATTCAACTCCATTAAAAAATGAACTCAAAATTTGAGATTTGAAATTTAATATTGTGAGCACTCCTGGTGAGTTAAAAATCAAATAAACGAAGATTTTATACCTCCAGCATATACACGCGTAGTTACCTTACAAAAGGAAAATTCAAACATATTTTATTTCTTTATAAATGAAAAAAAAAAATTTCAAAGGCTAAAGTAGGAAAAATACTTTGATCTTTTTCAAATAAAATTTTATTTTGAAAATCTACAACTTCGAAGGTATAATCGAAATAAAAATCTCAGTTACAAGTATGAATTGAGAATTAAAAGTGCAGAGCTGTATTTTGATATCTATCCAGCTTAACAGTCAAACCAAAAATAATTTGTTTTAGTTAAAAGTTAGGCATTTATGAAAATGGATCGCTTAACAACCGCACAATGTGTTAAAATGATTGAAACCTACAACAAAAATGGTAATTCAAACGCGGCCATGCCTCATGATTTAATAGAAGATTATGATGCATATTATAGTCCACTTACTCCAGCAAATGGTAAAATTGTAAAGAAATTTGAAGAGACTAGATCGGCTACAGATACTGAAAGTCCTTTGCATCATCGTTTTGCTCGTTTCACCTCAAATATCACTGCTGTAAATAAAGGTGTAGTCGAAAATCCGACTGTGTCTATTTCTCGACGTTCAAGAACTTAAACTTTATTACGGACCTGCATCCATACAAAGCCCTGCTCACACAACAACTGAAGCCAGCGGACCACTCACAATGCCGTAGCTATGTCGATTGGATGCTTCTTTAGCAACGGGGTATATTTATCACGCTAAATTGTCGCATTTAAAGTTCCGAGAACCGTCAAATAATTGATGAGAGGCCACAAAAGAAAACTTACTGTCTGCAGCGCTCGTTAGTCCGGAGGTGTGATTAGATCTTACTTCTTTGAAAACGAAAACGCCGATACTGTCACTGTCAATTCGGAGTGCTTGGGTTGCATGATAACCAACTGTTGAAGAACAGGAATTGGACAATGTGTGGTTCCATGAAGATGGTGGCACGAGCGAATATAGCTTTATATCGAGAGAACTTTCCCGGCCGCGTAATCTCTCGTCTTAGCGAAGTCAATTGATTATATAATATTTGTGAGTTCTTGAAAATATACAAATTTTTTTTTTTTTGCTTTTCAGTGAAATAAAAAAATCAATATTTTTTAAATAGCTTAGAAAATCAAAATTAAGAAAATTTATTTTTATAAATAACAAAAATTTATTTATTTAATTAATGAATGAATAAAATAATAATAATAATAATAAGCTATACTTAGAAAAATTTAAAATAAAAATATTAATAAAAAATTAAAGTTCTTAAAGTGTTTTAATACATTTTGTGTGTGAATTAGACCAAAAATTTCTGCAATATTTATTTATGTAAAAAAAGTAGAAAAATTAGAGAAAAACAAAAGAATTCAAAACTAAAATTTCCCAAAAAAAGGTAGGAATTTAAAATGTGTTTGCCTTAATATATATATATATTTTTTTTAATTTTAGACTTTTTATTTTCTATTTTAATTTTTTATATATACAATTTTCATTGGCTTTTTATTTTAATTTTATTTTTTCTGTATAACTCAGCTTGTTATGCGCATAAAACATAACTGCGTATGAGCGAGTGTGGGCAATCCAGGCAAAAGAGCGCGCTGTGGTGTATTCTAAGTGCCATACATAAACGTGGTGAATATGTTGACCATAACAAACAATTTACTTACTAACTTTCCAGCGCGATCGACAGTGCTGCCTTAGAAGGAGCGCACAAGAGCATGTTTTCCAACTGATTTACCATATACCTCAATTATTTTCCACTCAATACTCGTACATACTTATCTACACACAGGCAACCTATTATTATGATGCTGTGTACTAAAAACCTGATTTGAGCAACGAACGTGATTTAGTTTACTGATCTTCGATACACCGAAATACTTCCGGCGCACAAGTATAAGAGTGGCCAGTAGGTGAGTGAGTGTTTGTAGCAGAAGAAAACACTCAAAATAACAAGAGAAAAATTTGTATATACTCAAAAACTAGAAATACTTAAATCAGCATAAATTTCCGTTGATTAGAGCTGCTGTTGCTGTTGTTGCTGCTGCGGCTGCATTATGTGTATTTTTCGTTGCAACCAGTTTTTTGAGTTGTTTTTATTTTCTTTATTTTTTTATTTTTTATTTTTTTATTATTATTATTTTTTTTTTCAAATAACAAACACAGTGACGTCAGCTAAAATGCAAAACCTTTCGATAGCAAGAAAGAACAGAAAAATCGAAGAAATTTTCAATCCAATTAAATTAAAAGCTATATTCGGTGCAATTTACGTCAAAGAAGAAAAAAAAATCGAAAAGCTATCGATTGTGGCTTTTGGCTTAACGAGCACAAGTGGAGTTATGGCGCAGAAATGCACATACATACATATATATAAGTATATACGAGTATGCTGATCTAAGTATACTCAAGTTAACAATGTAGTATAATCACGATGGTTTATGATGGTGTAAAATTTTCTAGCTTCTTATGCACTTTTCCATCTTTATATGTAGTGTAGAAGTTTTTATAGTTTTTATAGCTAAACGAAAATTAGTGCTTATGTGTGTGTGTGTGTGTGTGTGTGTGTGTGTGAAAATAATTTTTTCAACACTTGCATGCATGTACAAACTCGTGCAAGGTCTGCCAATGGTTACGTGTAATATCTCTAGCAGATGCTCATATGCATTTAAATACATACTCTTATGTATGTATGTGTATATGCACGTAATTGCACACAAGCAGCATGCCCAGGCATATAGCGCACACCTTGGTTTAGCTTGTATTGGTGTTGTTGGTGGGTATTGTTTTTATGTTCTTTTCCTTGCAGTGTTTACGGCAGCGAAATTGACCCAGAAACGTGATTTATTTTATTTTTACCTGCCCATTAATGTTTCTCTATACTTTTTTATTACCCTTTTGTGTGTGTGGTTGCATTCATGCATGCAAACATACATGCATTCATATGTATATGTATTGGCGATAGCATGTATGTCTGTTTGTGTCACTTATAGTATCGCGCGTTCCACATCATGCACTCACTCACCTACATTCACATGCAAACATGCATATACATACATATGTACGTGTGTTTGTATTTTCTAGGTATTTTCACATCCTTTTTTTGCTATTTTTCCTTTAATGTTGGTAATAAATTTTATTGTTTCAAATTAAAAATGTGCAATGGTAGTATATTTTATTTATTTGTTAATGTATACCATTGTAGGTATGTATGTATAGATGTGCGTGTGCGAACAGCTGCATATTCATAGTTATTTACTGTTAAATTCCAACTGATTATCCTTTATTGGTGCAAGTTTCCTTCATTTTTTTTTTTTTTTTATTAATATAATTTTCATTTTAGTTGTTATTGTTTTTTTGCGCTTCCATTTTTATGCCACTTTTCTGTTAAAATCATATTCGCTCCATAATTTATTATTCACATTGAAATATGCCGCCATATTGACAATGCATTTTGCTAGGTATTAAATTGTTAAGTATAAAGATCACCACAAATTTGAGCTGCCATCAATTAAAAAAAAAAATTGAAAGAGTGTTTCGGAATGATTCTCAGTGCATCTGTTTCTACCGATTTGTTTTAACAATTTCAAAATGGTTTTCTTCAATAAATTGTTATTATTCCGACCAATTCAACAAAACATTTCAGCAAATAAGTTGATGGGTTAGGTTGATATGTGCCAAAAATTGGTCGAAAATTACTTCAAACGGACCGAGCGTAGTTTTTGACCAAGGTGTAATGCCAAAGTTCAAACTTTATTTAAAAAAAAAGGAATTTCATGAAAAAAATTATTTTAAGTGATTTTTATTTTTTATTTTTAAATTTTATTTTTATTTTTTGTTTTGGAAATCACAAAATGGATAACAAAATATTAAAATGGCCATACCCCATCTAAACCTGCAATATTTTCACATCTTTCTGGCAGTTTGTGAGTAGCATTCCAAAAAAAAAAATGAATCAAGCCAATTTTAAATAACCTGCTCAGATGTGAATCGTATTCCAGTGAGGTCATTCGACATCGACCGAAAAAAATCGTACTCAGAAACGGTAAGGTCTGGGCTAGATAGTGGGTGAGACAAAGTTTCAAAGCCACTTGTTACAGCACGTTCGTTGTCAGGTTGGAAAATTATTGTCTCATCTCTGGTCGCAAATTCCGGCCGTTTTTTGGCAATCGTTCGCTTCAATTTGATATGTTTTTGTGGGTAGCGCTCCGCATTAATGATTTAACTCAGTTGTAGAAACTCATAACACAGCACGCCATTCTGATCCCACCAAATACAGAACGTTACCTTGGCTACATGTATATTCGGGTTTGCTGTTGATTTGGAAGTTTGGACAGGCTTCGCATATGGCTTTTTGCGCTTAGATTTGTCGTAATGGATCTATGTTACGGTAGCAACCACAATCCAATGCAAAAACCACTTCGTTTTGTATCGTTCAAGCACAAAGTTCGGAATATTTTATTGAAAAAATTATTGTTGTAAGTCTTGAAGTAAAGGAAATATACTGCTTGGCAAACCCCACGAATTATGTTATGGATACCGTACCTTAAACTAATATTTTAATATGACTTAAGAAATTCACAACAATCAGCAAAGAACCGGTGAATGTGTCTAAAATATTCCTGTAACCGATAGCTGGATTTAAGCTTTTGCTAAAGTTCGAGAGTATGAAAAATCTTCAAAATTACTATTTTCTTTAATAATTTAGTTTAAATAATAATGGCAGGGATTACGCATCTAACTTCAAAAGTTTACCAGTATCAGAACTCGCAAATTATATATTTATGCTGGTTTACCATTTTCTTAAGATATTATGTCTTAAACATATACAGCGTTGCGACAACTAAAATTTACATTGAAAACTAGAGCCTAATGGAAAGATTTTTTTAATTTCAAAAAAAATTAAACTGGAAACAAATTTTCAAAAAAATGAAAAACAATCGTTTTTGTTAATATTAATATTTTAGAAACATTTGGGTGAAATTAATCCAAACGGTTCTGGTTTTTGATGATGAAACTAAAACTATATGTCCAGATATTGAAGAGCGGATGGTGAACTTCATCATGATGAAATAATATTCGATCAGCTCATCAGTTTTACTAGAAGGTGTGAGCTTGGCCAATGTAACAAATATTTATGATAATGATAATGATGTTATCAAAAACGGAATTCAATCGAATGGAATTTGATGGGTCTGGTTTTGACTTTGAACAAAATAAAATTATCAATTAATTTTTCTACAAAAATTAAATATTTATTGGGTTGAAGATAGCCATGACTTACATGCAGCTTACAACATTTCTGATCCTTCACTTTCGAGAGAACTTTTCAATATCTTTAAAATGTTTCGGACGTTAACATCTTAACCTACATTTCTTTGCTAATTTGTTGACTCTTCTTAATTGTATTCTGGTATAGAAGATTGAAAAATCGAAGTATTTATGCCTTCATAGTTTGCCCCTTTAAAAATATGTTCCTAAAAGGATTTTTCGAAATTTATATTATTTTCGGTGATACGAGGTGTGTTCAAAGGAAAAGGTAAACTTCGATTTTTTTTTGAAAAGTACTTATTAATTTATCGATATCTATTTTGACCCCTTTAAAGTAATCCCCCGCGGATATAATACACTTGTGCCAACGCTTTGTCCAATCCTCGAGGCACTTCTGAAATGCGTTTCTTGGTATGACACTCAGCTCTTTCTTGGATTCTAACTTGATCCCATCAATTGTGGCAAAACGCTATCCTTTCATTGGTTTCTTTAGTTTTGGGAATACGAAAAATTTGCAAATCTGTTGGTTTTTGTTTTGGCCAAAAAATCTGGAATAAGCATTGTGAGCTTGCGCATTATCATGATTTGTTTTTCAACAATTCCGATCGTTTGAGCAGTATTGCTTCGTACAAACGTTACATAACTTCCTTGTAGTATTTTTTATTATTTTGTACGACTTTTTTGCAGAAACTCATGATGCACCACAACATTTTAATCAAAGAAAACAATGAGCAAAACCTTTACCCTTCCCTTTGAACATTCCTCGTATAGCTGTTTTGCTGACCATGATTTCTCAAGTTCTACTGAACCGAATTGCTTGAGGTTTGGTGTAGGTATTCTTTATAGACTTCTCTATTGCATGAAATACGCTCATCCCTAAATTTTAATATTTATTACTTTTAAAAAATTCGGCAATTCGGTTGTTGAAACTTGGTTTTTGCTCTTGTATGTTGACTTTTTATACTTTTTACTGCTTTCTTGTATTATAAAAAAATATCTTATCAAAAACTGGATCCGGGTAAAATTGTTGATTGCCTTTTTTACTACACTTCACAAATTATCTTAAATTCAAGCGTTTAGCCAAAACTGGATTCTACTTCAGTATCACCCAAATTTGACTGATATACTGAACAGAATTTTGTAGAACGGTGGAATCGAGCTAATCTTTGTAATATTGGCTTGGGCGTTAAAACAGGGATCTTTACCTTGATTTTAGTTGAAAGAAACGTCTATTTTGAACTTATAAAAAATATTTTCAATTAACTATGGCCAGATTCGACAAAGAAAATAGATTAATCTGAACTTGATCCTTAAGAAAGACTGCTATGTTTTACTTTTTTTTTTTCTTTTTCTTTGTTTTTGTATAGAAGAGCAACAGATTTTTCATTAGACTTCGAAATAATGAATTTTAAATAGGAAATTTAATAATAAAAGCATAAAAGTTTATGGTTACTCTCTAAAAAACTACTTCTACTTCTTCTCTATGTTATGTGTCTTAAATTTGATCAAAATTCTACCTTCTGTGGAGTGACTGTTTTAATTATCATCTCTTTCTATTTCATTCTCTTTCTGTCATGATTTTCGATTATTTTTTGTATTTGTTTACACGATTCCAACTACAAAAAAGTGCAGAGATACAAACTTTAAATTAATAAAAAGAAAAATGTATCGTAAATAAACTAGAATGAAAAAGAAACTCAATTCAAAAAGCGAACTTCAAGAAGAGAAACGGGCAAACTGACGAACAAACAGACAGACGGCAAGACATAACTGTTACTAATTAAATTTGCGACGTTGGAATTAATTCAGAAAACTTTAAGTTGTCTTTTAGACTTTTTATTTATTTATTTGCATTCCAACAGAACGAACAGACGGACGAATTAACGAACGAATGGAGGCAGGCACAAGGCAGTGAGTGAGTGAATTGCAGTGCGGCGAACACTGCGGGGTAGAGAGGGGTTAGGAAAGGAGAAGAGGGGTTGGAGAGAGTTGAAGCAAATTCTAACACAAATACAAGCACACACATATATATATATATATATATATATATTTGTTTTTCACTGACTGCATTTGTTGCACCACCACCGGCTCGCATTTCAATTTGGCGCCATACTACCACACCCACTACTTTACCTAGTTTTGGCGGTGCACTTGACGGTGCACTCGTTTTTCACTTACACGTTCTCATCGTTTTTTGTTTCTTTTTTCATTATTTTTTTCTGTTTTTGTTATGGTTATAATTGTATGCGCGGTAATGTAAGTGGGAACACCGACGCTACTGTTGCAAGGAGTAGATAAGGAGTGTCAGTGTAGCGACGAACTGTTGCAAATTGCAGCTGGTCTGAAGATTTTTTGAACGCTATACATACTAACATATATTTATGCATATGTATGTGTACATGTTAACTTATATACATAGTTATTGTAAGTATTTTCTTGAAAAGTTATGGAGCGAACCGGCTTTAGTTGCTTAACAACCGATTTTTAATTTTTTCTTATATTTTCATTATATTCTGCTATTAATTTTTATCCAGCTACAAACTATGTACTTGTATGTGTTATAATATATAATTTTTCAAACGGTTTTTATTATTTAAAAATTGGTTTAAATTTAAACTTCGCCCGTTTTTTTAATTTTAATATGAAGCTATGAAGATTCCTTGCCTACCGGGTCGTAACCAAAAAAAAAAAAAAAATCATGATTTTTGGACACTTCAATCTCCGTTTGAGGCAATTTTCGACCACCTTTTGGCACATATTAGGTGGTATTTCAGCTATGACTTGACGAATTTTGGTTTTCAATTGCTTAAGACTTAAATGTTTATCTGCATAAACACGGGTCTTTCGCATTACCCCACTGAAAAAAATTCCAATAGTGTCGAATCGCATGATCGCGGTGGCCATCTGACATCGCCAAGACGAGAAATTACGCGTCTGAAATATTTCTTTCCCAATAAAGCCATATTCGCTCGTGTTATGTGGCATAACGTATCAGCTTGTTGGAACCACATATGGTCCAAGTCGTGTTCTTCAATTACAGGCCAAAAAAAAAGTTGATTGTTCTACGACCATAACGCTCCTAATTGACAGCGATATTCTCGCCGTTGTCGTTTTCAAAGAATTAAGGTCCAATCATACCTCCAGGCCAAAGAGTCTTGCATAAATTAGAGTTCTTTGTGTGTAATCTGCTCTCTTCAATTATTTGAGGATTCACGGAGCCCCATTAACTACCATTTTGCTTGTTTACGTATCCACCGAGTGAGAAATGTGCATCGCCGCTGAAGAAATTTTTATTTGAAAAAAACCGGGGGCCACTGCCTGTTGTGCAAGCACCCAATCAACGTGCCTATCGCATTGCGCATGGTCAGCTAGCTTCCGTTGTTGTGTGAGCTGGATTTTATATGGATGTAGGTGTAAGTCCCGTGCAAACTACGCCACAATGTGCTGTAAGAAAGTTCCAGCTATTGAGAACATCTAGTTGGTTTCAACAATTTTAACACTTTGTGCGGTTGCTAAGCGATTAATTTTCATAAAAACATTTTTGGTTTGACAGCTACGTTTGGCAGATGTCAAAATACAGCTATGCACCTCTGAAAGCTCTAAATAGATAACGCTCTAAATTTTAATTTTTTGCTGCTCTTTACTTTGTATAGGGTGTCTTTTATAGAGGTATAGAACTTTAAGTTGGCATTACTTTTCAAGATGGCGACCGATTTAACAGCTGTCAAGTGATTTGTTCTCAGTTTGGTTTGGCAATTCGTCATGAATAGACTCACGCCTGAACAACGCTTGCAAATAGTGCAATTTTATTTCGAAAATAATGGTTCTGTGCGGAAAACGTATCGCGCACTACGTCCATTTTAGCGATGTTTAGCGATGAAGCGCACTTCTGGTTGAATGGCTACGACAACAAACATTTGGAGTGAAGGTAATCCTCAAGTGTATGTTGAAGCACCGTTACATCCAGAAAAACTGACTGCTTGGTGCGCTTTATGGGCTAGTGTATTCATTGGTCCGTATCATTGGACCTATGAAAAAAACCCTATAATTCTTATTAAATATTTATTATATTTTGTTTCGTGATTTTATATATTATTTTTTTATAATTAATGTGTTTATTTGATACATAATTATAATTTATACTTTTTTTTATATAATTTTTATTTATGTTATATTTTTTTTTATGTGTTATGTTTAACATTTTTTGGTTTTGGTTTTCTTAAAATTTTTTTAATTTTAGTTAAAATTTTTAAATATTTTTTTTGTTATTTTTTTTTTTAATTTTGTCATTTAAAATTTTTTTTTAATTAATTCGTATTTTATATTTTATATTCTACATTTTTTTATACTTTCTATTTTTATTTTAGCTTAAATAAAATATAAATTTAAGAATAAATAAAAATTTTAATTTTAATTTTTTGTTTGTAGTTTTTAATTAAAATTTCTTAATTTATTATTGCTTTTTTTATTTCATTACAGTATACAATTTTTGTTCTCAGATCCGAAGTTTTTTATAGTTTATATTTTTTATATTTAGTTATTAATTTATTTTTCAAGTTTAATAAATTTTTGTTGTTGTAAATTTCGTTTCTGTTTTTTTATTTTGATTTGAATTTTCTTATTTTATTATTGTTGCTAAAAGTAAATTAGAAATTAAAAAAAAAGAAAGGTTTAAAAGTTATTTGAACACCCTAATGTATACACATTGTAATTTTTAAGAGTAAATTCATCTTCTTGCATTCATAACATCTATTTCGTTTAACTTTTTCATTATGTCTCTCCTGCGACTGAGCATGCCGATAGCGAGGCAAACAGCCCAGCCGTAGTTACAATTTCTACTATTAACCGACTTTTTACAGCAACAACTTCAAAATTTCATTAAATTTTTTCTCATATAACTAGACTTTTTCACTTTCTTCTTCTTTTATTTATTTTTTTATTGACTTTAATTTTCTTTTAGTTTTCAATTTTTTTAATTTTTCTTTTAGTTTTTTTTTTTTTGCTTTTTTTTTGTAACACAACTACCGCTCCTTAGTTTTAACTACTTTTCATATCTCATTTCACGACAACGTTGCTACAGTGGAAACAGCAATAAAAAGATGAGAAGAAAAAAATAACATAAAACGCTGCTGCAAAGTTAAAGAAGATACAGCGCAAGTGAAAAGTAAAATAAATAATAGAGGAAAAGGCAAAATGAAAATAGTTTGTGAAATGCAATGCTGACAGTGCAGGCTGCAGGGAGCAAAAGAAGGTGCTGCAAGTGTAGTATACTGTTTGGCGCTGACCTGCGTCGAGAGCACAGAACTAATTGTTAGCTGATTTAGGGTGAGGGATACGATGCGGAGAGCTACGAATGAAAGGCAAATACGTAAAATTAAAATGTAGCAAAAGTTGTGCGAGCGAACTCGGCAAAGTTAAAGTTGAAAAATGCCTAAACTTTTTGCAGTGCAAGGCATAGTGGCGCTGCAGCAAAGGAAACAGTAACAAGTGCGGGCGTGCATAGATATATTTATATATATAAATGACGTGGCTAATCTGCCCGCATACATGCATACTCGTACATATATACTCCTGCCAACGCAACGCATATAAACCCAACAAAAGCATACAAATGCTGATAGTTGCTGCATGAGATTCTGCGCTCTTTGTGCGCCTCATGGTATGCTACCATAAGCCAAAGCATGATAAGTTGATGTTAAATGCTCACATGCAGGAATACTGCGCATCTCTACGTGGGTGTGTGTGTGTGTTCGTTGTTTGCTCACACAGTTGGCTGCTGGTGCGAAAATTATGCTGGTCCCAGCGCAGCACACCAAACTTATGGATATGGCTTCAACAAAAGATACAAAAGCGTTGAGTACACAGCAGCGTTACAGAAAAAAGGATGGAAAAAAGAAAAAGTGAAACAATTGTTAATAGCAGCAGCAGCGCAGCAGCAAAAGCCAAAGTAAATACAGCAAATGTGTTAAACGCCTGTGAAGTAAAGTTTAAAGTTCAAAATACATGACTTGTCATGAGCAAAGCAAGTGTAGCAGCACAGTTTATTTTACGTACTTTACATAGACATATATACTACACAGCCATGCATTACTGCAATAATAAATAAACGAATTTGCTTTGTGTATGCAGTGTATACGACAAGCTTTGACTAACTCCGAGAAAGTATATTTTAATAGTAGAAAAAACATCTTTTTTTTTTAGCTTAGAACCATTGAAGTGATTTTCGGTCGAGCTCCTCATCCAATTTGTGGTTTTTTCAGCTTGATATTTTTACCAACAAATAGGTTGACTCACAGTTTATTCTAAGCTGCCTCCGAACGGCCGATGAATTTTTACGAGGAGCTTCTTTTTTATGTCAGAAATACGCTCGGAGAGCTTGACATTCCCTGGGAAGGGCAACCGCAGTCAGGAAAATCAACCCAATTTTTTATTTTAATTAGTTTTCTATAATTTTGGATGTTGTACTCGAGTCCTGGCTTTTCGAATTGCAGTATGTAGTGCTAACCACGCAGCTATTGCGCCCTAAGTCTTAAAGAAAAATATCTGAAATAGACTTATGTTTATCTAGCTTGGTAAATAAATATTTTCCACATATTATAAAACAAAATCTTAGCGTCTATATGTCTGTCTACTCGCGATAAGCTGAAAAACTATTGAAGGGATTCTAATGGGGTTTTCATCAGCAACTAAATTAATTTTTGAGGAACGTATATAATATATTACGCAAAGGGTGATCCACTTCGAGGTTTTCTACATTTCTAAAGAAAAAAGCACAGGAAATTCAAACTTAATGGGGGATGTTTATTATCATTCGAAACTACATTCTTTGGAATTTATTTTTTGAAGATTATCTTTTTCAAAGTTTGGCCGCGACTGCGACAGATGGTCCATCCGTTGAGTCCAATTTTCGATGACTCGTTCCCAGCATTTCGACTGGTAACCGTTGAATGACACGCCTGGCGTTTTGCTTCAAGGCCTGAATCGAAACGCATATAGTTAAGACTTTACATATCCCCACAGCAAAAAGTCTAACGGTGTGATATAACATGATTTTCATGGCCAATCGACCAGCACAAAACGTGAAATTATGGGCTCAACGATCTGTTCTCTCAATGAATTGGATGATTGATGTGATGTGTGGAAAGTGGCGCCGTCTTGTTGAAAACAAATATCGTGGAGATCAAGAGCTTCAATTTCTAGCATCAAATAGTCGAATATCATGGCGCGATAACGGTCGCCATTGACGGTTACCTTCTCACCGGCATAATTTTTGAAGAAATATGGACCGATGATTACACCGGCCCACAAACCACACCAAACCGTGGTTTTTTCTGGATGAAATGGCAGCTCTTGAATCTCTTCAGGTTGCGTTTCGTTCCAAATGCGGCAATTTTGCTTGTTTACATACTGACTGAGCCAGAAATGAGTCTCATCGCTTAACAAAATTTGACTCGAAAGCATCGGATCTTCTTGGAACTTTTCAAGAGTGCGTAGAGCGAAGCGATGTTGCTTGGGAAGGTCGAGCGGCTTTCAATTTGAGATCTAGACATAGAATACACCAAATCGTTCCATACATCAGACCGAGTTGCTGCAAGCGGCCGCTATATTTTCCTTACTGCATACTTTACATGGTTTACTCGGTCGAATATTATCCAATAATAAAAGCTAGGTCTCATGGGCGGTGGTGTTGCCAATAGTAGGCTCAGTAGGCCTATTGTGTTGACCATAAGTTGAGCGAAGCACGCGAAACACACTATCTACAGAACGTGAATAAACTTGAATGATTTGTAAACGTTGCTCAGGCGTAAGTCTTTTCATGATGAAATGCCATACAAATAGTGAACAAAAATAACATGACAGCCTGACACGACTACGCGTGATCTGCCAAAAAAAAGGCAATTGAAAAAAGTTACGAAAATTGCTTTGATATATACAACAGTTTCAGTTTTTTTTGGCTTGGAAAGAAATATTATGTCCATATAATAAGCTTAGATACAGGTACGATGTATGTTCAAAGTAAACGGTGCAGGTTTTTCTTCATGTTTTTTTTGATTACAATGGTGTGATGAATCATGAGTTGCTGCCCAAAAGGTCGCACAAAATAATAAGAAATACTACAAGGAAGTTATGCAACGTTTGCGTAAAGAAATACGGCTCAAGCGATCGGAATTGTGAAAAAACAAAACGTGGATTCTGCAGCACGATAATGCAAAGTCTTTCACATCAATGCTTATTCATGATTTTTTGGCCAAAACCAAAACCATAAAACTTAAGATACCAATGAAATGAAAGCATTTTACCACTGATTGATTGATGAGATCAAGTCAGAATCGAAGAAAGAGCTCTTGGCCATACCGAAAAGCGCAATTCAGAAGTGCTTCGAGGATTGGAAAAATTGTTGGCACAAGTGTATTATATCCGAGGGGAGTTACTTTGAAGAGGACAAAATAGATATTGATGAATAAATAAGTATTTTTCAAAAAAAAAATTCAGAATTCACATTTTCCTTTTGAACACACCTCATAGTGGGGTTCACAGTTCTCACATTTTTGTAGAAGACGTAGGATATTGTATGATCCTACTATGATTTTATTTACAACTTTTAAAGGCTGAAAAGAATTTTTTTTGTTTCTTTTTTTGGAGTGTAACTTTTGGATTAAAATAAGATTTTCTTAAAATATATTTTTTCCGTTTAATTTTCAAAGAAATTGTTATTGATAGGAGACAAAGAGCTTCAGATTTTTTGGCCCATTTATTGCATTGCTGATTGAACTTGCTCAATTTTTTTTTCTCTCTCACTTTTTCGGCTCTTCACTTTTTCCGAGACAAAAAATACCAAAAAAAAATATCAAAAAAAATATTATTCCAACCTTTGAACTCTTTTAAGTTAAAGTCAAAATCATTTACCTCGTTTATCATGCTCTTCACTGTCAACAAAAAAATCATAAAAAATACTAAAAAAAAAAATTGCAAAGAAAATGTGAAAAACTTTTGGAAAACTCTTCACAAACTTTGCACTATCTTCCGCCGGCACACAAATCGATTTTTAATATAATAAATTATGTAGGTAATCATAAAAATATGCTCGTTTTTACAACCGCTGCAGACAAATTATTAAATTTGACCTCGAAAATTGATGGCACCCCGCAGAGGTTACCAGAAAAAAAAAAAGAAAAAAATTAAATAAAAAAAAAAATTCGAAAAAAAGTAAGAAGAAAGCTAAGAGACAGCGAAGAAAAATTGCCAACCTTTAAACCTTACCTTCCACAGCTAGTTATACACAAAATTCTGTTGTAAGCAGCACAAAAATAGTTTGGTACAACAAAAAGAAATTACTTAAAAAAAATGAGAAAAAATGAACGGAAAATGCTTCGTTATTTCCTTTAATGAAGGCAAATATGTGAAGGAAATATTTAACTTATGTATGTATGTGCGCATTTAAGTGCTTTTGGGGCAACGACTAAGAAAATCAATAATTTATAGGCAAAAACCAAGGCAACCTTTACTCAGGTTACCCACAGAGCAAAGCGGCGAATATTATTTAGTTGTGCTGAGTAAAAGTCAGTTGAGAGTAAAATGTAGGAATATTTTATTACATTTTTTTTTTGGTTCCAGAAAATTTATTATACATTTAAATATGTCTTTACACGTAGTATGTGGTATCCTTAGAGAAATATGGCTTTGCATGTATCTGTATTGTGCCTTGCGTTACCTTGGCTGGGCGCCATGAGACAGCAAAAACCCACAAATAGCTCAGCTTTACTTCAGTACACAATCGCACCACACTCATGCAAACATACGTAAATATGTTTGTGTAAGTATATATGTAAATATTACACAAGGCAATCCATTTACGTATATATTTGTTTGTATCAATGAATTTACTTGCTTGTGGAGTTTCCATGCGCTACCCCTACACCCACGCACGCTTTTCGTTTGGGTCTTGCGGACGGACCACTACATGTGGTATGTGGCATGCAAAGCAAGGTTGTCATGGTTACATATATACAAAAAACATTACAAAACGTACATATCTGCTGATTTATTTTATGTTTTTTCTTCCTTTTTCTATACTACTTTGTTGTGACGTCGATTGAAATGTTATATTTTTGGTCTCAATAAGTGATATTTCGCTATCGACAGCAATGTCATAATGCGCGTATATAGTTTTTGGCTTACTGAAGAAAAAATAAGTAAGGAAATAGCTAGAAAATGTCTTAACATTTTCCAACAAAAAAAAAAAAAATGTTTTATTAAATCTTGAGAATTTTTAACATAGCATACTTTTAGGCGTCTGTTGCTTGGTGTCTATTTTCTCTCTACTTTTGCCTTATTTTAGTGTATTATATTTATTTTTTCCTTTTTTTTCTTCTTTATACTACGTTTTTACTAAAATACATGTAATTTTAGTTGACTGTCTGACTCGGGCTAATATTTGTAAGTTTGTTTGCAGTTTTTAACGCTTAGTGCTCCTGCAAGTGCTGTGTGTCATCCATCGTTTGGCTCTATTCCAATTTCAACATTTCCCTTTACATTATAAGTATCCTCTTATAATTTTAGCTGTTCTATTTTTTGACAAAAATTGTACCTTTTTTGGTTTAGTTTTGTGGTCACAAGTTGCGCTTTGCATGCGGGTATTGAAAGAAAAAGAAAAATGTAAATACTTTCGACTAAAGAACTTGTCCCTTAAGTGGCAACGGCATGAGAAATTTTTAATGGTTTTAAAATTTAAGTTCTTAATCAAAAATCTTAAATAGAAGTAACTTTTTAATTAAAAGTTGTATATTATTTATTTATTTTTTTTTTTTAGAAAATTTCGATAAATGAAAATATGAAAATCAGCATCTCATTTTTTTTTTCAAATATAACCCAGTAAATTTGTTGAAAAAAATTTAAATTTGAATTTTAGCTAATAACTGGAAAAAAATTATTAATTTTATTAAAATGAAGCCAATGAGACAATTTCTGAATCTATTATTATTTAATTTTTTTTTTTTTTTGTTACTAAAATAAGTCGTAAATTTCTGCACGACTAAAAGGTTAAAAAAAAAGTGGTTTCAAGGCAAATGAAATTAATTCTATTTAAATTTCATTTACTCTAAAACGGTAGGCCTGTTCGCTCGTAGCACTCAAAAATATATACAGTGGCGGACAAAAGTCTACATACACCCCCTATTGCGTTGAATTGAAAGTCCAAAAATTTTGTTGGAAAATTTAACGACACAGTTTATTTCAACTATTTTCCCTTGTCATAGAAAAACAAAACAAAAAATCATTTTTTATGATAATATAGTCAAGCTATGAGTAATACTGTCCCAAGCTTCAATAAGACGTTCTTTAGGTAATGCTGAGCTGGAAATCTGATTTTCTCTAATTTTTCGCTCAAAAATCTCCCAGATATATTCAATAACATTCAAATCTGGGCTTTGAGGTGGTGTGTGTAGTTGCTTGGAGCATGATAAAGCAACAAATCCTTAACAATATGAACCGTGTGCTTTGGATCGTTATCCTGTTCAAAGATCCAGCCTCCTAACTGTCCACCAAAGGCTTCAGATTAGCTTCCAACAATGACTTATATTTCAACCGATCCATATTACACTCAATAAAAACAAGCTTTCCAACTCCAGATGCCGCAATCGCTAACCAAACCGTTACGTTGCCGCCACCATGCTTCACTGTTGATACTATATTTTTGGAGTTAAGTGGAGTGTTTTTTTTCCTCCAAATTATTGCTCTTCTAGCGCAGCCGATTACATAAAACTTCGACCTGTCTGTAAACAAGGCTTTTTGCCAAAAATCTATTCTCTTGTCTAAACGTCCTTTGGCAACCTCCAAGCGAAATTTACGACTTTTTTCAGAAAAAAGAGGCTTTTTACGTGGCGTTCTACTACGGAAGCGGTTATTGTTCAGAGCTCTTCGAATTGTTCTTAAATGGATATACTTTCTTGATGAGTTTGCATTGTTTTCGGCTAATTTTGGAGCAGTAACTTTAGGATCATCATTCACTTCCTTCAGAATAATGCTGATGTTTCTTCGAGTTAGATTCTTCGGGCGGCGCCAACACGAGGGTTTTTTTCGGTGGATCCATTTTTTTCAAAGTTCTTTTACAATGGTCTGTATTGTTGGTCGGATTAAGTTTAAAGTTTTTGAATTTTCTCCATACAATTTATTTTCTTTTCTGTGCTGAATAACCAAGATTTTTACATCAATGGATGTTCCTTTTCGCGGAGCCAATTTGAAAAGATAAGTTAAAAAAAATTTTAAAAGAAGGGTAACTAACCCCCATAACAACACAGAATATCGACGTAACTTTTAGTACACCTGTGGACCTGTAGTGTATGTAGATTTTTGTTTTAATACATGTGATTAGTAAAGGATTTAAGATAAAATTGTATACCTACATATTTCAGCAAAGTGATAGTACTTTCTACACAACGAATGTGGGCGGTTTATGTAGATTTTTTTCCGCCACTGTACATATCTATAAAATATCTTGAAATACATCTTTCGTGAAGGTTCACTTAGAGAACACATATACTTGTAAATAATGGGAAAGTAAAGCCCCTCGGCTTGAAACTTAAGAAATTTGTTCTGGCTCATTAATCGTCATTCTTCATATACCCAACTATCATAAAACCATTTCAGACCTATTGAATACAGTTGTGGGACACAGCAGTCAAATCTAACATAGAAATTATCTTAAGATTTTAATCGTAAACTCTTAGGAGGATTGCTATACATACCTTACTACGTAAAAACTTCACAGAGATCTGAATATATTAACTGCCTCAGAACACGCCACATCAACGAAGCTTAGGCTATTAAACCATACTATTTTACACATTATAGTGGAGCTAACAGACGAGACAAATATCTTTTCCAGACTCAGGAGAAAATTTCTATTAACTACACAACATTTTTTATTTAAAATAGTTGTAGCAATGAGCTCATTCCGAGCTGATTATGAGATAATTAAAAATGAAAACTTGCTGAATGTATAAGTACATATACATACGGATTTTAATAAATATTGGTTGTTCAAATCACATAAAAATAAGAGTGAAACTTTTTTTCTATGAAAGCTAGAACTACTTCAAAATTCCCTTCCCGTGAAAATGAGTATACTCCCTGATGTATGCAACGGATTACTTACCTGCGTACTCAAAATAGTTTCAAAAAAGTTGCCTACATTTATTTGCTTTTTTGTAAACAATAAACCAGAATTTTTTATAACTACTTCATTTGCTTAAATTTTTTTTTTTTAGTAAAACGTTTTTGTCGCACGAAATTTTCAATGTTATTTGATTATCAGTGTATGCTCTTTTAAAAGTGCGTAATTACGTGGTTTCAATCACATTCAGTTTTCTGTGGCACCCTCATTAGGCAAGTAAATTTTTTCGTTCGACGTCCGGTCTTAGACCAAGTATCCTTTAGGTAGCCAACAAACCTTACTGGAGGCGAGCTAAATTGAGAACGATGAGCTATACGAGCTGTACGACACCATTGACATAATTCAGCGAATCAAGAGACAGCGGCTCCACATGCTATTTCATGTCATCCGAATGGATGAAAGCAGTTTCTGTTACGTGTTTTAAATCTCAGCTTCGAAATTTCACATCATTATTTGAGTGATTTTCCTGTGAGGTTATTTCAGCTTTCCTCTCAGGAATCAAGATAAATCTTTTGCAATTTGCTTTGCAAATGATTTGGGGGAAAAGAAAGGATCACGTAAATGATTGTTATTTTGGTTGACTCGAGCCAAAAGTATTACAATCAAATCCAAACACACTATCCACTATCCAAACTTTCCTCTCATTGGTTTCTTTAGTTTTGGGAATAGAAAAAGTCTCAAGGAGCCAAATCTAGTGAATACGGTGGTTGAGCAGGTGTTGTTTTTGGCCAAAAAATCACGAATAAGCATTGATGTGTGAGCTGGTGCCATTATCGTGCTACAGAATCCACGATTTGTTTCTCGACAATTCCGATCGTTTGAGCCGTATTGCTCCACTCAAACGTTGCATAACTTCCTTGTTGTATTCCTTATTAACAGCACAACCTTTTGGCAGGAATGCACCACAGGATGCACCACACCATTGTTATCAAAGAAAACAAAATTCACTTTTTCCTTTGAACATACCTCGTATGCTGGACTCTCATTTGGAATTCCTTCCGGCAAACTTAGGTGCTGGAAGTGTCTAACAAGGAGTGAGTGTGAGTGAGGAAAAGTGAGAGGTTCCCTCAGAATTTATTTGATGAAAACTTTTATCAATGGAAATAGAGTACAGAAATGCTAACAGATTATTGTTGGTGACTTAGAGAGGACCTACCAAAACCTATATATTCATGAAAATTCCAAGCATTGAATTAAAATTGTTCTGAGTGTAGATTTTTGTATTTTTTTTTTTTTTTTTGAGAATAGATGTTTTGATGTTACAAAGGTAGTTTTTCAGTGATATATTATTGTTTGGTGGCCTTAATATATTCAAAGTCTAATACAAGTTTGGATGTGATAAAAAAGTTTAAATTTTTTCGATCCATGTAATCATTATAAATATAAAAACATAATAATTAATATATTTTCATTTACTCTTTTGTTAATTTTGGAATATATTTTAATGCAAAATGTTTCTTTTCAGGTAATACTACAGATAAATTCCTTAATGTCAGAATAAATTCCTTAATCTACCCCAAAAAAGTAAGTAATTTTTAATAATTTCATAGGTTTACACATAAAAGCATAATTATTGTTGGTAAAAATCCATAAAACTTTCTATACATATATTTGTATTTCGCCAAAAGATAAAATTAAATACTCAAAAAGCGAAAGAGAAAAATAAAAAAAATACACAAAACGCAAATAAATTCATAAAAACTAATGATCAACGAAACGAATCATTAATGAGAGCGTGATGGCAATTGGATAGCTCTTAAAAGTTTCCGGTCCACTTTCCGAGTGTCCTTTGCGAAACAGCAAAAAAGAGCAAACCAACGCGCGCTGCATGTCACGTTGGTTCACATGAAGAAGAAGACTTAGTGCTTATGGTAATATTCGAAAAAATAAAGCGAAAAAATCAGCAGCTTAAATAAAAAAGCAATATATATACATATATATTTATATGTGTATATGTATATGCAAACTAAATGCGAATAATAAAACAATTATATTGGTGTGCGACCGACAAATGACAAATCCTCTTCAAACGCTGAAAAACTTTTCTCATTAAAAGAAAATAAAAATGCTGAAGGCAAGAGTAGGGCAAAAATGAGCATAAATCGAAAAGAAAGTTGATAAAAATAGAAGAAGAAAAAATGGGAAATCTTGTTTTTCCTTAAATAAATGTGTCTCTTTTGAGGAAGCGGATGTCAGTTGCTACTTCAATGCTGATGGCAAGAGATTTATTTTATTTTACTTTTTTATTTTTGTATTTTTTGTATTAAAAGAAACTTTCAGAAAAATTGCTTAATAAAGTACAAGCAAATTAAAAACTTAAATAAATGATGGGCTATATATATGTATATATATTATTATATATTATTAATATTCAAATATTAAGTGGCAGCAAATGAGTAGAAAATAAAAATTAAATTAAATTAATTTTAAGTTTTTCCTTTTTTTTCAAACAAAAATCTACTTTAAAACATTGCAAGCTCGGTAAAACTTTCATTTTATAGTATTTCCAGCAAAATTTAGAAAATTTTAATATTTTTTTTTAAATTTATATTTGAGTTGCATATATTCATACCCAACCCAGCAAAGTCTGCGTAGTCTTAAAAAAAAGTATAAAAACTTTTAGGCCCACAAAACTCAATAATATTCTTTAAAAGTGCGCGCCCTTGGACTGCCAGCAGACCTTTCATAACTTTCTTTCAATATTTCAACACTTTTTTTTATAACATTTTATCAAAACTTCCAAGTTTTACATTTTCTTTGCATGTTTGTTGAATTTTTGCACAATTCGCTTTTGTACATCCTTACTGAGCGCTTTTATGGCTATTGTTTGTTAAATTATAATTGATGACTTTATATCAGCAGCTTTCAATTTCCACTTTTATTGTTATTTATGTTCCATTTTTCTTACTTTTCGATAGCTGTTATCTGTTAATATTTTTTTTTCGTTTTTTAACAAATTTTTTCCTTTGTTGTTAGTGCGCAACTGTCTGGCATTTTGTCTGCGTTGCCATTTATTTGTATGATTTAACATTTATTCCTATTAATTCTTAATTTATGTTTTATGATAATAATTTTTATTTTTATTATTATTATTTCTTATTATACTTCTTTCATTGGTTTGATAGCTTTATTTATGGCATCAATGTGAACCTTTATGATTTTTTGTGTTTTTTTTTTTGAGGTTAGGGCGCACAAAAAATAGATTTTTATTATAATTCTTTGCTGTCTACAGATAAGGAGTTTATTATTTTTCTGCTAGAATGTAAATTTCATTTGATTTTGGACTTCATTTCATATACTTATAACTAAATTTTGTTTCACTATGCGAGGGTGTTTTGATAAGTCAGCGATTTTTTGAATTAAATATAAATTTTTCGGCAAAAAAGCATTTTATTTCTCAACACTGTCTTCTTTTAACTCAATGCATTTAGTCCAGCGTTTTTCCAGTGTTTGTATTATTTCCAATTTTTCAAGGCCCTCAAGGCTTTTGTTTCTGCGATGATCTCTTCATTCGACCCGAATCTCTTATCGCCCAGCTATTTTTACAGGTTTGGAAGCCAGAAATAGTCAAAGAGGGCTAAATCTGGAGAATATGCTGTATGGAATAGCAGGTCGTAAGCCCATTTTATGAATTTTTTCTATGGTTACTTCATACGTCGGCCGCAATATCCGAGTGGTCAGCATTGCGTGCTACAATTCGGAAGGCCTTAGTTCGAGTTCAGGTTCGACCCACATTTAAAATAATAGGAAATTATTTTTTCAAATTTCAGTCGGCCCTCGGCAGGGAATGTCGAGCCCTCTAAGTGTACTTCTGACATGAAATAAAAGCTACTCGTAAAAAGCCATAATCCGTTCGCTGGCGGCTTAGAATAAACTGTTGGTCCCTTCATTTGTTGGTAAAAAATATTTAGACGAAAACCCTCAAATTGGAGAAGGAGCTCGGCCAAAAATCGCTACAGTGGTTATATATATATATATAGACTTCACACGTGTGCACCCGTGCATTGTTCTGATGAAATAGCACTTTCTTTTCGTAAAACACTGTCGTTTCTGGTTCAAATTAATATTTGATCTGTCCAATAGCTCTGATCAATACTCAGAGGTGATCGTTTTACCCTTTCCAAGTTAATTTATGTAAATGACACCACGTGCATCCCAAAAAGAAAACTGTGGTCATGACTTTGTTGGCCGACAAATCCACCTTTACCTTCTTTGGTGCATGTTCACTCGGAGAAACCCACTGCATTGATTGTTCTTTGATATCGGCTCGGTTTTGTGGATCTATGTTTTATCTATGGCAACGAAACGGCACAAAAATTGGCTTGAATTGCGGTTAATCATCGCCAAATATTCCTTTGAAATCATTACACGGTTGCGCGCATGGTCGTGTATGAGCAATAGATACACCCATCGCGCGTAAAGCTTTCTCATGTCGAAATATAAATGCAAAATGTGATGTACCCACCCAGTTGAGATGCCTACAGCCTCAGCCACCATACGCACTTTTGTTCTCCGATGGCTCAATACCATTCCATGGATTTTATCGACAATTTCTGGCGTGACGACCTTGTTTTGGTGACCTGAACGGAGCTCAGTAAACCATTGCGCTACTCAAAACTCATTCAAATTTCTTCTTTGGCAACCATCGCACGCTCTGTAGCCACTTTCGTTTACTCCAGGGTTATTTTTCTCATATTTTTCATTTCTTCATTTGTGTCCAGGCTCTACTTCTTCAATCGTAGTACTCATTCTATGATCTCCTTTTCGTTTTTCTATACCTTCAAGTCTGGTTCGCTCAGCTTGCCAACGAGTAAAGTTGAATCCTCCTTTTATTTTATTTTTATTTTTAGCAAATATTTATATATAAGTGTGACTGGACAGCGTCTGGGTAGGATAGTAGCCTAACATTTCAAATTTCCTATTTATTAATACTTTTATACGTTGTGCCGACGCTACTTTTAAAGCTTTTCTGCAACACACTGACTAGTACCTTTTCTGTGTTATTTCTATAGAATGAGTGTAGCCATAACTCGGCACTGTAGTGTAAGATATTGAGAGCTGTCGCTATTAGAAGCTTTTTCTTTTCCAGAATAGGTGTTCAGATGTTAGCCATAAGTTTATTAAGCTATTAAGTGATTTTGAAGGATAGTCCGGACTCAAATCTTACACCTGTGTAATTAACTATTCTTCCTGATCTCAACTCATCGAATGTTGTGTTTATATCTCTCTCATGAAGTATGTGAGTTTCATCGTTAATAGTAGTAGCACAAGGTATGTGTTATATGGCATCCAGGTTTAATATACCATCGTAGCTGACGTTCAAAAGTCTTGCCTCCGTCACCTTGTGCTTTCGCGGTCCGCCTGTGGTGTGATAAAGTTGGATTCTAACCTTAAAGTAATTCCTCCTCATTAAGGGGAACTTAGTTTCTGAGGATTCAATCATTTACTTCCACTGGACTGCTTTTGAAATTTTTTATGAGCTTTCTTAAGCCTCTGTTATGCTTACATTTTCGACGGATCCTGGTGTTGTTATACTAGGCCTCAAGTCACATTCCTTTATTTAAAAGCCAACATCATAAGTAACAACTGTTACCGAACTCGTCTGAAGCAATCTTTCGAGAAGTTTCACTGTAGTGTCCACCATGCAGAGAGGATGGTTTACCGGTGGACAATCTGTATTTGCTTACAGCTTCGTTCAAGATTACAAACTGTTGTCTTTTCCAAATTTCTGGAAAAATTGATATTTTCGGATTGACCTTAAGTATAGTAGATCATTTCATATATGTCATCATATCTTCATAATTTTTTGGGTTTTAGCCTGCTTGCTTCTATTTGTAGATCTTTGGTAGTAAGACAAGATATTGTGACCTGTTTAGTTGAATTCGAATTTTTAAAAGGTGGCAACTCTGTACGGCAACATTCGTCTGATCATTGGATGTATTTTTTTCCAAAACTCTTTCAAATCCCAAGAATTTAGTTCTTAAACTCAGAAATATACTCAGATATATATTTGTTCGAAAGCTATTTTAAACTTGAAACCATATTGTAATACATTGTTTTCCAATTTAGTTTAGTATAAATTTTTGAAAAACTTCATTTTTTAGCTTCCTTAAATCACTTCATAAATACCTTTATCTACGTCAAGTTGAACCATAGAAGGTTGAATTGAAATTATTAAACAAATCGAAATTTTATTTTGATTGCTGATTAATATCCCACACATTCATTGGTTACCTCCCTGTGCATTCCCTAAGCATTAATACTGACCACCCACAGCGCTTATAAGCGAATTCAAATCGACTCATACCGAAAACTTTAACGACAAAACAATTCATTGAGTTAAATTTAAATACATTTTAACAATTCTCAAAGTGTCTTTATGTTCTTATAAACCCACACATACACATCACTTGCATCTTCTTAAACAAACTCAACCCAACAAATGTAGAGTGTCTCAGGTTTCACTTAACCACAAGTTGCGAGCCATCCTTTGTACACACACAACCACTCATAGACAGACACAAAGCAACTCAACTAAGCCCTCAGTCGGATGTTGAAATGCCATTAATTATATGATGACTTGAGACCGACATAAACCACAACCCCAGACTCAAACGCATAGCTAGCAGGAAACAAAGAGAGCGTCCGACCTACGCAAAAGGTAGCGAGCGCTGTAAATGCATCAAATACTACGCTTACCATTAACATCCGGCTTAAATGTGGTTCTCCGTGAAAAAATGTATATATGTATGCACTGAAAAAGAGTGGTGGGGTCAGTTGAATAAATTTATTTTTGCCTCAACTTAAAAGCATTGTTTCCTCTGCTACGCTTTGATGTCTGAGGATTTTTCACAGTTCTCCTAACCGGAAACTGTATGTGTGCATGTGTAATTCAGCACTTTTCTGAGGCGTTTGTCAAACTTTGAAGTAAATGTAGGCGTAAAACTCAGCATTCTTGTGGGCTTCATAAATGGCTGAGCCTTTACTTTAATAAGTAGAAAAATAAAAAGAAAAAAATAATAATAATAAAAATAAAATAAAACAAAAATAATAAAAATAAAATAAAATAAGTAAAATTTAATTTAAAAAAACAAATAGAATAAAATATATTAAACCAAAATTAAAATAAATTAATTTAAATTAAATTAGATTAAATTAAATTAAATTATATATAATAAATAAAATATATAATTTAATAAAAAATAAAAAAAAAATTAGATTCAATAAAATTAAATTAAATGAAACTAAATTAATTTAATTAAAAATTAAATTAACTTAAATTAAATTAATTAAACTTAAATTAAATTGATTTAAATTAAATTAAAACCAAATAAAATTAAATAAAATAAAATTAAAAAAAAAAAAAAAAAATTAAATAAAAAAAAATAAAATAAAAAAATAAATTAAATTAAATTAAATTAAATTATATAATTTTACAAAATTTAAGGAAAATAAAATAAAATAAATTAAATTAACTTAAATAAAAATAAAATTTTATATAAAATAAAATAAAATAAAATAAAATAAGTTAGAAATAAACAAAAATAAAATAAAATAAAATAAAATAAGATAAAACAACACAAGATAAAATAAATTTAAATAAAATAAAATAAAATAAAATAAAATAAAAAAATTAACAAAAACTAAACTAAAAGAAAAAATAAAATAAATTAAATTAATATAAAATAAGGAAAATCAATATAGAATAAAAATAATAATAAAAATAAAAAAAATAAAATAAAATAAAAATTTATTAAATAAAATAAGATAAAACAAAATAAAAAAATTAAATTAAAATAAAATAAAGGAAAATAAAATAATTTTTTTTTAAATAAAATAAGAAAAAATCAATATAGAAAAAATGGAATAAAATTAAATTTTTATAAAAATAATTAAGATAAAATAAATTTAAATAAAATAAAATCAAATTAAAAAAATAAAATAAAAAATGAAATAAAATTTAAAAAAATGAAATTAAAAAAATGAAATGAAATAAGATAAAATTAAAAAAAAATTGAATTAAATTTAACTAATTTAAATTAAATTGCCATAAGAGAAAACAAACTAAAATCAACTGAAATAGACATATTTCAAAGTAGTAATAACAAAAACATAAAATAAATTTACATTAAGATGAAAATTAAAATAATTTTTAACCAATTAAAATTGTAATATTTCACTTTTCGCTGTGGTTTTTTTTTTGCTTCTACCTCATTTTTAATGCACCAACATGCACATTCAATTATTTAATGTATATTTTATTATACTAAATATCTAACAATGATGAGCAGCACGACACTTTCGCTATTACTATTAAAAGTAACATTAGATATGAGTATACAAGTATCTAACAACTTAACAACCCATTACCAGCATCGTTCATTACATGCAACAGCACTTATTATGTCGTGATAAATGTATGCAATATGTATGAGTGTATACGAGTATGTAAATGTATGCGTGTTGCATGTGTACAATTTTCATATCTGTATATATGTAGTAACTAACTATCTAACTACCTGCTGTGATTGCTGTCTTTCAAATGCCTCGCTTTACATCTATTCATATAGTACATAGTTATAGTGAGTTGGGTGCATGTGTTTTGTAGGTACGCCTGCCGGTGCTCATGATTGTATAAGTGTTTCATGTATTATTCATGTGCTTTTTCTAATGATTGTGTTTCAGCTAGCGAGTGCATAATTTCTTCGACGAGATACCATCTCATCTTCATTGTTAACCATAAATATCCACGTATACATATATGTATGTATGTATGTTCTTTTGACAATTTATTCTTTCTAATCTCTGCTTTTCTTTTGTTTTCCGACAATTTCATCTCCTCTTTAATAATTTCTTTTGTTCGACATTTTAAGCATTGAGCTGTAGAATCTTAGTCGTTAATTAAATACATTTATAATTAATGTGTTGAAAGAAAATTCTTTAAGTGAACAATTAGTCGGGTTAAATGTAGTTAAACCTTGGTTTGAGCGGTATAAAATTTTTCTGAATATGTAACTAAGGACATAAATAATTCTAATAAAAAAAGTAAAATAAAATAAAATAACTAAAATTAAAAAAAAAATTAAATAAGATAATAAAAATATAAAGCAAAAAAATAAAAATAAATCAAAAAAAAAATAAAAAATTTAAAAAAAAAATTCAAAAAAAATTAATAAAATGAAATAAAATAAATATAATAATAAAGAAATTAAATTTTTTTTAAATTAAATTAAAAAAAATACATATATATAAAAACATATGAAAAAATAAAATAAAATAGAAAACATAATAAAATGAATTAAAATAAATATGGTAAAAAATAAAATTAAATTAAATTAAAAATAAAATAAAAAATAAAATAAAATAAAATAATAAAAATTAAATTACAATAAAAAAACATAAAAAAACATAAATAAATAAATAAATAAAAATAACTAAAATAAAAAAATGAAGTAAAATAAAATTAAATTAAATTTAAAAAGAAATATAAAAATTTACAAAAAATTAAATTTAACCAAAAAAATTAAATATACAAAAATTGAATGAAACGAAAAACAAAATTAAATATAATAAATTTAACTTAAACGCTTTTAGATAAAACTTAATTATAAATAAGTAAATCCTTTTCACAGGTCAATTGAAAAGTACCCGGCATGTCATAGTAAAACACGCTGATTTTAACAACCCTCTAACTTCTCGATACCATTTTTGTAGTATTATTTGTCCTTTGCTTCAAATTAGGCCTCAGTTTCGGCTATCTCCTCTTCTTTCGACGAAAATTTCTTCCCAGCGAGCATTCGTTTGATATCTGAGAATAGGAAATAGTCGCTGGAGGTCAGATGTAGAGAATACGGTTTACCCGGAAAAATTTCGAAGCCCAATTCATGGATTTTTGCAATAGATTTTTCTAAGACAGCACCTTTTTCTTCAAAGGCGGCCGTTTTTCGGTTATTTCGCCCTTCAAATGGTCCAATAATGCTATGTAATAGTCACTGTTGATAGTCCTTCCTTATTTAAGGTAGTTGATGAAAATTATTCCACACACATCCCAAAATACGGACACCATAACCTTGCCAGCCGACTGTTGCGTTTTTCACGATTTGGAGCGGGCTCATCGTGTACAGTCCACTCAGTTAACTGTCAATTGCACTTCGGAGTGAAATGGTTAAACCATACTTCATCCACTGTCACATATCGACGCAAAAACTTGAGCTTATTACTCTGGAACATCTCCAAACATTGCTTCGAATCATCAATTCGGCGTTGTTTTTGGTCAAAAGTGAGATCGCACGGCACCCACTATGAACAGAACTTTCTCATAGCCTGCTATTTCACTCGATTTTAATTTACTGTCATTCAAAACCATTCTGTCGAATATTTCGATTTTTTTCGTCAGTAATCTCTTTCGGTTGTCCACTGCGTTCACCGTTTTCGGTGCTTGATAGTTCAATTTAATTCTAAGTAGCGCCATCTATGTGTCAGACCGGGGACTTTTTAATTGACGTGTTGTTTTAAAATTCTCTTGGTATATGTGCAATTCGCACGTACATGAGTTTGTGCTTCAGGTGTGGTTTAATTATTGTATATATAATTGTAGCAAATTTTCAAAACGCTGCAAGTTATTATTTCTCAACAAATTTCATTTAAGTTTTAAGGGATTAAAACCACGCACAAACAATCTTATTGGAATTTCGTAACTATGTACACATACATATACATATATAGTTACTTGCATAAATAACTGTGTAACTGTTTTCTTAAGCGATTAATTTCTCAATCTACCCACTGCGCTCAAATTCGCATTCTAATTTCAACTTTCTGCATGTTTTCTATTAAAATTTTGGGCGTGTCAAATTTACTTTGATTACAGCACAAAATTTACAGAATTCCATGCCTAATGGAAAGCCATTGAGGTTTATTTGACTAGACTCCGTGTGAAGGTGTGTTAGTTAGGTAAGTAAGTGAGTACGCAGTTTTGTATGTGTGTGTGTTAGTGTGAATGAAAACATCTAAAGCTTTTAAGTAGCTACATAAGGAATGTATGAATACATTTTTTACATACATATAGATATGTATTTGTGTGCATAATAAATTTTTTACTCACCGATGTCAGCCTTGGAAGATTTTTGTGTTTCACCAATAATGGTGACACTGAAATTTAATTACGCAAGCGTATGTCAGCAGGCGCACTTAGGATTAAGTACGAATATATATGTGTAATACATATATATATATGCTTCAAGTACTAGCACGTGTTCACGCCTGATGAGCTCGAAACTTGAGACCGAATCCAAAACTCAATTAAATTTCGAGTTTTTTCGAGATTAGGAAAATAGAAAAATATCTGCGAAAATTTTGGAAAAATTTGCATATATAATAAACTAATAAAAATTATGGCCTTAAGCCAAATTGTTTTTCCAAAAAACTCTTAATATAATTTCAGAAAAATTTCAAACCAAATAAGTTAAAAACTCGTAGAAGTTTCAACAAGCACTTCCGTCAACTTGTGCTGCACTGCGAGAGAAAGCAACGCTTACCAGCGGTAATCTACGCGACTAAACCAAAAAAAAAAAAAATTTTTTAAATAAAAAATGCAATAACAATAAGGCAACAAAGTAACAAGAAAACGAGAAGACATCAGACTCGTTACACTTGAGCAAATTACGAAATTAAATTAAAAATGTTGTGTTTACTTGTTTACGAGTAAAAGCCCGAGCTCGCAACAACCTACGCCCAACGTCGAACACCCAAACATCAACGCCCAAACGCCGAACATCTCCCCGTACCATAGCAGCGCATGAAGCAAGCTGCAATGAATGGGAAAGGAAGGGAGAAAATAGCGAATTCTCAGAAGGAGTGCGAATTCCTAGAATGAAGACAAATGCCAATGAAGGCAATTAGAAGAGAAAAGCAGACGAACATTAAAAGAAAATTTAAGCAACTTTGTGGCAGACGTGAGACTAAGGCAGAATAAGAAGAAGAAGAAGAAGAAGAAGAAGAAGAAGAAGAAGAAGAAGAAGAAGCTGCGAGCAGCAGTGAGGCGCAACGCGCACACACTAACAAACAAATGTATGCAAATGCGTGAGTAAATATAGTACTTTCAGCAGGATAATACTGTCACTGTTGAGCAACGTTGAGTGAGTGACAAGCAAAGTAGAGGGAAAAAAACAACAACAACAAGCAAGCGAAGGCAAAGAAAAAAGTAGAACGACCAACAGTTAGTCGCACTGCGTCAAGCTTTGCGTTGAGTTAATTACCAAAAATGTTGAAATGAAAAAAAATTTTAAATGAAAGTTTATGTTTAATTGAAAAATCAAAGCTTGCGCAATTTCGAATGCTTATTATGTAATTTAATGTGCACAAACTAGAGAATTCCATAGAGTGCGGAAGCGAAAAAAATTCACTCACTCACTCCTCTTCTTTACCTTATATTTCGTGGTGTGGTGATTGGAAGCGGCTTGCTAAGGCTTTTAAAGCTGTTGTCAAGGCAACCAATATTCAATTTAACGCTTTATGGACAACAGTGGAGCTACTTAGTCACTTATTGAAAGAATTTTAAAACAAATTAACTGTTTTTACTAATAAAAATAAATAAATTAAATTAAATTAAAATGAAATTAATTTAAATGAAAATAAAGTGAGCGTTTTTAAACAAAATTAAGAAAGTTAAAAAAACCTTAGATTAAAAAAATAACAGCCGCTAATTGCTAAAAAATTATATAAATTTTTTTGCATTAAAAATTAAAAAATTCAAAATTTATTTCACCTTTTCTTCAACCTCTTGACAGTTGCTAGAAAAATAAAAAAAAATTAATTAAATTGAAAATAATTATAAGCAATTAATACAGCTCTAGATACCCGGGTTTCGAGCACTGCAAGCTGCTCGATGCTCGCTCGATACTCGCTCATTGCTCAACTGTTCAGCATAACAAAAAATTTTAATTTTCTTTGTCACAGTTTATTTGGCGTTTTCAATGATTTTTACACTTTGCATAAATAAATTTTAAATAAATAAAAAAAGTTTTGAGAAAAAAGTCTAAGTATTTGTCAAAATAATCTAAGTACCAGTGTTCGGCTCGATAAATTTTCGAGTAATTTTGCAATGAACAGTTGTGCGAGTGCTCGTTGCTCAACCGCTCGCACTGCTCGAAAATATCTAAGCTAAATCTGGAACTGTAGTAATTAATTTTTACCGAAATAACTGCTTAGATACATTAAAGCTGCATGGATATTAAAAATTTAATTAACTTGAAAATATTAAAAAAAATACTTTGTTCAAACCATACTTTTATATAACAAAAAAATATTTTTCTTTATAAGGCTACGTATAATGAAATACAGATGGCGCTACTAAAATTAAATCCATGCAGATTTTGAGTTAGCCCTAACCTTCAAAAAAAAGCGTGTATAAATTTGACAGCTGCCAGATGATTAGTTTTTGAATTAAAGCATTTTGAGTGAAGCAACTTTTGTTACTGTAAAAAAAATGGATAAAGAGGAATTTCGCATGTTGAAAAAATTTTGCTTTTTGAAGAGGAAAAATACAGTTCAAGCAAAAACTTGACGACGAGTTTCCGGACACCACCCCAGGAAAATCAACTATCAAAGATTGGTATGCTAAGTTTAGACTTGGTGAAATTAACACCGAAGACGGTGAACACAATGGATGCCCAAAATGGGTTGTTACCGACGAAAGCATCAAAAAAAAATCCACATATATTTTGAATTAACATAAATTGAAATTGAATAAAATAGCGGGCACTCAAAATATGTCAACTGAACGTGTAAATCATGCCATTCACGAATATTTGGGTATGAGAAAGCGCTGTGCTTTTGATAAAAAACAACGACGAATTGATGATTCGGAGCAGTATTTTGAGGTGTTGAAACATAATAAACCGGAGTTTTTGCATCGCGATTTGACAATGAATGAAACATGGTGCCACCGTTTCACTCCGAAGCCCAATCGACAAACAGCCGAGTGGACTGCTCACAATGAGCCCGCTCCAAGGCGTGGAAAAACGCAACAGTCAGCTGGAAAGGTTATGGCGTCTGTATTTTCGGAAGCGCATGGAATAATTTTCATTGACTTCCTTGAAAAGGAAGACCCATCAACCGGCAATATTTAATAGCGTTACTAGACTATTTGAAGGCTGAAATAGCGGGAAAAATGCCGCGTATGAAAATAGACAATGCACCATGTCACAAGTCAGTGAAATCGATGGCAAAGATCCATAAATTCGGCTTCGAATTGCTTCCGCATCTATTTTATTCTAAAGAACTGGCCCCGGCGACTATTCTTTGTACTCAGATCTCAAAAGAATGCTCGTCTGGAAGAAATTTTCGTCGCATGAAGCGGTGATCGCCGAAATTGAGGCTTATTTTGAAACGAAAGACAAATCGTACTCCAAAAATGGTATCGAACAGTTGGAAGGTCGTTATAATCAGTGTAGCACCTTTAATGGAAGCTATGTTGAATGAAAAAAATGATTTTTGCTACAAAAATGTGTTTTACTATGGTAGCCTGCGACTTTTCAATTGGCCTGTATATACTTGTATAGATGTGAGCATTGATATAAAAAGAAATCAAAAAAGTGGTGTCGAAAAAAATAAAAATTAAGTTAAAATAAAAAAATTTATTCCGTCTAGATTTTTATATAACAAAAAAAAAAAAAACAATATTTAATAATTTTCTTTTTAAATTTTATATATGAATGTCAAATTTTTTTTTTTTAATTTTAATTCAAATAAGTGGAGGGAAAAAGACTTGATTCCAAGTCGCCTACAAAGCGCTTAAAGCTTTCATGAGGAACTTTTATTTCTTGTCAGAAATACACTCGATCTAAAAAAATATTAAGCACGAATCGTATATAAAACTAATTTTCAATATTTTTACCAAACGACATTCTGCACATACTTTTTTGGTAATTTTATAAAATATTTGACATAAATTAAGCTTAAACTTTGTGTTTAATAATTTTTTAACATAAAATCTGCATTAAAAATTTTAAAATATATTTTGAGCTTTTATATAAAAAAAAAAATTTTTTTCAAGCAAAAAAAAGTTTATAAAAATATTAATAGAAAATTTAATATGCAACTTAAACATTTTCAATATTTTCATTTATTTATTTATTCCCGTACTATGTAGTATGTAAGAGAGTGCCTCTTCCGTTGAGCCTAAGCAAGAAAGTTGCAATTCTTAATTTATTTTACTTTTTTCATTCTCCTTTGTACATATATTCTTCCCTCCAATTTTTTCCGCTGCCTGCAAATTTCATTCAAAAACTTCGCACTCAGTGCCCGCCGAAGCACTTCAACACAACTGCAGGCACTGCTGTGATTTCCCTTATATGTTTTTCGTTTGCTCGCATTTCCGTAAAATGTTGCTTGCCTTTGTATGTGCTTGTGTGACATACTCTATAACTTATTTTCTAAAAGAGGGTAACTTTTCCAATTTTTTTTTTAATTTTTTATTTATTTTAATTTTTTGTATTTTTTTATTTTATTTTTTTTTTTTAATTTACTTATTATTTTATAATTTTCTTTATATCTTTCAGTGTGAATCTGTGCTTTGCTATTGTCTAGTATGCTCACTTCACACATGCAGTGTGTGCATGCACAGGAAAGTGGCACTGAAGTGTGACTGCTCGCCTACAATGCAAACAGCCTTTGCGCCTAAACTCATGCCACGCATACTGTCTATACTTATAACCATGTTAGATTAATGTGTTCTTTACTCCGTGGGGGCGGGGGTCGGTGCACATATGAGCTTGAAGTTTTCACACATACTTATTTATACAAAAACACATACATAACCACGTATGCATGGTATTATTACGCCTTGTTTTATGCCTTCGAGGAAGCCAATTTCTACGCAACAGGATATTACCAAACTTTTCTCGCAATTTTCGCTTTTATTTTTCTTTTCAATATTTTCAACTAACTTTTTTCCTTTTTCTATTTAGCGCTTTGTTTTGAAGAAATTTCATTTTATTTATATATATACATATATATTTTTTTTTTTTTTGGTAAATATCTGTACGCTTTTCTGTGTCGCCCCGTACGCTGTATGCATTTCGGCTCAACTTTATTTTCATACTCTCCTTATGTAGTCGTACAAGATACAAGTAGAAGCAAAATTTATCGCTTCAATTTTTTGTAAGTCTTTAAATCAAAGAAAATATGTCTTATTTGCTTAAAATTGTGAAATTTATATAAATATAAAATACATACATACATAATCAGTATCTTTTGTTGAAATAAAGTTCTTTTGAAGAAATTTTTCTTCTAATTTTAATTTATTGCTTTTATAATTTTTTATATAAAAATATCGTTTAATGCTGCTTTTTTCTATAAAAATATTTTTTGCTTTTTTCTCAGAAAGCAGTGTTTCTTTCCTCCATTGTATAAAAATTGGCTACTGCAAAAGCCGAGCGGTTAGCATTGCGTAGTACCATTGAGAAAACCAGCTTTCGAGTCCTGGTTTGACTAACAACCAAAAATTATAGGGAATTAATTTAAATAAAATATTAAATTAATTTGCTTAATGAGTCGGCTTTAGAAGTTTCCAACAGAGAGGTTTTTCGTAAGATTAATGGTCCTTAGCGCGTTGACAACGGCGAATACCCCAAAGAGTGGAACAGTGAATTGCATGAGCTATACGACGACATTGAATCAAGAGGCAGCGGCTATGCTGGCTAGGTCATATCGTCCGAGTGGATGAAAACGCTCCAGCTTTGAAAATATTCGATGGAGTACCATCTGGCGGAAGCAGAGAAAGAGAAGAGCTCCACTCCGTTAGAAGGATCAGGTGGAGAGCGACCTGGTTTCATTTGGTATTTCCAACTAGCGTAAAATAGCGAAGAGAAAGAACGAGTCCGCGCGCTATTGTTGATGCCGCTATAATCGCGTAAGCGACGCCTGCGCCAAAGAATAAGAAGGAAACCTTATTTAAACACAGTTCACTTGTAAAATTCTGGACTTGAACGTATTAACATTCATATCACTACTCGCGCATCAGTTAATTACGTATCAAATGCTTCAAAGTGTATATAATGACATCAAGTACCTTGCCAAAGCTCTCCAATTTGCAGAGACACCTTATATAAAAACTTTAGTAGAGTAAATGGTATTAGATATCGTCCCCTTTCTAGGATCTAATCGCGTAACTAAATTTTTTCAGAAATGATATATTCCGTACAATATACTTTTTAGCACTTCTGTTATGCAAAACATAACCTAAAATTTCTGGTATCTCTATGATCGTTTTAAAAATCCTCCAATCTACCGTAAATATAACCAGAAATTTACAGATGACGTTGTTGTTTTATGACTGAATGTTTGTAAGAAAAAAAAAAGTAAGATGAAAATCGAATTTAGCTTAGACGGCAGTTTTTATTTATTTTCCAAATTGTCCGCCTGTTAATTTGGACAAATTTTAATTTAATTGTAAACAGATTTTAAAATAATTAAATAGTTTATAATATAAGCTTTATTCAAAAGGCCTATTTGCTAGTATTTCTTTGGGATTTTAGCTCAGTGGTAGAGCACTCGACTGTGTAGTCAAGATGCGTTGCGATCCCTGGCAAAAGAAGTCTGATGGGAAGATATGGTGATCTCCGAAAAAGGTGTCACTTCCACTTTTTTTTTGCATAAAAAACTTTTTTTCCAATATTCTTATAGAGAAATATTTTCTGATTCAAATCATCGTATCTACAAAAAAAAACATTAGCGGGATATTTGATACGAAAGCTCGTATATACGTAAAATTGAAAATAATAAACAAGTATCAGCGCAAATAGCAAAATTCATGCTAAAGTATTTCAAGGTTATAAATAGAAATTATAAATTTCTTTTCTTTTTTTTTTTGATTCTAATTTTTTACAAAAATTAAGTAACTCTAAACTTGAAACTCCATTTGCTGAAAATTGCGGTATTGTGGATATGAGATTATCCAAAAATGGGACCATATGTCCCAAACTATAATAAATTTAATTCCTTCGTAACGAGTAATCCTATCAGTTTCACAATTACACCCGCGGTATACTATTCTTACGGTCTCGTAAAGAATTTGGCTCTCTCAATCACCCACATATATAATATGGAGTACTTCATACTTTCCCCTCAGATGGTAAAGTGTTTTTTTGATTATTTGTTATATTTCTAGCTCGGTGTGACTTGGAAAAATCTTTAATGCCCTATTACGAGGGTTGCCTTATATATATCGAGATTAAAGAAAAAAACAAAAAAACTCATCAAACGCCTCTTAAGGTGTTGAAAAACGTTGACCTCTCAGCTCATTTCTTACGTACGGAAATAAAAAGAAGTCATTTGATGCCAAATTAGGACTATACGATGGACGCCTCATCAAATCGATGTTTTGCGTGCTCAAAAATGCAATTGTTTCAGTCGACGTGTGAGAGCTCGTATTGTTGTGGTGAAGAGTGATTCGTCTTTGGCGGTTGGTTTTACTGATTATTGAAAGACAATTGGCAAACAAATGATTGTGTTGTGTTGCGCCTCTTGTTGGGTTCGGATCATTTGAAACACCAATACAGTCGACTTTTGTTTACTTTCGTGCTCATACGCGTAAATCCACAATTCATAGACTGTCACGATGTCGTAGACGTGTTTTAAAGCACCACAGGTATGCTGGTTTCCCTAATGCTTATAGTTATCCCAATCTTACGATAGTTCACATGACGATCTTGCAGTACCAGTTTGTTGTTTTTCTATGCAATTTCCAGAACAAAAGCTCTGCCTGAACGACCTTCATGAAATTCGTCTTTGGAGTGATCTACGACCTCGATTAAATTCACCATACCATCAATAAACACTGGTTCTTGATGGAACTTCATTGCCAAAAGTTGAAGTAAATTCATCGATGCACAATTGTTGAGTTAGCTCACGTCGAAAGTTGTAAAAAAAGTCGCGCGATTTTTTTCATTTTTTGGTTGAGATGAATATTTTAAAATAATGTAAACAACCGAAATAGCGCTCATAAGTGAAAACGTTCTGAGTATGTACAACATCAGAAATGTCAAACTCTACGATAAAGTTGTCTGTTGCCAGAAAGCAACACTAGGGTTGCCAAGTCCGATATACTTGTATATAGGGCAACACTTGTTTGTTTATATGGCAAGCTAATAATTATAATATTTACTCGTATATTCAATATTTTTTCTTATTGTCTACGATTCTTTTTATTTTCACAAAGTTCGCTAAATAATTATTTTTATATGGGTTTTTTACAACGAAATAAAGGAGTTAAAAGTAAAAGTTTTTTCTTCTGATAAAAAATCTATATTTTTTGTAGCGCATTTTTAAAACAAAACCATTCTAAGTTTTAAGTGCCAGAGTAGGCAAATATTTTTTTATCCATGTAGTATACCTACTTTCCTTAGTTTTGAACCTTATGCTCATTTTCTTACAAACAAAATAAACGTTTTCTCCAACACGCACATTTCCTACGAAAACCCTCCTACTAACCGTCTGTCAAACAAAAAATACTAAAAATGATAGTAAAAAAAAACAAAAAAAAATTCCCACAAAAGACTTAAAAAAGAAGCATTGCGTGCGTCCGCCTTTGGAAAATGTCATTTCATTGTAGCAATTTACCCACCTGATAATCTAGATTAGTACCACTCTACGGCAAGCTTTGAACGCCACGTTTTCAGGGAATTTATTTCTATCATTTTTTTTTTGTTGTTGCTGCTTTTGTCTCTTTTTGTCATTGTATTTTTTCTCCAATGTCATGCAATTAAATTAATGACATAATGGTGTGCGCGTGTTGCTATGTGTAGGTAAATATATGTGTGCTTGTGTGTATATGTCAAGAGGGTGAATAATGTTTTATTAATAGTTAAAGTAAAAAATAGAGTTAAATTAACGCTAAAAACGCAAAGCATTTAGAAAAAATATTGTTTTTGTTATTGTTTGGAGCTAGTTTTAGATTTTGTGGTGTTAGGCTTTAGTAGTAGGCGGTTTTCGTAAACTACAAAGCCGATTAAAATTAGATTTAATATCAGCTAGAGGTGTGAGTGTAACTAGTATTGATTAAGCTAATGACCAACGACATGCAATAAGGTGTTTTGAATAGGAAAAATTAATGAGAACTTTTTATAGAATATTTAGAAATATTTTTAGTAAGGGTGTTGAATGTGCGAGGTTTTTGAAGAATTTTTTTTTAAGTTAAATGATAGACAATTCTAATATTCTTATCACTTTAAAAAATATGAGTAAAAAAAATTTCACACTTAGGAATTTCGCGCATTTGAATTTCGCTCAAAATCAACTTTCGAATAGGCTTGCCACGTTTTGTTTTTTCAAACCCACAAAAATCAAATGCATAAAAGTATTAAGTTACATATTAAATAATGAGTTCTTGTAAAAGTCCAGATTTAGCTAAGTTTTCCGACAGCGTTGCCATCTATTATAAAATATAAAATATCTAACCAAAAATTTGCAATAAAAAACAGGTAATATTAATATGGTTTCAAGCTTTAATTCAAGCTTTCGTGTAAAGAAAATTTTAGAACAGGGTTGCCATTTACTTACAAAACATAAATTTACCAAAATCGTTACCAAAATAAAATAAAAATACCAAAATTGTTCAATAAATTTTTGTTGCTATTCTATGCAGTAAAAAAATTGAGTAGAGTTGCTATATAGCTAAAATTTAAATTAATTTCCATTTAATATATATTTTTTCAATTTTTTAATAAAATTAGAAGCTAAAGACAAGCTTTTTGCTTTGAAATTTATTTTTCGTCTTGTCATAAAAATTGTGATCCATTTCGAAATTCTCTACTTATAAAAGCAAAAAAAAAAAAAAAAAAAAAACAGAAAATTCAAATTTAATGGAAAATGTTTGTTATCATTCGAAAAAAGATTATTTGGCTTGTAGTTTTTGAAGATTATCTCTTTCAAATGTTGACCACGGCTACGTCTCAGATGGTCCATCCGTTGTGTCCAATTTTCGATGACTCGTTCGAGCATTTTGACTGGTAACTGGCAAATGACACGCGTGATGTTTTACTCCAAGACCTGAATCGAAGCGAGATTGTCCGCATAGAATTTAGACTTTACATATCTCCATAGGAAAAGGTCTAACGGCGTCATATTACATGATCTTGGTGGGCAATCGACCGGCTCAAAACGTGAAATTATCTGCTTACCGAAGTTTTCTCTCAATAAATCCATTGATTGATACGTTGTGTGGCAAGTGGCGCCGTCTTGTTGAAACCAAATGTCGCGCTGATCACGAGCTTCAATTTCAGGCATCAAATAGTCGGTTGTTAAGGCGCGATGACGATCGCCATTGACGGTTACGTTCACACCGACCAACAAACGACCTAAAACGTAGGTTTTTAGATTAAATGGCAGCTCTTGAACCTCTTCAGGTTGCTCTTCGTTCCAAATGCGGCAATATAGTTTGTTTACATACCCATTGAGTCGGAAATAGGCCTCATCGCCGAACAAAATTTGGCTCGGAAACGTCGGATCTTCTTAGAACTTTTCAAGAGCCCATAGAGCGAGCGATGTCGCTTGGGAAAGTCGAGCGGCTTCAGTTCTTCCACAGACTGTAAAATGCGTCAAGTCGTTCCATACGTCAGTCCGAGTAGCTACGAACGGCACCGAGTCGACTCTCCACTGTCTTCGTGTCACTCTCAGCTACGGCCACTATATTTTCTTTACTGCGGGCTGGACGTGGTCTCTTCGTTCGAATATTATCCAGTAATGAATGCTGGGTCTCAGCAGGGGTGATGGTCTTGCGAATTGTACGCTCAGTATGCTGATTATGTTGATCATAAGTTGAGCGAAGCGCACGAAATACATTCTTAACAGAACATGAACTTTTGTAAAAAAAAAGCATGACAGCTTAACGTCACGCACACGTGATCTGTCAAGAAAGGGTTATTGGAAAAAGTATCTCTGCTTGGATCACCCTTTATCAGTAAAAAAGGCGGAAGGATCAAGAAAATTTTAATTATGTTCTAAAAATTAATTAAATTTTTTTTTTCAAAATATAGCATAGTTTTAGGCTTCAAATTTATTTTTATGGTTATTTATGATTGATTGAAATATTTTTCAACTGCAAAAGCACGCAGAAATTATATTTCACAATAAAAAAAAGTATTTTCTTCCTACTTTTATGTTATGTTCATAACAAATTTCAAAAAAAAAAAACCAAAAAAAAAAAAAACAGGAACTAATATGCTTGTATGAGAATAATACTCATAAATTTAGCTTAGGCACGCACACATACGAGTATAGTGAACATAAAATATTAGCAAAATTTATGACTTCTTTTAAAGATAGTAAATTTGTGTGCTCTGGAGTTGTTCGTGAGGCATACTTTTAGGGGCACAGATATATATAACTTTCATACATAAAGGCATAAATAAGTATATGTGCAAGTATGCTTATTTAGAAACTACTATTCATGTTTCAATATTTTTTTGAGGAAATTTTCTATATCTGCACGTGTGTGTGTGTATGTAAGTTGCATAAGCATCAGCGGAGCATGTACGTAAAACTTTGTCGACAAATTGGTGGAAACTCAATTTTTTATAACTTTGTATGCATGCTTTCTTGTGCGCTGGGCGGCTGAGTGATATCTACTAGTTTCGGTTGCTTTAGCATGCATGCTTATTTGGAGAGTGGAAAATGGGGCTTCGAGCTAATAAGTATATGTAATAAATAATAAAAATTAAAAAAAAATTAGTAGAAATAAAATAAATTCAAAATATCAAATAAATATTTTTTTAAGAAAAGAATTTATTTATATTTATTTTTTTTCAAGCACAAAGCATATTGTCATAAAAATCATGAACAGATTTCTATATATTCACCAAATAAATGCGATTTGCTTATATACATATACCTAAATATACGTAGATATACAAACTTTGAATATAATATACACCTTTTGTTCTTTATTAGTGCATTTTTTTGTCTCTTTTTCACTATTTTTCTAACTTCGCTTTTATTACATTATAATTTTCGTAGCTTTGTTTTTGTTATTGCATTGCTATTTTTGGCATTTTATCGCTACCCAATTTTACTCTGTTTACTGCTATTACCATTTTATTTTTCGTTCTTGCTGTTCCTGTTGTTTTTGTCAATGTGTTTGTTACGCTGCGCCTGCTTGCTGCAGCATAAGAAAAGTTATTGCACAAGTTTTTACTTGCAGACTTTTAGGCGTCATACGTGTTAAACGCACACATACACACACACATATGCAACATAAGAACTTGCTATTACCAAATTTATGTGCAAGTAACTTACCGTTAGTTTTCATAAAGCAAGTGCACATAAATAAATGTACATATACATTCACATGTATATGGATATGGCTATAGAAGCAGTTTGCTTTGGAATTGGGTTAGAAATTTTATCTATATATTTCAGTATATATATGCATATATATACATATACATATGCTTGCACATATAAGTAGAAATTATAGAGGAATTATAAAACTTTGCTGTCGCAATTTTAATGTTTCCCCATAAAAGTATATGTATATGTGTTAGTATGTATGCTCTCAACTTTCATCGTAGCAGCTGCAGCGCTCATAACACTTAGACAAAGTTTGAAATCGATAAAATATTACCGAAAATCTTTTAGACTTTTCTAAGTAGTGTGGAAAAGTTTTGTTCGTAGTAATATACCAAATATTATCGAATATATATTTTTTTTTTTTTTTTTTTTTTTTTTTTGATATTAATGTGTTCTTCTAAATGCCCTAATTACATAATAGCGGTTTGTTTTTTGTTTTTGTTTTCTTTTTTTGTTTTATTTTTTCCTTGTACGCATGAAATACAAAGTACTGAAACTTTATTTCCAGCACTCCGAAAAAAAACCTTTTAGATTGTTGAGTTTTATAAAAGTTTTTCAACTTTTTCCTTGTGCGTCTTTAGGAAGACACTTTTTGTGGCTACACAATTTTCCAAAATAATTAGTATTACTATTTTTGTAAAAGCAAGCACTAGAAAAAGCACTTTTGTGGATATGTTTTTTATAAATTAATCAGTAGATACATATTTTTAAGTCTTTTACAGATCGTCAGTTAGTTAGGCTTTGAAAATTTTTTATTTTTATTCCCCACAGTCTTCCATCGCAACCTTTATTTGCTTTTCAGGATGATGAAGAATAGTTTCTCAAGTGTTGATAAATAAAAGGTTAACCATTTGGTATTTTCGAAAGTGCAGAGCTGTATTTTAACGTCTGTCAAACTTAAACGTCAAACCAAACATCACTTGTTTTAGTTAAAATTCAGTATTTTCTGAAAATGGAACGCTTAACAAACGTACAACGTGGTAAAATTGTTGAAATCTACAACAAAAATGTTGAGTCAAACGTGGCCACGTTTCGGGCTTTAAGAGGAGATTATGGTGCACATTATGGTCCACCTACTCAAGCAATTGGTAAATACAAAAAAAAAAAAAAAAAAAAGTTGAAGGAAATTGATCGATTACAGATATTGTAAGCCCCGTACAGCATCGTTTTGCTCGTTCCATCTCAAACATCGCTGCATTAAGCGAAAGTGTAGCCGAAAATCTGAATGTGTCTATTTTGCGACGTTTTCAAGAGCTCGACTTTCACACATGGTACATTATAGCGTACATTGCACTTGGACTTACTCCTAAATTCATATAAAGTCCAGTTCACACAACAACTGTAACCATCTGACCATTCACAACGCCGTAAGTAAGTCGATTGCGTGTTTGAATAACCTGCAGTGGGCAACGATTTTTCCAAGAAAAATTTCTTCTGCGACGAGACTAATTTCTCACTTGGAGGATACAAAAATAAGCAAAATTGTCTCATTTGAGGCGCCGAGGATCCTCAGCTTTTGAAGAGAGGCAAATACACCCAAAAAAAAAACTTGCTCTCTGGTTCCCTCTTTAGTTCAGAAGTGTGAGTGGACCTTCGGATCGTTATGGCCGTGTGATAACCGACTTTTGGGACTCAAATTAAAGAGCACGACTGGGACAATATGTGGTTACAACAAGATGGTGCCACATGCCACGCAACGCGAGCGAATATAGCTTTATTGCGAGAGAAATTTCCCGGAAGTGTATTCTTTCGTCTTTGTGATATCAATGGATAACCGAAATTTCGCTATTTGACGCCGTTGGACATTTTCGTGAGGCTACTCGAAAAATCGTGATATGCGGAGGACTTGAAAACCAAAATTTGTCAAGTTATGACTGAGAGATCACCCAATATGTGCCAAAAAATGTTCGAAAATTGCCTCAAACGGAGCAAAGTTTGCAAAAATGCAAGAGGCGATCCTTTGAATGGTGAACTATTCAATATATAATGCCAAGGTTAAAACTTTATTATATCAAGTAATTTTTTGAAAAAAAAAAAAATTTAAAACCAATTTATTTACGTTTATTTAGGAAGCCGCAAAATTGATACCGTGTATTTTATATAATAGTTATTTCTTTATTTGGAGTTTCAAGTAAATCGAATCATAGTATTTTTCAAATTATTCTGTTCAAGGTAGACTTTTTTGGGAAAAAGTTAAGTGTTTTGTAAAAATCTGCTGTTGGCTAGCACGAAAAAACCTAAAAAAAAATTAACCTAATAGACGCAGCTCTTCTTTGTTGATGATTTACTTTGAATTGTTTCACTTTTTTATATCTGTAAAAGTTTATTTCTATTTTTATTTTTTAAATTAATAAGGGTAGCAGTCCTCCCAAAAAGCTATTAACATACCTAAACTTTATCAATTGTTGTAAGTTATATACAAATTTAATAAATAACTTGAAATTTTAAAATTTATTTGCCCGGAAATTTTTGAAAAGTTGGCAATCTAACACATAGATAATTTTATTTAATTGCAAGATCTTCTTCAAACTTTTCATTTCGATTGCCAAATTTTAATGCTACACTCCATTTATATTTTAATGTGACTTTAAAATTTCAAATAACAACAATTTTCTTGTCTTAATTCCTAAAATGAGGCAAAAGTAACAAATCAGATTTTTTTCGAAACCTATTTTTTTTTTTGATTTTATTATTATTTGTGAGTTTTTCTCACCTTTCACCAAATTTTTTAATAGAAAATTCCTACTAACTTTTAAGTTATTAATTTGTCATTGATTTTTCAGTGTTGGAAAACATTTTTAGAAAACTTTCAAGAAAATGAAAAAAGCTTTCGTATAAATGATGAGGGAGCTATCATATTTTACTAAAAGAAACGCCCAAAAAAGTATTAGATATGAGTAAACAGATTTTTTCCAAGTTTTTCCAATTGTAACTAATTTAAAAAACATAATTTTTGCTTTATTTGTTACACCTTATTTCTCAAAAAAAAAAAAAAATTATTTTTGGATTTTCGAAATTTAAATGATAAAGAAAACTTTCACACGCCAAAAAAGTAGAGAAGTAAGGTCGTTTAATTTCTATTATCCTCACTAACAATAGATATCGCACGCATGCACATATTTATATAGTAGCATGTATGTGAATATGTATGTAGTGATACTTAAATTTGCTAAAATAATGATCCTATAAACCATACACGTTAAACAGTGAGCGCTTAGAGCCACACTAGACTATGCAGCACATATATGCGTATATAGTAAGTGCAAGATATATATTTATGCATGTATGTGCAGCGAAGTCAACAGCAACTACAAATAATTGCCATCGCACATTATATTAAATTTTTGTCCTTGCACGCGACGCTTGAGCAGATAATAGAAGAAGAAGAATGACATACTTTGTGCAAAAAAAAATTAACAAAAAAGAAAACAATAGAATCTACAATGCACATTATCTATGTGAGTACATTTACTTATGTGTAATTTACAATAAAAGCAACAAAGCAAGTGTAAAATGATAATAACAACAAAAAAGGTATGTTAATGATAGTAAATGTGTGTTAAGCAACATTTGCAAACAAAATACTCGAGTTGACTATTCATGCAAACATACAAAAGTACATGCATACATACATACATGCATACAAGCACACAAAAATATAAGTATTTATGCACCTCTAGCATTAAATTTTTTTTGTATAATTCACAAACAAAGCCGATATTTAGAAGCATACATATACTTATATAGCGTGTATGAGTAAATTTTTGAGAATGTGTGCGTATGTGTAATGTCTATAGCACACAAAAGCACAGGATGATGCCACTCTCCAACATCAAGAAGGCACATGTATATATGTATGTATATGCCTCAGCATGCTAATGCGGCGTTGCAGGCTTTTAGGCGCATAAACAATGCCTAGAACAATGAAAGCTCATAATGGCATGCAGCGTAGTTGGAATGCTAAGCATAACAGGATATGCGGGTAATAAAGTGTTTTAACAATGGAAAAAGTTTTTCATTTCATAATAATATTTTCGCATTGGCTATAGCTGAATTAAATATTTTAATTTATTTAGCAAATTATTACTAATTTTTAATTATTTTATATTAAATAATTTTTTTTATTGAGAAATACAATTTCTAAACTATAAATAGCACAATAAAACAAAATAGAATAAAATAAAATAAAATAAAATAAAATAAAATGAAATAAAATAAAATAAAAAAATAGAAAAAACATAAAATAAAATTAAATTAAAAAATAGAAAAAAAAAACATTAAAAAAAAAATAAAAATAAAATAAAAATAAAATAAAAAAACTAAAAAAAAAAATAAGTAAGAAAAAAAAAAAACAAAAAAAAAAACAAAACAAAATAAAATAAAACAAATTAAAATGAAATAAAACTAGTAAAATAAAATTAAATGAGATAAAATTAAATTAAATTTAATTAAATAAAAAAAATAAAAATAAAATAAACTAAAACAAAATAAAATAAAATAAAATATATTAAACCAAATAAAAAACTAAAAAAAATGGAATTAAATAAAATATAACAAAATATAATCAAATAATAAAAATTAAAATAAAATAAAATGAAATAAAATAAAATAAAATATATTAAACCAAAAAAAATTTATTAAATAAAATATAACTAAACAAAAAAAAAATATAAAAAAAAAAAATATTAAAAAAAAATTAAAATAAAATTAAAAAAAATTAAATAAAATAAAATATATTAAACCAAATAAAAAAGTAAGAAAAATAAAATAAAATAATATATAACAAAATAATATAAAATAAAATAAAATGAAACGAAATTAAATAAAACAAAATGAAATAAAATGAAATAAAATAAAATAAAAAAATAGAAAAAACATAAAATAAAATTAAATTAAAAAATAGAAAAAAAAGCATTAAATAAAAATAAAAATAAAATAAAAATAAAATAAAAAAACTAAAAAAAATAAGTAAGAAAAAAATAAACAAAAAAAACAAAACAAAATAAAATAAAACAAATTAATATGAAATAAAATTAGTAAAATAAAATTAAATGAGATAAAATTAAATTAAATTTAATTAAATAAAAAAAATAAAAATAAAATAAACTAAAACAAAATAAAATAAAATAAAATATATTAAACCAAATAAAAAACTAAAAAAATGGAATTAAATAAAATATAACAAAATAAAATAAAATAATAAAAATTAAAATAAAATAAAATAAAATAAAATGAAATAAAATAAAATAAAATATATTAATCCAAAAAAAAATTTATTAAATAAAATATAACTAAACAAAAAAAAAAATAAAAATAAAAAAATAAAAAATATAAAAAAAAATTAAAATAAAATTTAAAAAAATAAAATAAAATAAAATATATTAAACCAAATAAAAAAGTAAGAAAAATAAAATAAAATAATATATAACAAAATAATATAAAATAAAATAAAATAAAACGAAATTAAATAAAACAGAATGAAATAAAATAAAATAAAATATAATAAACCAAAAAAAATTAAATTAAATTAAATATAACAAAAAAAAAAATTAAAACATAATAAAATAAAAAAATAAAATAAAATAAAATAAAATAAATTAAACCAAAATAAAAAATAAAAAATAAAAAAATAAAATAAAATCAAATATAACAAAATAAAATAAAATATTTTAAAACAAAATAATATAAAATAAAATTAAATTAAATTTAAAAAAAAAATAAACCAAAATAAAATAAAATAAAATAAAATAAAATAAAATATAATAATTTAAAAAAAATTAAGTAGAATTAAATTAATTAACTTAAACTAAATTAAATTACATTAAATTAAATTAAAATAAAATAAAAAAAACTAAAAATACTTAATTACATGAAATATGCTTAAATAAATTTCTTCTTGCTAACAAAATAAATCAAAATTTTATTTTCGTTCTCCTAAAATAGGTTTCAACTACTTTCGCACGAGTCTTCCTTTCTTCATCAACATATTTGTGCCCATAATTTAAAATTTTTTTGAGTACATAAAAACTATTTGGTTTAAAAAAATCCTTAAAAAAATTTTTCAGCTCACCAGACTACATTTATTTGTATGCTAAATATATTCCTTATAAATAAAATAAAAATATAAATATATATTTTTTTATAAAAAAATATAATATTCATCATAAAGCAATATAAAAATAATTAATTAAAATAAAATGAAAGAAAATATTTTTTTTACAACGAACTTATGTGTAAACATCAAAATTGCCAAAAAAAAGTGCCTTAAATAGTTAAATTACAAATATCAAAAACAGATTTTTCATTAAAATATTTATGCAACATACGTTTACACATCGACACACTTTCGCACTCAATCTATTGCCGACATTTGCATATTTTGTCTACAAATTTTGTTTATTCAAAGCATTACACTCTTGCCAATCAACTATGCACAATGAAAACGAAAACAATAAAAACAAAAACTTTTATATATAGTTAAACATCATTTACATACATCTATGTGTGTAAAAGTGTAAGCACACTTAATAAAAATGCAAAATTTGCCAAGCAATGAAAGCGAAAAAAAACTATAAAATAGAGCAGACAGGCTGGACTGCACTAGACATTTTTCCATTGGTCGTACGTAGCCGGCCAGGAGTGTGTTAAAAAAAAAAAAAAAATGCATAAGTATGCACAAACAGTGTGTGTGTGTCTTTTTTTTATTACGAAATATTGTCTGGTTACAAAATTAAAATTTCTGTGTGTTATCATAACTGAATTGTTGTTGCAACATATGGCGGTGTAAATATGTGCCGTACTACCCTTCGCCAAACATTCGCTGCTACCAACAAACGCGAGATAGACAAATGAGCAGAGGCAACGAGATTTCAGTGTGAGCTAAATCAAAATTTCAGCCACAAACCACTTCACAGCACGCCAATCCAACCGAACTTCGTGCATAAGCTTGCATATATGGAAAATATCTGTGCACATTAAGGTGTCTCAACAACTAAGTAAAAATAAAATAATGTAAAAGAATAAAATAAAACAAAATAAAATAAACTGAAAAAAAAATAAAAAAATAAAATAAAATAAAAAAATAAAAAAAGAAATAAAAAATTAAATAAAAAATAAAATAAAATAAAATAAAATAACACAAAAAAATTAAATAAACAAATTATATAAAATTAAATATAATAAGGTAAAATAAATAAAATAAAATTTATAATAAATTAAATTAAATTAAATAGAGTTAAAAAAAAATAAAAAAAATAAAAAATACAAAAATTAAAACAAAAGAAATAATAAAAAATAATATTAAAAAAAATTTTTAATAAGTAATTTCAATATAAAAAAAAATATATAAAACATAATAAAAAAATTAAATAAAATAAAATAAAAAAAAATAAAAAAAATAAATATATAAGATAAAGCAAAATCAAAAAATATAAAAAAAAAATTGAAAAAAAAAAATTAAATTAAATAAAAAATATAAATTTAAATCAAATTTAATTAGACTAAATTAAATTAAAAATATATAGTAAAAAATAAAAAAAAGTAAAATAAAAATTAACTAAAAAAATAATTTAAAATAAAATAAAATAATATAAAATAAATTTAAAAAAAATATAAAATTAAATAAAATAAAATAAAAATAAAATAAATTAAACTAAACCAAATAAAATAAAATATAATTATAATAAAATATATAAATTAATAAAATTTAAATTAATTAAAATAAAATAAAACAAAATAAATTAAAATAAAATAAATAAAATAACATAATAAATAATAAAATAAAATAATATAAAATAAAAAAATAGAATGAGTTAAAAAAATTAAAAAATTAAAAAATTTTAAAAACAAACAAAATAAAATAAAATAAATAAAATAAATGAAATAAATAAAATAAATAATTAAACAAAATTAATTAAAATAAAATAAAATAAAATACAATAAAATAATATTAAAAAATTATATAAAATAAAATAAAATAATATAAAATTAAATAAAATAAAATAAAATCAAATCGTATAATAAAAAATAAAATAAAATAAAATATGATATAATATAAAATAAAATAAAAATAAAAAACTTAAATAAAAAATAAAATAAAATAAAATATGATATAATATAAAATAAAATAAAAATAAAAAACTTAAATAAAAAATAAAATAAAATTATATAGAATAAATAAAATAAATAAAATAATTTAATTAAAATAAAATAAAAAATAAAAGTAAAATAAAATAAAAATAAAAATAAAATAAAATTAACTTAAAAAAATTTAAATTAAATTAAAATAATTTAAATTAAGTTAATTAGGTTTAAACATGATTATGTTAATTTAAGTAGGCAGCCCTAGCCTAAAATGAAACAACACGGCTATATAGTGTTACCCTTAACAACAGCAATATGCAATATCTGCAGTGATTCTTGTCAGCGACAGGCCAATGGCCACTGGCATTCTTCAGTTGTCTGGCATAGACAAAACAGGTGTGCGTATATGTATGCATATATTTATGTAGAGACGCATGAAATGTAAAAGTTGGAGCAAATTTCGTAACGTCCACCATTGTTGTTGTTGTTGTTGTTGCTCTTGCCATTGCTGATGGTTTTTGAATGTTGATTTGATTTCCGTGAGTGACGTGAGCACTTGTGTGTGCGTGTGAGTATGTGCAGCTGTCTGCAATCACCGCAGCCACACAATTTCGGCAAAGTGCATACATACATACTCATTCATATGTACTCACACACAGGTTTACTCTGGTCGAAAATATACATGCACTAACGGAGTACAAATGTATGAGTGTGCTTTTGAGTGTGTGTGTGTAATTCAAATTAGTCGCAGCAGGTAGATTTTCCAGCTGAGCCCAGACAGTTTCATCAACCATTCATGCACACCATCAACTATTTTTACCTGCACCTTCACCGCTCTTTCACCGCAAAGCCCTCTCCCTGGCCTACCTACCCTTTAATTCCTTTCATTTCATTTCATTTACTTGCCAGCTTACACATTGCACTCTTACGTGCGAATAGTTTGTATTTTCGAGTTTCATCAGGATGTCCTGGACGAAGCGATTTACAAATGAAATCATTCGAAAATTGAGTTGAAAAAAGGAAATTTCGTTTTAACGCTATTGTCGAATGAGCAAATGTTGTAAGAGCGTGCTTATGGCAGCGAGTAGTGTACCAATTCATTCACATATAAATTTGTTAATCTAAGGGCTACAAATTGTGTACCGCTTTCCCCTCGAACCCCACTCTCCCCTCATCTTGCAGAGAGTATGAGTACGAGTTTCCATGCTTGGCCAGTTTATTGTTGGTTAGTTGGCTGCATTAATGAATTGCCTACCGAAGTCCCTACCCGAGCGGCTGCCTTGCCGACCGTAGGGTTTGGTTTGGCATTTTTTGGCAAAAGTGGTGTTTCCTGGCTTAGTCGGTTGAGCGATTGATTGCATTGATTGGTTGTGGTTCATTGAAATTGGCAATTGCAATTCGTTGCCATGGAGAAATTTGCTTATTTGATTTTTTTATTTGAATTGCATTGGTTGCAGCACAAGCAGCCAACTTTTGTAAATTTGAAACAGAATTGAAATTAATATCGGTTTATCGTGATATGCAGCAGCCAATTCTGTTAAAAATAATAGATATTAAATTTTATTTAAAGGATAATTGCAGATTATTATAAACTTTTTATATATTTGAAATTTCCTATTTAATTTCTTGGGTTAATTATACTTGGTAATTGCGTAGACCTCTCACAGAATATAAAAATCACCCAAAATTTATGCAACGTTTAATTATACTTTTTAGTATTGTAAATCGTTGCCTACATTTGGGCTCATACAAAACAAGAACAATGTGAGAAAGATGTGCAAGCGAAAATTCAAAAGCATGTTAAATTCTAAGAAATATAGCCAAAAAGTTTCAAGAAATAAATTAATACAAAAATATGAAATTCACTGTAAACTTAGTTACTTTCAAATTGTAATTCTACAGAGTGGGCCATCTTCCGTTAACTCTTTGAACTATGCCAGATTTGAGCTTTGACATCTTCGTTGACGTTCCCCATGTCTCAAATATTTAGTGCAAAGTTTGCGATTTGCGAAATGGTGAAATATAAGTTTGAAGAAAATTTGGAAATTTTGCAACTTCATTCAAAAATGGTGAGACATCAAATGGAACTGCAAAAAAATTATCAATTCCGAAAAATTCAAAATGAAAGTTAATGTCAACTATATGCCTCGCAGCTGCAGTGTGGCTCCGTTGGACAATTTTTTTTGGCGAACTGTTAAAAATAAATGTCAGAAGAAGACGATTCATGACTCGAGACATGAAAGTAAAGTTGTCATAGTAGTCGTTGAAAAAAATTGGAGCGACCGTGAGGACAGGAAGGGCTGCTGCAAGGGCAGCGGCGTTAGCCATAACTATGAAGTAGTGATCACGAAGAGTAATGTTGAGTCATTACTAAAAGCAAAATTTACTATTACAACTTGCGACGTAAATTAATTGAGGATAAGTGAATCGATGTACTTAATTAAAACTTTGTCGATGAAGCTCCATCCAGAAACAGTGTATATCGAGAGTATGGTGAATTCAATCGAGGTCGTAGATCACGCCAAGACGAATTTCGTGAAAGTCGTCCCAAAACAGTTGTTCTTCCGGAAACTATTGATGCTTGGCATAAACTGATTTTACAAGATCGTCATGTGGCCTATCGTGAGATTGAGATAACTAAAGGTATTTATAAGTGGGACCAGCATACTTTCATACTTTTTATAAAAAAAATTGGTTCACGCTAGATTTCACACATTTGTCAATCGCCGAAAAAAAAACTTCTGTCGATTGGTCGAAACAAATGTAAAAAAAAACACGTTAGCGGTGCTTCGAAATATTTCTATGATATCGTGACAGGCATGGATTTACGCGTAGGAGTCCAAAAGTAATAAGCAGTTGACTGTATGTGATTTTCAAGCTCAGCAGTATCCGACAAAAGTTGTTCACGATCAAAACACTTCCACGTTAATGGTTGCCCGTTTTTTTTTTTTTTTTTTTAACTATACATGTCGCAACCATACCTCTATAGCGACACAGAAAAGTTAGCTCCGAGTGATATCTAACCATTTGTTTGGCAGTTATCCTTCACGAAATCAGGAAAACTAACCGCCGAAGGCGGATCACTCTTCACCACAATCTCACACTCATCGACTGAACTGTATTTTTGAACACTCAAAACATCGATTTTATAAATTATTCATCGTGTAGTCCTGACTTGGTACTAAATAACTTCTTTTGATTCCCATGCATTAGATATAAACTGAGAGGTCAACACCCGAAGAGACGGTTGATGCATTCAGAATACATGGTTTGGAGATACCTCCATCAGCATCACAAAAGTTCTTCGACAATTAGCACCAAATGCATGCAAAACTATATTAGTTTAAATGGAGAATATTTTGGAAAAAAAAATAAAGCGATTTTCGGTTCTCTAATCTCGAAATATGTGAGGCAAACGTCCTATTATATAGCCCCCATACAATCGATTTTTTTTTTCAAATATGAGGATTTGTGTAAAAAAAATCTGTCAAAAACATATAAGGAATTCAATTTTTGTGTATTTAAAAGTAAATATTGACAGCGAAATTCATTGTTCAGATATGAGACACATGTCAATTGGTACTGAAAAGCAAAGAAATCAAATTTTCAATTTGCTTTGTTTATGACAGGTGAAAGGACTTTGGCATGACCGACGACAGTATTTTTTCTTATTTTTATTTATATATCCTAATTAAAAAAAAAAGTCAAATTTTTTAATTTATTCTTATTCATTTATTTATTTATTTATTAATCGATTTTTTTACTGTAATACCCTTGTATTTAATATGTACAAGCCAATATATAAATACTGATAAAGTCGCTGATAAAACAACAAAAGCTGTCGACACGCTATGACAGGAAATCCTGCCCTCCCATTTATTTGTTCGAAAGCATTGAAGCATACATTTAGGCGTTGACAATGGAAAACTTTCTTAATCTGCGCATGGAACGGATGTGTTTGCCTTTTTCCTCTCGATTGTTCTGTGTAGTATATGTGTATGTGTGCGTGTAAGTGCAAAACTTTTTATCAGTTTTCAAAATCACAAATAAAGGTGTCAATGTGTAGTTAAGTAGCATAAGTTTGTGGTGTAAAAATGTGTGGATGTGTGTGTGTGTGTGTGTGTGTGTGAAATTAATCTGCTAATTGTACATGTTGTAAGCAGGAAAGTAAGACAAAGGACATGCTACGACTAAACAAATATGCGCGTAACTTATATTTTAAATGATTATTGGTGGCAAATTGCCGTAAAATTTTCGAAGAGAAGGCGTTAGAAAATTTATTGAAAATTTTAATGTGCAACAGTTTTCGAATTTATTGATGCATGTGACACTCTTTGTAGCTTTAAGATAGATGAATAAATGTAAATAAATATAATATACTTAAAACAGCTCGCCATTCTTAAGTTAGATTTTGTCCGTAGCATAATTTTAGGCGCAAATTTAAAAAATTTATTTCTTAAAATTTTTTGTATAAATAAATTAGTTTTTTAGCCAACTTATTTTAAATTAATTTTTCTTGCAATATTTATCAGCAATCATGACAGCTTAGATATTTAATAGAATTTTGAAACAAATATTTTTGTATTCAACACAGTGTTGCAAACTTAAAGCTCAAACTCCTATATCATATTGCTAATCTCTTTCAATACTAACGCTACATATTTATAAAACATATTTTCATCACTTTTTTATATAAAAGGTGATCCAGGTAGAAGTACTTTTCTCAGTAACCTTTTTTTGGCAGAACACAACAAATCATTCAACTTTATTACGAATATTGTTTGGAATTTCATCATGGAAAAACTTACGTCTCAACAACGTTTACAAATTACGAAAATTCACGTTCTGTAAAGAATCGGCCTACTTAGCGTATTATTCCCAACGCCATCACCCATCTTGAGATCCAGCATTCATTATTAGATAATATGCGCCACAATAGACCACGTCCAGCATGCAAGGAAGAAAATATAGCGGCCGTAGCTGCGAGTGTTCATGAATACCGTGGAAAGTCGATTCGGCGCCGTACGTAGCAACTTGGACTGACTTACGGAATGACTTGGCGGATTTTACATCGAAATCTTAAATTGAAAGCGTACAAAATCCAGCCTGTGCAAGAAGTGAAGCCGCTCGACCTTCCCGAGCGAGATCGCTTCGCTTTATGAGCTTCTGAATAGTTCCAAGGAGATCCGCTGTTTTCGAGACAAATTTGGTTCAGAGGTGAGGTCCATTTATGGATCTGTGTTTGGAACTAACAGCAACCTAAATAGATTCAAGAGTTGCCATTTCATCCAGAAAAACAACGGTGTGGTTTGTGGGCCGGTGCAATCATCGGTCCATATTAGTACAAAAATTATGTCGGTGAGAACGTAACCGTCAATGGCGACCGTTATCGCACAATGATAGCCGACTATTTGATGCCTGAAATTGAAGCTCGTGATGTCCGCGACACTTGGTTTCAATAAGATGGCGCCACTTCCCACACATCGCATCAATCAATGCATTTATTGAGAGAACACTTCGTTGGACATATAATTTCACGTTTTGGGGTGGTCGATTGGCCACCAAGATCGGGTGATATAACAACGTAAGACTTTTTCCTGTGGGTATATGTAAAGTCTAAACTCTATGTGAAGAATCCCGTTTCAATTCAGGCCTTGGAGCAAAACATCACGCGTGTGATTCGCCGGTTACCAGTCGAAATGCTCGAACGTGTCGTCGAAAATTGGACTCAACGGATGAATCATCTGAGACGTAGGCGCGACCAACATTTGAAAGCGATAATCTTCACTAAATGAATGTCATGTTCTTTCGAATGATGATAAACATTCTTCATAAATTTTAAATTTTCGCTGTTTTTTTTTTTTTTTTAACTAGGGAACCTCGCAATGGATCACCCGTTACTTAAGAGTTTATTTTCTACGGAATATTTTATTTTTATTTTCGCTTTTCACAGTCAATTTAACTGACAAATATTTAATATTAAATTCAATTGTTTATTAACAGGCAAGATTATCAAATCTCACAAATACATTGTAAAATACTAAAACAGATTTATGCTTATCCTATGAACCATACAGACATACATTCGCCGTTATGCTACACACCACTTTATATTTGCATTTGAAATTATGTCAAGTTATTTGCAAAACAAATGGAAATTTTCAATTTTTCAAAATTTCACAATAGTCAATATGCGGTGGAAGCATATTTTGGAAATTGGCCTGCAACCAATCATTGCTGCATGCCAATATGTACATAGATATGTGCGATACTAATGTACGCTTGTTTATAACTGTAAACCACAAATTCAATTTTCTTGTCTCACTCAGATATCCGCTTGTTAAAAATGTCAGCCCATTTAGTTGTATGTCTGTATGGCATATATCGAATTTGTTGATCTATCACTTTGTCAGTATGACTGTGCTGACAACAACTGTGGTTGAGGGGGCCTTCATCATGTAGATAATTGCACAAAAAAGAAATTTCGAGCGTTTTGGTTTTGGGGGTATTTTGTGTTTATATTTACCATATGATTGAGCTTATTTTGTTCAATATCTGTACTGCAAGTGGGTAAAACATGATTCATTTAAATAGAAAATTTGAAAATTGTGTTTGCGGTCAATAATGGTGCACAGAGATTGCACAAATATTGCTAATGAACAAATAAATCTGTGAACGGGGGTGGGAGTAAATGAAATTCTTGTATAAGCGTTAAGAGAATTTGCAAAATAATGAAACAATTTCTACATTGTAAATATCTAAAAAAAAAAAAAAAAAAAAAAACGAAACGAGAAAGAAGTACTGTCTTCGGCCTTTATCGAAGTTTTTATAACTTTCTTGAACCTATGAAATTTATTGCAAAATACAAAAAGCAATTTCGATGACTTTCATGTCAATCTGCTATCTGTATAAGTTGGCTGGATGACCGAAATATTATAGTCGTCCGATTTCGATGACTTTCAATGCCAATGTATAGTAAATTATCCTAGGGCTGCCTTATATATTTCGAATTTCGAAAAAACAAATATTAATCCTCGAAATTCATTTACTGTTTTTGGTGTTTTAACATATTCTCCATTAAGATCTATCTGCTCTTGCATGCATTTGAACTATTTGTCACAGCACTTTTGCCACTCTGATTGAGATATCACCAAAACATGGGTTCTGAACATATCAACCGACTCCTCAGATGTCGAAAAATGTTGACCTCTCAGTTTGTTTCTTATGTACGGAAATAAAAGCGAATAACTTGGTGCAATATTAATTAATAATTCATCCAATCGATGTTTTGAGTGCTCAAAAATGCTTTTGTTTCCGTTGATGTGCGAGATCTCGCATTGTCGTGGTGAAGAGTGATGCATCTTTGGCGGTTTTTTCTTGTAAGACAACTGGCAAACAAATGGTTTTGAACCATTTAGAATTTATTGTTATACGTTGGTCTAGTAGTATGGTTGCAATGTGTTCAGTTTTCCAAAAAAAAAAAATATCCAGGCAACCATTTGCTGGGAAGTGTTTCATGTGCGAGTTTTTGTTGGATACCCATCATCTTGAAACACCCAGTCTATTGCTTTTTGCTCTCGGGCTCATACGCGTGAATTCACCGTCTGTTACAATGGCGCATATATATATCAAAGGACCACCATCGTATTTTTATAACATTTCTCTCGACCAATTGACACGAGCCTTTTGTTTGGAGCGATTTACAAATTGTGCGGGATCCAACGTAAAGAAATTTTTCTTACAATCAAATGTTCATGCAATATTGAATGTATGCAGGTCCTACCAGGGCCTATAGCTGTCTCAATCCCACGATAAGTCACATAACGATCTTCCTATATCAGTTTGTGCAGAGTATCAGCAGATTGCTGTACTAGGGTAGCCAAAACCATAAATATAATACACAGCCCCCGTAATTTCATGTCACAAATACATTCAACAAAACTTTTGGTGCTATAGTAAGCTATAGTAAGCTCTGAGTATTTCCCAACAGCGGTAGGGGAAACCTCCAAATTCTAAGTGATATGTGATAAAACAACTTATATATCTGGAGAAAACTAATGCTAAGAACTGGCCTTCATGCTTTTTTTCTAAAAGAGCCTGTAATGAAAAGAATTTAAATCAGCTATTACTACACTTTTCTACATTTTAAAGCACCCATAAGATTTGAAATCTAAAACCGTAAATTCAATGAAAAATATTAAATTTGTACATTCGTAGTTATACTCTTCCCATTCTATCACTCGAATAAACCTCCTTTAGGAGCAAAGTAGACAAAGATCTGCAGTCAACAGCGATCTCCATTATGGGAGCTCTACCATCGGCTTATTCAAAAGTCATGTTTTCCTGTTTCCTGTTTTGTACGAGAAACTTCAAGCAAGCTTCAACGCAATTAGACTGCCGCAAAGCAGCCTTAGACTAATCGCTGTATAGAGTAAGCTCATATCTCTTCTCCATACTAAACCCGGATATGAATAAATAGGAAAATACAAACGCTTTGGATCAGAAAGTCATAGTCATCATTACGTATACTCTAACAGGTAAGCTGTGTTGAGGTCTCGTCAATACAATTACACCACGTCAAAAGTGGAAATAAAATGTAGAAGCACTCAAGATAAAATTTTGAAAAAATTCAATAAAACCGTGATTTGGGTGCTGGCAGTTAGGAAAATACCAGGAAATTGAGTGAGAGCCAGTCAAAGGAGAAATCAGTTTATTTTGGTTACAACTCTATAAACTATGCGGTCGTAAGTCTATCCAATGTGAAGTATATTCTTAAACGGCCATTTCCTAAAACTGTTGGCTCACGTGACTTCAGGGTACAGTATGAAACATAACTAGACTGCTTTTGACTGTAAAATATCGATAAACTTAATGCTTTTATATATAATGTATAATTTTTATCAGAAAATATCTTAAATCCTAATCGAGTTGTGTAAAAAAAGCAGCACATGATGCAGATCTAACGAAAAGATGTTCCCTCCGATGACGCTCGTATCAAGTTATTAAAAAAATACTCATATATGTATAGTCGATCACTGACATCCATCTGAAAACTATTCAAAATCAATTTATATATTAGTATAAAGATTATGTCATCTTTAAAAATTCTTGATTACCGCAACGAAAACCTTCACCTCTATTAAACACACTCTCTCTCTCTCTCTCTCTCTCTTTCTTTCTCATTTCTTTCTCAGATGACGCCGCTGCAATGAGGACGATCCGTTAGCGGCATTGACTATGGGACCAGAGGCATGGGCGTGTGTGCGGACCCTGGGTCTTACCGGTGGTGTCAGGCATTAAGCCGGTCGCGATCATCGTTCGCCACAAACAACAACAATAGCAAAAGTAAAACAACTCATTGTTCTTCAAGCAGAACAGCACACGAAACGAATATTAACAATCAAGCAGCGTTAGTCAAAGCAACAGAGGCAACAACAGCTAGAACAGCAACAGCAACAGCAACAGCAACAACAACAAAAACAATTGCGCAATCACTTGTTAACCGCAAATCAACGAAAATTCAAACAATTGATGCAAATTGTAAAATCAACCAAAGCAACAGAGAGCCAGTGCACAGCAGGTGCGGCAGTAGCAGTAGCAGCGACAGCAGCAGCGGCAACCATAATAATAACAACAACAGAATACGACAATTGCAGCAAACCTATCATTTTATCATATTATTGCTGGTCTTACTGGCAAAAACCACATATGCAAATATACCAGGTGAGTGGAGAAGAAGTATCAAAAATAATGGTTTTTTAAGTTTTACAACAAAATTTCAAGTTTTTAGAATAAAAAAGTGTGCAAAATTTAATTAAAAGTATTTTTTTGCGAAATATTTTGGAGATTTGGTGTATTTTTTTATTTTTGTACTCTTACTAAAGCTCAAAAAATATTGCTTAGCTCTCCCTTCAGCCTTTGAAATATTATTTCCAAACTAAAAATGTGAAGCATACTTTCAGGCATAATTTTTCAACCGGAAAATAGTCTGTACTTTTTAGAGAGTTAAAATAGTTATAGTTTTAAGAGCTTTTGAAGCAATTCTTTTTGAATAAAAAATGAAATTTTCAAGAAATATTTATGTAAATATAATATTTTTCGAATATTCTTTTCCTTGTTTCGGCTTTTGTATCACTTGCTTGTCCTCAGTTATTCATTTTCTTCTAAATTACTCACAATTATCCTAGTTTTTCCTTGCATTCTTAGAATATCATTCAAATTTGTAGCGTACTTGGAAGGAATTTTGTGCAGTCTCCATAAGTGTCTTAAGCGCACCAAACTATGGTCAACTTCAGCTGATTTTTCAACACGATATTTGTTAGAAAGGAAATGCCAAACTTTACATGGATACAGCACGATGAACAGAGGCAGCCATCCCACGGATGATTCATTTCGAGGTTTCCTTCTTTTTAAAAAAAAAAAAACACAGAAAATTCAAATTTAATGGGGAATGTTTATAATCATCCGCAAGAACATTCTTTGGCAATTATTTTTTTTAAGATTATTGGTTTAAATGCTGGCCGTGGATACGTCTGTCCCTGGAGTCCAATTTTCGATGACTCGTTCGAGCATTTCGACTGGTAAGTGGCAAGCGATAAGCATGATGTTTTGCTCCCAGGCCTGAATCGAAGCGGGATTGTCCGCAAATACTTTAGACTTCACATATCCCCAAAAGAAAAAGTCTAACGATGTGATATCACACGATCTTGGTGGCCAATCGACCGGCTCAAAACATGAAATTATCTGCTCACCGCATTGTTTGCTCAATAAATCCATTGATTGATGGAATGAGTGGGAAGTGGCGCCGTTTTGTTGAAACCAAGTGTCGCGGAGATCAAGAGAATCAACCTCAGGCACCAAATGGTCGGTTATCATGGCGCGATAATGGTTGCCATTGACGTTTACGCCCTCACTGGCATAATTTTTTAAGAAATATGGACCGATGATTCCACCGGCCCTTAACCACACCAAACTGTTGTTTTTTCTGGATGAACAGGCAGCGCCTGAATCTCTGCAGGTTGCTCTTCGTCCCGAATGCACCAATTTTGCTTGTTTACATACCCATTGAGCCATAAATGGGCCTCATCGCTGAACATAATTTGGCTCGAAAATTCGGATCTTCTTGTAACTTTTTAAGAGCCCATAGATTGAAGATCTCGACGTAAAATGCGCCAGGTCCTTCCATATTGCTGTGAACGGCGGCAAATCGACTTTCCACTGTCTTTTTTCAGCTACTGCCGCTATATATTCTTCACTGCCTAATGTATGTGGTTTATTCGGCCGAATATTATCCAATATGAATGCTGGATCCCAAGATGGGTTATGGTGTCGCGAATAGTACGCTCAGTAGGCCGATTATGTTGACCATAAGTTGAGCGAAGCGCGCGAAACACATTCTTTACAAAACGTTATTTTTCGTAATGAAGTTGAATGATTTGAAAACATTGTTCAGGCGTAAGTCTTTCCATGATGAAATGCCAAACAATACTGAACAAAAATAACATGACAGTTTGGCACGATTCACGTGTGCTCTGTCGAACAGATGCTATTGAAAAAGTACCTCTACTTGGATCACCCTTTACAATATACTCATAACTACGAAAAGAGCAGCACTGCAATGAGAAGAGCTACTCTTGTGAGCTGCTTGCATCGCTTTACCTGTCGCAACTCCTCAACTTCCTGAATTCGCTTTCGTACGGCTCTGTCAATGGCATTTGACAGACTTCAACAATAACTTAGGGTAGATTTTCAAAAGAGAAAAATTCAAAAAATTAGTTACTGAAGAAGGATGAGTCTGAATGAAAATGACAAAAGCCAGAGAAAACAAATTGCGAAATGGTCAAACTCGCAACAACAAAAAAAATATAGTAAAAAATACAACTGTACAAACAATAGCAGAAAGCAATAAAAAAAAGTCGCCTCAACAACACTCATTCAGGTGGATTTTGGCAAACTGAATTTTAATTGAATTCCATGCAATGCTGTATCAGCAACGGATTGCAGCAAACCAACAAAAAAAAAAAATTCGAAGATAATAAATAAACGACAGGATATTGCATTTACGCTGGGCTAGAGTTCTGTCATGTTATTGTTGTTGCGTAGCATTTTTTTATTGTTTTTTTGTTTATTTTGTTTGTTCGTTTGCATTTTAAGGGAAATTTATGCAGGTGTGTTTGTTTATTTTCACTTGTGATTGAATGCTCTCTTTTGCTGTGACTGTCGAGTGAAAATTGTATGCACATAAAATGAGCTCTTATTCAAAAAACCGAAAGGAGGCACTCAAGTGCGGTTCTCTATTGACATTAAGCCGTTAAAAAAAGCGAAAATTTAACATGAAATTGAAACCCTTCGAAGAGCTATTTAAATATTGAAATTGAGAGGTAATTTTAGAAAAGGATTATATTCAATCCTTGACAAGTTAAGAAGAAACTTAAAGAACTTTAGCTGTCAACGACAACGTTGCCTATATTTAGGCTGTTCATGAATATCAAAGCAAAAATTTATGTGAGAATAAGGAGTGTATACGAATTTAGGAAGATATTGAATTATTTCTCTAAATAAAATACTCAATTTTGAAATTTTTTCCATATTTTTATCAGCATCTCGATGATCTCAAAATTTGAATGAATAAATACTGAATACTCTATATAAAACAAATGAAAAGAAAAAAGTTTTTAAAGAAAAATGTTAGCTTGAACCATTGAAATGAGCAAATTTTCTCCCAAAATCAACGAAAAACAATGTAGGTGGAAAGTGTTCCGCTTTTCTGATAAACTCTTTGTTTTAAAACTTCTAAATATGCCTAATTGTAGGCAGCATTTAAACTTTATGCGCAAAGTGTGAAATTTGCATAAAACGTTGCCTACATTAAGGGTATGGAAACAAATTTTGCATAACTAAAGGGTTATTAATTTAGTGGTTTCAAAAGTGCAAGGCTGTATTTGGACATCTGTCAAAATAAACTGTCAAACCAAATATGTTTCGTTCTGGTTAAAAGTTAGGCATTTATGAAATGGTGATTCAAACATGATTACGATTGGTGCTTTAAGAGGAGTTTATGGTGCACATAATCGACAAGTAATCAAGAAATTGGGGAAAAAAATTAAAAAATTTGAAAGCACTGGATCGGCTAAAGACATTGTAAATCCCCTGTATCATCGCCTTGTTCGTTCCACCTCAAATATCGCTGTTGTAAGTGAAAGTCTAGCCGAAGACCCGAATATGTCTAATTTTCGACGATTTTAAGAGCTGGAACTTTCTCACGGCAAATTATGGTGTATCTTGCACTTAGACATACACCTAAGTCCATATAAAATCCAGCTCATATAACAATATACGCCAGCTGACTATTCATAATGCCTCAGTTACTTCGATTGGACGCTTGAACAACAAGCAGTAAACCGTGATTCTTCCATAAAAAATTTTTCAAAGACTAGGCATATTTCTCACTTGGTGGATACGTAAAGAAGCAAAATTGTCGTATTTCGAGCTTCGAGAAACCTGAAATAATTGAAGAGAGGTCATTACATCCCAAAAAAAGCTTACTGTCTGGTGTGCTCTTTGGTCCGGTGGTGTGAGTGGACCTTACTTCTTTGAAAACGATAACGGCGAGACTGTAACTGTCAAATCGGAGCATTATGGTCGTATAGTAACCGAATTTTTGACTTTTTTTGCCTGCAATTGAAGAACACTACTTGGACAATATGTGGTTCCAACAAGCTCGTGCCAAATGACCCATAACATGAGCGAATATAGATTTATTGCGTGAAAAATTTACCGGCCGCATAATCTGTCGTCTTGGTGGTGTCAATTGGCCACCAACATAGTGAGATCTTACACCGTTAGACCTTTCTTTGTTTATGCAAATAAGCCCTTAAATTTTGAGCACTTGAAAACCAACCATCGTCAAGTTATGTCTGAGACATCGCTGAATATGTGCAAAAAAGTGATCGAAAATTACCTCAAAAGGTTCGAAGTTTGCAAAAATTCCTGAAGCGGTCCTTTGCACGATGTAGTGTTTCATCAAGGTGTATGGCCAAGGTTGAAACTTTATAATAAAGTAGGCATTTTTTGAGAAAAATTATTCAAAGTTCATTTTATTTGCGTTTGTTTTTGAAATCGCAAAATGGATGACCCTATACATCCCCATTACATATAAACAAGCTTTTCGCTGGTACAGAATTGTTTTCCATGAGCAAAATTTATATATTTTTCACAAATTTGTATTTAATTATCGAGAGACGTTTTTCGAATATGTCGAATAGTTGTATTTGTGCTTCGAGAGAAGATTTTCTCAGAATTTTTTTTATCTGATATTCTTCTTTGTGAATTAAAATATAATAATGCAAACCACTTGATCTGGAATTGGTCTAGAAGCAATATGTGAAATTTTAATCAAATATAAATCGCTTTGAGTTGAATTTAAACAGTTTAACTCACGAGGAGAAAATAACCATAGAGTCTAATTGAATCAAAATAAAAGTTTTTTTTCTTAAACTAGTAATCAGTTTAAATATTCTTTCAAATTGTAGGAAGTTAAAAGTGTGAGAGAAAGAGAGTCCCTTGTGCTCAATGTGTTTCAAATAAATTTATGTTAATCAAAAAAAGTGAAAAATATCACTCACACATACAAAACCAAACAAACATATTAAACTTACCATAATTTGTATCATAAATTGAGCGACACCTTTTATACTCTGTGTATACGAACAACCTACTTGTACACATACATAAGCGATGAACTCATCAGGGCAATTACAAGCAATAAGATAAGCCTCCTACTCCTCGCCTCAAAACAAACCACAAATCAGTCAACTTCAGTCGCGCCTACGACAACTTTTAATTATGCAAATATTCAAGTATAAATGTGTGTGCGCGTGTACGGTAGCAACATAGTTAGTGCATTACAGATATTATCAGGTGGTGGCGCCCTAATAACTTGCTATAGAGTTTGTGTATGCGGGATGCTCGACGAGTTAATATTTGTTGGTAAGCTGACGCTAGAAAAAAAAATGCTAAACTGTTTTATCGTGTCCACTTTTAGCTTTTTTTTGTCTTCACTACCTTAGTAGTTAGTAAAAATTTATGTAAATTTTTTAATGTAAACATGTTGGCAGCAGATGCACACGGTCTGTTAGTTTTTCAAAAAATCAACTCGGGATTTCAGCTTAATCACCATCATCATACTGTTCCCATCATATCATATAAAGATTATGTAGGTATTATTAAGTGGCAGCGTAATAGCATAGTTTGTGCAAAATAAAAAGCTTAATGAAAGCTATCGCCAACCACTGCGCTGGTTTTATAATTTTGATAGAACAAGCTACATTTGTAAATTCTGAGTAAAAAAAAAAAAATAATAATAATTTTTAGACTCCAATATTATTTTCGGAAAATTTTTGTGCTTAATATTATTATCTGTTAAGCATCGCCATTAAGTATATTTATCTTTTATATATCGCAACGCATTGCAGCTCTAACGTAAACCAAAAGTTTAATATATAAGAGGGATCCGTTTCGAGGTTCCCTGCTTTTTTAAGGCAAAAGCATGGAAAATTCAAATTTAATGGGGAATGTTTATCATCATTCGAAAGAACATCCTTTGGCATTTATTTTTTGAAGATAATCTTTTTCAAATATTGGCCGCAGATACTTCACAGATGTGTGTCCATTGATGACTCGTTCGAGCGAACGACGCGCGTGATGTATTGCCCCAAGGCCTGAAACGAGGCGGGATTGTCCGTATGACCTTAGACCAGACATATCCTCACGAAAGTTTTCTCTCAATATATCCATCGATTGTTGCGATGCTCGGGAAGTGGCGCCGTGTTATTGAAACGAAATGACGCGGAGATCACGAGCTTCCATTTCAGGCATCAAATAGTCGGTTATCATGGCGCGTTAACGGTCAGGCGGTTACGTTCTCACCGGCATAACTTTTGAAGAAATATGTACTGATGATTCCACCAGCCAACAAACCACACCAAACCGTTGTTTTTTCTAGATGAAATGACAGCTATTGAATTTCTTCAGGTTGCTCCTCGCGGCAATTTTGCTTGTTGCTTGTTTACATACCCATTGAGCCAGAAATGGGCCTCATCGCTGAACAAAATTTGGCTCGAAAATGGCGGATCTTCTTGGAACTTTTCAAGACGCCATACAGCTAAGTGATGTCGTTTGGTAAGGTTTCAGTTCTTGCACGAGCTGTATTTTGTGCGCTTTCAATTTAAGATCTCGACGAAAAATGCGCCAAGTCGTTCCACACGTCAGTTGAAGTTGCTGCGAATGGCACCGAATCGACTCTCCGCGGTCTTCGTGTACACTCTCAGCTACGACCGCTACATTTTCTGCACTGCGTGCTGCACGTAGTATATTCGTTCGAATAGTATCCAATTATGAATGTTGGGTCTCAAAATGGGTGATAGTGTTGCGAATAGTATACTCAGTAGGCCGATTATGTTCACCATAAGTTGAGTAATAATGTTGAATGATTTGCAAACGTTGTTCAGGCGTAAGTATTTCCTGAAATGCCAAACAATACTGAACAAAAACAATATGACAGCTCGACATGACTCGCGCGTGATCTGTCACATGGATCACCATTTATAAGCATAGATACAGCAGCTCTGTAAAATTCAAAACAATCTGCAACGGCTGCTTTTCAACATCATTCCAATTTTCATCAAATCGTTGATCTGGGAGTACCTCTCCGGAAAAAAATTATTATATATGTTAATCTAGGCAAAAACCTATTAAAGTACTTAGTTTCAAGCAAATCGATGTTGGTCCAAATTGATTTTTTCGGATAGATCGGTCTCAGATAAATTGCCCCGAAGAAAAAGTGGTCTTCATTCTAATTCAGGTAAACGGCTACCAATGTACCAAAATCGAAGAAAATAGGACTAAAAATATGATTTTCGTATAGGTTAGTCCCTGGCCTACTTCTTGAAGTTTGCTTTCAAATTATTCTTGCTTGACCGCTGACCTATCCGAATTGGTACGAACATTCGAAATCAGATTTTCTTGAGTTATAAGTGCAGTAACTAACATCACTCTCTTTCTCATATATATATTAGAAAAATCAAACCATAAATAAAATTTTTGGAAAAGATCGGTCTCAGCTTCATTAACGAAAAGAAAAATGACTCCCTATGTTAATTTAGGTAAATTTCAAGAACTGAAACTACAATTAAACGTTTTAAGAATAGATTTCAGATCCAAGGTTAACTTCTCGGAAGAAAATGTAGTATTGGTGTGAAACCAAGCATAAAGCTACCACTACTAAAACCTACGCACCAACTTTCAAGAAAATTTAGCAAATACAATTTTTAATTTTTTATTATTATTATTTTTTTTTTCAAATAAGTCGGTTCCTATCCACCTTACGGATTTTTCTATCTCGGTCGGAGATCCATTCGCTCTAGGCGGTTTTGAATAGCATGGTAACAAAAGTCATTTTCTTTTAACTTAATTTCATTTTATTTAGTTAAATTTAGTTTTATTTATTTTATATTATATTTTTTAATTTAGTTTAATTTAATATTTTATATTTATTAATTTATTTCATTATATTTTACTTTACTTTATCTTAATTATTTTAATTTATTTTATATTTTATTTTTATTATTTATATTTTATTTTTTTTATTCTACTATGTTTTTTTATGTTTTTTTAAATTTTTTCATTTATTATTTCATTTCATTTAATTATATTTTAATTTGCCTCATTTTTCTTTTTTAATTTAGTTTAATCTAATTTTTTTCATCTAATTTGTTTTAATATTTTTTTTTAAATTCTTTTTATTTTCTTTTTTATATAATTTTCTTTTAGTTTTTTTGTATTTAATTTAATTCAATTTTATTTATTTATATTTATTTTAATTTCATTTGATTTTACGATTTGAGTTTACGACAACTGCTGATGTCACAGAACTTCGTCAAATTTACTTACAGTGGGCGAGACGGAATGAAGTAATTTCTCTTTTTCAAAAACTATATATGAGAATTAGTAGCGTAAATATGAGAAAAATTTTCCGAACTGTAAACGTAAAACACCTAAGAATATTTTATTTAAAATTATTAAGGTAATATTTCAATGAGTTCACGTTTTCTTAATACCAACACTTCTAGTATTCGGCACATAAAATAAAAGCATAAAAACGTTGCAATATGCGCGCATCATCTTTGGTTTGGTTTTCCAGAATATTTTATTATAAATTACTCAGACGACTTTTCTTTAAATTTTTTTGTACACAATGACCCACTTTAAAAAATTGCACCTCTTCGAATATTTAAACACGACTTTTTCCCATAATAGAGAACAAACGTATCCCTAGGCCTTTGTACTCGATATACAAGATATGCGAAAATCGTTTTCAATATTAAAACTGTATAAATAATACGCATAAAAATATTAATAATAAAAAAAATGTAAACTTAAATGCCTTCAATACTCATCTTCGCTTCGTTTTCGCACTATATATTTCACCATTTCCCGAACATCACCACACACCATTATTCATTGGCATGGCCAATTTACTGATTGACATCGTTAGCCTTAATGTTATCAATGACGTTATTAACATAAGGAAGGAGACGTAGCCATAATGGCATAAGGATTCTCGCTCACACCAATAAAAAAACAGCTGCAAAATATACGTCTATGGGCTTTTATCTGCTTGTGTTTGAATGTATGTGTGTGCGGGCGTATGTGCGAAAGCATTTCAATATTGCCGCTCTGTAGCAATTGAGTCACCTTTTCGCGCTTTCATTTTCTTCTGCTTCTCTTTTCGCATCATTTCTTTGTATCGATATCTCGCGATATCTTTTGCTTTCTCCTTCCTGTCAACGTTGGCCACAAGCACAACAACAGCAACAATAACAACAACAACAAAGCCTGCATTGATATCGTCTTAACTTTGTTAACGTCAACGATAAGTAAAGTGTTTGCATTGTGGATGTTTGTGCAACAGCAGCTGCTGAGGAGGTGGAGGAGGTGCAGCGGATGAGTAAAAAATGCATGGCTTAGCAGGCTGTCGTGCGTTCGTTGGTTGCGTTGACCGCCTAAGTCGTGTTCGCTTTTCAACGCCTTCGTCTGCATTTGTTGTCCATTCATCTTTTCTGCTATCTTTTTATTTTGCGTTCACTTCTGAGACGTATTTGCTTGCTATTTCCGTTTGGTCTCTTTAATTTTTTTTTCTTTTTCTCAACTTCCTTGCCACCCTCAATTTCCTTGCCATTTTCTTGTGGGCTTTTACTTTTCAAAGGACATTATTTTGATTTATGACGAGCCATTGATCTCATACCATCAATTTTGCAGAACATTTATTCGACGCGTGTAGCTTCAGCTCAATGGTGCTGTATTCGCTGTGGGTGAGGCGTGTTGTTGAGGAAAATGTTCGGGCTTTAATAAAGTAGATGATTTTTCAAATTCCTTCAAATATATTGCAAATTTTTTACTTCGAGTTTTTCCTACGCTTGTATGTGTACTTTTTTTTCCTTTGCCATGAAAACTAAGTTCATTTTTTTTTTCAGAATTTCGGAATTATTGGTACTTGAGCAATTTTTTTTTTTTTTTTTTTAATTTTTTTTATTATACCTTTCGTGCACATGAAATGATATATTTATAGAAGGAGAAGAGATAGACACACCAAATTTTTCCTCAATTTTTTTTTTAGATATTTCAAGCAAACTTGGTACTTGGCACCTATACGACTATTTTCGAACTGGCCAGATCGGACCACTATAGCATATATCGCATACAATCGAATTTTCAGAAGTTTTGAGTCAAAAATCCGCCACAAAATAATCTAGGGGTGTAAAATTTTGAATTCAAAAGACGTAAATTCAAGTTCATCTTGACACAGGAAAATATCAAAACCGAATATTTGTAGTATGGATTAAATTTAAGATGTTCGTGAGGGGTCTAAAGATCTCAGCATGGCCCAAAAAGCCGTTCTTTCTTGTTTTGATTTTTCATTTATAGATTTGTTAATAAATTTTTAGTAAAGAATATAGCCCCGTCAAAAAAGGAATTGACTTTCGGATCAATTAACAATAAGCTGGAACTCTCCATAAAATGTATTAAGCTCTAGGTTAAATTCAGAAATGCAAAATCTTAGAGAGTAATGTAAATTTTCACCTTTTTTGGAATTAACGCGAAGGTACACCCTACTTTTTGGGCTAGTTTGACGGGGCTAAATATATATATGTAGACGTATACAAAGTATGCTTCACCTTAACAATGATAACATTTTTGAACCCTAAATGTAGCCAACACTTTACATTTACGTTCTCTCATAGCCTCAAATTAACATTGCCTACATTTGTGCGTATTTATTGTAAATGTTTCTTAGACACAAACCAAAAATACTGGCAGAAATCGCAGACTGTTTTAGACACATAGACAGCTTGAAGAAAAATTGAAGTGTCTTTTACGGACAGTTTTAGAAATTAAATTTATCACAAAAACTCTCAAAACTCCATTACTGATGGGATTATTAAAATTAACTTTGTCATTTAAAGTCTTAAGTAGAACTTATATAAAGGGTGATCCAAGTAGAGGTACTTTCTTCAATAGCTTTTTTTTTTGACAGATCACGAGTGAGTCGTATCAAGCTGTCATGTTATTTTTGGTTCAGTGTTGTTTGGCATTTCATCATGACGCCTGAACAACGTTTACAAATCATTCAACTTTATTACGAAAATTCACGTTCTGTAAAGAATCTGTTTCGCTCGCTTCGCTTAACTTATGGTCAACATAATCGACCTACTGAGCATATTATTCGCAACAGCATCACCCATCTTGAGGCCCGGCACTCATTATTGGATAATATTCGACCAAATAGACCATGTTCAGCACGTAAAGCAGGCAGTGAAGAAAATGTAGCGGTCGTAGCTGTGAGAGTACACGAAGACCGTGGCGGAGTCGATTCGGCGCCCTTCGCAGCATCTCCGACTGACGTATAGAAAGATTTGTCGCATTTTGCGTCGAGATATTAAATCGAAAGCATACACAAAAAAAAGCTAGTGCAAGAACTGAAGCCGCTCGACCTTCCCAAGTGACATCGCTTCGCTCTATGGGCTCTAGTAAAGTTTCAAGAAGATCCGACGTTTTCGAGCCAAATTTTGTTCAGCGGTGAGGCCCATTTCTGGCTTAATGGGTATGTAAACAAGCAAAATTGCCGCATTTTGGACGAAGAAAAACCTGTAGAGGTTCAAGCGCTTTAATTTCAGCCAGAAAAAACAACGGTTTGGTGTGGTTTGTAGGCCGGTAGAATCATCGGTGCATATTTCTTCAAAAATGATGGCGGTGACAACGTAACTCACCGACGACCGTTATCGCGCCATGATAACCGATTATGTGATGCCTGAAATTGAAGCTCGCAATTTCCGCGACATTTGGTTTCAACAAGACGGCGGCAATTTCCACACATCGCATCAATCAATGGATTTATTGAGAGAACACTTCGGTGAGCAGATAATTTCACTTTCTGGTCCGATCGATTGGCCCCCAAGATTGTGTGATATCACACCGCTAGACTTTTGCCTGTGGGTGGGGATATGTAAGGTCTAAAGTCTATGCGGACAATCCTGCTTCGATTCAGGCCTTGGAGCAAAACATCGTTCGTGTTATTCGCCAGTTACCAGTCGAAATTTTCGAACGAGTCATCGAAAATTGGACTAAACGGATGAACCATTTGAGCCACGGCCAACAATTGAAAGAGATAATATTTAAAAAATAAATGCCAAAGAGTGTTTTTTCTAATGATAATAAAAAATTTCCATTAAATTTGCTTTTTCTGTGTTTTTTTTCTTTAAAAAAGAACCTCGAAATGGATCACCCTTTATAAGGTAAAAAAAAATTTTTTTTGGTAATTGTGTTAAGTAAACATTTGATAATCAATAACGACGGCTTTTGTAGGTAGAGTATGATTGCTAAATTCCTACAATTTAAACAAAAATTTTTTTATAAATTTGAAATTAGTGTAAAGAAAGAATTTGTTTTTTAAATCGTTTAAAATAATATAAAAAATTAAAAATTATTTAGTACGCTTTTAAAGCATTAAACATAATTACAATGTTCCTCACTCTCTATTGCACGATGTGATTGCAAACTTGAAAAAATAATTTTAAATATTATAAATTTAGCCATAAGGTTTTCTCTCTCTTTTTCTCACTCTCTCTCTCCCATTTTCCGTTCAAGCTAATTTTATATTAGCAAAGTTTTTACAAACTTCTATGTGGATATTTATTTTCTTATTTCGCAGAAAAATGCGAAAAACTTTATTTATCCTTCGCCGTTTTGAATGCACATTTACTGACACCTTTCTTCGGCAAAAATTTTCATAATCCCTCGCGCGCAACTTTACCAACCTTGTAAGCCTTTGGCGATGTGCTTTACTTGTTTACGCCACTTTCATGCCAACCTTTTTCACATCAATGCCTCACAACTCGCACCCTCCACCAGTCAGCTTTCGTGTTCGGCAGCCTTGCGTTCGTATTTATTTCTGTGTTTCTATGTTTCTGATTGCCTATTTTGCGCCGTTGTGCCGTTGTTGTTTCGTTTGGTTTAGTTTTCAAAAGCGCTCGTTTAAGTCCAAAAGTTTTTCTTAACGCGCGCCATAATTTAATTACAAACAATTGGCAAGGAAAACGTTGGTAGCTAACTACACACACATACATACTTGTACATATATTTACGAAAAATATCAATTCTCCACCCAAAGGCATAGCGCAACAACAACTGTTCATAAATTGGACGAAATGAAAAGGTATTTCTATTAGCTGGAAGCGTGTCAAAGAGCGGAGCAGGCGGAGTTATTGCCTTCCTTTGGTTTTTGAGAAGTTGGCAATGAAATGTCAAAAAAGGCATGCGACCGGAAATTAAAACAATTTATTTCACCTTTTTAAACATCACACCAAACTTCTTTTAAACCACCTACCGCCACAACTTGTGCACCACAGTGCAGAAAAAAAAATTTCGTATTTTAGTTCATTTACACAAAGTACAAAAATTGGCTGCCAAAATAGCGGCGCGTTAGCATAATTAGATTTTCAAAATTTGCGGCACACGCACGCGGCAGCTCAGTATTGCAGCCAGCCAGCCAACCAGCGTGGCAACAACCATAGAGCCGAACAGTTAGTCAATTCGAACAAAATGTTAACTCAATAAATGACAACCTCAATCCACTCATTTGCCCCCTTCCACTCAGCGTATGGCATTGAGTTTTCTAGGAATATGTACATAAATATATTTGATTGTATTAGTAAGCAATATATGAAATATGACCATTCAAAATAGGCCGTCGCCGCCCTCGCCGTCGCCGCCGCCACCGCCGCAATCGCGCTCGACCAGCATTGTTGGCCACAGCTGTCGCAGTATAATGAAATATTCTTGTAAATTTTTGCTAAATTTATTTTCGTTCGACCAATTTGTGGCAGTTGAAATTGACAAATGTCGCTAATGAAAACTTTTGATGAAATGTTTGTAAATTGTGAAATTCATTTAATTTTTTGTTTTGTCCTTGGTTGGCGCTTTGGTGTTATTGTATGAGTTAGTGGGTTTTTTGTGTGTGTGTGTGTTGAGTTTTGTTTGAGTTTGCGTTTCGCAATGTATAAGAATTTTGAAGCACGTCTGCTTTGTAGGGTACAAAATGTTTAATTAACTGTAATTTGTTGTGTAAATAAATTTATTCGTTTGCTCATTTGGCGCTGGTACGAGCTCAAGCAAATCTATGGTATTACAAAGTTCAGTATAAACATTCAAATAAGATCCATTTTAAGACATATAAGATTATTTATTACCTAAACAAAGTCTTAATTTATTTTATTTATTACATGGAATGGATAATTCCTAAAATTAATTTAAAAAATTTGCTGCCTCGAGTCCACTTTTACAAAAAAAAAATATATATATATATATATATAGATTCACGCCTGAACAACGCTTGCAAATAGTGCAATTTTATTTCGAAAATAATGGTTCTGTGCGGAAAACGTATCGCGCACTACGTCCATTTTATCGTCGACAAAATCGTCCATCAGAGCAGTTAATTCGATTAACCATGGAACGTTTTCGCACCACGTTTACTCTTATTGATAACTCGCATCCCCAGAGACGCCGTACGTTGCGTACAGAAGAAACTATTGCTGTTGTAGAGCGTCGCATTGAGGAAGACCCGAATGAGTCCAGCCGCCATCGAGCACAGGAATTGGATCTGTGTCCATCCACTTTATGGAAGATTTTGCGGAAGGATCTTGGTTTGCATGCTTACAAAATCCAACTCGTGCAAGAATTGAAGTCAAACGATCATCAAGTACGGCGTAGATTCGTCGAATGGGCCCAAATGCTCCGTTGTTTCCGATTTTCATAAGCGAATTTTGTTTAGCGATGAAGCGCACTTCTGGTTGAATGGCTACGTCAACAAACAAAATTGCCGCATTTGGAGTGAAGGTAATCCTCAAGTGTATGCTGAAACACCGTTACATCCAGAAAAACTGACTGTTTGGTGCGCTTTATGGGCTAAGGACCAATGATTCCGTCCGTACTTTTTCAAAAACGATGGTGGCCAGAACGTTACAGTCAATGGTGATCGGTATAGAGCCATAATTACTATCTTTTTCATTCCTGAATTGAATAACCATGATGTCGAGGAGATGTGTTTTCAACAAGACGGCGCAACATGTCACACAGCTCGTGTCACAATAGATTTATTGAAAGACACTTTTGGTGACCGCCTAATTTCACGTTTTGGACCTGTGAATTGGCCTCCAAGATCTTGTGATTTGACACCGCTAGACTACTTTCTGTGGGGCTATGTAAAGTCATTGGTCCATGCGGATAAGCCACAAACGCTTGACCATTTGGAAGACAACATTCGCCGTGTTATTGCCGATATACGGCCACAAATGTTGGAAAAAGTCATCGAAAGTTGGACTTCCAGATTGGACTATATCCGTCCCAGCCGTGGCGGTCATATGCCAGAAATCATATTTAAAATGTAATGCCACAAGATTATCTTTCAGATGAATAAAATTCATGTCAATCGAATAATCCATCGTTGTTTTATTGCAACTTAAAGTTCTATACCTCTATAAAAAACACCCTTTATATAATATGAAGGAATGAAAAAGTTTGAGATACGTATTTAAATTAATTATTTAATTAATTAACTATTCTTATTAATAGTTTAAAATATTTTAATTTTTAGTTAGTTTAATTTATTTTATATTATTTTATTTCAATTTATATTACTTTATTTCATTATATTTTATTTAATTTTTTATTTGTTTTGTTTTATTTTTTATTTTTTGCCTTGCCTTTTATTATTCTATTCTAACTTATTTAAAAAAAATTAAGTATTATTTAGTTTAATTTTATTTTATTTTTCATTGTATTATTTAAATTATATTTTATTTTATTTTTTCCTTATTTATTGTATTTTTTTAGTCTTAATTTACTATATTCATTTATTTCTATTTTTATCCCGATTATCCCGACAATTTAGACCACTACTAACAAAATCTCATAAAATAAGTTTTGAACTATATGATCCATTTCACCGTTTATGTCAAGATTTCAATTGTTATTCCAGCACATTCGATATGACAGGCTCACTTTTCGTAACAAAAAATACTATACTAACTTCTCTCAACAAGTAACACACTAAATTTCTATGATAACATAAATAATCTTATATAGGGTTTCGCAATAAGAGTGATATGATTTCTTTAAAAAGAAGCACACTAATTATTAAGGAAATTCAAATGTTTTTTATTTAGTTTGCAGTACAATCGATACCAATAAGTTCTAAACGTAACATCATTTAAATGGCCTCCACGACTTCTTTTGCAGGAACTAATTCGGTGAACCCAATTTTTGAGCAATTTTTTCCACTAAATCAAGTCATATGTCAAGAACAGCATGTTTAATATTGACTTTTAAAGCTTGAAGAGAGTCTGGTTTACTTCCAAGTGCCAATGACTTCAAATAACCCCACAACAAGTAGTCGAGTAGTGTTAAATCAAAACTTTTTCGAGGCCATTCAATGTCACAATTTCTTGAAACAATCGAGTCTCCAAACCTTTCTCGCAATAATTCGGTTGTTGCACGTGCTGTGTGACACGTAGCCTCATCTTGTGGGAATCAGATGTTGTTAAGATCAACTTATTTCAATTGTGGCCAGACCAGAGATTATGACATATTAAAAATGGCCAAAACGACACTTAAAAGTCATATCATCTCTATGGGAAAACTGTATCAGCTGATGAATTTGTTTTCCGTAGCTGAGCAGTTTTAAATCTCGACGCTTAACAAACTGTTGCTTTCATGACTTGGAAAATTCCTTAAGTTATGCGGAAAGCGCCCCTCGTGTAGTTTTGGAGGGAGGTGGGTAAACATTGGGTTCAATTATAATATAATATATTTAATTATGGTAAAAATTATTTAATTCATTTTAATTAATTTTAATTAATTAATTTATTTTATTTTAATGTTTTAATTTAATTTTATTTTAATTTATATATTAATTTTTTTAACGTCTCTTGAAGTTATTACATTGAGCCTAATTTTTTTATGTCACTTATTTTTATTTTTATTTTTATTAAATTTAAAATTAAAATTTTTTTTAGAAATTTTTTTATTTTGCTTATAATTTTATTATAATTTTAGCTTTATTTCGTTAAAGTTTTTAGATTTTAAATTAGTTTTACTTAATTTAAATTAAAATATTTAATTTTTTATTTTATTTATTTTTACTTTTTTTTTAAATTAATTTTTTTTGTTCTCAAAAAAAAAAATTATGTAACATAAAATAATACATAATTTTCTTTTTCGTTTTAAATTGTTTTATTTTGTTTAAATTAAATTTTTTCTTTATAATTAGTTATTAAAAAAAAATTTTTATATCACTTTACTTTGATTTCTTTTCTGTTGCAAATGATTTTATAATATTTTGTTTATATTATTTATTTACTTTTATTTTGTTATATTTAATAATTTTAAGGTTATTCATAATGTATTTATTTAAATTTTATTAATTATAATTTATGTAGTTTATTCTATTTTATTTAAATTTATTTCATTTTGATTTTCTCATTTTATTTTTAAATTTATTTAATATTTTTAATTCTATTTAATAAGAATTGATTTAGCTCTGTTTATTTTTTTTAATTAATTCAATTTTCTTTTATTTATTTTCTTTTATTTTATATATTTTTTATTTATAATTATTTGAATATTTTTAAGTTATATTTTTAGTTTAATTTACTTTATCTCTTCCCATTTAAGTCCATTTTTGTTTTTATTTATCTTTTTTGTTAAAAATGTTTGGCGATTGTTGAAATTTCGCTGGCGGTCATGGCGTATACGTAACTTTAAAATTTAATAGAATTTATTAAAAGGAAAAAAATCTTAAGGAAAGGTAAAGGAATATCAATATTTAAATTGTAAATGTGTTAAATAACTCAAATAAATATTTTAATATTAGTAAGAATTATTAAAATTTTCTTTCATGGTTCCATAATTAAAATATTCCTTAATTACGCTGTGTTAAATTACTCGCAATTAAGTGAATATCCCATTAAGTAATTTGGTTTACGTAAATGAATATGCAAGTTACCTTTAATATATATATTTAAATAAGTTTATTTGCAATTAATTTGTAAGGGCATTGGCGCATTTATTTACAGTTATTTTATAAATATCTCTTAATGTGACCTCAGAAATTTACATGCAGCCGGGGAGAGCACACGTGCAAAAGTAATATATTTATACTGAATGTAAATATATATATAAATTCATGTCAACTGGTTTATATAAATATGTATATATGCACCTCATGTTCAATTAAATGTGAAACTCAATCAGCCGAAAAGCATTTAAAAAGCATATATCAGCATAACTATCTATAGAAGGTTGCGCTGTACAGCACACATAACAAACATACATACGCGTATATGCAAACAACTATACACATATAATTATGCAAATTGTATAACAAATTTACTATTTATGTGTAATTATATACATGCATATATATGTACGTTGTGTATGTGTTTGCCAGTTGGCCCGCATTTTATTCGCTTATTTGACATGTCATTAAAATTAAGTAGGAAAGTAATCTTTTCGGCTGATGAAAGGGTAAATATCAGCAATATTTATATCGCCCACACACATTTTTAAAAGCATACTGTCATATTACAAACTTGAAAAATGTTAACTAAAGTACTTTAGGGGGGGAAGAGCATGTTGATTTATGCTAATAACAGCGGCCTATATAGTGAATATGTGGGGGTTTATTGTTGATAAAGAATAAACTGGAAATAGGAGCAGGAGTGTATTAAAATAAAAATATATAAAAATTAAAAAAAAAATAGCTGCATGGTACAATTTTGTAACTTTCAGTAGAATTTTTTATTTACAAAAAATTGTAATATAAACCAAGGTTTTTTTTTCCGGATGAGGAGAAGCAAATTGCCTTCCGCATCATCATTGTGTCGTCAAAACAATCGTATGTGCAAGTCACTAAAAAACTCTCCTCTAAGGAACCGTCGCCCACCCTAAAAACCGCTTTCGCATTACTTCAGGGTGGCGTTCCATTTTTCTCGTAGTGAGATTATATCTCGTCACCTGCGTCCAGGTCCCAGTTTTTCTTACTTAATACGAGCTCTACGTAGTTTGATATATTTTACCAGTTTACTCTGGAAGCTCTGGATCATTACTGGTACGATGTTGTCCGCATTCAGCGGACCTACCAAGTTTCCTAGTACCTTTCGTTCTGCTTGCCATCGTTCGCATTTAAAAAAATGTGTGGTCTGCACTGTCCTCGAGAGCGTCATTGTATGTGCAGGAGGGCTCTTCTACTTTACCAATTTTGTGCAGATATTTTCGTAAATATCCATGTGCGGATAACATCTGAGTGACAAAGTAGTTCACATCCCCGAATTTTCACTGTGTTTAGTGTATCACGTCCTTAATTAGCCTAGCGGTCCATCTGCCGCAATTTTCTTGTACCCAGCGGCTTTGCCATCAATTGTAGATATCCAGTTTAAGATCGTCTCTTGCGTTTTCCCACATTCTCTAGTGCCAGGAGTTCTATAGGTACACTTCCACTTATCACCAGAACTGCTTCACTTGACACCGTACGGTATGCTTCGTCTTTTCTGTTGCTAATGTGAGACCGCGTGAGTCAAGCCACATTTGAGCTCGTATCATTAGCTGGTTTAATTTCCTTCGTTACAAGTATTACAAGCATTTTTAATTTGAAAAAATTGTGATTAAAAACTTTTTTATATACACATATATATATATTTTCATTTTATTGCCAAAAATCGTAAAACTCAAAAATAAAACAAATTCAAAATAAACAAAAGTTTTAATCATTTTTCTTGATTATAAACATTTTGTAAACTCCAAATGTTAGCGGAGAAAAAAATGTATTATTTTTCCAAGCAACTGCACTGCAACTACACATCGCACATACTCATAATCTAGTTTTAAAAATAAACTTCGAAATTGTCTTAAGACTTTTGTAACTGTAAATTTAGTTCAATCTACAAGGCTGTACAGCCACCAATATTGCCAATTCAATTCTTGTTTGTAATGCCCAATTTTACAGCTTAAATGCTCTGTTACTAACCGAATTCTTTGATTTTCTCTTTTGTTATACTCTCTGCTCCCCGGGTTTCCGCAGCTACTCATTTGCTAAATTGAAAGCAGTAAACTTTTCTACTTTTCTTGTTTTCTCTTATTCTATTAGGGTTTTAGCGTCTTTTTTTTTGTTGTGTTTTTGTTTGTTTTCTCCACTACCAAGAATTGGGTTATCGCATTTCAATGAGCTCTTTTCACTGTATCAATTGTTCATCGAAACTCTTCTTCACTCACGAAATAGGTTTATAGCGCATTACACGGCAGCTACATTTTTGGTTTATAGCCAAGCCGTATCCAGACCACTTCAAAACAACCACTCAACAATGTATCATCCTCTGCTCTTTGCACGTTCTTTTCTTGATTTGTACACGAGTAGAGTACAATTACAGGCCTACGTTTATATATTTTTAACTTACTTTCTTCGTTTTTTTGTCTCTCCTGGCTTTGCTGTCCCTATTAGCTTCACGTTGTTGTCTCTTGTTGAATTTAAACGGAATCTCAACTAAGCATTAGTTTTTAATGGCAGAGTTAGTCGCGAAGGTAGTTGTTAATATGGAAGAAAATAGTTTTTGTAAAGAAGAAAGTGCAGTAAAGGAGGTATAAAAATATATTTTAAAACTTTTTAAGCTAAATATTCCAAAGACATTATTAAAATTTGTTTTATTATTTTTATTTATAAAAAAAATAATTTAATTTTTTTTATTAATTTTTTATTATTTATATATTACTAGAATAATTTTTACATTTCTTTATATTATTTTTCATATTTATTTCATATTTATATATTAGTTTTTTTATTTCACATAATTTTTTATATTTTTTATAATTTTTCTCTATATTTTATTTTATTTTTTGGTTTCAAGCGAAATATCTTCTCTAAAAAAATTTTCAATAAAATAAAATTTCAATACAAAGGAAAAAAATATTTAATTTATTTGTTATTTAATTTTTAAATTATAAAACCTTGTTTTTTTTCATTCTTTTAGTCTTAATTTTTTTTTTTTTTTTTTTTTTTTTGGTTTCAAGAGAAATATTTTCCCTCGAAAAATATTCAATCACACTTGAATTTTTTGCAAAAAAAAAATTGTATAAACGGTGTTACAAGTGGAGGTACTTTTTTCAATAGCCTTTTTTCAACAGATCATGCTTGAATCGTATCAAGCTGTCATGTTATTTTTGTTCAGTATTGTTTGGCATTTCATCATTGAAACACTTACGCCCGAACAACGTTTACAAATCATTCAACTTTATTACGAAAATTCACGTTCTGTAAAGAATGTGCTTGGCGCGCTTCGCTCAACTTATGGTCAACATAATCGGCCTACTGAGCATACTATTTTCACCACCATCACCCATCTTGAGGCCCAGCATTCATTCCTGGATACTATGCGAACGAGAAGACTGCGTCCAGCACGCAGTGAAGAAAATATAGCGGCCGTAGCTGAGAGTGAACACGAAAACTGTGGAGAGTCACTTCGGCGCCGTTCGCAGCAACTCGGACAGACGTATGGAACGACTTAGCGCATTTTACGTCGAGATCTTAAATTGAAAGCGTACGAAATACATCTTACGCAAGCAATGGCACCACTCGACCTTCCCATTGCCTCTTGAAATGCTCCAAGAAAATCCGATGTTTTCGAGCCAAACTTTGTTCAGCGGTGAGGCATATTTCTGGCTCAATGGGTATGTAAGCAAGCGAAATTGCCGCATTTTAGACGAAAAGCAACCCGAAAAGATTCAAGAGCTGCCATTTCATCCAGAAAATACAACGGTTTGGTGTGGGTTTCGGGCCGATGAAATAATCAGTCCATATTTCTTCAAAAATGATGCCGGTAAGGATGTAACCGTCAATGGCGACCGTTATCGCGCCATGATAACCGACTAGTTGATTCCTAAAATTGAAGCTCGTGAACTCAGCGACATTTGTTTGAGCAGATAATTTCACGTTTTTGTCCGGTCGATTGGCCAAGATCGTGTGATATCATACCAATAGACTTTTTACTGTGAGGATATGTTAAGTCGAAAGTCTATGCGAAATGCTCGAACGAGTCATCGAAAAGTGGAGTCAATGGATGGACCATCTGAGACGTAGCGGCTGCAAACATTTGAATATTCTTTCGAATGATAACAAACACTCCAGATTAAGTTTTAGTTTTCTATTTTTTTTTTCTTTAAAAAAGTAGGGAGACTCCAAATGGATCACCCTTTATATTTTCGGTTATTTAATCACTAACTACTCTACATTATTTTCAAAACTTCAAACAACCCTACCCTCAATTCAATCCTCCTTATTAAAAGTAATGAAAAATTGTGTATGAATGAAAAATAGAAAGGATTCAATGTGTATTGATTTACTGAAAATTGCTTTTACAAGTAACAAGCAAATAGCTGTCAATCAGTGCAAATAAAACGTAAGTGCTTGGCTGTCATGTTACAGTCTTACGAACAGTTGTACTTGTACAAGCACATGCATACACAAACACATGCATGCTTAAACTGATTGACTTTTACCGATGACTGGACTACTACTTACCAACTTACTCAGCTATTTTTAATGGTAATTACAATTAACATCAACGTACATACATACACCTTTCAAAGCAAATGTAAAAGCAGAAGGACGATGGATGACAAGTAAGTCGATTAGAAAATACATGCATACATATATATATACATATGTATATAAGTGCACTTTCGAATTGTTAATCATTACTAAAGTGCTGCAATACATACCGACATATGTATATCAATGGCATTACATATCTTCTCCAGCGTTGAGCTGTAACGCATGTAAAGGGTATGCATTCCTAATGTACTCATAATTCATCGTCTAAGGACCTTTTATGTTAGTTTCGTTTTAATGTATGCCTAATCGGCTTAAAAATGTATTAACAATCACTCATTCACTTTTCAGAACTTTACATTTAATTGCTGTAATTATTGATAATAACCGTATGGAATGGTATGTTGAATAGTCTTTTGGATTAATATTTTTAGTGTTTAGACATTGTACATTAAATAAAATAAAAAATAAAAAAATTCTAAAGAGATATTTATGTTGCCTGCAAATAGAGACTTAAAGGGTTAACAAGAAGTTATTAAGGGTTTAGGCCGCTCCAGAATTTTCGGAAAATGGATTGCTTTCTTTTTCTTTCAAATGTAACATTATGATCTAAAAAAGGTTATACCGTAAGATTATGACAGATAAAAATATCTAAATGCCCCATTTTCGTTCTCCAGTTGAAGCGTGTGTTTCAATCAGTAAGGCATACTCAAAACTTTAAACGCGTTTATCTCAAAACTGTTTTTTTCAAGTTGGTTGGAAACATAACTCAAACAATTTACAACCGATTCACTTGAAATTTTGACATTCAGATATATATTATATGCAGGTGTACGTAGGATTTTTTTTTTTTTTTTTTTTTTTTTTTTTTAACAAATTTGGAACAATTTTTGAGGCCAAATAGTCACTTTTTCCTTTAGATATCCGCCATTTTGTCAAAAATGCATGTATTGAAAAAATCCCACGCATTTCTGTAGCTATTGCTTTTTACAAACCGTTTAACAACTTACTAAATGGCTTGTTCCGCATGTGTTTTTTTTTTTTCAAAATCGATTATCAATATTACTAGCTGAGCTGAGTTGAGTTGATTTAGCCATTTCCCTCTGAACGTCCATCTGTTTGAACTCAAACTATTCCCCCAGTTTTTTCAAATATTTTTCTACGTAACGTAGTGTGTAGTTTTATTTTTGTAATCTTATGATCATTTGTTGGATTCGGCCGAATCTATCGACTATATCATGTACCTCCCATACAACTGATTTGTTCAGATATGACGTCTTGAGTCAAAAATCCGTCAATAAGCACCTAGTAGTGTGTTATTTGGCTTTCTAGACATATATGATGAGCCATATACATATTAGTACTGAAATTCATCGAAATCGGATACTGTATCATATAACCCCATACACCCGATTCGTTCAGATAAGAGGTTGTGTTAAAATTTCGTTAAAACTGCTTCTCATGGTGTGAAATTTTGCGTGATAAGCTGAGGACGAAGATGAGGATGAAGATGAAGATGAAGATGAAGATGAAGATGAAGATGAAGATGAAGATGAACATAATGATGAAGATGAAGATGAAGATGAAATTGACGTTAAAGGTAAAAGTGAAGATGAAGATGTAGATGTAGATGTAGATGAAGATGATGATGAAGATGAAGATGAAGATGAATATGAAGATGAAGATGAAGATGAAGATGAAGATGAAGATGAAGATGAAGATGAAGATGAAGATGAAGATGAAGATGAAGATGTAGATGAAGATGATGATGAAGATGAAGATGAAGATGAAGATGAAGATGAAGATGAAGATGAAGATGAAGATGAAGATGAGGATGAAGATGAAGATGAAGATGAAGATGAAGATGAAGATGAAGATGAAGATGAAGATGAACATAATGATGAAGATGAAGATGAAGATGAAATTGACGTTAAAGGTAAAAGTGAAGATGAAGATGTAGATGTAGATGTAGATGAAGATGATGATGAAGATGAAGATGAAGATGAAGATGAAGATGAAGATGTAGATGAAGATGAAGATGAAGATGAAGATAAAGATGAAGATGAAGATGAAGATGTAGATGAAGATGATGATGAAGATGAAGATGAAGATGAATATGAAGATGTAGATGAAGATGAAGATGAAGATGAAGATGAAGATGAAGATGAAGATGAAGATGAAGATGAAGATGAAGATGAAGATGAAGATGAAGATGAAGATGAAGATGAAGATGAAGATGAAGATGAAGATGAAGATGAAGATGAAGATGAAGATGAAGATGAAGATGAAGATGAAGATGAAGATGGAGATGAAGATGAAGATGAAGATGAAGATGAAGATGAAGATGAAGTTTAAGATGAGATTGAAGATGAAGATGGGGATGAAGATGAAGATGAAGATGACGATGAAGATGAAGATGAGGATGAAGATGAAATTGACGTTAAAGATGAATATGAAATTGACGTTAAAGATGAAGATGAAGATGAAGATGAAGATGAATATGAAGATGAAGATGAAGATGAAGATGAAGATAAAGATAAAGATAAGGATAAAGATGTAGATTGAGATGAACATGAAGATAGAGATTAATTTCAAGATGAAGATGAAGGAGAAGTAAATATTACAAACAAGATATTTTTTATAGAAATTTATAGTAAATTTCTAAAATGGAAATGCAATGGATTCGTGACCAAAACAATTTCCAAAAGTTATAGAAATTAAATTTAATTCAAGATACATAATTTATTAACATTTTTAGTAGCGATCGACCCACGGAAAGGATTGACAACCCCTCCGGATATATTTTTAAAATAAAATGAAATCTCCTCTTAAAAATTCACCAGACGTTCGGAGGCGGCTTAGAAAGAACTGTAGGTGCCTTCGTTTATTGGAAAACCATCAAGACGCGCAATATAGATTGAAGGAGAACTAATACAGAAATCACTTCAGCGGTTATAAAGCCTCAAGTATATGTTGTAAAAAATACATATTTTGATGGTAACTGAAAATTCAATGCATGCAAGTGCATAAATTTTCGAATAATTCCCGAAAAATTTTAATTTCAATAAAATCTGACTTTAATTTAATTTACATTTTATTTACAAAATATCTAGAACTGAATATGCATAATTAAATGTGTCACAGTTGAGGGGGGAAAAAACCAAAATAGTAATTTCACCTTAATTCACCACTATCAATTGTGATCGACATCGTCTCATAATGAGTGCACTCAAATTGACCTATTTACAAGCGAATTTAGTCAATAAAAATACAAATATACGCAGAGTAATCGATATATATATATATATATACATAATACTCATGTGATAGAACAGAGACTTATACATATCTACGTATTTATAGAGATACATATAAAAAACCAACAACATATTTGCGCTTTAATTGCCCATTAACTGCTTTAAGTACTCACACAAACTATAGTTTTCATATATATATTTTTTTGTATGTTTGTATGTGTATTATATGAGCTAATAACTGAGAAAAGCCACTTTTAATGACAATAAACGCGCTATCAGCAAATAACCGCCAACACTTTGTCAATACTATGTGAACTAATAAAAATTTATATGATATTTATACATACATATGTATATATAGGAACACATATATAGAAAATTTAAGCATTTTGGAAATATTAGCACAAACGGCATTTATTGGCGTGTGAAATAAGAACACACATGCTTTTCCAATTAATTTTTTTTTTTGTTAAATGGACTGAATTGGGGCAAAAATTGGTAGTTTGAACAATATAATTTTACTTTTCTCTCGAAATTTTTTTAAAAATTAGCCGTAACATTTCCTAATGACCACTAAAAGAGTTGCTCTGTAGTGAAAAGTCAAACTATAACTTAAAAATCGAGTTTACAACTAGTACAAGTACTAGTCTAAAGTAAAAAATCACACCCGATATTTTTTGGTGAAGATAAAGTAATACAAAGCTAACGGAAAATTGCCCCCCCACACACTGGTATCGCTCTGATTATAGGTTATTCACCACTCGAATATCGCTATATGTAAATTTTTATATCACCGAAAGACAATTCCTCATACATACATTAACTGGTATATTACTAGTATGCTACTGATGAATATTTTGACAGTTTACCACCCCAAAAGCAGCAACGCGTTGAAAATTTCATTTGGTGACATGAAACTTGAATGGAAGATGAATAAAAATTGCTAACTAGTTGCATTCTAGTAGAAAATTATCACATTTCGCCACCGTGTACTATTTTACAACAATGTCTGTATGTACTCGTATGTATGTATGCTTGTGTATGCCAGTGTGCGCTTAACTATCATGTGTATAGTGTCTGATAAACACTAATGAAATAAAAGTGGCAATGCGCACGAACGGACCAACCATTGAGCGAACTAACTAACGAATGGATGATTGGATGGATGGATGGATGAATGGATGGACGTATGGATGGCTGACTGGATTCAAGAACGAGTAGACACTAGTATGTATGTCAGTGGGTGTGTATTGCATGATGTGCAAAAATTGTGCCAATACACACGATACAAACTCCAATAATAGTCATTGATATACAAATACAATGGCAACAACAACTAAACTAAAGAAAAAACAACAACTAAACTAAAGAAAAACCAACAACAACAAAGAGCAAGTAAAACTCAAGTGCAATAAACTGCAAATCGAAAAACTGATATAAAGAAATGAAAAGCAAATGTAGAAGGACACTAGTGAACAGATGTATCTAAGGTGTGTGTGTGTGCTAAAAAAAAATATATACATCCATCGGTGCATATATATATTCAATAGATAAACAGTAAAAGCGAAGTAGAACTAACATAATTAAGTGTGTGTATGTAGGGCGCCGTTGACTTAGTACATTGTAGATCAGCCTCATACAACACAATATATATATATATATATATATGTGTATATATGTATCGGTGTGCTTACTTGCTACCTTTACATTGTATTAGGGACTTATGGGCTACCCCATAGTAATGCAAGGTGCGAGTTATCTGCTACAATGTTGAAAAACTCAAGGAATATGAAATGTGCTAAAGTCCTTTTATGTAACAGAAATAAAATTCATCCGATATTGCAAAGGTTCACCCTATGGTGTGTCGAATATTGTCAAAGCAATTAAATTAATCTTATATTATAAATCAAAAGATTATTAATACAAAGTACTATAATAAAAATATATTTAACAAAATGTTCAGAAAATCAATTAAGGATATTGTACATAAATTTACAAAAAATTACAATAAATTAAAAAAAAATAAATATAAATAATAAATAATAAGTAATAAATAATAAATAATAAATAATAAGTAATAAATAATAAATAATAAATAATAAATAATAAATAATAAATAATAAATAATAAATAATAAATAATAAATAATAAATAATAAATAATAAATAATAAATAATAAATAATAAATAATAAATAATAAATAATAAATAATAAATAATAAATAATAAATAATAAATAATAAATAATAAATAATAAATAATAAATAATAAATAATAAATAATAAATAATAAATAATAAATAATAAATAATAAATAATAAATAATAAATAATAAATAATAAATAATAAATAATAAATAATAAATAATAAATAATAAATAATAAATAATAAATAATAAATAATAAATAATAAATAATAAATAATAAATAATAAATAATAAATAATAAATAATAAATAATAAATAATAAATAATAAATAATAAATAATAAATAATAAATAATAAATAATAAATAATAAATAATAAATAATAAATAATAAATAATAAATAATAAATAATAAATAATAAATAATAAATAATAAATAATAAATAATAAATAATAAATAATAAATAATAAATAATAAATAATAAATAATAAATAATAAATAATAAATAATAAATAATAAATAATAAATAATAAATAATAAATAATAAATAATAAATAATAAATAATAAATAATAAATAATAAATAATAAATAATAAATAATAAATAATAAATAATAAATAATAAATAATAAATAATAAATAATAAATAATAAATAATAAATAATAAATAATAAATAATAAATAATAAATAATAAATAATAAATAATAAATAATAAATAATAAATAATAAATAATAAATAATAAATAATAAATAATAAATAATAAATAATAAATAATAAATAATAAATAATAAATAATAAATAATAAATAATAAATAATAAATAATAAATAATAAATAATAAATAATAAATAATAAATAATAAATAATAAATAATAAATAATAAATAATAAATAATAAATAATAAATAATAAATAATAAATAATAAATAATAAATAATAAATAATAAATAATAAATAATAAATAATAAATAATAAATAATAAATAATAAATAATAAATAATAAATAATAAATAATAAATAATAAATAATAAATAATAAATAATAAATAATAAATAATAAATAATAAATAATAAATAATAAATAATAAATAATAAATAATAAATAATAAATAATAAATAATAAATAATAAATAATAAATAATAAATAATAAATAATAAATAATAAATAATAAATAATAAATAATAAATAATAAATAATAAATAATAAATAATAAATAATAAATAATAAATAATAAATAATAAATAATAAATAATAAATAATAAATAATAAATAATAAATAATAAATAATAAATAATAAATAATAAATAATAAATAATAAATAATAAATAATAAATAATAAATAATAAATAATAAATAATAAATAATAAATAATAAATAATAAATAATAAATAATAAATAATAAATAATAAATAATAAATAATAAATAATAAATAATAAATAATAAATAATAAATAATAAATAATAAATAATAAATAATAAATAATAAATAATAAATAATAAATAATAAATAATAAATAATAAATAATAAATAATAAATAATAAATAAATAATAAATAATAAATAACAAATAATAAATAATAAATAATGAATAATAAATAATAAACATTATGAAGTGTACTCATAAGAACTTTTGAAGTTGTCAATTTAATTGACTTTAAGCAAATATAAGGTAACAAATTTTCTAAAGTGTCATCAGAATTTTTTTTATTTCATTTGATTCATTTTAATTTTATTTTTTACATTTATTCATCTTAATTTTTTATTTTATAATTTTTAGTTTTAATTAATTACTTTTCAATTAAATATTTTTGATGTTATTATTAATATAATTTATTTAATTTCATTTTATTGCTAAAATTTTTAATTTTTTATTTTATGTTATTTTATTCTACTTTATTTTAATTTACTGTATTTTATTGTTTTATTTTTTTTTAATTTTTTTTAATTAATTTATATTTTTATTACATTTTATTTTATTTTATATTATTTTTTATTATTTTATATTAATTTGAGTTATTGTATTTTATTTTATTAAATTTTTTTTTTTTGCTTTATTTTATTTTATTTTAATTTTTTATTTTTTATTTTAATTTTTTAATTTTATATTATTTAGTTTTATTTTATAATAAATTTTAAATTAATTTAATTTTTTTTTAATTTAATTGTTTTTCATTTTAGTTGATTTATTTTATTTTTTTTTTATATTATATTATTTTATTTTATTATATGTTGTTTTGTTTTATGTTATTAGATTTAATTATTTTTTTTATTTTTTTCAACTTTTTTATTTTAGATTTCATTATTTTATTTTTGTTAGCTTTATTTTAGTTTATTTCGTTTTAATTTATACGATTTTTTTTTATTTAATTTTTTTCTCTTATTATGTTTTATTTATTTTTATTTTATTTTTATTTTTATTTTTTTTTTATTTTTTTTTTATTTCAGATTATTTTATTTTGTTTTAGTTTGCTTTATTTTATTTTAATTTTTATTTATATATTTTTTATTTTGTGATTAAATTTTTTTAGATAATTTTTGTTTATTTTAGTTTGCTTTATTTTAATTCATTTGTCCACTTTTTTATTTGACTTAAATTCTGTTAAGAAAAAAAATTGGAAATATGTTTTTATATTTGTCGGGCTTCATATTGAAGCAACGCCACTCTTAGTCTTCATCATAATTCGCTATTTCCTCATTCTACACTTCTTCCGTGCTCCTCCCGTTACAGCAGTATGATCCCGTTAGGTTGCTCGTTAAAATTTTCATGTTTCTCGAAAACTCTGCTCATAACCTCTACTTAATATGCCAAGCAAGGGAGAGAAAAAATCGTTGTACTACTATTGTGTGTACAGTTAGCTTTCAACAAAACATCGCCAAAGCAGCATTTGCTCCTTGCGACCTGAAAAGCCGCACAAGTGTCAATAGCATGTCACATAGCATTAGCTGTATATTGACGTGAGATGGAGTAGTGCATTGCGAAGCACACACACACACACACACACATGAATACTTGTAACACTATATACTTGTATGTGCATGTAAAATATATCACATTGCATTGAAGTGGATCGAAATGATATCAAATCGCAATGCAACGATGGCGATAGAGTTGACGACATGGACATTGAAGTGGTAGCGGGCGGCGATAGCATCATCGTCATCGATGACAAGGAGAATGACATAACATCAATGAGAAGAACTAGTGTTTTGACCAAACGTCTATGTATGTGCATTTGTGTGCGTGTGTAGCGGTCCCTCAGGCAACAAAGTCAATGGCCATTTCCCAGCTGAGAGATCTCGTAGATGTCATATTCGTTGTGTGGAGTGGAGTGTTGAGTATGCGCTGAGTTGTGATGGGGTTTGTAATAACAATGGAAGGGTCTTAGCTCGTTATTTCGAGTCGAGCGTTTGACATTTGAGCAGTGAACTGCTATACATACATATAGACTACTTTAATTTTCACTGGCTGCAGTAGATGTGCACACACTTACACATAAACACGTACATATGCAAGCATTAGCTTTGATCACATAGTTTGGTCATGTCACCTGCACTTGAGTCGGAGTAGTAGTAGTTGTTGTGTGCCACCATCCAATCAACGCCAGTGTCGACATTGTCAGCGACGACGTTAATGTCGATATTGTAAGTCATTTACATTGTTGTTGTTGATGTTGTTGTAGTTGTTCATTATTGCTGTTGTTTGTTGGCGCTGTCCTCTCGCTCGTCCTCGTCAGTGTCGCCATCAGTGAGCACTTGATACTTCCGGGCGGAAATGCAGCCAGTCATCTTCCCTACACTCTTGAGCTCGAGCTGACGCTTATGACTGCTGCTGTATTGTGTGTTCTTCATTTCATTTCAATTCTCTCTGCCACTCCATGTAGTTTGTTGTGTTTATGAATTCCTCTTGACTTGACTTGTACAGCATGCACTCACTCGTACATTTATTTGGATTCCTTGCCTTTCTTTTCACTTCTTGATTTGTTTTTTTTTTTTTTAGATTCTTCAAGCAACTTTTGCTTTATTGGTTTAATTTTCTTGGCTTGTTTAGCCATCTGCATCCTTCGCGCTCTTCATTTCTGCCACGCCATGCACTGCTAACACGACTGACTCTCTTCATTTGGTGTCAATGATTGTCGGCGAAGTCCTTTGGGAAATGGCTTTTATTTACGCTTCCATGCGCTGTTTGCTGCTTCATGTTCGCTTTACTTAAGTTTCTGAAGTGTTCGGCGTAAATTTTCAAAAGCTTTGAGGAATTCTAGAATGTCCGGGGTGCATATGTGGCCAAAAGGATAGTTCAAAAATATGCTTGAAAATTATATATTTTCATAATTTCTTTATAATTATCGTTACAAAAAATTTAAACACTTACAAAATGTCAGTATTTTTAAAACTTCTTAGATTTTGAAGACCAAACCAAAATTTTAAAAATTAATTACTAAATATTTACTGATGAAAAAGTTAAATTATAAGCAAATATAAATTATAATTCGATAAAAAATTAAATTAAAAATAACCCACGTTAGACATTTTCTTACATTTATATATATATATATATATCTATATATTAAAATGCTGCTGCCAGTTTCTCTATTAAAAATTTTTATATTTTGAAAATAACTTTGTGGAAGTAAAAAATTAATTTTCAAAATCCTGTGTTGAACATCTACATTTTCAAAATTATATGTTATAGGAGTGTTATAGAACTTATTTTATAAATATATTTTACTTTGAGATTTTTAATTTAATTTAATTTTATTTTAATTTAAATTATTTTATTTTTATTTCTTGTATTTTAATTAAATTATTATATTTTATTTAATTATTTTTTTTAAATTTATTTTTTTTTTTAATTTTATAAACTTATTTAATTTTATTTTAATTAGTTTTATTTTATTTTATTTTATATTATTTTATTTCATATTATTATTTTTATATCTATTTTACTTTATTTTATTTTATTTTAAATTATATTATATTATTTGATTTTCTTTTATTTTATTTCCCTTTTCATTGCATCCCGTTAGGGAGTAAATTTTATTTGTTGGCGACAGTTTAACTGCAGGCCAGTAATGTACATTTCATTAAATATAAATATGCTTAAGAATATATAATATACTAACATTAATTAGAAATGTTTACTGCAAAAAAATTCGAATAATATGGCATGAATTCAATAAGGCTGCTTTCTGCATGTGGAAGATAATGTGATATGGCAACTGGAGGGTTCGTATATTTTCCTCAAGATTAATATGAATCAGGCCGTGGGCAGGTACGATGATTGGCAGTAGATACAATTTTCTTAAATTCCATTGGCGTTTCACATAAATACCAAATTCAGATTTCTTTGCGATTTTTTCCGTGTATGTTTTTTGCAAGTTTTTATTGAGAGGAACCGCAATACCAATTATAAATGCTACCTTACTAGCCTTTCCCACCACAAACATATCTGGTCTATTATGGTCTCTCGTGGCATTCGTCAAAACGGTTCGATTGTAACATAGAAGCATGCTGGCATCTTCGTGCACTGGTTTCGGAATATATACGGTTTTCCAATAAGAGTGATGCAATCGATACAATTAAATTCAGAACATAACATTATTCAAATGGCCTCCACGACTTCTTTTGCAGGAACGAATTCGATGAACGAAATTTTTGAGCACTTTTTCCACTAAATCAAGTTGTATGCATAGAATATTTATTTTTATTTTGATAAAATTTGTACTTCTTAGCCCGTTGCAAGTGAATTATTTTCGCGATGTCATTATGTTGCTTATGATACACCGAATTAGCGAGCGTAAGACATCCAGCAAGCATATATTCAGAGATTCACTTCTGACATTAAATCTACGGCATCTATCTGCAGGAGCATTCATCGTCACGAATCCTATACTTTACATAATTTCTGGTGGGAATGGCTCCATCTTGCATTGAAAAAATTGCTCCTTCTATTTCGGTGAATATTGCTTTGTCTGTGGGCCATAAGTGAGACAGTTTTTGGTCTATATGCGGGCTCAGCAAATCTTACCGATATAAGCCCGTTCTGCACTTTTTCAACCGTTGATATCGTGTTTCTGCTTGCATAAGATTGGTTCATCCGCAGTGGACTATAGTTATAATCAGCGGATTCTAAAGTATGAAGACTTTCAAACTGTGATGAAATAAGTTCTGAGATTTAAAATTAGTTTGTCATGCAACGCTCCGATGTCAATCTGACTGCCTTCCTTCCTGGTCAACGTCGTTCGAAAGACCGAAGCTTCATGATGAAGAGCTTTATATTTGAACATGACTATACATTTTATCCGCTGCATATTTTCTAGCTCGATTGTTGACCATTTTATAATTCCAAAACTGTACGAAACCACGGGTATAGCAAACGAATTTATGGAAAGTGTCTGGTTTCTTCCATTTAATTGAGTTTTGCATATGGCATGAAGTCATCTTCTAAACTCCAACACTAGTTTTTTCCGCATATGCATGGTCTCTGCACAATTGCCCTGCATAACTCCAAGATACTTATATCAAGGTCTACAGATTCCTTAAAAACAGTTTACAACAGCTAAACTTCTCTCTTCTGGTACACAAAGTTCTCAATTTTTGTTTTAATGTATCTAGTGCTTGCATGAGCAACTCTTCATTAGTTTCAAATCTGAAGTGTAAATTAAAGCTCTTCCAGATTTTGGAAACTTGATTTCTGAGGCGTCTCGAGGCATTGCCATTTACATATGCCGTTACCTTTCCTGTTTTCTTGCGATGGTCTTCTATGTTATTATCTACCCTTTGTAACCACATCGGTCTCTTATGCTTGAGATTTGTCCTCGGCGGCTGTTGTTTTATTTTATTTTATTTAATTTATTTTTTTTTTAATTTTATTTTTTTTTATTTTTTTCATTTCATTTTATTTCATTTAATCGTATTTTTTGTAATTTATTTTTTTAGTTTTCGTTTTTAATTATTTTCGTGTGAGACGATGTTTTAAATTAAAAAATAATTAATCTGATTAAGAATTTTTTCAAATTTCCTGATATTTTTCTTATGTTTAATGTCCCAGTTGGTGTTTTATTTTCAAAATTAAGATTATAAATTTTGAACCACCTCAAAGCGTATCCATATACATATGCACATTCCATAAAAATATGTAATTTTGCTTCCTCTCAATTTGATTTTTTCTAAAGAATTTTAAAGTATTTTTCAATATCTAACTTTTCTCGCTTTATTGAACATAACCTCACTTTTCATCTACTTAATTTTCCGTTACTCTAAGGCGTGATTCAAAAGTATTTCATTTGCCTCTATTCTTCAATAATTTGTTATTTATTTGGCCATTATTTAGCTGTCATTCATGTCGAGTTAGCTGTCAGTCAGTTCTGCCGCAACACAGGACATTGATTGCCATCACATTTTTGCTATTTATTGATAGCCTTCGGCATTTTGACTATTTTTGGATTTACACACGTTTTATATTTATCATTGAATACAAAACATATATACTCGTATATACATATGTATTTCCACAAGCTTTCTTTAGAACTCAAACAATTGGTCACTCAAAGCCTTCACAACCAGATCGAATAACCTCAATCATAAATCATAAAAAGGCTCAGATAGCACAATAGCTGTATGTGTATATTTAGGAATAAGCTTATATACAAGAGTATATATGTATATAAATTTTTCTATTTTTTTTTTGCTATCCTCACAAGCAGTTTTTGGTTTAACCAAAATCAAATATCATGCTGACTTTGACAAGCGGTTGTGAAAATTTGTCTGAAAAATAAGCTGGCGCTATTATAAAACTGGCAGCTTTTCTTTGGTTGAAATCAATTTTTTTTTTTTTTTTTTTTTGAAATTTTCAATACTCGTGCGGCATTTCACAAAATTTTTGCAAGTTCACTTATATCAAACCACAAAGCTGAGCCATTATGACAGTGTGATGAGTTATGAAAAGGAGAAATGCATGAATGGCTTGAAAATTGAATGATTGAAAATGAAAAGTCAAAAAATTTCTGAAAAGTCGAAAAAGAATATATATTGAGTGAATGATATCCGAAAATAAAAAAGAACGAAAATTGTCAAACGTAAAATTGTCGATAGAAACGTGAGCGACGTTAGGCTGAGTATTGGTAGAAGCTCCAGCTTGATTATAACATAACGAAAGAAGCTTTCAAAATTTGTCAAAGCGACTAGAAGGCCACAAGGCAGCTTTACGAGATCATGGGTTAGGATTAGTGGCAATATTTTTTTTAGAACACTAGGCCGGTCCAAATATGCATATTTTTCACAAGAACTCCCATCAGCATTTTAACACTTAGGAATATCCGATCTTACAATAACTTAACTAAAAATCGAATAATCGTATCGAACTACCTGATAGATCAGGACTAAATTCTAAAATAACCCGAGGAGTTATACAGCAGATAGTATTAGTGGACAAAAAGATCGAGGAGAGATGCAGAAAATGTAGAGCGATCATGAACAGATCATGATGACTATGAATAGAGGGATAAACAGAGATAATAAAAAATTAGAAGAGAGGCGTAAGGAGAAAAAACATAATGAATAAGGAGAAAGGTAGAAATAGACAGGGACAGGGATAGAGCGTAATGACTAAGGAGAGCGTCAGAAAGAGACAATGAATAATGACTAATGGGAGAGGCAGAAAGAGACAGGTCATAATGAGAGATGCAGAAAAAGACAAAGCATAATGACCAAGAAGGGAGTCAGAAAAAGGCAGAGCATAATGGCTAAGGAAAGAGGCAAAGAGAGACAACGCATAATGATAAGGAGAGAGGCAGGAAGAGACAGAGACAGAGACAGAGACAGAGACAGAGACAGAGACAGAGACAGAGACAGAGACAGAGACAGAGACAGAGACAGAGACAGAGACAGAGACAGAGACAGAGACAGAGACAGAGACAGAGACAGAGACAGAGACAGAGACAGAGACAGAGACAGAGACAGAGACAGAGACAGAGACAGAGACAGAGACAGAGACAGAGACAGAGACAGAGACAGAGACAGAGACAGAGACAGAGACAGAGACAGAGACAGAGACAGAGACAGAGACAGAGACAGAGACAGAGACAGAGACAGAGACAGAGACAGAGACAGAGACAGAGACAGAGACAGAGACAGAGACAGAGACAGAGACAGAGACAGAGACAGAGACAGAGACAGAGACAGAGACAGAGACAGAGACAGAGACAGAGACAGAGACAGAGACAGAGACAGAGACAGAGACAGAGACAGAGACAGAGACAGAGACAGAGACAGAGACAGAGACAGAGACAGAGACAGAGACAGAGACAGAGACAGAGACAGAGACAGAGACAGAGACAGAGACAGAGACAGAGACAGAGACAGAGACAGAGACAAAGACAGAGACAGAGACAGAGACAGAGACAGAGACAGAGACAGAGACAGAGACAGAGACAGAGACAGAGACAGAGACAGAGACAGAGACAGAGACAGAGACAGAGACAGAGACAGAGACAGAGACAGAGAATAACAGTGAAAGTCAAAGATAGAGAGAGAAAAGGAGGGAGACAGAGTTATAAAAATCTTGGAAAACAGAGATACGTTTACAAAATACATTAGAAGCGATAAATTTCTAAGCGGCAATTACTGTTGATCACCCAAAGTGCTTGATTTCTGCGTTTTACTTCCAAAAAGCATATTATTTTATAAAATGTTTATGCCAAAAATATCCCTAAATCATAAAATTTCTTACTCATCCTTTTTCTGTTCTCTACTCTCATTGTTTCTTTACAGAAGATGCAGTACACATTACGGCGATACTCGGCGAAGGTGTCATCTTCAATTGTCACGTCGAATTTCCCAATGATCATCCGGTGCCGTATGTCCTACAGTGGGACAAGAAGGTGAGCGAAACGGTACGATATCACAAAAAATATTTCTTCTCTAAACTCTCTTTATTAAAGCGTCCAAAACGTTTTGTTTGTTTACTTTTTTCGAGTTTAAAAAAAAAAACCAAACTGAACAAGAAAAAAACGAATAACAACAACGTTCAAGAAACAATTTAAGAACGAAAAAGATATGCATATAAAATGCGAAAGCAAATAAATAAAAAAAACACAAAACGATAAGTAAAATCAAATACAGAAATATACACGTAAATACCAACAACAAACTTGTAACAAACATTTAAGGTTACAGTAATATTTACAAATATATATTTACAAATATATATATATATATATATAATATATACTACATACGTATATAAAAATGCACAAACAACATGACATTTAAGCAAATATGTGCAGAGAAAAAACACAAAAAAAGGCGAGTTGCGCGAAAAAAAAAATTTAATGAGCAGAAAAAAGGAATTATTTATGTGCATTGGTGTATTTGCGTTCATGTGTGTGTGTGTGTGTGTTAATTAAGGATTATGCAAAGGCGGTGTGCCTACGTACACTACTGCCGACATTATCCTCTCTTCATACACAAACACCCGCTCGCACGTACACACAAATGCATATAGACAAAGAATTTTACTAATTTTTCGCACTCAAATGTGAGTATTTTCTATTGGCCATGAAATTAACTGTTTTCAAATGCGTTCTAAATATATATATATATATATATATATATTTATAGCAGTATATATAAGCAACAAGAACAATAACAACTTGTAAAGTAATGATATTGACATTTATTACAACAACATATCAATTTCAAAAATATTCGTTTGTTACATGATTTTAGTTTCAATGTGTAACTTTTTTCCGTTGTTTTGCTGGATTTTGCATTTTCATAAATATATTCGGTGTTAAAATTTTTGTAAAAAAAATAAAAAAATAAAAAAACTTTGGAAAAATTGCATTCGCTGTTATTGGCTGACATTAGTTGGAATATATAAATTTTATGTAATTAAAGTGGATTTGTATTATTTATTTTCAAATGCTATTAAATGGAAAAAATTTAAAAAAAGTTTCATAGAAAAAATTGTTTTTTAGCTAATTTTTCTTTTTTTAATTATGAAATTAGTATAAATTTTTAGCATCTGCTTTGTTAAATCATTTTAATTTGATTTTACCTCTATACAATATACATACAAACTTTATATTATATACATATATAAGCTTTGATAAAAGCATTTCCTTAATGCTCGCATATGTGCAAAAATGCCAAATTTAATGCATTAAACTATTTTAAATAAAGCTTCAATTAAATGCTTTTAGCTGCTAAAAAAGTTGAAAAAAGAAAAAAGCATATCTACATATACATATATAATTATACAAATAAATTACTAATTGAACAATGTTACATTTTAATACACTTGTAAACAAACAATAACAAGAAAAACACAATGTTGGTCGTATTGCAAAATGAGCTGAGGATTTTTAGGAATTTAGTATTTTACTCTTCAAAATTTTAAAATATATAAAATTAAACAAATATTTTTGTTCATAGTAGTAGTCATTTTTCCAATAAGAGTGATATGATTTCTTTAAAAAAGAACACACACATATTTTTAAGAGAATTCAAGTGATTCCTTTTGTTGTTTTGATCTTCCGACAAGGTGGTATTTTAAAAGAGAATTCAAATGTTTTTTTTTAATTTCAAATACAATCGATACAATTAAGTTCTGAATATAACATCATTCAAATGGCCACCACGCCTCCTTCTTTTGTAGGAACGAATTCGATTAACCCAAGTTCTGAGCACTTTTTCCACTAAATCAAGGAGTATGTTATGAATACCATGTTCAATATTGACTTTTAAAGCTTGAGGAGGGACTGGGTAATTGCTAAAGACCAATGATTTCAAATAACCCCACAAGCAGTAGTCTAATGGTGTTAAATCACAACTTTTTGGAGGCCATTCAATGTCACCATTTTTTTAAATAATCGAATCTCCAAATCTTTCTCGCAATAATGTGGCTGGTGCACGTGCTGTGTGACACGTAGCCCCGTCTGGCTGGAACCAGATGTTGCTAGGATCAACTTCTTCCAATTGTGGCCCTAAAAAGTTGGTTATCATCGATCCATACCGCTCTCAATTGACAGTGACGATGCTATCAGCTTCATTTCGAAAGAAGTACGAACCGATGATTCCATCAGACCAAAACCCACACCAAACTGTCAATTTAGGTGAATGTAATGGTTGTTCATGAATAATTTGTGGATTTTCTTCGCACCAGAATCGACAGTTTTGTTTATTAACCGCACCAATCAGATAAAAGTGAGTCTCATCGGATAAGATGATTTTATTAAAAAAATCTTTTTCGTTTTCAACTTGTTCCAAGGCAAAATCAGCAAATTCACGACATTTATGGTGGTCCATTGATGAAATTGTAAACATTACTGAATAGAATGAAAAAAAAAATGACAGATCATCAACATATTAAGAATGTCCAAAACGAGACTTAGAAATCATATCATCCCTATTGGAAAACTCTTTAGAACAAAATTAAAAATTTAAATAAAATTTTTATAAAATCCGCCAAAAAATGTACAAAATATTTTGCGGACATTTCTCTTCGATCAATAATTTCAAAAAAATAAAAAATAAAAAATACTAGGGCTGTTTGATGAGCCAGTGACTTTTTGAATCTGTCGTGCAGTTACTGTTAATACAGCACTGCTCCCGTCAACTGTTATCGATTAATGTACAGCTGTAAAATTGCACCATTTAGTTTGTATTTGGTAGCCACTGAGAGCAGACAATCTCGGAAATTTTAACGAAACTGGAAAAAGCGAATTTCGTATGCTGGTTACACATGTTTGTCCCTTCTGAATAGCTGAAGCGATTTTCGGCCGAGCTCCTCCTCCAATTTGTGGTCTTGATGTTTTTGCCAACCAAATGGAGGAACCTATATATTATTCTAAGCCGCCTCCGAACGGCTGATGGATTTTTATGAACAGGTTTTCTTCTTGTCAGAAATACACACATTGGGCTTGACATTACCTGTCGAGGGGCGAAAGCGTTTAGAAAAATTTGTTTTTTTATAATTTTGGATGTTGCTCGAACCTGCTCGAATGCTAACCACTCGGCTATTGCGGCCGCCACTTCACTATTTCTGCTTAAGCTTTATTTTTTGAGAAAGAAAACCATCAACGAAACCAAGAAAAGTCCTGATAATTGCCAAAGAGACTCTTCACCATCAATTTCAATGGCTAAGTATCTTACTGAGTTCCATTGTAGTTGTACTAGTTCCCGTAACGCCGGACGTTCAGCTCGCTTAAAAGTGGTCGTCACGCCAGAAATCATGGATAAAAGCTATGAAATGATATTGGACGATCGCAGAATAAAAGTTCGTGAGATGGCTGAGTATGTAAGCATTTCACCTCAGCGGGTACATTACACACACAGCCATAAACGCAACCGTGTAACCAATTCTAAAGAATGTGTGGCGATATTTAACCGCAATTTAAACAATTTTTACGCCGTTTCATTGCCGTAGACTAAGCATTGATCCACCACACTACACCAGAGACCAAATAACAATAAAGACAGTGGGTTTCTCGAAGTTAGAGTGCACCAAAGAATGCCAACGTGGGTCTGTCCGCGAACAAGGTTATGGCCATAGGTTTTGGGGTTTCACGAGGTGTCCTTTACATTGATTAACTTGAAAATGGTAAAACGACCACCGGCGAATACTATTCAGAGCTTTTTTGATAGATTCGGTATTGATTTGAAGCAGAAAGGGCCGCTTTTGGCGAAAACAAAGTGCTCCTTCAGATATAGCCCTCTGCGGTAATTTCATATTTCCAAACCTTAAGAAATGGCTGTGTGGTAAGAAAATCAGGTCGAATGAAGAGGTCATCACAGAAGTAAGCTCCTATTTCAAAGGGCTTAAAAAGTCCTTCTTTGGAAGTAGTATAAAAACAGGAACTACGCTGGACCAAATGTATAGAGCTAGAGAGACCCTTTGTTGCTTATTTGCCGAAAAAAATATATATTATTAAAAAAAATCGCTGCCTTATCAAAGCCCCGCATATGATAACATTTTCTCTGTTATCAAAAAAAATTTTCATATAACAAATGAAAAAAGGATTAGATACTTATTACATAATAATTTTTTTACATCAAAACAAAAAATTTCAATTTTTTGCATAAAAAAAGAACAAAAATTTTAAAATTATTTTAACATAAAAACAATTTATTAGATAAAAAAAATCCTTCCAATCAATGGCATAAATTTCAATATTTACATATTAATTTTAAATTATTCCTTTATAGAAAATATTAAATACATATATTTTGAAAGCAACAAAAAATCTTATGAAGCTCACACAAAAATACACCCAGCTCAGTTTTGCAACTACGCCAATGCAAACATTTATGCAAACAAATTGAATTCTACGCTAAAATATTGCCAAAGCAAAACAGTATGAGCTTTTTAATTAAGTTAAAATGCATCAATTTCTCTATTACTATACAATAAACAACACTGAAGAAGTACAATATACAAAACCAGCTAAACAAATTACAACAAAAATTCGACAATTCGTCAAACAAAAATACAGAAATTCAAAAATTCAAAAAATCAACGCAAAAACAATATCAATATTAAAAACAATCTGATTTAAAAAACGATTTAAATTATTAATTTATTGAAATTGAAATAAAAACAAAAAAAAATCGACAATTTTAAATCGATTAAACGCTGGAAAAAAATTATTAAAAAATTTACCAAAAATTCTAAATAAAAAAAAAGAGAGAGAGTGAGAGAAGAAAATACACCCTGCATTCGCCACCAACCACCAACCACCACCAACTACCAACTACCACCACCACAACCACCGCCATGCGACCACCAAAGTCACTGCAATTTGCCACTAGTTCATTAGCCAACTAACCAACTAACCAAACACCCCAATTCACCACTTACATAGCAGCGCAAACCATTATGCAGTTCACCACCGTTAACTTGTACAAACTTCCCATTAGTTAGTCCATGCATACGTGCATAGTTCACCTGCTGCTGCAAAAAAAACTGGCTTTCTTGCAACTTCTAAACATACTTTCTGCAATTCACTAAACTTTTTATATGAAATATACATTATATGCACGCTATACATGCTGCGTGCGTGCGGAAGTAGATTTTTCAATACATTTTTTACTAATTTTCTTAGTACTTTTTTCTTATGCCACTCTTTAAATTGCAACTCACTGGTGGGGAAGAGAAAGTATATGAAAAAAAACTGCTAAGAATTGTTATTAAATATTTGTTGCTAGTAACTGTAATAATAATGCGAGATAAGTTGGCTTTAGAAAGCTCTATTTTCACAAGCTTTTTAGCTGACTGCCACTCGAATGCCTTAGAGTGCGCTGTTTGAGTTGTAATTAATTTTGAAACTACTTTCTAGTCAACTTCTGAAGCTACTTCTTAAAAATTTATTTCAAAATATTCATGCAAATAGAGCACAAGCACACTTATGATGTAAGGAATTTCACCAAAAATAATATTTGTATGAATATAGTTTTTAATCGATATTTAAAATATAAATATTAATGTATATTTAAAACAAAATAAAAGCTCATAGCAATCACCTGCGTGCTTAGCAATCTTCATCTGGTTACATTTTTATTATATTTAAATACCAAACACCACTACATCATATTGCTCATATTTTCTATGCAATGCAATACCATTTCTTTGCCTCAATTACCACTTTTCTCCTTCAACTCACCACTAGCAAGTCAGCGCACTCACTTACGCACTTGCTCACCTGCTCACCCATTCACCACCCCAAACGCGCTACAGCAATTGAGCACTTGTTATTTTGACTTTTTCGCTTTTTTCTTTTTCTCGTAACTTTCTCACTCATCATTTACTCGTAAGTGAATTTTCGAAATAAATAACCGCGCTGGCTGTTAGTAGTAGCAAGCAAGCTTCTTCAGCTTCTTCTACCTCTACTTGTTCTTCTTGCACTCCTTCTTCTTATACAAGTACACTCACCTGTCATGCCATTAGCAGCAACGGTAGTAGAAAAAGCAAGCGAGTGAAATTTGCCACGAACTCTCCAAGTTCGAATTTCAATTAGTTTAATTGCACTGTATGTAAAAATAGTAGAAGAAGAAGAGAAAAAAAAACAACTCAAATAACAAATAGAAAATGACTGTGAATTCGTCGAAAATATTTCTTATATAAATTCAACCACACACATTTCTTTGTAAACTGCATTTATAAGTAATTTCTGTCGTTTTTTTTTAAATTTTTTTTAGACATCCTCTTGTGCTCTTATGCTTGGTATTTATTTTTGAATATTTATTTTTCTTGGAATTTTTTGTTTGAATTGCACGTTAACTAAATGCGTATAAATAGTAGTTTTTTTTTAAATATTGTATATATGTAGATTTTGTAGTGTTTTTCTTTGCACTTGTTTACTTTTAGGTGATTTTTGAGTGCATTTGAATTTTACTCGAAAATTTTGTACACACATATGAAGTATTTATAAGAACAATTACGCTTTTAATTGGTTATAAAAGTAGAATTAGTAAAAAAAAATTAATTTTTACACTTATAAGTGTGTATTTTGTTGCTAGAAATTCTTAGAAAAACTTAAATTTAAGTGGTATGAGTTCTTAAGGAAAAGGTATATCTTCATATTCATATTGGTATGCGTAGCTGCAAATTAAATTAAGTATTTATGGAAAATTAAAAAAAAAAAAATTTACATGTACTTGTTAGCTTAGATTACACAGAGTAGAGCTATTATTTTGAGTAGAGCTCCAGGTTTTGTTCAAACATTTTCGTGCTGTGCGAGCACTTGAGCAACGAGGACTCGCACTTTTGCTTATTACTCGAAAATTTTCCAGCCGTGCACGAGCATTTCGAGTATTTTGACAAACACTTTGACTTTTTTCTCAAAAATGTTTTCAATAATTTACAATTTATTTATGAAAAGTGTAATAACCATTGAAGGGCCTAAGAAATTTTGACATAAAAATTTTTAAAATTTTTTATTCTGCTGAGCAGTTGAACAATGCGCGAGTATCGAGCGAGCATCGAGTTGCTCGCATAGCTCGATACCCGGGTATCTGAAGCTCTAATTTAGAAAGAAAAACATGCTGAAAGAAAGGCCTTTTCAATATAGAATACATCAAATAGCAAAATTGATTCTGATGTTGGGTTGACCGGAAAATTGTCGAGAACAAAAATATATATTCACGCTCTTACTGGAACACGCCCTCAAGGTACCGGACCGCCTAAGCCCCCGGGTCCATATTAAAATTCACAGGCAGCAATAACTGTTTTCATTAATTCGATTTAAGTGAGTGAAGGAGACTTTAGTACTGTTTTCCACTTATCATCGGTAATGGTACTCTTTTACTCTAAAGGATCTTAGAGTTTGAGTTGCAAGCTTATGATGAAAAATAGTTTTAAGTACGTAAGTATGATAATCTTGATTTTATCCGCGGTGATTTCCAAAGGCTTATCTTTCAGAGGATGAGAGGTCGCAAGCTGGCACTGCCTTTTCCTGGAGTCGCCTTTTCTCCGGCGCATAGCCTCATCAAGCGAGTTGGAGTTGCTGACTGCTTTTTGTGTTTCCTTACAGAGGGTTTAATGGGTTTGAGTAGCAGGAAAGTTGATCTAAATAGCTCGCAACTGCTGTTATAGGCATTGTGAAGGATCTTAGATGCGTGTAGTTTATTAATCTGTTCAGCGCAGCTATATACAATAAGTCGCTTTAACGCTATTTATATGAATGCTAAGTATTCACCTTAATGCCATTATTTTGAGCCACATATCTTTTTCTTCTTCTTTGGCTCACGCCATTATAACCTAATATGTAATAGCGTGCCATTCGATCCTTCTATTCGCTGTTTGGCACCAGTTGGAAACCAGGTCGCTCTTCACCTGAACCTTCCAACGAAGGAATTTCTTCTTCCTCATCGGCTTCAACCAGCGGATACTCTATCAAAAACTTTCAAAGCTGGAGTTCTTTCGTCTATACTGACGTCATGTCCTAACCAGCGTAGTCACTGCTTCTTGAATCGCTGAACTATGTCAATGTCGTCGTATAACTTGACAACTCATCGCTCCACCGTCTACGATATTCGGCGCTCCGCAAAGGACCATAAATCTGAGCCATATACAATGCGTTAGCAAAACCAAACTCGAAACTCAATAGAAAAGTCTGTCATTGTTAAAAATCTATTCTCCAAGTTTCCTTGGTTCAATATATCTACAAAGTATTTTAAATCATGACAATTTTATGGATCTATCCATCACTGGCTGCCCTATGCTATCACATAGTACTAATATTCGAATCAGACCAATTTGGAAACTACTTTCTAGTCGGCTTTGTAGCGAGTATGAAATGATTAAGTTACAATTAATACGGGTTGATATGTATATAAGGATTTATTCGATATAATTCCACTATATCTATTCCGTCAGTGTTCATTGCGTATCGCTGGTATGGTTCTTCTGGGAAAGTGGCATTTTTCCCACAGGTTGGATTTGCTTTAGCTCTTGGCGTTACCATTTGTCCTTCAAGGTCTGGATGGCGGCTACCGAAGAAAGGTGAACAGTTTTGCATCACAGAATTCAGCCATCGACTATTTTCTTACCCATTAAACGATCCTAGACTGTATTTTCATAGATCTGCTAGCTCTGTGGTCACCTGCTGAGATGAGACCTGTTCTTGCCAAAAAAAATTAGAAAGCGAATTGAAACGGCCAACTGCGGCAGAGTTCCACACAACAGCAAGTTGCCATTATTTTCGGAGTAGGACAGGTATGGACCCCGTTCGAATACAGTCGGACGACTTCGATATTGCAAACCATTCAATATGCACGAATGCTAGTTTAGTATAGACGGAGAGGCTATGCTCAATATCCACCGGGGTGGTATCGTATTATTCAGATAGGGTGACCTCATTGCCCACTAACAGTTTTAATTTGGGAGAGACTAGTTACTACTATCAAATGGTAGCTGTACTCTGCTTCCTCATACTCAGTATCAAGCTTGATAGCTAATGTTAATTGAATGGGTGTATAATGAAGTCCTGATACACAGAATCGTGATATACAAAATCCCGAAATCCATACACGACCAAATCTAGACAAAGTTTTAACCAGACGCAACATAACCCATACACATAATAAAATTCTCGGGGAAAAAATTTCAGGCAATGTACAAAAATGTTCAAAAAATCGCTCGATTTTTTAATTATTATATATCTTATATTATATTCCATAACAGATCAATTCAAAAGTCCCCGGCCTACCATAGTAAAACGCATGTTTTTGGCAAAATACATTTTTTTTAACATAGTGCTTTTCAAGTGTAGTAATACACTGATTATAGCCACCCTTCAACTATTTGATATCATTTTTGTTCTTTGCTTCAAAATAGGTCTCAGTTTCGGTCATCTTCATCTTCATTCTACGGAAATTTCTTCCCAGTGAGCATTCTTTTGTGGATCTGAGAACAGGAAATAGTTATTGAGCGCCATACCAATTCATGGATTTTTGCCATCGACTTCACTGACTTTGAGACACGGTGCATTGTGTTAGTGAAACAGCACTTTCTTTTTCTTCAAATGCGACCGGTTTTCGGCGATTTCATCCTTCAAATGGTTCAATAATGCTTTGTGATAGCCGTTGTTGATGGTCCTTCTATAAAAACTATTTCATGCGCAACCCAAAATACAGACGCCATAACTTTGTCAGCCGATTATTGCATTTTTCTACGTTTTGGAGCGGAAATCGACGCAAAAAGTTTACATAATGTCCTTCAGGGTTGCGCAATTTTTTAGCCTTTTAAGAATTCAATGAATGAAATATGCCGAAAAACTAATTTTTTTTTACTAATGGCTGACTGTAATCTAAGATAATCAAAAAAATAAAAGCATAAAAGCATAAAGAAGGCAATGCAATCACTAATATGTGCATATTTCGCTCACGTTAGTAATGAGACGACACTGTAAACATTAATTATCAATCAACCAGAAATCCATGAATTTGAATAGTTTATCTCCTTTTTTAAATTAATTTATTTTTTACTTTTCATGACCTCATAAATATGACTAAAAATTTTCATTATTTTATAAATTATATTAAAATTATATTTAAAAAAAAAAGACGCCCAAAAATGAGGTTTCGAAAAACGCACTTTCCACAAGCCAAAAAAAAACTATGTTTTCATGTATTATATTATATTTATTATATATTTAGCACAAATAAATAAAACATTAATCCCGCGGTAGGCAATAAATTTTTAGCAATGCAATTACAATAAATTTTCCAAATTCATAAGTAACATGTGAACATACATATAAAAAGATGGACTTAAATATGCCTAAAAGCGCATGCCACATGCTGTTGTACCAAAAAAAAAAAGAAATGGAAAAAATACCACATTTGTTGCCATTAAAAGCGCATAATAAGTATAAAAACCACAACAACATAAGCTGAATGTTTATCAAATTATTAATTAGAAAAAAAAAGAAAAATAAATTAAAATAAATAGACAAAAGTAGGACAAATTTCACACACCTAATACGGAATTAAAATAAAATAAATGCAATGCATTTTAAATAAATAAAATTAAAATGCCAATTTTCCAAATTTGCCTAATAAATAAATTATTATTACTAGGTCGTGCCAATAATGCTAATTATGCGATAAATACCCAATTGGGTTAATGAGCATGACTGGATATGAGGAGAGTAAAATAAAAGGTCAAAAAGTTTGGAGAAAAGTTTATAGAAAATTTAAGCCAAAAATTAAATTAAATAAAAAAAAATATATAAAAATTATATACAAATATAATCCTAAAATATATGAGAATAATCTCAAAGTAAAATCCTAAATAAATAAAAGAGTTGATTAGAGTAATGCCTGTAGTAGGAGAGCCTTTCGTATATCCTTCTGAAGCGCTATAATATTATCCAGGAAGAAATAACTCTTCCCACTGCACCGAATCAACTTGATAAAAATCAAATTTTCATTGCTCTTGTTATACCCAAACTCAACTACATCCATAACTCCGTTTGCGTTCGTGTATTAAACTCGAAACCGCAAAATCGCATTTAAGGCATTAAAAAAAAAACTATTTAAATTATCGTAATCGCCTGTGGACAGCAACTATGGTAACCACGCGATCATTCCGCCAAGCAAATTTTACACATGTTATCTCTACTTCACACAATTCCACACTCACACACACACACACACACACACACATGTAGCACACACAATTTCACATGCCATTAAAGGCCATAAAAAAGTTACAAATATATATACATGCATACGTACATAGGAATGTGTGTTTATGAAAAAGTCAAAAATACCACAGACCGCATACCGAAGAGTGTTGTTTGTAAGCAAGCAAGCAAGCAAGCAAGCAGGCCAAGCAAAAGTTATGTGACCATGGCAACAATAAATGTGAATATTGCTGGTGTACGAGTGTAGGCAAGTGAAACACAGAGCCCACGTATACGACATGGTGTACCGCGACACATGTGTGGCCCTTCACAATAACATATCCATACAAAGCAGCAACAAAACAAGAATCAAATAATATACAATTGGCATAGTTGTAGTAGTAGTTTCCACACTGGGCTGTTGTTGTTGCAGAATGTAAGCGCAATTATTTGACCAAAATTAAAAGGCTTTAAGCGGAATTATCCTTTTATTTATTTATGACTATCTATATATGCCAACCAAAGTGGCTTTTTATTATAGGACAATTGAGTTTTTCAGAGAGAGATGGAAAAACATTTGCTTTGCGAGCTAGTCGTTCTGTGTATGTCATTAGCGGATAGGATATAATGAGATTTACTGCGTTTGATTATCATGAAAGCAAAAAACAATAATATATACGAAATGTATGACTGACAGTGCTATCAATGTACAAAACCTTTCTAGAAGTGGTGACGAAATTAAAAAAAAAAATTTATTGACACAGTAGGTATTTTATTTCTTCAATTTAAATTAATTCATATTAATATCATTTAATTTAATTTCATAAATTTTAATTTTATTTAATTTATGATAAATTATTATAATTTACTTTATTTCTTTTTATTAAAAAATTATTTAATTTTTTTTTATTATATTAGGTCCTTTATTTAATTTTTTTTATTAGTTTTCTTTTAATTCATTTTATTTAATTAAATTTTATTCCACATAAATTATTTAATTATATATTTATTTTATTATTTTCTTCATAGTTTTAGTGTAATTTGTATAAATTCTTTAATTTTATTTTTTATTTTATTTATTTCAATTTATTTTAGTTTATTTATATTTTATTTCATTTTATATAATTTTATATTCATTTATTTAATTCTAGTTTCTTTTTTGTTATAATTTTTTTAAATTTTAAATATTTTTTCTTTTTCTTTTTATTTCTTTCTTTCTTTTGATAATTTTATATTACTATTTAATATATATTGTTATTTTTAATTAAGTTTACTTAGTTTTATTTTTATTCTAAAATATAATAATTAATTCTATTTTTTATTTTATTTTTTTATTTTTTTTTATTGACAATTTTTTATTAATTATTTCCTTTTTTATTTATTTTAATTTTATTTTGTATATATATATTTCCTTTTATTAATTTTTTAGTAATATTTAACTTAATTTTACATTACTTTATTTTATTTTATTATATTCATTTGTATATTATTTATTTTTTTATTTGGCTAATTTTATTTCATTATTATTAATTAAAATTAAATTTATTAATTATTAATATTTATTATTTTTTTTATTTATTTATTTTTTTTTTTTTTTTAATAAAATATAATACTTTATTCAATATCACAATAATATTCTTATTTAATTTAAAATTATTTTTTTATTTTTTTATTTTTATTTTTTTTTAATAAAATTTAACTTTATTTTATTTAATTATATAAATTTTTTATGTTTTTTATTAGATATATTTTTCCTAGTTAAATTTATTAATTATTTTATTTAAGTTTTCTAATTAGATTCCAGTTTATTTAATTTCATTTTAGTTATATATATAAAAGGGTGATCCATTTCGTGCTTCCCTACTTTTTAAAAGAAAAACCACAGAAATTTCAAATTTAATGGTGAATGTTTTGTATCATTCAAAAGTACATTCTTTGGCATTTATTATTTGAAGATTATCTCTTTCAAATGTTGGCCGCGGTTACATCTTAGATGGTCCATCCGTTTAGTCAAATTTTCGATGGCTCTTTCGATCATTTCGACTGGTAACTGGCAAATCACACGCGTGGTGTTTTGCTCCAAGGCCTGAGTCGAAGCGTTGTCTTGTTAAAAACAAGTGTTGCGGAGACCACGAGCTTCAATTTCAGGCATCAAATAGTCGGTTATCATGGCGCGATAATAGTCGCCATTGACGGTTACGTTCTCAGCGGCATCATTTTCGTAGAAATATGGACCGATGATTGCACCGGCCCACAAACCACACCACACCGTGGTTTTTCTGGATAAAATGACAGATCTTGAATTTCTTCAAGTTGCTCTTCGCCCCAATTGCTTGTTTATACACCCATTGAGCCAGAAATGGGCCTCCTCCTTGAACAAAATATGGCTTGAAAACGTCGGATATTTTTGGAACTTTTCAAGAGCCCATAGAGTGAAGCGATATTGCTTTGGAAGGTTGATCGCCTTCAGCTCTTGCGCAAGCTGTATTTTGTACGCTTTCAATTTAAGATCTCGACGTATAATGCGCCAAGTCGTGACGTACGTCAGTCCGAGTTGCTGCGAACAGCGTTGAATCGACTCTTCACGGTTTTCGTGTACACTCTCAGCTACGGCCGTTATATTTTCTTCACTACGCGCTAGATGTGGTCTATTCGGTCGAATATTATCCAGGAATGAATGCTGGATCTCAAGATGGGTGATGGTGTTGCGAATGGTAGGCTTGGTAGGTCCATTATGTTGATCATAAATTGAGCGAAGCGCACGAAGAAATTTGGCACAGAACGTGAATTTTCGTAATTAAGTTGATTAATATTTAAACTTTGTTCAGGCGTAAGTCTTTCCGTGATGAAATGCCAAAGAGTACTGAACAAAAATAACATGAAAGCTTGACTATTTAAAAAAGTACCTCTCCTTGGATCACCTTTTATTTTATTATATGTATTTTTTATATTTTTTTATTGATTTTTTTTAATTCGTTTTATATTACTTTTATTTTTTTATTTCTTTAATGCATTATTTTTTGTACTTTTTTTAATTTTTTTCACATTTTATTTAGTTTTTTACATCATTTTATTTATTTATTTATCTATTGTTTAATGTATTGTTTAAGTTTTTTATTGTATATAATTTTTCTAATTCAGTTTTTTTCATATTATTTAATTATTTTTTATATTGTTTTTATTTTATTTTATAAATTTTTTTATTTTTCAAATTTTTCAATGTTTTATATTTTTTGATTTTCAATTTTTTATTTTAATTATTTTAATATATTTTTTTATTCATTTTATTTCATTTCATATTTTTTATTTTCTCTTATTTTATTCCATACCATTTAGTAATAAATATTTAATAATTATTAATTAAATTAACTTATTTAATTTTATTTAGTTTTATTTTAATTTTTTCATTTAATTTAATTTAATTTTATTTTATTTCAATTTATTTTATTTTATGTATTTATTATTTTTTTATTTTTTTCAGTTTATTAATGTTATTATATTTTGTATCATTTATTTATTTTTAATATCATATACTTTTATTTATTTTACTTTATTTTTTTTTTTAAATTAAATTTTCTTTTTTTTTTTCTTTGTTTATTTTATTTTTGATTTATTTCATTTTCTATTCAGTCTCTGAAAATATACCGCAAAACTTATAATTTTTTACTTTACTTAATTTAGAGTTTCAAAATTGCTCACCCGCTTATCAATTCAGTATTAGGTAATTTCAAAGTTCGTTTACTTTGCCGCTAGCAACACATGCCATAATGCGGTGTGACTTAGACAAAAGGATATCTGTACTCCAATAAATTTTCTCCAGTTTTGCTCTTCACATCACGCTTCACACTTGATATCTTTGTGTCGTTGTTACGTTACATTTCTGACATTTTTATCAAGAAAAACTTTGACTTGCACTCATGTCAGGCTAATGTACATTTTAAGTGTCAAGAAAAACCAACAAAAATAATACAAAAAAATGGCTGCGAAGTCATAGCTCAGTACTCATGCTCAATGCTAATGGAGACGTGTTAGAAGAGTGTTGGAATAAGAGAACTTTGAAAAGTTTTAAGCAGCAGCTTAAACAAAAATTTTGATGGGATCTCATAGAAGTGCTTTAAAGTACTTAGATGTGCGGCAGGTGTGGGAAGAGAAAAAATTTTTTACTACTAATTTAAGTGTTGGTTATAAGAAGACTGAAAGTAAATTTTTCGTTGATAGAAAAAATTATATACTAATTAAATTATATTTAAATTGTTTTTTAATTATTGAAAAGGTATTTTATGACAATCAATTATATTTCTTTCCAATTCTTTTCCAATCGTTTTGATACAGAACGATTCTTTCTCTGCCAGCTGCTACCGCATAAATATTGCTGGTTGGGAAAGCTGAAAAATCTAGGCACACATTTTTTTTACTTGAGTTTAAATTTCTTAAATTTAATTCAAATCTTTCCATAAGCATTCAAAAATGGAAAATATAAGTATGGTTTTCGCAATATTTTTAAATGAATCAAGGTAATCTATCAAATTAAGCGACATTATGTCGGAGCAATTCAGTACTACTCAAAGCAATCGAAAAAATATATAATAAAAAATTTAGAATAAACACAAAATAAATAAAATACATGAAAATAAAACCAAGAAACACTTTCCCTTGAATACACTGAGATATTATATGGAAATCATTTCCTCTCAACTGCGTTTGATTTGTGAGTTTTTGCCAAAACGGCAAATTTTATTGCATTTCCATTTATGCGTTGTAGAGAGAAGAAAAAAAGTAGTCGAATTTTTTACGCGCTTAATTAAATTAATAAACAATATGTGCTTTTGCATTTATGGAATTTTACGGCAAACAAAAAATGTGAAATAAAGAAAAATTTGTAAATGTTTTTTGCATATCAAAAAAAAAAAAATATTAAAATAAGCAAAATACATGAACAAACGCTGACGGAATGTACACTTGAGCAAGCAGCAATTTAAAATACATACATATTTACATATTTAAACATATGTGAGTGCATATGTGTATGTAAATTATTATTATAATTTTTTTTTTTTTTTCAACAAATAAGTGGTAATATAAGGCAAATGTGTGTATGACCATGCATAATAGAACTCAAATGATTGCATAATACTACGCATACATACAAATAGACATTTTCAAATATTTACATATATATATATAGCTGCATAACGTTGCATTTTCAAGTGTGCTTAATCGAGTTTATTGGCGCTTTTCATGCAATTATTGCTTTTTGCAAAAATTTTTAACCACAAATTCCATACAAACATCAATATGTGTACATATATATGTATATATAAATATATATAAATACATATGTAAATTCATTTGTATGTGTTTACTTTTTTTCTGTTCCTCTGCTTTGTGTTTGGTGTAGGCAACCGTTGTTGAATCATTATTCCAGTGCATACTTAACAATTTGCATGCTCTGGCGCCTGTGTGTAGGCAACCAAAAAAAAACTGTGTACAGCATGTAGCATGTAGAAAATAAGGTTATTTACCGCATAAGCTAATGAAAATTTCTAGCATAGTGAAATTGAAAAGATTTTTAATTATAAATTTTGCGCAGTATTTTCATTTTGTAGGCAGGCACATATGAACGAGGGGTGTTCAAAGGAAAAGTTGAATTTTCAATTTTTTTTAAAACACTTCTTCATTCATCAATATCTATTTTGTCCTATTCAAAGTAGCCTCCCTCGGATATAATACACTTGTGCCAACGCTTTTTCCAATCCTCGAAGCACTTCTGAAACGCGCTTTTCGGTATGGCCATGAGCTCTTTCTTCGATTCTGACTTGAACTCATCACTTGTGGCAAAACGCTTTCCTTTCATTGGTTTCTTTAGTTTTGGGAACAGGAAAAAGTCACAGGGAGCCAAATCTGGTGAAAACGGTAGTGGCATGATTACGGTTTTCTTTTTTTTTTTTGGTCAAAAAAATCACGAAAAAGCGTTGATGTGTGAGCTGGTGCATTATCGTGATGCAGAATCCACGATTTGGTTTTCCACAATTCCCATCGTTTGAGCCGCACCGCTTTACGCAAACGTTGCACTACTTCCTTGTAGTATGCCTTATTAACTGTACGACCTTTTGGGCAGGAACTCAATGATGCACCACACCTTTGTAATCAAAGCAAAACAGTGAGCAAAATCTTCATATTTAAACGAACTTGGCGTGCCTTTTTCGGTCTTGGCTCATCTGCCTGCTTCCATCGGGGTGATTGGGCAAGACTAAGCAGTTTCGGAACAAACTTCGCCGCCACACGTTCCATGTCCAAAACATTCGAAAAATTGAATGACAGGAGTCGATTGATATGCCAACATTCTCTGCAACTTCCCTAATAGTGATTCGATAATTTTCAAGAACAATTTTTTTTTCACTGTTTCGATGTTTTCTTCGCTTGTTGACGTGGTCGCACCTCCAGCACGCTCATCGTCATCAACATCTTCTCGGCCTTCTGTAAAGCGCTTGCGCCACTTATAAACACTTTTTTGAGACAAAGTGACTCACCGTATGCATATTCTTTGATCCATTGGCTGCTAATGCTATTACATGATAAACATATGTATATGTCCGATTATAATAAAAACAAAATATCGATATTCGAATGTACACAGCCCACGACAAATCAAAACTCACCTTTTCCTTTGAACATACCTCGTAGGTATATATGTATATGTAGTAAACATTATTTATAACAGGAATTATGGCATTTCAACTATTTTTAATAACATCTAGCTATTTCAATAACATTGTAGAGCGTACAAAAAAATAGTTGAAACACATTTTTGAACCATAAATAATTAAATTTTTTTAATTTTATTTTTATTTTTTATTTTTATTTTTTTATTTTTATTTTTTTATTTATTTTTTATAATGTACAATAAATCTTTCCGTACTATTTTCTACAAATATTTAATGTATATGTATATGCAATAGTACTAATTTTTGGGTCCATGTGTGTCACAAATAATCAATAAATATTCACCAATAATGCATTTCATAATTTTTCTTGGAAATTTTGTATTTTCTAGTAAATTTTCTACCGTGTTTTTCACTTAATTAGCTACCAAAAGTAGCATCACTACATATTTTTATATAATTATTATACTTAGCAACTACTAGTATGCCATATTCCATATTTAATCAAAAAAAGACAAATACTATTTTTAGCAACAACAACAACTAGCCAACTATCTAACGCAAAAAATCATGCAAAGCAACAACTCGCTTGTAGTAAATCTATCTATTTAGAAAACTCTATTTTTAGCTCACAAAACATATGTACATAATGTATTTAAACATTTTCATTTGTAAACATTATTAACATTGACATGCGTGTAAATTCATTATTTCCATATTGGTGATCATCATTTGTTACGTAAATACGATTACGTATACATATGTATTTTTATTTCAACTGTGTTTGTCCATATATACACATAATAAAAATGGAAAAAATTTTACTAATTTCATTCACTCTCTATTTCATATTTCTTTTTCTTCAAACGCATATTACTTTCGAAAATATTATTTGTTTTTTGCAAAAAAAAAATATATATATATATATATCAACGTCAAATGCCACAACAAAAAAACAGGGCTCCGATTTACCCATCTACATATGGTATGAAAGCTATCCGGAACACATCGAAGAGGGCTACAAGGGTCGCGTGTCACGCGTCTCACAGGACTCACCATTCGGTTCGGCATCACTCAATTTGACCAACATCAAGGAGTCGGATCAGGGCTGGTATGAGTGTAAAGTTGTATTTTTAAATCGTGATCCCAAGCAGCATAAGAACGGTACATGGTTCCATTTAGACGTACATGCACCGCCACGTTTTAGTGTTACACCGGAGGATATTATATATGTTAATTTAGGTGAGTATGCTCTCTTTTTTTAGAATTTCTTTGATTTATATTTAAAAATAATAATTTAAATAATTATTTAAAATAATTTATAATAAAAAAAAATTATGGAAGAAATATTATTTTTGTTAAGCTTTGAAATGTCTATGGATTACATATTTATCTGAGACACCACACGAAACAGTTGGTAGCCTTAGAAAAAGAGTTTTGTGAAAAAATTAATTTTTCTGCTTGGTCTCCCCTTGGCAGGGAATGTCAAGATCACCGAGTGTTTATTTGATAAGAAATAAAAAATTCTCATAAAAATGAATCGGCCGTTCGCATATGGCTTAAAAGAATCTGCAAGTTTTGCCATTTGTTCGAAAAACATCAAGGCGTACACCAGATATCGGAGGACTCTGAAGATCAGCTTCTTCTCCACACTGCGTGGTCCAATTCTAAAAAAATGACTATCAGAAATTACTTAAAATTTAATGAAAGCAAAACGTGAATACCTGGTATCTTTAGAAGGTCATCTCTAAATTCTGTGATTTGGTCTTCAAACCATGGAATGTTCCAGAGAGCAACTATAATGAAAACATCTAACAATCGAATAGATTTCTGGGACGGCTGCTTAAAGGCGCAATCCAGCTTGTATCCATTCCAAAAAGACATATATTTTTATTTGATAATTTTCACTGGAAACGGCAAAGTGCTCAAGTTTAGTCAAATAGTGCAGATTTTGTAGGTTATCCTCCTGAAAGGAGGAAACTAGTATGACCGTGAATTTCCATGAATATGCCATCGCTACATCTCTCCTTTGGCTCCAAAAAGCAATCCCTTGGCATAAGAAGAAGTTTGCTCGAATCTATCTTATTGTGCTGTAGGTCTATCTGGACACTCTTAGCTGGCTGTACGTCCTCTGCCTGCTGTTATAGCTGAGCCTTTCTCTGTAGTTTCCATGCCACAGTCATATGCAGTACTAGGCCCTTCTCGACTTCTCATCTTTCTAGTGTTTCGATGTTGTCGTCTTTTGCACTACTTTTCTTTAGCCTCAGTTATATGAGTACACTGCCCGCACCTCACGATATTTTTTAATGATTCAAGGTACAGCAGGTACCACTGATATGGAAGACATAGTTTTTTGCATCATTCATCGACTTAGATACACGAGGTGCCTTTCAGTCTTGTGTTCGTATATTCAGGTTTTTGGAAATATAAAAAGTTGTATTCCGTAGATTTGGGGATCGAATGAGTTCAAGGTCTTATCCACTGCCACTGGTTATATATCTTGACTTTGTCTTTGAAGGATGGAAATTAGTCTCTTTAGCCAATCTGGCATCGCTGAGTCATTGAATTTGAGCGTTACTTCGCTGAACCAGTATGTGCCATTAAAATATCGCATCAGTTCCCCTCGTCTGCGACCCAACGTAAAGCGTCCTAGCTCTTTCCCCACAGATAACCACCTTTCGGCGGTCATCTGCTGTAAAGGACGCTGCCGTCCAGCAAAGCTACAGTTAGTTGTTGAATCGTCACTTCCCTCAGCCTTTTTAAGGGCATTAGGTGGATTATCATGACCAAATAAGCTACCCTTGAAATGGAAGGGTCCTACATCAAAACGTCTGAAGATCATTTGTCCTGGCCAGGCCCGTCGCTGTTCGATGAGCCTCTATGCCACATTCCGTTCTAATTTTTCAATTCTCCCGAACACTGCATCTCAAATGCGCTTGTCTCGTGTTTTCCTTAATAATATAAGAGCTTATCGAAATGCTTACGGTCACATTTGAAAATTGCACTGCTCAGTTTGTCCCGGTTTTCTTGCAACAGATGCTTTCTCAGACGAAAAGATCTACTACTGCACCGAATCTCTAAATTAGTCGCAATGCTTTCTTCTGCGCTCTATTTCTCTCTCCGTCTGTTACGATCTCGATAGCTTTTCCAGGTATGGTTAAAAGTTCAATTTTTCTCGTAGAGCGTATCGAGATGATGTCACCATTTCCCTAGAAACTATTGTGGTAGATCTACTTGCCAAATTCTTCTACTCCTAGTTAATTTTAAGTGGGGAATTAAACAAGTTCACCGCTGAAGCGTAGTATGGCAAGGTATGGATATCCTTACTTTCTGATACGGCCTGATGTCAGGAAGCTTCTTTTTTAATACAGCCGTTGTTACATTCTTGCTCCAAATCGCTTTACGATGGGTAGCGTAGGGCTAAGGCTGGTGTAATGACTGTGTTACACTCACTGGAATGTGCCTGTCTACGCAGACCAGATTAATTGCGAAATGTTCGTAGTGTTGCAGTACCTAAACACAGGGCAACGTACTTTTTAAGGGTAAGGGGCTTAAGAATTTACCCACGGTAAGGCATGCTTTTCGTAAGTGGCGACTCAAATCCAATAGTTTCCGCGACAGTGAGGTCTTTATACCGGAACGACTTGGATTTTTATCCGTACGGGACTTTCAATCTCGCAATATTTACTAAAAATCAATTTGTGGAAATTTTTTGCTGTAACTACAACAACAACAACAACAACAGATACTCCACTGCCAATTCATAAAATCTAAAGAAAATTCTATCCATCCGGTATGAACTATGGGTCTTGGAAGTGCACGACACCACCCCATCTCTACACGATGCTCTTTTTGTCAAACACAGTAACTCCTTTAAACAATTACGCAGTTCACCTCGTCCAGAAATTTCATTACTTTTATTCTTCCTGTGAAATAATTTTGTCTGAGAAGCTGGTTTCTTCTACCAGGCTCGGCTATAAAAACAAGTATAGTAGTGATCGAGACTGTCAGCTAACCATAACATATTTGAATATTATTCCGATTCCCATTCCTTTGGGCTTGTACCACCTTTCTTGCAACTACTGTAGAGCCATTAAAAATCCTGTCTCTTTAAAGCTTTATTTGTTTTCTTACCAACTCATTTGTATTCCTTAATAAATACTTTTTCAATCCAAAATGGATTACAATTTCTGCCTAATCATATCCAATAAATATTATTATCCCAAATTCCAAAGTAAAACAAATGGTAATAACTTATCCTTACACAAGAGAAATACCCGAGCTTACCTTTGTGCGTGCAGAAAGAAGAGGGGGAGCGAGAGAACGAGAGAGAGAGAGAGAGAGTACACATGGCGGCAACATAAAATATAATCGTAAATATTTTACCAATAGGAATCCTCCAAACGATATGATAGTTTCCGACAAGAGCACATAAATTTCACACAGAATCCTTTACACATACATACAAACGCAAACATATTCGCATAAAAGTGAAGTAATAAAAATGGTTTCGCATAAAATGTGAAAAACTAGAATGAAAGAAAAAAGAAAGAAAACAGTTGCGGCGAACTTACTTACTTCCATAGAACTCAGGCGATTTATACTTTCGATTTGTCATTGTCAGCTTCGGGGGCTACAGAAAACCACAAACAATCAAACGAGCACACACACAAGGCACACAAGTCACACAAGCTGCGAGCTAAGCCGTTGATAGAGTTTGCCTTTACCGCTCTCGCCCTTTCCATGCGCCTCCTACCATTGCAACAAATCAAAACAGTAATAATGAAAAAGGAAAACATGAACTGAAAGCACCTTTCGAGGAATGTGGAGAGTGTAAGGAGTACAGGGACTGAAAAGAGTGAAAAAAGTGCAAAGAGTGCAAAGAATGCAAAGAAAGCATAGTGGAAAGGCAAACAAATTGCGGCTATAATCTTCACATGTGTACCCAAGAGCTTATAATGCTCTCATATGTATGAGTGCGTGCTTGCGTGTGTATCTGTGTGTGTGTGTGTGTGTGTGTTTGCTCAATTTGCATACATCAACTTCATATGCAGTGAGATGCTGTTATGCGCCCATAAATATACTTCAAAAACTACAAAAAAAATCACACTCAACTCTCGACTTGCGCTTCCACTGCTTGCGTGGGAGTTAGTGTTTTTGTACTGCGTATGCATGTATGTGTGCGTTGCTCATCTCTACCTTTGCATAGTTAAAAGTTACTATATTTTTCCTTGAAATCCAAAATAACTGTAAAAAAAAAACTTCTTCTAGGCATTGCCACTTTGCCAAAATACAAATTTTGCTAAAAGCTCGAACACACTCACACCCACCCACATACACATATATGCACACATAAAAAGGTAACATTTAACTACACATATGTAGGTGTGTAAGTGCTTACAGCTCACCTTCGATCGTAGTTGTGAACCCAAATTCATCATGCTGACAGGTTTTTCGTTTCATTTTTCTATCTTCCCCCCTCCGCCTCTACCACCCTCTTACTTACTATCAACGATTCGCTTATACCGTCGGATATTGCGATTTTTTCAACAAATTTTTCATCTACATCAACTGCATACCTGTCGTCTGTCCGCTTTTCATGCCAATGATGGAGCTGTCATTACTACTACAAGAAAAAAAAACAACAACAGCTACTCTTGCTATTACTGTAAGTGTTTGAGTGTATGTGTGAGCGTATGTTGGTTTTTGCGCCATTTTATTTGGTTTACTCCACGTGTGAGTGCCGAAATGTGTCCTGTCATAAATAGCAAATTGCATGCCGGTCCTGTTTGCGAAACCCGCAAATTTGTCACTTTCAGTGAGTTTATCCGTCTTGTTGATTTGTGTAACACACACACACACACACACACACACATGTATACTATACACATATATATATATAAAATAAAAAGATTTAGTATGTGGATTTTCTTAAATCCAGCTTTAAATTCACTCTTCACTCGTATTTATAAAAATAAAATAAAAACAATTTTTGTCGAAAATTACTTCTCAAATAATCTATTTTTCTCTTACTTTCGACTTTCGAATCTGTGTCAGTTTTGTGTCCGAAAGAGCGACACATCTCTTCATATCTTCGTTAATTAGGTCAACTAAGTTCTTGTTCCTCTCTCTCTCTCTCTCTCTCTAATAACATATGTGAGTTTCAATTCGTGAGATGTGACTGCTGAGCTTTAATGCTCTTCCAACCTGATTCAGATCTTTTCTATAATAAGTAATCGTCGCTGTATTCAAGCTGAGAGTAGTTTCAGAATCTATTGTCATCTTCCATTTTAGAAAAAGCATGCAATGAGGGTATTTGATCAGCAGGTGTTTTCTCCATTTGAGAAAAAAAACTTTTACGGGTGATCCATTTCGAGGTTCCCTACTTTCTTAAAGAAAAAACACAGAAAATTCAATTATACGGAGGAATGTTTATTATCTTTCGAAAGAACATTCTCTGGCATTTATTTTTTGAAGATTATCTCTTCCATATGTTGTAGATGGTTCATCCGTTGAGTCAAATTTTTGATGACTCGTTCGAGCCTTTCGACTGGTAGCTGACGAATGACAAGCTAGATGTGTTGCTATAAGGCCTGTATCGAATCGGGATTGTCCGCATAGACTTTAGACTTCACACATCCCCACAGGAGAAAGTCTAACGGTGTAATATCACACGATCCTGGTGGCCCGAAACGTGAAATTATCTGCTCACCGAAGTGTTCTCCCAATAAATCCATTGATTGATGCGATGTGTGGGAAGTGGCGCTGTGTTGTTGAAACCAAGTGCCGCGGAGATCACGAGCTTCAATTTCAGGCATCAAGTAGACGGTTATCATGGCGCAATAATGGTCGCCTTTGACGGCTACGTTCTCACCGGTATCATTTTTGAAGAAACATGGACCGATGATTCCACCGGCAGAAAATGTCATAACGAGAATTTCATTGTGGGCTCAGCACTTCTTCTTCCAATACGATTATCAGCTCAGCAATAGCGCGCCGTATATAAAATATCATACAGATCGTTGCATAATATACAATTTTTGCCTTCGCCCATACGAGAAAATTTTCCGCTTAGCTTTTCTCTCGAAAACTGTTATCAGCCTACAAGCCTCTGCACCATATAAAGGAACAAAAATTACGAAGAATTAGCAAAGTTTGTCTCTCTTTACCCAGAGAGTACTTTCCAAAGTAGCACCTTTGGGCAAGTGTGATTCTGGATATTACGGCTGAGGTAGGAGTGGTAGTGGTTATCAATACTGGCGCTTTGCCAACCACTACAGGATTTTCGGACGAGCTCCACCTCTAATTTGTGGTGTGGGCCTTTTAATGGAGAGGCCAATAGTTTATTCTAAGCCGTATCCAAACGGCTGATAGATTTTTCTGAGAAATTTTTATTTAATGTCAGCAGTACTCTTGATTCTGTCGAAATATTCAGCTAAAGGGTGATCACGATTAGAAAAAATAGTTCTTCATTAAATTTTTTTTCTTTTTAATTTTCTATATTGGTCTGATCAGAGCTCGAAACGATGACCTTTCGCAAGCTGACACACACTATAAATTTACCGGCTATTGTGGTCGCTTCCCTACATAAGTCTGCCCTCTCCGTCTAAGTCCATATTTCTTCTTATGTAAACATCTCAGGCGGAAATGAACCACATTAAAGGCGCCCTCAGATGTAACAATTTTCTGTTATTTTTATATCATTCACCAATTTTGCTGTAAGAAATTGAATTTCGCTTTTTTACCACCCTGAAATTAATTTCTGCAATTTAGTTGCATGTAATTGCAAAAATAAAAATTGCAGTGTGTGACAGCGCTCTTTTATATGCAATTCAATTTCTAAAAATCAATTTCCAATTGCTCGTGCTGCAAAAGTATTATTCAGCCTAGTTACCAGTAATTGAAATTCAATTTCAATGAGATTTTTTTTGTAATTTTTTAAGTGTAATCAAATTTCGAAAATTATTATTTTGACATAGAATTTGAAATTAATTAATTGCCACATCTGACGACACCTTAAATGTCCGAGTCATTATTTCATCAATAGTATCCAACACTATCACTTCGCAATTTTCACCATATTTTATTCACCTCAGCTGTTGTGCTGTCAAATTCAATTATTCCAACTTATTTCTAGTAATTGAAATTCCATTTCATTGAAATGTTTTATGTCACGCGTTGCTTTTCTTGAAATTAATTTTCAAAAGTTATCATTTTGATATTCAATTTGAAATTAATTAATTGCTACATCTGACGGCACCTTAGGTAGCCGAATGCTTCTTTCATCATTGTTATCTAACACTACCACTTTGAAATTTTCATCATATTTTATTCACCTCAGCTATTTCATATGTTAAGTAGCCACATATTTGCCAAGAAATATCCGCTGGAATGTATTTTATTTTGACTGAGGTTAAGTTAGGTTAGGAAAATAAGCAAAAACAAACGACTCCCTTTCGGCGCTTTTCTTGTTGTGTCACAGTGACATTATTATTTACCCGTGAAGAGATTTCATAGTCAAATGTTTCGTGTTAGAGCTATAGATATATGTAAATTAAGTAACTTTGTTGAGCTTATATATTGAGATCAAAATGTTGGCACGAGTACTTTAATGCTCTCCCTTACTCTCAGTGAAGCATCTAACACAAAAAAATTGTCCCTCGCCTCTCTGTAGCTCCGCTTTGTTTTTACCCCCCTCACGTTCTCTAACAAATTCTCACAACACTTGCTTGCTAACCGTCAGCGCCAGCAGCGGCAACGCCATTTGAATTATTGTCATCATTTGTCACTGCTGTGACGGGAGGAAAGCAAAACTAACGAAAGTTTTTATGAGAATTGTGAATTGCGAATTGTCCGGCCCCTGTGAGGTATCGATTTGAATTTTCCACTAAATGCCATTTCTCACACATTTTTTTTTTTTACACTTTCAACATTTGTTTGTTTGTGCCGCTTTGCTCTCTATTTGCTCTACACCTCGAGGCAATTCATTTTTGTTGCATGTAATTCTCTTAAGCTTTCTCTATTGTGTACACTCCGCCCGCCTCTTTTTGTTCAAAAATTCAGAATCTTTTGCATTTGTTCCTTGATTTAGCATCAAATTTGTCAACTTTAAGGTCACACATACAGCTATATATATGCTGAGAGAGTAAGGGTATCTATATGGCAAGCTTTTCAGGACAATAAGAGATAGAAAAGTAACAAAAGAGGTTCAACAGTTTTTAGTTAAAAAAATAGAAAATAATAGAAATATATCCAAACTTAGTAGAAGCGCTTCTCTACTTTATGTACTTACTTTGCCTGCATCCAAAAAAAAAAAAAAAAAGAATTCTTCAACAAATAGTTACCGTTAGTTATTTGAAATGTTACATAATTAAACTTGAAAGCGAGTTGAGTTAGCGAAAGCTAATGTGCGGTTGACTTGCAGTTGAGTTGTTATCTGTCTGCGTCCTACATTGTTTCTGCTTTTACTACTTCTGCGTTTGTTGCTGGCTCTAATAGAATAGCGCTATGAAGACGTCTTTAATTTTTGCAGGGATAGCCAGTCAGCCAGTTGGCGAGTTGTTGGCAGAGCTTTTGTGAGTATGTCATGTCTGCTGGGTAACTACTGCCAAATGGCAACTCGTTGCTGTGAAAGTATTTGCTGTCAGTTTTTGAAGTCTTGAGTTATTTTTAATTTTCACAAGGCGAGTGAAATGGTGAAGAAAAAATGCACAAATATTACATATATACACATCAAATACAGCCAGCAAGTCGTTGTTTATTATTTAAACTTGTGGCAGAAATTTTCGGTCAACTGAATAATTGAAATAGCAAACAAATTGTGATGTAAGAGAGTTACCAGCTATTTGAAAATTACATTTTTAGAAAATTATTTGGGAGGAAAAAAACTATATTCACAAATAAACTGAAGGAAAATTTAATGAGTATTAAGCTCATAACAGAAAATTCTATTAGAAAGTGTTGCCACCTAATTTGGATAACTGGCAGTAAAAACTTTTGGAATAAAATTTTTTTTTTTTTGAATAAAATTCTATGAGACTAATGAGTTATAGTAATAGATGAATAATGAGCTATAAAAATAAATTTGTAGCTACGGTCACAGTAAAAATACTTTTTTAAATACAATACAAAATAGGGGGGGGTTACAAATCTTAGCATCTGAGTTTCAGTTTTCCCGAAACTTCGACAATAAGTACCACCTAAAAGAGACTAAAGTAATTATGCAGCAAGAAACCTTTTGAATAAGTGCTGCCACCTTTTAAAAACAATTTCTGTGTGAGAAAAAAATTTAGCTAAACACTCCTAATAAAATTGTTTCAAATATATATTTTACATAAAAAATAAATAACAAAAAGCAGAAAGCTTTCAGTAGATTTTGTTTTCCAAAAGAGATGCCACCTTCATAAAAATAAAAAAAAGCATACAATAAAAAAGTACGTAAAATTTTGGCATTAAGTAAAACAGATCGAGAGACCAGGGCGTTCAAATTATATTTGAAACATTTGCCACCTATTTGAAATTTTTGTGTGAAATAAAACTGTTCAAGTGAGACCTATTCTTGAATATGGCTCAGTGATTTGGAACCCTAGGTATCAAATCTACTCTGACAAGCTAGAGTCTATTCAAAACAATTTCTCCTATTTACCTTAAGAAATTTGCATTGGGACTCTCAGTACAATCTACCCCCTTATACTTGCCGTCTGAAACTTATCAATCTCCCTACTCTCGCTAGTCGTCGGAAAATGCTTGGTGTAATTTTCATGGTTAAAATAATAACAGACTCAATTTGCGGCCCCCTTATTCTCTCTGAAATCAAATTTAATGTTCCGTTCAGAATGACCAGACATTTTTGCCCCTTGTTTCTGAAAACTTGTAAAACGAATTTTGAATTTCACGAACCTTTGCATTGTTTGTGTCTTGATTTCAACTCTCATTCAAGCACATTTGACATATCTGACTCGCTTTTTCATATTAAGAAAACTATTTTGTCCACTCTCAACTAATCGTTACATTACATTTTATATTTTAAATAATTCTTAAAAATCAGCTGATGAATTTTGCTCTGTAGCTGAACTCTTTTAGTTCTCGACACTAAACAAACCTCTCCTCATCTTGACTCGGCATTGATGAAAAATAAAACAAGTTCCGTACGTCATGCGGACAGCGCCCCTCGTGCGGATGGGCGGGAGGTGGGTCAACTGTTGTGATTAATAATAAAGCGAAAAACTGACAGCAAAATGGATGTTAAATAAAAAGCAACTGAAGAAGCTGAGAATAAGAAAACATTTCTTGAAAGAACCATTTCAGTTTTTTATAGAAGTTTAAAAATATAAAAAAAAAGTTTTAAATAAGTTTCATTAGAATGAAAAAAAAACTATAAATTGCATAACGAAATCAAAAAAATTAAATAAAAGTACAGCAGAATCATTTTTTAGAATTTGTTGTCGCCTAGATGAAAATCTTGGAGCTAATATATTAAAAGCTCAGAGTAGCCAGGCAATAAAATTTTTTTATGGAGTGTTGTCATCTGTTAATAAACGTAATAAAAGCAAAAAAGAAATCCAAAAGGTTTAGCAAACTCACAATTCTCAATCTAACGCGAGTAAATTAACCGGTATGAAGATAGTTTTAAACCATTCTCTTAATATGGAAATATAAAGGGTTCTCCATTTTGCCATCTCCAAAATAAATATAAATAAAATGCTTTTAAAATATCTTTTTTAAATGAAATTCCCTTTTTTATGGTTATAAGTGAGTTACCTTTATTCAAAAGGCCTACTTGTTGGAATTTTGAATTGAGTATTTTTGTTATACAACAAAGAAAAATGTTAGAAGTGAGAGTTGTTTCGGAGATCATCGCAACTCCTCATCAGACTTCTTTTGCCTGGGAACGAACCAACGGATCCTGACTACAAATTTTTTTTTGCATATCAGATTTGATGAAACACTACATTCTTGAACTTCGATTTTCTTTTGAGGTAATTTTCGACCACCTCTTGGCACATACTTGGCGGGATCTCAGCTATATCATGACAAATGTTGGTTTTCAAGTACTCAAGAGTTAAAGGTTTATCCGCATTAACACGGTCCTTCGCGTAGCCCCACAGAAAAATGGCCAACGATGTCGAATCACACGATCTCGGTGGTCAATTGACATCGCCAAGACGAGAGATTAGGCGGACGAGAATTTTCTCTCAAGCAATATTCGCTCATGTTGAGTGGCATGTGGCAGCAGCTTGTTGGAACCACATATTCTCCAATAGCTGGTATTATTCGACCGTAATGCTCGCCGTTATCGTTTTCAGAGTATTAAGGCCCAATCACACCTCCGGGCTAAAGAGCGCAACAGGAATTAATTTTTTTGATTTGTAATTGCCTCACTTCAACTACCTGAGGATTCTTGGCGCCCTTAATGCAACAATTTTGTTTATTTACGTATCCAAAAGTGAGAAATGTGCCTCGTCACTGAAGAAAATTTTGTTGAAAAAATCCAAGTCCACAGCTTGTTGTTCAAGCAGCCAATTGACGTAACTACGGCGTTATGAATGTCAGCTGACTTCAGTTGTTCTGAGTACAGGACTTTATATGGATGCAAGTGTAAGTCCATGTGCAAAATACGCCATAATGTGTCGTAAGAAAGACCCATCTCTTGAGGACGTCGAGAAATAGACACATTTGGGTCTTCAGCTAAATTTCCACTTACAGTAGCGATATTTGAGGTCGAACAGGCAAAACAATGATTTAAAGCCCATACAATATCTGTAACCGATCCAGTCTTTTCAAATCTCTCTAAAATTTTACCAGTTGCTTGAGTAATTGGACGATATGCACAGACCATAATCTCCTCTTAAAGCACGAAACGTGACCACGTTTGAATCACCATTTTAAAGTGTAGTGCGTTTGTTGAGCGCTCAATTTTCATAAATGCTTGACTTTGAACAAAGTTGTTGATTTTGCCTTGGAACAACTTGAAAACGATAACTTTCGTTTTTAAGGAAATCATCTTCTTCGATGAGGCTCACTTTCATCTGAGTGATGCGGTAAAAAACAATGTCGATTCTGGTGCGAAGAAAATCCGCAAATTATTCAAGAACAACAATTAGTGGAAACATCGGTCCGTATTTCTTTCGAAACGAAGCTGGTAGCACCGTTACTGTCAATGGTGAGCGGTATGTATAGATCGATGATAACCAACTTTTTATGGCCACAATTGGAAGAAGTTGGTCTTAACAACAGCCGGCTCCAATAAGATGGGGCTATGTGCCATACAGCATGGGCAACAACCGAATTATTGCGAGAAAGGTTTGGAGATTCGATTCTTTCAAGAAATTGTGATATTGAATGGCCTCCAAGAAGTTGTGATTTATCAACATTAGAGTACTTCTGGTGGGGTTATTTGAAGTCATTGGCCTTTAGCAATAAAACAGACTCTCTTCAAACTTTAAAAGTCAATATTGAACATGCTATTCATGCCATACGACTTGATTTAGTGGGAAAAGTGCACAAAAATTGTGTTCATTGAATTCGTTTCTGCAAAAGAAGTCGGTGAAGGCTATTTGAATGATATTATATTCAGAGATTAATTGTATCGATTGTACTTCACATTAAACAAAAAAAAACATTTGAATTTGCTTAAAACTTAAGAAATCATTTCATTCTTATTGGAAAACCCTTTATCAAGTAAGTTTAATATTTTTTTTTTTTTTTTTTTTTTTTTGAATATAATTTGGTCAAAAAATTTTTGGAAAGTGAAGCGTATTTTTGAATAAAAAACATTTTTTTAATCATTTTAAATTTACTTCTTTATAATCATAGCATTTTTGGAATAAATTCTTTAAATATTTGATTGGTTTGATTTATATCAATTGTAGTAAAATATGGCAAATTGAAAAAAAAGACGAATGAAAAAAAATAAAATAGTTTCAATTTGAAATTAAGTAAAAGTTTCTAAATTTTTTTTTTTTTTAGTTTTTAAGGTCATTACCACCTTTGGAGATAAAGTTAATAGACGCAAAAAAAGTTTAAAATAATAATTATAATATAATAAATTCCCTTTGCTTTAGGCGTGGTGAGATCACGAAAAGTGGAAATCTTCTGTTAAAGGAAAATATTAAAATATTAATTATTTGATAAACAATTTAAATAAATGTTTTTTTTTTTGAAACACATAGATAGAACTAATTTAAAATTACGTTTAAAAAGAAATTACATGCAAAAATAAGTTATTATTCAAAGTGTTGCATAAGTACATATCCCCTCCACACACACACCCACACACCCACACAAAGTCAGAGCGATAAAAAGAGAATAACTTTGTTAATTAAAAAGTAATTAAAATGCGTTGGTTAGACAAACAAAAGCCATGCGGCTAGGAAGTAAAAGAAGAAGTAGAAGAAGAAGAAGAGCCAATTGAAGTTTAGTGGCTGAAACAAAGAGCAAAAAAACATACAATATTAAGCTTAGTAAAAACAATAACAAAAACATCCACAGAATAACCATAAAACTGCGGTTGTATGCACGAGTACAAACATAGAAGTAAACAAAGGACAACAACAACAACAACAACAACAACAACACAACAAACTCTGCGACCAATTGTAACCATTTGTGTTTTATCAATTGTGGGGTAGCTGCAATAGAAATAGAAAGAATGTATACAAAAATAATAACAACAACAACAACAATGAGAGCAAAGAACGCCACAATCAAAAAAAAATACCAACAACAAAATCAACAAATAAATATACATTTTACGGTAATAAATGAGTCAAAGGCAGGCTGAATAGGGAAATGTATGAAACAAGCAAATGAATGGAATAGACATAATAATGAGAGGCTGCAGGAAGGGGAGTTACTCGCTCTTTTCAAGTGCAGCAACGCAGCAGGCAGCGTAAGAATTAAAACCGCAAGAGGGAAGATATTGTAGCTAAGCAGGTGTAGGTGAGGAGTGCGGCACTGCAAGAAATCATATGACAAAATTAAAAAAAAGAATTCTTAGAAATTTTTTCAAAATTTTGTAAAATTTTTTTAATTTTTTATTTTTATTTTTCTGAAAGAAAAATACTCAAAAAGAATTATTTAAACTATCTTTTGAAAATAACTCGAAAATTAATATTTTATTTTGTTTAAAACGTCACTCAAAAAAAGTTATAAAACATTTTCGATAAGAAACTTTAAACAAAAAAAAAACTGAAAAAATCGTTGTATTTTTGCTTAATTTTTATTTTATACTTTTTTGTATAAAACAAAAATAAAAATTTAAATCTTTATTTTTAATGCTTTTCAAGGCTCAGCTGCATTATTTGATTTTTGGAGCTGACTCAGACCAGACATTTGTTTGGAAAATTTAAAAAAAAATTTTTTTGAGTTCCGTCCAAAAAATAAAAAGAAATTTCGTTTAAAAATTGGGACAAACCACTATTTTGCTATGTAAGAAATTTTAAGAACGCTTTCGTAGATGTACTTTTTTCAACAGCCCTTTTTTGACAGATCACGCATGAGTCTCCTTAATCTGTCATATTATTTTTGTTCAGTATTGTTTGGCATTTAATCTTGGAGAGACTTACGCCTGAATAACGTTTACAAATCATTCAACTTTATTACAAAAATTCACGTTCTGCAAAAAAAAGTTGTTTCGCGCGCTTCGCTCAACTTATGGTCAACATAATCGGCCTCCTGTGCATGCTATTCGCAACACCATCACCAATCTTGAGACCCAGCATTCATTATTGGATAATATTCAACCAAATAGACCACGTCCAGTACGCAGTGAATACAGCAGCCCTAGCTCAGAGAGTAAAAGGGGAGCGTGGAGAGTCGATTTGGCACCGTTCGCAGCAACTCGGACTGTCGTATGGAATGACTTGTCGCATTTTGAGTCGGGATCTTAAATTGAAATTGTAAAATACACAGCTTGTATTGTTCCAAGGAGATCCGACGTTCTCGAGCCAAATTTTGTTCAGCGATGAGGTCCATTTCTGGCTCAATAGGCATGCAAACAAACAAAATTGCCGCGTTTGGGACGAAGAGCAACCTGAAGAGGTTCAAGAGCCGCCATTTTATTCAGAAAGAACAACGGTTTAGTGTGGTTTGTCTATATTTCTTCAAAAATCATGCCGGTAAGAACATAGTCTTTAATGGCGACCGTTATCGTGCCATGGTAACCGACTATTTGATACCTGAAATTGAAGCCCGTGTTTCCGCGACATTTAGTTTCAACAAGACGGCGTCACTTCCGACACATCACATCAATTCAGTAAGGCGATAATTTCACGTTTTTGGCCGGTAGATTGGCCACCAAGATCGTGTTATATCACACCGTTTTGTCTTTAAGAAAGTAGGGAACCTCGAAAATGATCACCCGTATATATTTGGCGCTTTGTAGTCGCTGAAGTGATTTTCGGTAGAGTTCCTCCTCCAATTTGTGGTTTTGCGTATGCAAAATATAGGGACCTATACTTTATTCTTAGCCGCCTTCAAACGGCTGAGGGATTTTTATGAAGAGCTTTATTTCATATCAGAAATACACAGGGTGTGACGTTCACTGCCGAGGGGGGACCGCTAATAGAAAAATTAATTTTCTAAAATTTTGAACGTTGCTCGAGCGTTTACTCAAACCCAGCCCTTTCGAATTGTAGTATGCACTGCTAACCGCTCGGCTATTGCGGCCGCCTTCGCATTAAATAAACCAGATAAAATAAATAAATGTAAAAATAAATGTAAAAAAATTTATAGGAATTTCCCACTGTGCGCTGACTGCGAAGTAATACTCACAAACTGTTTTGTTTATCTTGTTTTTCCAATTTTTTTTTATTTATTATTTTTTTTGTGTTGTTTGGAGTCATAGAAAACGCAGTGTTGCAATATTCATTAAGTGGAAGAAAAAAAAATAACAAAAATATTCTAAATGAAATCCGCAAACGGAAGGAAGCCAACGCGTATGAAATGAACGAGGAACGGGATGCAGTAAATAAATATTCTTCTTTTGCAAATAAAAATCGGAAGGAAGCCACGCCGCAAAATACAAAAGAGCTCACCACAGTAAACCACAACCGCCACGCGGTGCAATTATATTCGCTGGGTTGCAACACTCTGATCATGCCAAGCAGCTAATTTACTAAAACCAGCAACAATAACAACAACAACAACAATTACATTAACTAGTTGTGCTTGGGCACAGAGCTTTCATTAAAACAATGAGCGACCAAATGTCGTTGGCACGCTTTGTTGCACACACGAAAGTGTTTTGTCTTGTTGTTGTTGCTGTTGCCACATTTCCTCCTCGTCTTTTTTTTTTTTTTTTGAGCTTCTATTTTTTAACTTTTGATCCTATTTTATGCCAACTGCTGCAGGATGAAGTGAGTGAATAAAGATAAAAGTATCTATGTCTGTATGTATAACTCATTGAAATATGTAGAAGACAAGCCAAGCGGCAATCTTCATGGCAAATTATCTAAACGCAAACAATAAAAACACACACATACACACGCACACGCATAGGCAGACAGAGCAGTAGCACCAAAGTGAGCGAAGGGAAACTGAAGAAGAAGAAGAAGAAGAAGAAGAAACTGAGGTGGGCGAGTGCTTTGTTGATAAGCCGGAAGGAAAGTTTGTTGCGCAATTGTGCGCGTTACAACAACAGCAACAAATCATAGACACGCACATACACAATAACACTTACTCTTACACACACGGGTAATTAAAAATAATACAAGAAATCAAAAATAATATTAAGACATGCCTCCACAAGCAGCAGACAAAGAGCAGCGAGAGCAAAGCAACGCAAAAAAAATTGCAAAAATTATGTAGCTGAAAATGAAAAGTAAAAATAAAATGAAAGAAAAAAACAAGCCCAGCAACTAGCGCTGTCCGCATTGTGACAGTTTAACGCTAACTTGACTGGCAAGCAGCGCCTGTCTATGTCACAAACGCACAGCTGGGTGTAGACTACTCGTAGCAGAGAAGTTAAAAAAAAGAAACAAAATTTCAAAACTTTATTTCAAAGTTTCACAACTTACTTATTTAAGTGTATTAAATATTATTAATTAGAAATTATTTAAAAAAATATATATTTTCGCATTATTTCAATTTTGATATTTTACTCATTTCTCTATCTCTTTCTCTCGCCCTCTCCATACAGGCGACTCAATTATTCTAAATTGTCAAGCCGATGGCACACCAACACCCGAAATCTTATGGTACAAAGATGCTAATCCCGTTGATCCCTCGCCTACTGTTGGCATCTTTAATGATGGCACCGAGTTACGGATCTCCACCATACGACATGAGGACATCGGGGAGTACACTTGCATTGCACGCAATGGTGAGGGACAAGTCTCCCATACGGCCCGTGTTATAATAGCGGGCGGCGCTGTAATCATGGTAAAACATAAATAATTTTCGAACCACCAAAAAATCCCCCATACAGTAATAGTTAATTAAATACGAAAAAAATACAAAAAACGAAGAAAAAATTCTCTAAAAATTATTTAAATTAAAAATTTCGAATTAATTGGTGTCATTTTGAAAAAAAAAAATTAAATTTGTTTAACTGATTTGGTGCAGAAAAATTAAAGTCAACTTGTTCTTTAAATAACGGTTGCTAATAGTTGATTGGCAATTTAAACGATAATTGTAAATATAAAATAATAATAAATGTGTTTTTTAAGAATTATTTTTATTAAAAAAGTTTTTTGTCAAAATTTATATTTGAGGAAATCAATTTTGGGCTCATTATAAAATTTTGAGGGAAGCTAATGTGATAGTTAAGATTCAGGTAGCCTACATTTAGAAGGAAACAAAATATCTAAGGCCTAGCTTTAGGCACTTCTATTTAAAATATTTCCCATAAGCAAGACTTACTATATAAATTTGGAATTTTTTTTCACGGGTTTTTACAAACATTTAAGCAACTCAAGCTTAAAAAATGTATGCTTGTTGGAAACAATTTCAAAGCTCAGTGTAGGTTTTATAGAAGCAAAGAAAAAATTTATTTGAAATCAGTGTAGCCTACATTTAGGAGCAAACTTAAGACTTTACCCATTTTTTTAGGCACTTACACTTAGAATGTAAGTGTTTCAAAATCTATTTATCCGTTTTTTGCCTCTTTAACATATAATCCTGAAAATTAAAAGAAAGAAAATAGGCAGTGTCTACCATTCGGAAGGCCAGGTTTGACCAAAATCCTAAATTGTGGAAAAATAATATTTCTAATTGCGATCGCCTTTCGGCAGGGAATGTCTAGCTCGCCAACTGCAAAAAATTGCATGAAAAAAAGTTCCTTGTAAAAATCTATTGGCCATTCGGAGGCGGCTTAGAATAGCATCAACATACAAATATCACAAATTGGAGAAGGAACTCTACCAATGATCGCTTCAGCGCTTACAAAGCTACATTTAATAGTAACGAGTTTCAAAACATTTCTCTTTTTATTTAGAAAAGCCCTCTAACTGAAGATATATTATAACGTTAAATGCATAAACTTTATAGAAAAGTTTTCAAAAAATTTTTTTAAAAAATGCCAGGCAAATATTTTTCACAATTTTATATTGGAAATGCTCTACAATATGTTCAGATTTCCAAGAAGTTTTTTTTTTTTTTTTTTTTTTTGATGATGATGAAGAGCAAACAGCCTTTTATTTCACGTCAATTATTTAGTTACTCCAATTAAAAAAAAATTGCCAATCAACTATTTAGTTTAAATATTTCATAAAATTCAATTGGTGAAAACAAAAATAATTCAGTTTATTTGTGAATTACTTCAGTCCTCAAAAACCAAACAAACAATAAATTCCATCTCCATATGTTTAAGTGTTGTCGCCCCCTATTTATAAACAAACAGAAAGATTTATTTCAAAAAAAAAATTTATGCAAACTAAAAATATTTTCAAATTTCATTAAACATAAACCATTATCGTTATCCTCATTTATTATTTAAAAACAACTATATTAAAAAATATTTATATATAATTATTATGAAAACATAATTCGTTTAAATTATTTGTATTATATTTTGTTACCTGACATTCAAACAATTTTTTTAATATTAATAAGCAACATTTTCGCAGCTAAATATACAACGCTCGCTCGAACACGTGCACTAGTTTATGTTTTCGAATACCCAAAAGGAATAACTCAATATATACATTTAAATTCACATTTTATTGTTGTTTCGTATACATATTAATTTGTGCTTAAGAGTAAGTTTGGGAAAACCGTCATTTAAAAAAATCAGTCATATTTTTTTCTATATTCTCTTTTTCTAATAATTGAAGTGCAGCTTAATCCCTTAGGAGACGCCTTCCTGACTACCCCACTGTACTCCTTAGTTGAAAATTTCAACTGCTTCATTTGGTTTGATTTTCTCCGGGGTATCAGTCTTTGTCTGATTCGTCCCATTGTTCAATATCGTCACCCGCATTATCTACCTCAATATCTTCTTTCCTTTCACAAATAATTGTACATTCCCTCTAAAAAAATTTAATAAGAAAAAAATTTGTTTATATTGCGAAGGATATCGGCTGTGTTGCTTATTAAGGACCAAAGTTCAGGCTCACATTTTTCCCTTAAGTCGTACAAGGACATACCACCTTCGAAATCTTCTACGTATTAGACTAAATACAAAATATTCTTCCAACAATTAGCTAGAGCTTCTTCACCAATATGACTCTATGTTTCTCTAACATTTATAGCTATTTTTAATGTTATTTTCTTCATTCGTTGGAGCAAATAAGATTTCGTCATTTCGTCGCTGCTATTGATGCAACTGTTTCTCCAAATCTTTCGCTGCCAGTTCGCTTTCATCTGACTCAGAAAGAGCCTTGCCGATGAAAAAAAATACCTTTAATTAGTTTTTCTCCTTTAAATTTACAACACAATATTGAAATTTTAGAAAAATTTTGACAAGTTTCAAAAGGAACCTCTGAAACAAATAGTGCCTGAAAAATTCTTTGTAAATAGCCGGCGTTATCTGGGCGAATTTTAAGCTTTTATTCTACCAAGATTTTACCATCCAGTGGCGTTTGAGAAGCAAAAAAAGTTCACTGCTTAACAGACTTTACAACCTTAGCTCTCTTTCTCAAATGGCGACGTACGTTAGATGATATATATATATATAGATGATTCTTGTAACGGGTGATCCTTTTCGAAGTTCCCTACTTTCAAAAAAAAAAAAAAAACCCTGAAAATTCAAATTTAATGGGGTATATTTATTATCATTCGAAAGAACATTCTTTGGCATTTATTTTTTGAAGATTATCGCTATCAAAAGTTGGCCGCGGCTACGTCTAGGATGGTCTATTCGTTGAGTCCAATTTTCGATGACATTGTTCGAGCATTTCGACTGGTAACTGGCAAATGACACGCGTGATATTTTGCTTCAAGGCTTGAATCGAAGCGAGATTATCCGAGTAGACTTTAGACTTTACATATCCCCACAGGAAAAAGTCTAACGGTGTGATATCACACGATCTTGGTGGCCAATCGACTGGCCCAAAACGTGAAATTATCTGCTCACTGAAGTGTTCTCTCAATAAATCCGTTGATTAATGCGATGTATGGGAAGTGGCGCCGTTTTACTGAAACTAAATATCGCAGAGATCACGAGCTTTAATATTAAGCATCGTATAATCGGTGGTCGGCGATGCCGGTCGCCATTGACGGTACCTTTCTCACCGGCATCATTTTTGAAGAAATATGGACCGATGATTCCACCGGCCCACAAATACAGCTTTTCCTGAACAAAATGGCTGCTCTCTCTCGCTTGAGGTTGCTCTTCATCTCAAATGCGGAAATTTTGCTTTTTCGAAGAAGTATTGGCGGCACTAATGAATAAAAATAAAATATTATAAAGAAAATTATTTTACACATTCTTTGCTATAATTTACATGCAATCAACTATTTTCTCCAGCCTAATTTTGAATACAATCAAAGTTGCTTGTAATTATAAAATATATATACGCAGCAAAACTAGTGAAAATTTCATGAACCCTGATATTATTAATTACAGAAAAATAATTTATTTGCCTCTAAGGATGTTCAAAATGTTATTGTATTACATATTTATAGGTGTTCTGCAGTCAAAAGTGTGCTAGCTTATGTACTCGAGTTACTCCCACAATGATACACAGAACATGTGTTTGTCAAGCCACAATTTCTTCTACTAATTCTGAAAACTCATTTATTCCCATTTAAATGAGTTACTGCGTAATTAACTTAAATTACGCAATAAATTTGGCCTCAGCTTTTTTTGGAAATTCAAAAATTACCAGCTGCTGCTCGGCATTAAAATATTTCTATTAGATTTTCCTTGAAATATTTGATATGTGAAATGTGTTGAGGCGTATGAAAAATTGCCTTACCTCTGTGTGTGTGCGTATTTATTTACATTAAATATATATGTAATTACTTTAAACTTAAGCTGCAGCGCAATAAGCTTCTTATAACACAAAGATTAATGGTAGAATAATAGTGTTAAAATCTAAGAGAAGACTGTAATTAAACAGAGCATTAAGGTTTAGTTAGGATTAGTGGTGAGTTTGACTTAAATTAATCTTTACGCATTTTATGTATGGAATTATAAAAATGAGTGTGATAAAGTAACAGTGTGTAAAAATTTGTTTCTTAGTAACAGAGTTGAATGCCGTGTTGCTAACAAAGCTTTTTTTAATACTGATATGTGTCGTAAAAAAATTTAGAGATTATTATATTTTGTGTTGCAAAAAAGCAAGGAAACTATATTTAAAAAAATTTTGAGCTGGGTTGCCAACTGTTATTAAATTTTAATTCATCAAAAATGATAAAACACAAATTGCGTGCTCATATGTAGGGGTTAAACCAAAATTTTTATATAAAAACTAGCAGACCCGGCAAACTTTTTTTGCCATATAAATTATTTCTGTAGAATATTTTGAAAGAAAAAGTAGCAAACTTATTATGAGTGTGTTAGGAGGTTGGTCCACTTCCCATACAGAGAGAAAAATACAAAGCTACCTATGTACCAAATTTCAAGCCAATTTCAATTGAACCATAAATACGATTTTTTTCGGTCAGGCCCAGATTTAATTTCCGGCATGAAAGATAGATAATAACCTATTCGCAGACCTAATAAGTAAATGTACGAAATTTCATTAAAATTGGTTTAGCCGTTTTGGAGAAGCGCGAGGACAAAAACGGTGACAGGAGAATTTTATATAGATAGACAAGAAAGATGTGCTGGTCATGCCGAAGTGTTTATATCTTTCATGAACAAATAAAATTTATTGCAAAATGTAAAACTAGATTTTAACGATTTTTAGTGTTAATATTTATTTGAATAGTAGTATACTGAATTTCACACCATTTGATGTTTTTTGGCGGATTTTCGACCCAAAACCTCATACGAATGTGTTCAAAGAAAAATGTGAATTTTGAATTTTCTTAAAATTACTTATTTATTCATCAATATCTAATATCTTTTGTCCCCTTCAAAGTAATCCCCCTGGGATAAGAATACACTTGTGCCAACGCTTTTTCTAATCCTCGGAGCACTTCGGAAATGCACTTTTCGGTATGGCCATCAGTTCCTTCTTCAATGCTGACTTGATCTCATCAATTGTGGCAAAACGATTTCCTTTCATTGGTTTCTTGAGTTTTGTGAATAGGAAAAAGTCACAGGTAACCAAATCAGATGAATACGGTGGTTGAGACATGATTAAGGTTTTGTTTTTAGTCAAAAAATCACGAATAGGCATTGGTGTGTGAGCTGGTGCATTTTCGTGATTTGCTTTTCCACAAATCCGATCGTTTGAGTCGTACTGTTTCACGCCAGCGTTGCATAACTTCCTTGTGGTATTCCTTATTAACTGTACCACGTTTTGGCAGGAACTCATTATGCACCACACCATTATAGTCAAAAAGAACAGTGAGCAAAATATTCACCTTTTCCTGTGAACATACCCCGTATCTGACAAATCGACTGTAGGAGCTCTATATGATATAGTGTTCCGTTTTTGATGATTTTCAGATCAGAACCAACATGGAATTCATACATACATACATGTTTTTTTTTGGTCGTAGGTATGTCATAATGTTCGGTTCCAGCAAATGTACCTATAAATGTACCAGAGCATCTACTACTCCCGTCATTCTGATACGATCGGTACAAGTTTTAATGAGTATATTTCATCCCCTTGTGGTACTAACATAATTCGGACCAAAGTTAATATACCATTTCATGAACATGAAATATATAAAAAATATATATGAAGAGATGTAACTGAACAGGCTTAGGTAAGAACTCTACAGGAGTTATTTATAAGTTCTTTGACTTCTGAGTGGTCTGTTTTGATTTTCATGTGTAATTTCTATTGATTTGGGTGTGCAAAATAACTTCCACTTTGTATTAGAACTCCACGTTTTCCGAAAATGTATGCATCTTTATCAAAGAAGTTATCATTCTATAATAACTGAAAAAAGATTAAGCAAAAATTATTGAAAAAAATGGAATTTCAATCTCATTCTGCAGCATGGTGTTGATGAATTTCTCTCTAATATTTCGTCCAACGTAAAAAATTCCCTTCAAGTATTTAGAAATTCTGCAGATAGCTACTAAACACTATTTAGAGAAATTCAACAGCCTCGATAAATTAATTTACAATAAATAAATTAAAAAATATGAAAGCAAAATCAAAATGCGTTCTGTAACTATATTAAAACTAAGAATCTTTGTTCTGATATTCTTTAATCCATCTTCTATAACGACAAGCATGCTAATACTCCTGAAAAAGCTTCAAACTTAAGCTTAGTTTTCTTTCTTCCAACTTCGTTTCAAACTCAGAAGTTCGGCATAACTGCTGTTCTAGCTCCGAATCCGCTTTAACTGAAGATGATATTTTTAGAGAAATCGAAATTTGTATGAACTTAAAGTCATAGATGACTTTTGCAGTAATTATTTAAAAAAATATTCATCTCTGATAAAACCACTAACGATAATTTTCAACATATCCTTATTTCAAGCATTCCTTAGATGATTGAAAAAAAGCTTCTACAAGCTAAATTGGAATATGGATGATGTCATAAATTATAATTTGATCTCATAATTGTTTCAAATAAAACAATAATAATTGAGATAATTTACATAATTGTTAATAAAAAATATTTATTCTTGGTGAGTGGTCTGATTTGTATCAATCAACATGGCTTTGTCACTGGTAGGTCCACTGTAACAAATCTTGCAATTTTTACAGAATACTTTTTTACTGCTTTCAATGAAGGTTATCAAGTCCATAAAATTTAGCTTTTGACAGAGTGCCTCATAAGTTTATATTTACCAACTCATTTAATTTGGGTTTCCACTCTACTTCTCTTCAATAGATAGCATCTTACTTATCTAAATAATATATCGTGTGCAGTTTCTTTTGCTAATGTTTCATCTTGACCTTTTATATCAACATCGGGCGTGTCTCAAGGCAGCATCTTGGACAACTTGCTGTTTATTTTATGCATCAATGATGTCAATTCTCTCCTGTTTTCATAAGTCTTAACTTCTTCTTTATACTGATGGTCTCAAAATATACTCAGTTGATTAAAAACCTAGTGATTCCGTTGCACTTCAAGTGGATCTCAACAAATTGAAATATTGATGCATAGGAAATCATCTATTGCTGAATGTTAAAGAGTGTTCATCTCCACTTATACCCCAAAATTTCATTCTCTCCCTACGCGTTGCCATATTTGCGTATTACCTTTGGATTAGAGTTCTGAAATTAAGGAACCAGGGGTCTATTGCTACACAAAATTGAGTTTATTTTACCATATTAAATATGATGTTCCAAAATCTTGGGAACCGCTAGCTTCTATTCGCCACATAAGTACTCCCTTTTCATATCCCTACACATTGATGATTATCTGGTAAGAACAAAACTCTGGAGACCGAGTTCAGAAAATTTTCATAAAATTTCCTTCAACTTTTTTCAATTTTCTGAACCGACTCCTTCAAATGAAACGTGTTGGCTCCTTTTTCGTATTAAATCTCTGAGTACGCGATTCTCTTTCCTCGCAATCAATTTTGTGACCAATATGTCACGATATCAGTCGGCTAATTTAACCACTTGGAAAAATTATATGTACTTCCATGCCCCTAGTCGAAACTTAAGGCACGTAATTCCTTCTCATACTGAGCTTGTAAAATCTAACTTAACGGAATTAAATGGCATTTTGAATCTTATTATATCTTTATCCTGCGTACCACTTCGTACTATATAACTAAAATTACTTTAAATAGCCATAGATCTATTTTCCTCAAAGTCAATAAGAAAATATTGTTTATTTGACATTAAATTAATTTAAAAAAAATTAAAAATCATGCAAAGAAACAAATCCTATGCGAAATCATTTAGCACGCTCTGGGAGAATAATTTCATATTATTTTCATCTATATACTCAACATATGACTAGTCATCGAGTTCATTTCTTCTTCATTTTTGACGTAGGCATCAATTACGAGATTATAGTTGCATCTGGCGCACCACTCATTCCTTCTCTTCGCTGTTTGGCGCCTGTTGGAAATACTAGATGAAACTCTTCAACTCGCTCTTCAATTGATCCTTCCAACGGAGTGGAGGTCTTCTCCTTCCTCTTGTCAGCGGTTACTTCACTGAATATTTTCAAAGCTGGAGTGCCTTCAGTCATTCGGCCGTAGTATCTTGATTCGCTGAACTACATCAATGTCGACGTATGGCACGTACAGCACATGGTTCCATCGTTTGCGGCATTCGCCGTTGCCAACGCGCAAAGGACCATAAATGTTCTGCGAAACTTTTCTCTTGAAAGCTCCTAAAGCCGACTTATCGGCTGTTGACTTTGTCCAGGCTTCTGCAGCATATGTCAGGGCGGAAATGATGAGCGACTTGTAGTTTCGTTTTGGTTCGTAGAGAGATTTGGTTCGTAGATTACTTTTCAATTGCCTACTCAGTCGAAAGTAGCACCCACTCGCAAGAGTGATTCTGCAATGGATTTCAAGGCTGATATTGTTGGTGGTGTTAATGCTGGTTCCTAGATAGACGAAATTATCTATGACTTCGAAGTTATGACTGTCAACAGTGATGTGGGAGCCAAGTCGCGAGTGCGATGAAAGTTTTTCGATGACAAGAGATATTTCATCTTGCTTTCATTCACTACCAGACCCATTCGCTTCGCTTCTTTGTCAAACCTGAATAAAGTAGAACTTACAGTGTGGTTGTTATGAGAAATTATATATATAGTATCGGCATATGCCAACAATTTTACACTCTTGTAGAAGATTGTACCCGGTCGGGTTCAGTTACAGAACTTAAAGTTGTTGCCGAAGGAGTAAGAACCATACTGGTATGTCGATTATATGAGTAATGAGATTATTTGCTTATAGCAGATTGGAGTATGAATTTAATTGCTTCTGTACTAAATTATAATCTTTCACAATAAATACACGCTAATGAAGCAATTATGGCTTCGATTGCATTGCACGTGGCGTGCTGTAGAAATCAGATATTGACGAACTTTTTTCTTGGACTTAAATCAATTTCAAAAACGTGTTCTATATCTCGTTAATAAATTTTACTTGCCTCTTATACAATAGACCTATTTTTCACCGATCTTTGGCCTTAATTTAGATATCTGATGTATGCCTAATGTACAGTTCTCAGCCAACTTAGACTTTTTTACATTTTTAGTTTTTTAAATTCATAATAAGAACATGGAAGTTAGCTGGATACATTCAGACAGTAATTTTATTACAGACATGTGAATTATAAGCTCGAAGCTTGGAAGCGAAAAAAAAGAGTTCTCTTAACGCTGTTTTTTTTCTTCTCTATTTCAATTAATTTACTTGACTATCAAGTTCAGTTTTCCTTAAATTTACTTAATTGTTAAATTCTAAAATATTTCAGTTTATTCCAAAAAAAAATTATAAAAAAACATTGAATAAATATAGATTAAAAAAAAAAATTTTACGAAAAAGCTTTTAAATCTGCTTCTTTTAGTCAATTAAATTAAATTTTACTTGCATTAAGTCCCAAAATAATTACATTTACTTCCAACTCCTTTAACAATTTATAGACAAGTAACTGTATCGCAACTGAATATTAAGTTCCTTTAAAAACCCAATTCAGGCATTTGTCTCCCTTGCGTACTTATTGTCCATTATAACTAGGTCAAAGCGCATACACTCTCGTGTACTCGCATGCACAAACTAAATAATATATGTAACTGTAGATCTGCGGAGTGGATACAAAATAATTTATATTTGTATGTGTAACTTTAAGCCCATTTCCGCAGTTATCTACATGCGATGAGATTACGATGCTGCTGAGCCAAAAACTTAAGACCACCGCAAACACACACACACACACAACAAAAGCCATTGAAAATAATGTACTAACAGTAACAGTAGAGAGGGATAGAGAGAAAAATAGAGGGAAAGAGAGTGGGGGGAAAGAAAAGCAAACAACAATTTCATGATTTTATTTATAAACAAAAGATCAAACGCACAGGCGTACCACACATACATTCACACACACACACGCAAAGTCATTATTTATAAACTAAATACAGTTATTATACCATACAAATACATATAAGCTGACGTGTGTGTGTATGTTATATATGTAGATATGTATGTAGTTATAAAACTCTCTAAGCACTGCCATGCATCTTAGTTGCCTTCAGCTTAGCTGCGAGCAAAATTGCATAAATATAGTTAAATGTATTATAGTTGTATATATATGAATGTGTGCGTCATGTTTACTACTGTGTCATTATGTGTGTGTAGCCATGTCAGTTAGTTGTGTACGATAAAACGCAATCATATTACGAAAAACCGCTCAATAACTGTCATACCGACACAAGTTTACTCCTTACTCTCTAGTACATATGTGCACACACACACATAGAAGATATATATTCATGTGCTCTTACGGTGCTTGCGGATGTTTATTTGACAGCTTGAATAGCTTAAAGAATATGTTTAAAGAAAGTCGAGGAGCAGAAAATCTTAATTCAACATGACACAACTGAAGGGCGTCTACAATTTAATAGTTAAAAGGCGCAACTGAGCTAGTAAACACATTGATATTTATATACATAAATACATATAAACACATACAACTAAACCCACACCCTTAGACATTCTTAGATAGCGAAAATGTGTATGTCACGCTTGTGGTATGATAGTGCGTATGAGCAACAATAATGCATATGATCTCAGCCAGTTGTACTCATTCGTATGTATGTACATATGTACATCACTGATTAATGCCAATTTTGATATACAAAATAACAGACATATGCATATGTGCTATGCGCATAACAGCATTTTGCTGTTGATACAATGCAGCAGCAGTTTTTCTCGGCATAACAGCGTGACAGCAGCGTCTCCATTTCTAATCCATTGCTTACACAATTGTGTGTGTATGTGTTCGTTTTTACTAAAAAAAAATACTACAATTAATATTCGTACAATCATTCGAGTTAAAACTAATATATTTTTCAATAACAGCAACTAATTGACACAAATGCCTAATGCATATTGGCGCTTACTTAATGATTTTAAATACTGTGAGAGTAAAAAAAAATAAAGTAAAACAAGAAAAAATGCCGATTTCATACCTTTTATGCTCATATGAAATTTAGTGTTTTACATTCCAGGATTAAATATTATTTCTAATATCTGAAAAATTGGTTTAATTGGGAAATAATAGATCAATTGAAAAGCCCCCAACTCCCCATAGTAAAACACATTTTTTTTTGGCAAAAATATTTTTTTATTCAACATAGTTCCCTTCAAGGGTGACACAATGATTACAGTGACCCATAAACTTTTCGATACCATTGTTGTTGTACGACTTGTACTTTGCTTCAAAATTGGCCTCAGTTTCGGCGATCATCTCTTCATTCGGCGAAAAATTTTTCCCAGCGAGAATTCTTTTGTGGATCCCATAACAGCAAATAGTCGCTGGGACCCAGAGCTATAGAATACGTCGAATGTGGAAGCAAATCGAAGCCCAATTCATGTTCTTTTGCAATCGATTTCACTGACTTGTAACACGGTGCATTATCTTGGTGAAACTTTGTTTTCTTCAAATTCTACCATTTTTCGGCAATTTCGTCCTTTTAATGACCCAATAACGCTATGTAATAGTCGCTGCTGATGATCCTTTCTTTTTCAAGGCAGTGATTGAAAATTATTCTATGCGCATCTCAAAATACAAACGCCAAAACCTTGCCAGCTGTTGACTGTTGCGTCTTTCCATTCTTTGAAACATGTGCATCGTGCGCAGTCCACTCAGATGACTGTCGATTGAACTTCGGAGTGAAATGATGGAGTCATGTTTCATCCATTGTCAAATATCGACGCAAAAACTTGGGTTTATTACGCTTTTTAGTCAAAAGTGAGCTAGTGCGGAACCCACTTTCCACCCGAATATTCGTGAATGATAGCATATCGGCTGATATCTCTAGAGTGCCTGCATATTCATTTCGATTTCAAACAACGATCATTCAGAATAATTTTGAGTTCACTGAGTTCACCGTCTTCGAAGCTCATTTTACCACGTGTAAACTTAGTATACCAATCCTTGATGGTTGTTTTTCCTGAGACAGTGTCCGAAAAGTCGTCATCATACCAAGTTTTGGCTCCAACTATATTTTTTGGCTTCAAAATGCAATATTTTATCAACACGCGAAATTCGCCATCTATTTTTCAAACACTTGTTTATTTCAGAGTTCTTATTTCTAATTGCAGAAAAGAGTAAAAGAGTATTAGACATACAAAATTATAGAACGAAAACGAAAGGTTGCCAGCAATGCTTTTGCATTGTGATAGCGATTTCCTTTCTAATTTTGTAGTATTTGTATAATTGCCCATTCTAGAATTACTTCAGTTACTAGATTCCACGATGGTGAAGACAGATTTTTTATCCTCTTCCTATATATTAAATTCCGCTTTAACTTGCCATTCAGTCTAATATTCAACTTAAGTTCCTCTTTTCCCAATGTCCAGTTTGATTAGCGGTTGCGGGATATCGATTAAAAAGTATTTTTTTGAAACGCGATCAAGAACAAAAAGACGTGTCTCTTTTATTTCTACGCTGGGTGGACTTCTTTTGTCAGTTTTTTCTGCTGAACAATTGAACGAGTATCATTGAACTGCTCAAACTGCTTGAGTTACCAGGGTATCTAGCCCTCTAATATGCGCCATTGAAATTTAAGATTATTTGATAACAACGCTCATTCTATTACACAATGCATATAAATATACAAATGCTTACGAGTGACTTACTTGTTAGCTATCAAAAGAGTTTTTTTTTATTAAATAACTAGCCAAGCCAGAGACATTTTTTCTATATATGTTGTTTTATCGATATAGACTAAAATTAAAGACGATGCTTGATTGAAAAACCAATATAAAGTTTTACATAAAAAGTTATGTGGTTTTGAGCTTGTCGTAAGCAATAGCTTGAAGATAAACCAACTAGCAGCCCTCATTTGTACTTAAGGAGTTGTTCTGGTCTAAACGTTTGAATTTAAGGTAATTTTTGAAGTGTCGTCAAAAAAAAGGCAATCAAAAATTTTACTATCCAGTTTTTGATAAGATATTTATTCATATTTCAACAATACAGAAAAAAAATGTTAAAAAATTCAAATTTCTAAGTTGGCAGCTGATGAAGTGGCGCGCCAACATAACCACGATACCAACGCTTCTAGAAATCTGAGAGCAAAACAAAATTATTATTAATCTAGAAGAATATCGCAATCATATGAACTAAAGAATAGCTAAAAAAAAATCACAAAATAGCAACTGTTTAAAAAAAAAAACAATTTTTTACCACTTCATTGAGTTTTCTGAATTTCTTGTGAAATTAGTAAATATTAAAATTTTGAGATGAGCGTAGCTTATACGATAAAGAAGTCTATAGAGAAGTCTTACACCAAAGTTCAAGTAATTCGATTCAATAGAACTTGATCAAGTCAATAGAAATAATAGTTTAATAAAAAACAAATTCGAGAAAAACTCGTTTAAAGTTTCGCGTAACGCCCAAGTCAGTATGGATGCCGCGTCAGCAAAACAGCTATATTTCCAAAAATAATTTAAATTTCAAAAAATCCTTGAATAAAAATATTCTTTAAAATTTATACTATGGAAATGTATACATTTCAAATTTCCAGACCAGAGTACCTCCTTAAATTGTGTTTTTTTTTTTTAGTTAATATTTGCAACTGCATACATAAAATATTTTTTACCTAAACCCTCATTATTTTTGGGGCATAAACGAATATTTAATATCAATTAAATGCACATGAGTTGAATGCAGGCATATCATATTAGGAGCGCCCCATAAAGGCAGACGGATTAAGAAAAATTACAGAAAATAAGAGCGCCTAGAAATATGAAAAAATTAAATGAAGAATTTTTTAGGCGTAGTAAAATACATACATCTATATAATCATAAATATAATGATTTTTCAGAGTAGAGGTAAACAACAAGCAACAGCAAATTCAAATAAAATACAAAATTGTACAGCAATACAGGTGCATCTGTATACTACCTTCACTAGACGCTCTCAGTTTTACACGTATATACACATATGTATGTACTTATTTACAACACACATGAGTAGGCTGTGTACCATAAAGTATAAAACATGTGCGCAAAACCATTTCAAGTACATATACGAGTATTTTACACCTACAAATTAGCTTACTGCAGAGCCAAAGGGTGGGAAGACATAAACAAATGTGTTTTGTGAACCACAACGCCATTACTACTACCAACGCAGTCATATATAAAAACAATTTTTTTACAGACCTGCATACAAACGGCATTTGAGTTATGGTGATGCCGGCGGTGGTTACTGAACCTCCAGCGCGACCTTTTTCAGCTCACTACCACTACTTCTAGCTTTAGCTCAGCGCCTAAGGCTGCTAGCAAGTTCAGAATAGTTTTTTCTGTTACTGTGTTTTTGAAACAGCGAAATAAGTAAGAAACAAGCAAAACTTACTCAAAATGACATATATTTGTACATATATATAGTTATGTTTTGTACTTACATATATACATTAAGGTGTCTGGAAATTATATTGGTTGAAAAAAAAAATATTTTTAAATTATTAAACACAATTTTTTGGCTCTGGGCTGGATGTGAATGGACATCAGGGGCAGTACCTTCAGCTCGCTATCTGCCTCTCTTTCCCTCTGCATGTTTCACCACATTCATTGACCGACAGGTCAAGTGAGAGCAAATGTAAGTCAGCTTGGCATTTAGACAATCTAACGGAGTTAATCAGTCACTCAGTCACGTAGTGGTTCACTCAGGCAGTCAGTCCGGACAATGTGTCCAAGTCAGTCTCAGCCAAGCAATGATGCTTTTCATATGCAACAATCACTTTGGTCCGATTTTTTCAGAATGACCTTAATTGATTCACGTCTGTTTGAACTCAAACTAGTCCTTCAGTTTTTGAGGTATTTAAACTTAATTTGGTAGGAAATACACTGGTACATTTATACCTACATTTGTCGGAACCGACCAGATTAGAAACTTCACGTTCTGTAAAGAATGTGTTCCGCGCGCTTCCCTCAACTTAAGGTCAATATATTCGGCCTACTAAGCGTACTATATGCAACTCCATCAGCCATCTTGAGATCCAGCATTCATTACTGTATAATATTCGACCAAATAGACCACGACCAGCAAGCAGTGTAGAAAAATACAGAAAAAAAATACAGCTTGAGCAAGAACTGAAGCCGCTCAACCTTCCCTAGCGAAATCGCTTTGCTCTGTGGGCTCTTGAAAAGTTCCAAGAAGATCCGAAGATTTCGAGTCAAATTTTGTTCAGCGATGAGATCCATTTATGGATTAATGGGTACGCAAACAGGGAAAATTGCCGCATTTCAATTGCTGCCCTTTCATCCAGAAAAAAACAACGGTTTGGTGTGGTTTGTGGGCCGGTGAAATCATCCGTCCATATAGTGACCATTATCGCGCCATGATAACCGACTATTTGATGCCTGAAATTGAAGCTCGTGATCTCCTCGACATTTGATTTCAACAAAACGGCGCCACTTCCCACACATCGCATCAGTCAATGGATTTATTGCAAGAACACTTCGGTGAGCAGATAATTTCACGTTTTAATCCGGTCGATTGGCCACCAATATCGCGTAATATCACACCGTTAGACTTTTCACTGTGGAGATATGTAAAGTCTAAAGTCTATACGGGCAATCCCGCTTCGATTCAGGTCTTGGAGCAAAACATCACGCGTGTCATTTGCCAGTTACAAGTCGAAATAATCGAAAGAGTCATCGAAAATTGGACTCGACGGATGGACCATCTGAGACGTGGCCGCAGTCAACATTTAAAAGAGATAATCTTAAAAAAATAAATACCAAAGAATGTTCTTTCGAATGATAATAATCATTCCCCATTGAATTTGAAATTTCTGAATTTTTTTTTCTTTAAAAAAGTAGGGACCTCGAAATGGATCACCCGTTATATGATCAATGTTAAGTTTTTGAAATTTTGTGACATAAATCCCTCCAAAAAGTATTTAAAAGCATGAAATATGTACTAAACAAGTAAGATGAAAGAAATTGATATTAGCCGTCCTTTTTTTTTTTGGAAAGGGTTATCCAATTAGGATCGTGTAATTTGACATCGTTGAATTTTTTTTCCTGGCGCTATGCGAAAGACCGTGTTTATGCGGATAAACCTTGAACTCTTGAAGCCTATGTTTAATTAGTATTTCATTTCATGCAAAATTATTCATATTTAAAATGCACTAAATTTTACAAGTAAATTATTTTTGGTTACGTATACGCAGTGTAGAGCCAAAAGTTGATTTTAATCAGTTTTTAGTACAAAAAAACGCATTGCAAATGTATTAAAAACAAGCGCGGCCGCCCTATTCTACACGCAAATTCGAAATTATTAAAAACTAAAAGGCAGGCCATGCAAATACCATTTAGACGCTGTATGTATATGTATCTACATATAATATAAGTACATATGGGCCCCGCAAAAATGTTCATAAAGTAGCTTAGCAAGTCGCCTAAGTCGCGGACCGTCAATTACGGCCACCTACAACAACTAAATGTTTAGAAATGTATTTAACTACATGCACGTACACACACTCAGCCATACGTATATACATACGCTTGTATATACACATATGCTGCTTAAGAGCACAACTACTATACACACAATGCCGTTACCAACAGCCTCGAGCGCCGTGCAGGCCAAGGCTGACCTCAAAATCTCCCACCACCACCACCAACATCACGAAATATTTATGCGAAAAGGCTAAAATGGTGTTTCCCGTTAGCAATACAGATATCTACGTGCTCACATATATTCTATACACTTATATATGTATACCCATGTGTATAATATTTGTATTCGCTTGTTTGCAATTCAAATATACATGTATCATCATGCATACATATGTGTATGTGTGGATGTGTGTGTGTGCACACAAAAATACCGAAATTCTCATTCAAACAAAATAATTTGAGCACAAAGTGTGCGCCTGAGCGGTTGTTAAATGAATTTTGATGGCCCAACGGCACTTTTGCAAATACACAATCAAGCACACGCGTTTATGTATCCTTTCTCGCTGTACGAGTATGCATATGCGTTCGTGTGTGTGTGCATGATACAGCTGTTCCCCTCCAAATGCAAACACATTTTCAAAAATTTAATTTTCGCGTACATGTGAGCGGCAACAAAATGGTGTACAGCGTACGCTGCTTGTCCCTCTCATGAGTAATGCCAGCGAAAAAAAAACAACAACAAAATAAAAGGAGGCATACGGCATTGAAAAAAGCCAAGCGCCGCAGGCGAAAACCCTTGGAAAAGCGGGAAAAAATTAAACTGTTGTGTGTGTGTGTGTTGTGTTTTTCGCTTTTTATTGTTGCAATAAATGCAGCTGTGCGCAGTAGACTTGCATATACACTGTACATGCATACAAATATATTCATTAAAATGTTTGCGTGTGGGTATGTGATTTGCTGTTGTTTGTATTTCGACTAGCGTGACGTTTTTTAAATTCTTAACATACACACTGTGTGAAAAATAAAAAAAATTGAAAAAAATTAATATGTATACACGCAATGATCGTTGGTTTCAAGAGTTACACTTTAATCTGTACAATATTCAGAAATTAATAGATTTTTGGGTCGAGACAAATTTTTCTATAAGAACTGTACAACATGAGACAATTTTTGAGAACATATTAAAAAAGGGTGCTCTATTTCGAGGATCCCTACATTTTCAAAGAAAAAGAAAAACAGAAAATTCTAATTTAATGGGGAATGTTTATTACCATTCGAAAGAACATTTTGTGGCATTTATTTTTTAAAGATTATTTCTTTCAAATGTTGGCCGCGGCTACGTCTCAGATGGTCCATCCAATTTTCGATGACTTGTTCGATTATTTCGACTGGTAACTGGCAAATGACACGCGTGATGTTTTGCTCCGAACCTGAATCGAAGCGAGATTGCCCGTATAGACTTTAGACTTTACATATCTCCACAGTGAAAAGTCTAACGGTGTGATATCACACGATATTGGTGGCCAATCGACCGACCCAAAACGTGAAATTATCTGCTCACCGAAGTGTTCTCTCAGTAAGTCCATTGATTGATGCAATGTGTGGACAGTGGCGGCGCCTTGTTGAAACTAAATGTTGCGGAGATCACGAGCTTCAATTTCAGGCACCAAATGGTAGGTTATCAGGGCGCGATAACAGTCGCGATTGACGATTACGTTCTAACCGGTATCATTTTTGAATAAATATGGACAGATGATTCCACCGGCCCACAAATTACAAAAAAACCTCATTTTTTCTGTATGAACTGGCAGCGCATTAATCTCTTTAGGTTGCTCTTCGTCCCAAATGTGACAATTTTGCTGGTTTAGATAGCCATTGAGCCAGAAATGGGCCCATCGCTAAACAAAATTTGACTCGAAAACGTCGGATCTTCTTGGAACTTTTCAGTAGTCCATAGAGCGAATCGGTGTCGCTTGGGAAAGTCGAGCGGCTTCAGTTCTTGCACAAACTGTATTTTGTACGCTTTCAGTTTAAGATTTCGACTCTCCGCGGTCTTCGTGTATACTCTCAGCTACGTTCGCTATATTTTTTACTTCACTGCATGCTGGATGTAGTCTATTCGGTTGAATATTATCCAATAATGATTACTGGGTTTCGTGATGGGTGATGGTGTTGCGAATATTATGGCCAGTAGGCCGATTATGTTGACCATAAGTTGAGTGAAACGCCCGAAACACATTTTTTACAGAACGTGAATTGTCGTAATAAAGTTGAATGTTGTTCATGCGTAAGTCTTTCCTAATTGAAAAGGTTCCGTTACTTTCAAATTTTAGTTTCCGAGAAGCTACTCGAAATTACTCCATAATCCATTCGACCTTGCCTGACTTGCAACAAAAAAATCTTGTTCCCACCTTAACTTGGTTTTTCTGTTGATTGAATTTTTCAATAGCAGAATCCATATGGCGTACGTCATGCCAATTGAAAACAACGAATTCGTCTATATTTCTTTTTAGCCTTCTGTTTTGCCATAACCTGACTGTAACTGATGACGATGAACTTCCGGCTTATTTGTTTGAACTGTGCTTTATAGCTTTGCGACGATCTGATAACTTCAATAAGAGTTTAGATAGCGATTACGCAATGAAAGAACTTCCCCCATTCTGTCATCAAATTTGGAACCAATTGTTTCATACTCTACGTATTTCAATACTCTACACTGAATTTTCATATTCTATTGCTCATTCTTTATAGTGTCACAAAATCGGTAGCTAAAAGCAAATTAAAAATTAAAGAAAACTCTATGATGAAAATATTTTAACTGAACTTCTATGAAACAAGATTCTTGGTGATATCCACTGATTTTTTATTAAAGAAAAATATTTCAATTATAACAGCTTTAAAAAAATTACTAAAAGTTTTTTAAAAATTCAAATTTTTCATATGATAATTACTTTCTCAGTGGAAATGACCACTCCATCATACACAAGTTATACTAATTAGCAATAATAATTGATTAAATCCACTAGCCATTAAACCATCGCATTACTTCAACACTCTAATTGGCATAAATGCAATGATTTATCAGAAAACCAAAACATTTGTTAACTTTCTGTCTGTTTATTGTGAGATTACTAAATACAAAATACACTCTCCATAACCATTTTCTAATTCTGTATACGATTTTCGCTTAAATCTCCCAATTTTAAATACTTTTCTGCTAAAACACTCAAATGATTACCAACGAACCAACGAACCAACGAACCAAATAAGCAACTTAAATTCAAACAAACAACTCTACCACTCAACTCCAATCCTACAACTACCAACAATAACAACAATTAATTATTTGCTGCAATACACCTGCAACAAAATTTCCCCCCGAACTCCAACAACCAACCAACTCCTATCAATCTCCAATCCACACCACACCACCGACCAACCAACCGCTAATATGATAAAATGATAAAATCGCATAACTTCGTGTGTGTGTGTGTGTATGTGTGCAACACAAATTGGGAAATTCCAATAAATACATACCTGCACACACATACATATGCGTACGCATGGGTGTATGTATATGGAATGGCATTTGGCAACTAATACAGCCGACAGCTGGCGCGAGCGGGGGCGAGGGGAAGGGCAAGGAGAAGGCGAAAGGCAAAATAGGCAAAACGGGTCCGAGAAAAATCGCCAAAACCGGCAAATACGCTAAAATCGGTATTGCAGTAAGTGGCTAAAAGCAATATATCTACATACATGCATACACACATATATATATATATTGTATATATATTATTTGGTTTGCTATCAATGAACTGCTGTATTGAACGTTAATGGTTTTTGTATGTGTTCATGCGCTTGAGAGCAAAATGGTTTTTTTGGAATTTTAGATTTTTATATTTTTTTGCAATTCAATTTCAAAGCGCAAAATTTAAATGCAAAAAAATAAATTTTAAAAAAATATTTAATTGCTTGCTTTTTTTCGAAAAATCAACGCAAAATCCGCATACAGTCATGTATTTTACACACTGAAAATATGATTTGAAACAAAAAAAGAAATATATATATATATATAGGGTGATCCCAGTGGAGGCACTTTTTTCAATATCCCTTATTTGGCAGATCCCAGGTGAGACAGGTTCTTTTTGTTCAGTATTGTTTGGCATTTCATTATGGAAACACTAACGACTGAACAACGTTTACAAATCATTCAACTTCATTACAAAAATTCACGTTCTGTAAAGAAAGTGTTTCGCGCACTTCGCTCAACTTATGGTCAACATAATCGGTCTACTGAGCATACTATTCGCAACACCATCACCCACCTCGAGACCTAGAATTCATTATTGGATAATATTCGACCGAATATACCATGCCCAGAACGTAGTGAAGAAAATAAAGCTGCCGTCGCTGAGAGTGTACGCGAAGACCGTAGAGAGTCGATTCGACGGCGTTCGCAGCAACTCGGACTGACGTATGGAATGACTTGGCACATTTTACGTCGAGGCATTAAATTGAAAGCGTGCCAAATACAGCGTGTGCAAGAACTGAAGCCACTCTATCTTTCCAAGTGTCACCGCTTCGCTCTATGGGCTGTTCAAAAGTTCCAAGAAGATCTGAAGTTTTCGAGCCAAATTTTGTTCAGCGATGAGGCCCATTTCTGGTTTAATAGGTATGTAAACAAGAGAAATTGCTGCATTTGGAACAAAGAGCAACCTGAAGAAATTCAAGAGCTGCCATTTTATCCAGAAAAAACAACGGTTTGGTGTGGTTTTTGGGCCGGTAGAATCATCGGTCCATATTTCTTCAAAAATAATGCAGCTGAGAATGTTATCACGCCATGAGAATCGACTATTTGATACCTGAAATTGAAGCTCGTTTTCTCCGCAACATTTGATTTCGTAAAGACGGCGCCACTTCCCACACATCGTCAGTGGATTTATTAAGAAAACACTTCGGTGAGCAGATATATATATAGTCTATGCAGACAAACCCGCTGCTATTCAGGTCTTGGAGCAAAACATCACGCGTGTCATTCGCCAGTTACCAGTCGAAATGCTCGAACGAGACGTCGAAAATTGATCTCAGTGAATGGACCGTCTGAGACGTAGCCGCGACCAACATTTGAAAGGAATAATCTTCAAGAAATAAGTGCCAAAGAATGTTCTTTCGAATGATAATAAACATTCCCGCACATTTGAATTTTCTGTTTTTTTTTCCTTTCAACAAGTAGGAAGCCTCGAAATGGATCACTCTTTATATATAAAAAATCATAATTGGATTTCAGTTTCGAAATACATTTTCGCTAAAACTTTTTAAGCATTGCATTCATAAAAATTTATTTCCAACATAATTTTTTTTCCACACAACTTCAGGTATTTCAATTCAAATATTCATAATTTCAAATCAAAAAAAAAAAAAAATACAAGCAAATTTTAAAATATGTGCATAGCTATACACATATTCGTTCGCTTAATACGCTCTTTCATAGGAACTCTTAATAAAAACATAAAAATAAAAAATTAATAAAAATAAATATATATATATATATATATATATATATATATATATATATATATATATATATAAATTAAATCGAAAGTTAACTAACTCTCATGCAACATTATTGTCATTCGCGCTATAGCTATCGCCATCGCCATCGCCACCTTCGCCACCGCCACCGCCACTGCTGCTGGCTACACATTCTCAGCCATCAACCGCGTGCCATATATTCATTGCCATATAAGCATTTTGTTCTTATTTTCGTTTGTCTACTATTATTGGCAGTAAACAATGTGAGGCCATAAATTGCGCATATTTGAACGATATACTCGTATGTATGTATGTTTATGTGTATAAGCCTTCAGGCTCGTATGATACACACATACTAGTAAGAAAGCTCATAAACAGTTGTATACAAACATATACACACCAGCACATTTGTCATGTATGTGTCTCAATGTGTGTCTATGTGTGCTGTGTGTGTTCAACCAACAACATTTTACTCGCCGTTATGCCATCCATTCTATTTAAGCGCTTGCCATTTTGTCGTTATTATTGTTAAATAACAGTATCATCGCAGATTCTCATGGCATTTCGGATTAACGATACATTGCGTTGACTAGAAATAACATTTCAGTTATGCATTTAATGTTGCTTTTGTTATGGATTTTTCAAATTCTTTCTTCTGCATGTGTTTTTTGTAATTATCTATACTTTTAACTTTCTAAATGTTATTGTGGTTATAGAGAAAGGCAGGCGAAAGCTTCTAAAAACATCGAATATTACAAATAGTGTGGGATTCAATGAAAAAGCTTTGAAAAATCTGGAACACCTTGAATATGTTATTATAATGACTATTTAATGCTTAAATTTTGTATAAAAAAATTTAATAGGTAAAATGGCGACAACGTTTCCCCCTAAAAGCGTTTTAATTTCGAAAGAATTAAAAAAAAAATTAGTAAAAATTGCACAATTAAAAAAAAAATATTTTATGACTGACTCATACAAATAATATTATGTGCATCACATTATTTCAGAATAAAAAAGGATTTTTTTTTATTGAGTATTAATGTTTTATTACTACTACAATTTAAGGTATAATAAAAATCAAAAAATTAAAAAAATAAAGTAAAGCACAATACTAAAATTAGCGTTTATAGCAGGCACCGTAATCACTATAACAGTCTCAGGCCTACCATAGTAGAACATAATCTTTTTGCAAAACTTAATTTTTTTATTCAACACAGTTCCCTTCTAGGGTGATACACTGATTATAACCACCCTTCAACTTTTCGATACCATTTTTGTAGTACGATTTGTACTTCGCTTCAAAATAGGACTCAGTTTCGGCGATCACCCCTTCGTTCGACGAAAATTTCTTCCCAGCGAGCATTGGTTTGTGGATCTGAGAACAGTAAATAGTCGCTGTGGGCTAGATCTGGAGAAAACGTTGGATGCGAAAGTAATTCGATGCCCAATTCATGGATTTTTGTCATCGATTTCATTAAAATGCATTGTCTTGCTGAAACAGCACGTTCCTTTTCTACAAATGCGGCCGTTTTTCGGTGATTTCGTCCATCAAATGGTCCAATAATGCTATGAAATAGTCGCTGTGTTAATGGTCGTTCCTTTTTTTAATGTAGTCAATGAAAATTATTCCATGGGCATCCCAAAATACAGACGTCATAACCTCGCCAGGTGACTGTTATGTTTTTTCTACGTTTTTGAGCGGGTTCAACGTGTTCAGTCCATACGGATGACTGTCATCTGCCAAGATTAGCACATTCTTGTTCTGGGGCTAATTTAAGGTGACGTACTGTTTTAACCGTTTTAAAAACATAAACAGATAGGTTCCCCGAACATAGCCGAATCACCTGATCCTTTCCACCGAGGTCTTACTCTTCCTCTGCTTGCACCAGCGGGTACTCCATCGAATTTTTTCAAAGCTGGCGTGCTTTCATCCATTTGTACGAGATGACCTGGCCAGCGTAGCCGCTGTCTCCTGATTCGCATCACTGAGTCAATATCTTTGCAAAGATCCAAAAATCTTCCGCAAAACTTTTCCTTCGAAAACTGCTAACGCCGTCCATCAGAACGAAGATGGTGATTAACTTCTAGAGTTCGGTTTTAGATTTGTCGAGAGAGGACTTTACTTTTCAATTACCTATTCAGCCTTGAAATAGCACCTGTTGGCAAGAGTAATTCTGCTTTGGATTTTCAGGCTAAAATTGTTTGTGTAGTTGATCCTGATTTCAAGATAGACGAAGCTATTTTTAACTTCCAAGTTATGACTCTCAACAGGAGTCAAAAAGGTTGTTTAGGACCTCCTTTGTATGACCTTTTCGCTTACTTTGACAATTTTCACTACTCAACAGCAGTATATTTGTATTTCTAGTGTTTAGAAAAAGTAGAGTGTGAAAGCTCGGATCAATGCACTTTCGTGGTGTTGTATTAGACCACTGCTTAAGATAAAGAAAAATATATATAAATTAAGTTTTATGTATATACTAGAGCTCCAGATTTTGCTCAAATATTTTCGAGCAGTGCGAGTATTTGAGCAACGAGCACTCGCACACCTGCTCATTGCTCATTACTCGAAAAATTTCCGAGCCGAGTACGAGCATTTCGAGCTTTTTCGAGCATTTTTTTTTTTTTTTTTTTTTTTAACTCGTATTTCTTTTTGACATGACGTTGAGCAGTTGAGCCACGAGCGAGTGCCGAGCGAGCATCGAGCTGCTCGTATTGCTCGATACCCGGGTATCTGTAATCATGTTGAGGCGCATGCCGCTTTTGGTTTTGTTGTCTCCGAAAATTAGATTTAAATGTACGATATTCGAACGTCTCTATATATCAGAAAAAAGTGACAAAAAGTAGGTTATCAGACAAGTAAATCCCATTTCTCGAATGTTTTCTTCAAAGTTCTGTTCTAAATGAAATCAAAAGCGTTTAGTATGGCTTTCAGGTTGAATTTGATAAAAACAAAAATATAAAAATGTAAAGCAGATGCAGGGAATTCATAAAAATCGATCCCTTAAGATGGATGAAAAATTTCAATATCATTTTTATAAGTATAGCATAATTTTTAATTTAAAAAAATTTTTTTTGCTGTCGCATATCACACCAATAAATGCTTTTTATTCATAATGGGGTAATATAAATATATATAAAAATAATAAATAATTTTGTCTCAAATAATTATTTAAAAAAAGCTATGTACTGAGCTAAATCTCTATATATGGCTTTTTAGGATAAAGACGTTTGTAAATGCTCGCCGCTAGGTGGCGTTAAATCAAAATACAACATTATTTACAGATCAATGTGAGAATTTGCTGCTGTGGTAACATCAAAAAATAGTCAGCGCAACAACATTGATATGGCAATTACCGACGAGTTGCCATGACAATAAAAAAAAAACTGACTGACACTTCTTCCTTTCTAACGTTAGCGGTCTTTTTCTTTCTGTAACCGAGCTTCCGGAATTGGATTTTCGTGCTTTTTGGTAGTCAGACCAAATTTTGTATCTAATCTAAAATCAGAGTTTATCAATCAAATTAATTTTAGCCATAAAATTCATAGCAAAATTCAGATTGAAAACGCGAAAGATTTCATTGTTGTGTACTGTATTTTGCATCGCCACAATGTCAAATGCATATTTCAACTCTACAAAATTCGACAACACAAATTGTCAGCCACAAAAGACATTATAAAATAGTTTGTACGCTAGAGACATGCATAGCTCACTCAAAAATCACTAATACAAAACTGACAAATTGCGTTAATGCACTTGCAAAATATCTAATGACAGCAAATAATTACAACAACAACTACTGGTTACAAAATTTCCCAACAAAAGTGACAAAATAGAATGATTTCCTAAATGACGGTGCGATACATAAGTATGTATCAGAGCAAACATGACATCAAACATATTCACTCACTCACTCATATATTTAGGCCATTTTAATGCATCACACTAATTAATTGCATTAACTACGTAATAACAGCTTGATTATGTATGAGTATACTGCCAGCAAGAATTTTAAATTGTTTGAATTTCCTAAATTTAGGTCATTGTGGCCAGGCATTGATTGACTTTATAAGTTGCGATACATTTTAATGCAAACTCTGGTTGATTTTCTATAATATTTAGTGAAATTCAATTTTGTTCATTAATTCAGTGTAAGTATGTGCGCCTAAATGCACACTACATATGCACTTAACTGCTAATGGAAATAGTTGGCATTTTGTCGGCTTATTTGCAAACGATAATTATAGCCGCAGGTGTGGAATTTAATAAGCGCATGTGTGGGCTAAATTGAAAATTAATGCTAAATATTTATTTTAAAATTTTTATTTTCTATTAATAAATAGCATTTAGTGATGAGAAAAGGTATATAGAGGCGAAGAACTATTTTAATATTAACATATGGTATAATTAAATTATTATGGGTATTAATGAGAGACTTCATAATACAATAAATAATTTATATATTTCATAGAATTTAAATTCTAAATTAAAAAAAATATTTTTGTATTGTTCCCTTAAATTATATTAAATATATTTTTAAATTTTTCCATTACTTTTCCCCCAATAAGTGTTCGAAATTAAACAAATTTACCTGCTTCAACACCTTATCTTATATTTTATGGTTATTTATGGCTGAAAAATTCGTTTCTGTATAATTTACATTTTTCTTATACTTATTTTTTCCCGCTTTTCTACAATTTGCTTTTTCTACATATATAGGTGCCGCCCACTAATCAAACCAAACTCGAGGGCGAAAAGGTGATATTCTCGTGCGAAGCGAAAGCAATGCCCGGCAATGTCACCGTTAGATGGTTTCGAGAGGGTTCTCCCGTACGGGAGGTCGCCTCGCTGGAGACACGTGTTACAATACGTAAAGATGGTTCCCTTATTATAAATCCCGTTAGCGCTGATGATTCTGGTCAATATTTGTGTGAGGTGACGAACGGCATTGGAGATCCGCAAAGTGCTTCGGCTTATTTAAATGTTGAATGTGAGTATGAAACTATCAAAGCATATAAATGTATTAGTAATACTTTAAAGTGTCGAAAAAAGTTATAATAAATTTTATTAAAATACATAAATATTTTTTTTAAATTTTTTTCATAGAAAATACTAAATAATTTATAAAAAAATATGTGAATATTTTATTATTATTACTTTTTAATAAAATTATAAGTAAATTTGTTTGAGTTTACAAAAATCTATAATATTAAGTAAATAGTAAAATAATTCTGTTGAAAAATGGCATAAAATTCTGCGCCTAAAATCATGCTCTGACCAACCGAATGTGATTCAATGACTTGGATTAACCCATTTGGAGCTTTTCTTGGGATATGATAATTTCTCTTCCGCATTGTTTAAGATGGAAAATGTCTGACTGTAATTAACGGGTGATCCATTTCGAGATTCTCTACCTTTGTAAGAAAAAACACAGAAAATTCAAATTTAATGGGGAATATTTATTATCATTCGAAAGAACATCCTTTGGCATTTATCTTTTGAAGATTATCTCTTTCAATTGTTGGCCGCGGTTACGTGTCAGATAGTCCATCCGTTGAGTCCAATTTTCGATGACTCGTTCGAGCATTTCGACTGGTAACTGGCGAATGACACGTGACAATAGACTTTACATATCCCAACAGGAAAAAGTCTAACGGCATCAATTTTGAAGAAGTATGGACCGATGATTCCATTGGCCCACAAACCACACCATACCATATGCAGCAATTTGCTAGTTTACATACCCCTTGTGGCGGAAATGTGCCTCATCGCTGAACAAAATTTGGCTCGAAAACATCGGATCTTCGTGGAACTTCCCAAGAGCCCATAAAGCGAGGCGATGTCACTTATAAAGGTCGAGCGACTCCAGTTCTTGCACAAGCTGTATTTGGTACGCTTTAAATTTAAGATCTCGACGTAAAATGCACCAGGTCGTTCCATACGTCAGTCCGAGCTGCTGGGAACCGCTCCGGATCGAATCTCGACGGACTGCGTGTACTCTCTCAGCAATGGCTGCTTTATTTTCTTCACTGCGTGCTGGACGTCGTCTATTCGATCAAATATGATCCAATAATAAATGTTGGGTCGCAAGAAGGGTGCAGGTGTTGCGAATAGTACGCTCAGTAGACCGATTATGTTGACCATAATTTGAGCGAACCGCGCGAAGCACATTCTTTACAGCATGTGAATTTCCGTAATAAAGTTGATTGAATGGTAAACGTTGTTCAGACGTAAGTCTTTCCATGAACGAATGCCAAACAATACTGAACGGTCAAAAAAGGCTCTTGAAAAAGGAACCTCTACTTGGATTACTGGTTACAATAGAATATTTCTTTCTCATATTCCAATTTTATTTCATCACTATTAGTTCAATTAAAAATAATATTCAATATTAACACAACGCAGATAACTTAAAATTCATCGAAAATTTCCGGATACTTATTTACTTTGGATTTGACCGTGGTCTTTTTGTCTTCCGGATATTTATCGAAATTCGACAGATCCTCCATATTTGAGATCACCGGCACATATGGTGGCTGTATTTGTTGATTGAGTAGACCATACCAATCAACGCCCTTAAACCAATCGTGATGTTTGATATCTTTTGTTGCATTCGCCATACAACCGAGTCTAATGACAAATAAATATAAATAAAAAATTAAAATATTAGAAAATTTGTAAAAATATACAAAATCAAATTTTTTTAAATTTTAGTCCAAGCAATTTCTGCTCCTTCACCGCTTTGAGGGATCCACTACTAGCAGACGCGTCACCAAATCCTTCAGCATTGGCGGAAAGGCGGCTGGTATTTTATAAGCGGCATCACATATTTTGCCATACATCATCATAACATCGCGATTGTATTCCGCAAATGGTGAATTGCCAGCAACAAATTCAAAAACTAAAACGCCAAACGCCCACCAATCCACGCTGGTTGAATACGGTTTAGACTTGATCAATTCGGGCGCTAAATATTCGGGTGTGCCGCAGAGGGTTAAAGTGCGTGTCTCCACGCGCTGCAAATGAAAACAACAAAAATGTGAAGCATGCTTTTAGGCAGCACATATGAAATTTCTAAAATATCATCACCCTCCCACCTTGGCAAAACCAAAATCCGTTATTTTCAAATAACCCTTCTTATCAATCAAAATATTCTCCGGCTTTAAATCACGATAAAGCAATTGTAAATTATGTAAATACTCCAAAGCCAACAACACTTGGGCGGCATAGAAACGTGCTTGCTTCTCGGAGAATTTGCGCACTCTGTGTAAAAAGCAAATCGCGTGAGTTTAAAAATTGCTTAGTAAAGCACACCTACTTGCGATGATAAGTGAAGAGTTCGCCGCCGTTGATGAAGGGCAAGCCGAAAATTAAATTTTCAAAATCCTTGCGGCAGAAATCCATCATAACCACATATGGAAAGTCAATGCTCATCAGCACGCGCTTCTCGTTGAATATATGCGGCACTTGCTTCGTCTTCACAACCATCTCCTTCGACACCAATTTGGCGGCATAATAATTGCCGGACGTTTTTTCGCGTACTAATTTCTGTTGCGAAATTATGTAAAAGGAATCTCAAAAGTTTTATAAATATATAATATATATATAATAAAATATATATAATAAAATAATAAGTCCACCCACCACCCTGCCGAAGGAACCTGCGCCAATTGTGGCCAATTCATCGAAGCCTTGTAGACCTGTGTCTGGTGAGGGTTGCATTTTATCCCATTTTTTGAGGAAACTCTCCTTGAACATTACAAGCACCATATCGTAATCGACTTTGCCACTGAAGCGAGTGTTGATAGCTGCAAAAGAGGAGGAAGAATAGTTAGAAGGATAAAATAATTTAAAAAAAAAATTATTTATAGGGTTTTAAAATTTTATTTTTTTTTTTCAATTTCCCTACTTAAAGTCCATCGGAGGAAAATAGTTTTTTTTTAACCTACGTTTGTTCGCCTTTTCAAGAGAAATTATTTTCACTTCTCCCTCTTGGTTTCCTCCACCGTTTTCGGGAAGCAACTCCATTTGGTGTGCCATCTTTGGTAGGCTTTACAAGGAAGTCTACCAATTTTTTGAAAAATAATGTCTGTGATATTTTGAAACTTTTTCCAGATAAATATTGTTTTTTATGAAAATGCGTAAATCAAATTGAACTTCAAAATTGACAAATGAAAAATGAAAATTGAGTTGAAAAATGTCAAAAGCAAACTTCAGTGATGTTTAATTTTTAGAAATAAATTTTAGTTGAAAATTTTCAAAAGTTCATCAATAAATATTGATACGGTTTATTAGATTATGAAAATATTTTTTAAGTAAATTCACAAATTTACCAGATGGAGCTGGAACAGCGTGACCTAAAACATAACGAATATCTGCAGGAATATGCTTCAGAAATTGGCAGATTGACTCATTTAACCATTGAGGGCGCATCGGGTGAGCATCTCGAAATAGTGAAAATCCAGAGGTTCATCAGCGGAATTAAAGGCATGTACATCAAGCGAGAGACTTATGTGAATCCAAAGTTAACATTCGCTGAAACTGTTGCGTATGCTCAGACATGTGAAAGAACGGCACTCAAACCAGCCTACAAAGTGAAGCGTTTGGAGGTGGAAAGTCCAGATGTGAAGAAGATGATGAAAACGCTGAGAATCATCAAGGAGAATATATGTAGTGGCGTAGTCGGTAAAAATATCAGTGCCGAGAAGTACATCAGTTGTGGAAAAGTAGGTCACTTCGCACAGAAAAATGGGAGACAAGCCACTTTAGAAAAACGTCAGCAGGAATATCCGGACCCTGAACTGGTAATACACGGATTGGAGGTGAACAGACGGCCAAGTAAGGAACAAATGGCAGCGAAAAGTCCTATCGCGAAGGCATACTGGGCACAATGGAGCAGCTTAGAGTTAATATCTGGCTGTTTGCATAGAGTATGGGAAAGTGGAGATGGCCAGCACTCTACAAGGCTAATAGTAGTTCCGAAGTTAAAAATTCCGCATGTTCTTAAAGAATTTCATAGTTTTCCTACGCTTTAAGAAAATACTGGAGATGATCAAGCAGCGATTACATTGAGTTAGTTGTCGTCAATCGAACGCTGAGTGGATGGCTAACTGCAAGGAATGCATAGCAGCTAAAGGGTCGAAGTCACGAAGTCATGGGCAGATGAAACAGTATAATTCAGGTGCACCATTTGAGCGGGTTGCCATGGATGTAGCCGGTCCATTCCCTATGAGCAGACAAGGAAACAAATACGTTCTTGTGGTTATGGACTACTTTAGTAAACGGCCTGAGTTCTACCCAATTCCGAACCAGGAAGCGAAAACAGTTGCCGATGCATTCACTAACAATTGGGTTACCAGATATGGAGCGCCTATAGAATTACACTCAAACCAAGGAAGAAACTTTGAATCGGCAATGCTCCAGGAGATGTGCCTGATACTTGGTATTCGAAAAACCCGAAAGACAGCTCTGCATCCTCAAACAGATGGCATGGTAGAGCGATTCAACCGGACCCTGGAAGAGCACTTGCGGAAAGTAGTGGACAGGCATCAGGATGATTGAGATGTACACTTGCCTCTGTTCCTAATGGGATATCGGTCCGCTGTGCACGAAACAACAGGTCAAACACCTGCGAGGATACTGCTTTGTAGTGAGCTTCAGTTGCCCATCGATTTAAAATTTGGAATAACTGGTGATGCGAGAAGAATTGGGAAGGAAGCGTCTAGCGATCTCGAGGAAGAGTTAAGAGAGATACATGCTTTTTTGAGACAGCAATCTCAAATTATGAGTGACAAAATGAAGGCTAGGTATGACAAAGCGATGAATTCCGAAGGCCTCCAAAATGGAGATTTGGTATTACTGTAAAATACACAACGGAAGAAAGGTTTGTCCCCAAAACTTCAATGCTCCATATAAGATAATCAAACGGCTAAACGACGCAGTGTATCGAATGCAGACTGTTGAGAGACCAAGAAGAAAGATGAAAGTGGTTCACCTAGAGAGGTTTGCTGCGTTTGAAACAGCAAATGCGTCTGATCGAAACGATCAGACTTAGGTGGAGGGCAGTGTGGCGAAAATGCGAAGCGAATGTCAGATGAAAGAGAGAAGCCGATAACTGCCATGTTCTAGAACTTAAATCGAGAACTTTCGCTATCAAGAACGATTCGAACATTCCAGGCGATTCGTTGCGAACCATCGACTATTATATTAGGGTAACACACAATTGCAAAGGGAATTAGTCGTAAAGTAAACGCGTTGGTGATTACACTACAGTGAAGTAATATAAATAGAACATTGTGCAAGTTGTAATACAAGTGATTGTAAATAGTGGGGTGAATTGTAATTGAATTGTGAATTACTGAGTAATAGAAGGACATTAAATAAATTCTTTATAAATAAAGAAACTGCAAATAAAGTTGGTGACTTTTATTTAACAATCCAGTGATCGTACCCGAACAATTTGGGAAATCATCGAGATTGATTCAGCAAAATCGTAACAATACTCCGCGCGGACAATAGAGTAATCGGAAACCTACCACAATCCATGCAAAAAAAGTGGTCCAATTAAACATTGTGATGCCCTAGGGCTGGACAATATAATCCACCTCTGCATAACATCCGATTACTTCATGGCGTGCCTACTGGGGATGATATTATGGAGTATCTGCAAAAAATTACATTCGAACATACTCTTTAATTTCGAATACCATCTGCTTTGGTGAAAGCTATTAAAATATATTATATTGAAATAATAATAAATTCTGCACGTCTTTTGTGTACTTGCGGAGCTCAACAGCGAAACGAAACTGACTCAATTTCATTTCCACACATTTTCTCTATACGAGTATAGAACTCATTACGAAATTGTTACTTCGTGTAGTGATTGCGATCGGTATAACACGAAGAATGACCGTGCCGCACCGAGTTCATATAAAAACGCGAGTCGGTCCAATAGTTCCCACAGAGAAGTATACTTGTAGGTACTTCAATGGACCATATGGTCCACAAATGTGTGCAGGGAATATGCATAGGAATATAAACGTATTATCGGTCACAAATACGCATACCAGCACGAACATGAATAAGAATAGGAATACGAATGCAAAAATAAATACGAAAACAAATACGAATGCGATTACATACTCAGACGAATTTTCCTATAACGAAATTTAACCGGAACAAAAATCATTTTGTCAGCTTCCACTGGCTACTCTTCATCGCTGAGTCAGTCTGTGATTATAAAAGTACTGCAGATTACAAATTTGTTCTGCACAGGCTTAAGAAAATATATATTATCCAAAAAAAAAATTTTTTTCAGTACATGCCTCAAATTGCTGTAATCCTGCGCCTTTATAGAAAATTTTAAAGAATACCTTCATCGAAAGGATTGTTTCTGGTTTTCAGATCAATATCAACGTTGACTAAATTCTCAAATGATACATCAATGTCTTCTACCACTACTCGAAATGATGTCTGAAGAGCAGCCAGGCGAGACAATGACAGAAAAGTCTCTTATTCCATTGTGGATTACCTTTATATATGTCCTGTTTTGAAAAGCCGTCCTTCCTAGAACAATGAAACATTTTCTGCTTTTTGATGATTTCACCAACAAACTGAGGGACCTACAATTTATTTCAAGCCGCTTCCGTGTAGCTCACGGATTCTTATGAAAGAGAGAAGCCGATAACTGTTTAATTTATGCCAGAAATACGCTCGGAGGGCTTAACATATCCCAACTACGGTCAAAGCAATAAGAAAACCTTTTCTTGCTTTTAAAATTAAGTCCAAGATTTTGTTGTTACAAGGGCTGTTTGATAAGTTAGTGACTTTTCGAACTTCGTTCAGTTACCGCAAATACGAAACCCGACTCCCGTGAACTGTTATCGATTTATAGACTGCTGTAAAATTTTACTTTTTATTTGAATGTCATTTAATATAGACGACCTCGTGATTTTAACGAAAATGTAAAAGTAAAATACCATCACCGAAACCCAGGAAAGTATTGATAAATATTTTGGGATATTGGACGATCCGAGAAAAAAACAGTGTGAGTGGACTGATGCTGTAGGCATCTCAAATTGAGTGGATACATCACCTCTTACATGCGTATTTGGACATGAAAAAAGTATCCGATGGGTGCCGTAATTTCTAACACACAATCATAAGGGCGCACTTCAAAGGAGTGTCTGGCGATGTTCAAATGCAATGAAAACGAATTTTTGTGCTATTTCGTTACTGTAGATGAAACGTGGATCCGCCACACCAGAAATAAGAAAAAAAATCAAGACAGTAGTCTTTTTTCGGGTGAACTTGCACCAAAGAGGGCCAGAGTGGATCTGTCAGTCAACAAGGACATGGCAACAGTTTTTGGGATGCACACGGTGTAATTCACAACGATTAGCTTGAAAAGGGTTAAACGTACTTTGAGGGCCTGCAAAAAAGACCTATAATTTTGAAAGAATAAAAACTGAAGAAACGCTGGACTAAATGTATAGAGCTAAAAGGAGATTATGTTGAGAAATAAAACGCTTACTTGCCAAAAAAAATATATATTTTATTCAAAATCATATCTTATCGAACCATATTACGACTTCGGCATGGCCGAAGATAAGACTTTATTCCTGTTTCTTTATAATTTTAGCTCCCTAAATATATATATACATATATTACAACTAAATGCACTTTCGTCTCCTCCTCTTTCAGATCCTGCCAAAGTGACCTTCACACCCACTGTACAGTATCTACCCTTCCGTTTGGCCGGCGTCGTACAATGCTACATCAAATCGAATCCCACACTACAATATGTCACCTGGACCAAAGATAAGCGACTACTCGAACCGTATCAGATGAAGGACATCGTCGTCATGGCCAATGGTTCACTGCTCTTCACGCGCGTCAATGAAGATCATCAGGGACGCTACACTTGTACACCGTATAATGCGCAAGGCACACAGGGCTCATCCGGACCCATGGAAGTGTTGGTGCGCAAACCGCCTACATTCACTGTCGAACCGGAATCGCTGTATCAGCGTAAGGTGGGCGATAGCGTCGAAATGCATTGCGATGCCATCGAAGCGGAGGGCACACAACGTCCGACCATCAAATGGCAGCGACAGGATGGTGGTGAGCTGACGGAAACGCAAAAAGTGCGTGTCAAAGTGTCCGGCGGCAATATAACCATTGAAAATTTGCGTGGTGAAGATTTCGGTTATTATCAATGTGTCGTCTCGAATGAGGTGGCCACACTGATGTCCGTGACGCAACTAGTTATCGAAGGCACGCAACCGCATGCGCCATACAATATCACCGGCAAGGCGACTGAATCATCGATCACACTACAATGGATGCCCGGCTACAGTGGTGGCTCTGAGTATAAGCAAGACTATACGATTTGGTATCGGGAGGCGGGCGCTGCTGATTGGCAAACGATTTCGGTCACACCATCCGGCAGCACACAGGTCACGATTAACGGTTTGGCTTCGGGTACTACGTACGAGTTTCAGGTGGTCGGCCGCAATGTGCTCGGCGATGGGTTGATGAGCAAGGTGATGACGGTGCGGACATTGGGTGAGTTGAGTTGAATTTAGTTGTTAAAAAAAAAAATTCTCTATACGCTTAGGCCTCAATGCACAATCTCTATATGACTTTAGCAAAGGTGATGCGGGGAGAGGTATGTGAATTAAATTATTGTGAGAGAGTAGTTCTTAAAAAAATTTGAAAATATTTATCTATAAAAAAAATTATTTTTATCATATAAAATATATTCGAGTTTTAAATTGTAAAAATCCTTAAAATTAAAAAAAAAATTATGTGAATTTAAAAAAAATACAAAAATATTTACACACTCTTGAATTTTAGATTTTCAGATTTTTATAAAAAAACTATTGTTGTTCAGTTGCCAAAAATTTAGCCGAAAATATTATTTATTTAAAAAACCGCGTCAACGGAAGAATAATGAGAACTTTAAGGACCCTTTTAAGCTCACATACCGCGCCCCGATCGCAACCTTTGCACTACTAACTACTAAAAAATAATTTTGAAAAATCAAAATTCTTGCATTTCTCTCTTTTTCTCTTTTTCTACAAAAAAAAAAAAATTATGCAACAAAAATATAAATATTTATTTTCGTACCACTCATAACTCTGCTATCATCATCTATCGTCTTAAACTCAAAAAAAAAAATATACAAAAAATCGAAAAACCAAAATATGTTTAATTTTGAATCGCTAAACATTCACAACAACAACAACCAACAAATCAAATTAAAACCAAAAAATATGGACATTTGAATTTCATTGAAAAACAAAATGCGAAATTCAAATGCCTTTAGAAGATGCCCCGGCAGCGCCACGTAATGTCAAGGCTGCAACACAACCGCCAGATCATATATTCCAACTAATGCCAGACGATGCTGGTAAGCGAACAACACATTCCCCAAAAAAATGCAAAACCGAAAAATGAATCAATAAAAAGCTAATAATAGATAATAACTAGAAACAATGTAGTGAGCGCTTTTGGACAATATTCAACGACTAAAGTTCAACAAAATATACGCTTTAAGTCGGTGGATTGTACAAGAGCAGAATTTTTTTTTTAATTGTTATTAATTTTTTCGTATTTCTCAATTATTTGAATTTATATTTTAGTAATTTTGAAGCTCTTCGTGGATTTTCGAAGTTAGTTATTTTCCTATGACGTAGTAGACCAAAAAGATTTAATTTTTTTTATTAGAATAGAGTATAACAATTTCCAAAAAGAGAACCGGGAAAAAATTATTGGAAAGAATTGAAAAGAATTCAATGACATATCAAAGTAGTATTCAGACACAAATTTACTCTCCTCAAACCCTGTGATATATGCAAAAGGAGCATTCACCTAATACTGCTCGCTTAAGAGCATTGAAAGAGCAGATCTCATTGCCTAAAAAGAATTTAGAAATATCTCCACAGACGGCTTAATACAAAAATAAAATAAATTAATTTTACCCAAATCTACCTAAGAATTTAATTTAATTTAAAAAATTAACAAATTTAAATTGAATATTGAAATTATAATAAATGTTTTCAAATGAAACAACTCAAATGAAAAATAAAAAATAAAAAAATAAAATAAAATGAAATAAAATAAAATAAAATAAAATAATATAAAGTAAAATAAAATAAAATAAAATAAAATAAAATAAAATAAAAACTAAAATAAATAAAAAAATAAAAATAAATAATTAAATCATAAAAATTCAAAACAAAAAATAAATTAAATTGAAATAAAAAATAAAAGATTTAAATAAAAAATTAAACAATAATTTGTTAAATAATTCAATTAAATTAAATTTTAAAATTAAAAAAAAAATAATTTGCAAATGCGGGAGAAGAAAATAAGAGAAAATTGGAAAAATATTATAAACAAAATTGAAATTAAATAAATAAAAAACAAACTTCCATAGAATAAAATAAAAAAAATTAAAATAAGACAAAATAAAAATAAAAAAAGAACTAACCTAAACTAAAATTTAATTAAACAATTTTAATAAAATAATATCAAAATAATAATATTTTAATTAATATTTTTAATAGCAAAAAAAAGGAGAAGGAAATAAAAGAACTTTAAATAAAATCAAAAATCTCAATTTACTTTAATTAAATAAAATTAACAAAAGTAATGTAATTAAATTAAAAGAAAAAATACAATGATATAAAATAACAAAATAAAACAAAAAGTTCTTTTAAATAACATTTAATGAATCAAAAATAAAATTAAATAAAATTAAATTAAACAGTAAAAAAACGATTTAAAAAAAAACTTAAAAATAAAATAACAGAATTGAAATAAAATAAAATAAATTAAGCAAAATAGCATAAAAAAATTCAATAAAATGTAATAAATAAATATTTTAAAGTAAAATAAAATAAGATAAAAAAGATTAATAAAATGCATTAAATAAAATAAAATAAGGTAATAATAAATTATAAGAAATAAAATGAATCATGAATATGTAGAAAGAGGGAATATTGTAAAAAAAAAAACAAGATAATCCGGCGCACACTTAGCCTAATATTTGAGTCATAGGTTCGTGCTAAGTTCGGATCCAATTCAACTTCGAAGTCTGCTGAGGAAACTTGATGGTCTCCGAAATAGCTAACGGATGAACCATTTCGAGATTCCTATTTTTTAAAGAAGAAAACACAAAATATTCAAATTAAATGGGGAATGTTTATTATCATTCGAAAGAACATTCTTTGGCATTTATTTTTTGAAGATTATCTATTTCAAATGTTGGCTGCGGCTACGTCTCAGATGCTCCAACAATTGAGTTCAATTTCCGATGACTCGTTCGAGCATTTCGACTGGTAACTCGCGAATAACGCGCATGATGTTCTGCTCCAAGGTCTGAATCGAAGCTGGATTGTCCGCATAGACTTTGAAATTTACATATCCCCACAGAAAAAAGTCTAACGGTGTGATATCACACGATCGTGGTGGCCAATCGACCGGCCCAAAACGTGAAATTATCTGCTCACCGAAGTGTTCTCTCAATAAATCTATTGATTGATGCGTTGTGCGATGTGTGAGAGGTTGAAATCATATGTCGCAGAGATCACGAGCTTCGATTTCAGGCATGAAATAGTCGGTTATCATGGCGCGATAACGGTCGCCATTGACGGTTACGTTCTCATCGGCATCATTTTTGAAGAAATATGGACTGAGGATTCCACCGGCCCACAAAACACGAACCGTTTCTTTTTTTCATAATGAAGTAGCAGCTCTTGAATCTGTTCAGGTGGCTCTTCGTTCCCAAGACGGCAATTTAGCCAGAAATGAACCTCAACGCTAAACAAATTATGACTCGAAAACGTCGGATCTTCTTGAAACTTTTGTAGAGCCACTACATTTTCTTGGGCGCTGGACGTGGTCTATTCGGTCGAATATTATCCAATAATGAATTCTGGATCTCAAGATGGGTGATAGTGTTGCGAATCGTACGCTCAATAGGCCAATTATGTTGACCATATATATTTCAAATAACATAAAATGAATAAAAATTAAATTAAATTAAGTTAAAAAAAGAAACATAAGAAACAATAAAATAGAATATAATAAAAAGTAATATATAATTAAATTAAAGAAAAAAAATTAAAATAAAGTTAAAAATAAAATAAAATTTAATTAAATAAATAAATATATAAATAAATAAAAAATTAAAAAATAGAAAGTAACAAAAAGTAAAATTAAGTAAAATTAAAAAAAAATTAATTAAATAAAACGAAATAAAGGAAATGAATTTAAATGAAAAAAAAATTTAAAAAAATGAAATAAAATAAGATCAAATAAAATTAATTTAATTATGTAGAAAGTGGGAAAAGTGAAAAAAAAAATTATCCGGCGCACATGTAGTACAAGTACGTCCGGAAAGAAATCTGATGGGGAAACGTGGTGGCCTCCGAAATAGCTATAGCTTCTGCCGCACAGATTGCTGTTGTAATTTTTGCACTTTTCCTAAAACCAGAATATGATTTGAAGCTACAATAAATCAATTAGAAATAAAATAAAAAGGAAAATAAAATAAAATAAAAACAACAGAACAAAAAGAAAAACAGAAAAACAAAATAATTTAATAAAAAAGTTAAATAAAATAATAATAAACCAAATCAGGAATGTGAAATTAACTAATATGAAATAAAATAAATTGAAATTAAATAAAATCAAAAATAATAAAATTAAAATTTTAAAATTTAGAATAAAATAAAAAAGAAAAATATAATAGTTAAAAAGTTGGAATAAAGTAGAAAAAAACCAAATTAAATATTATATAAAAAAGTTAAATTAAAAATATGTATAAAATAAATTATTAAAAATAAGATGAATTATAATAGAAAATAATAATAAATTAAGTAAATAAAAATAAACAAAGCTTCGAAAGGTTGTTACCGTGTTTATACTCCAGTCTTTTGTTATTCTAAATGAATTATTTTGTGAGAAGCAACTCTTCTTAATTCATTTTTAACGTCTTAAAAAACGTCGTTGCAGAAATTATTGTTTTAAATTAGTAATATCAAAAAATTATGTTAAAATAACGGGTCTAGACTGTTAGTTCGTCAAGTTCAGTTACTAACATTACAGTTTATTTTTATTCGAATTTTTTTTTTCCAAATAAGCAAGTGAAAAAAATATTAAAAAACCGCTAATTTTAGATATCTATTTTTACTTACTTTTTGAAAATTATAAATGTTTCAGTAAGTAATTCGTAATATTTTTACTTATTACTTAAAGCAAAACATTTTGCACGCACGTTACACCGAAACTTGGAAACAACATAAATTCACTTTTTACTACTTGGAATGTATGAATGCCAAACTCTCCCGCAAGTAATCCTTTGCATTGTACCGCCCACTTCCACAAAAAAAAAACTCTCAACACAAACTTAAGTAAATGTGAAAATCAGAAAGTGATAGAAAAAATTTAAAACGATATTGAAAATAGTTTTGAAATATGCAAAAAAAATGCAAATACCAATTTGAATGTATTTCGTTTTATATGTTGTTGTGTAATGCAACCCTGGATTTCGTGTTCCTCTGGCGCTGTTAGTTTTATCTCCCGTTAAATGTATTTTATTTGATTATGTTTTCCACTTAAAAGCATAAATTATTTACATTTACCGTTTTCATTTATGCCAAAACGCTTGTTGTTTTTTTTCCTTTTTTTTTTTTGGTTTTGTACTCGTCCATTAGATATCTTTTGTTGCGCCGCTTTTTTGCATTTTCCATGCGATTTCATTAAGACATTTTTATGTTATGGTTTTGCACACAAAAAAATCTCATTGCACTTACATACATACATACATACATGCATATATATATATATATATATATATATATATATATATATATATATATATATATATAGTATATGAACAAACAAACGTTAATGCAACATGCTACATGCGTTCATGGTCATTAAAGAAATAAGAAAAAAAATTTAAAAAGAAAAAAAATAAACAAAATAAATAAAATTAAAATGATACAAAAACAACAACAAGTGCGTTCAGTTCAAATGAATAATTCTATTCGCACGTTTAAACACACATACAGACCCATAGAAATATATATTCGAGCATTTAAGCAAAAATATAAAAAGTAACGGCAGCAGAAAGAAAGAAAAAAACGGAGATGAAGGTAAAGCGGATTACGCAAGAAGCAAGCAAAACGCTTAAAAATCCTTTGCACGCACACAAACACGCGCCAGTTTTGTTCGTTACACACACAGACACTCATGCACGTGGCACAACTTTCTCACACAAATATTAAATATACTCGTATGTGTGCTAAATATATTTGTGTATATACCATACGTATGTATGTAGTAATTGTAGTTATGTAAGCTGCGTTGTTTGTTTGTTTGGTTATTTAAACACTTGGCAAAGCTACTGTGCCAAGCTCGCAGCGTAATTGTATGCGTGTACGTGTGTATATATTACCTTTATATATATATATATATATATATATATATATATACATTATATATATATATATATAATGTATATACTATATATGTGTGCGTGTGCATGTGTATGTTTTGGCGCTTGTGCTGAAATGTCGCAAATATGTGTCAAGGCTGTTCTCAGCCTAGCACACGACGCACGTCCATGACTATAAAATTCTACGACAATAATAATTATTATCAAACCAACAACAGCAACAACAACAACAATCGCTTACCGTTAACCTGTCAGCCTAGTCAGCTTTGCAAAAGTGTGTTGGTTCACAAAATCTATGCCTACATATTGCCAAATATATAATAACAATAAATATTTGCTCCAAATTTAATTAAAATTTTGTAATAAAAATTAGAAATTAATGAGAAAAAATTGTGTGGAAAATTATAAATTTTGCCGAGCTGTGTATCGGAATTGGAAAGAGGTTAAAAGTATTGAATTATTTAATTTTATTAGAAAATTTTGGTTTTTCTTTTGGCTGCCTAAAGGCCATGAAAATTCCTCACTTATCGCTTATAGAGATTATTAGAAGAGATTGTATTGACACTTTTCTAAAACAGTGTGCTGCTAGTTGGAGTTTTTAAAAGTCATACGCCAGAAATTTTAATTTTAAAGATCCTGTGAGAACAGAGAGACTACAACTTGCTCAGCTCTCTTTCTCGTATACATCTATCTCTAATAAGTTAGGCGGCCACGATAGCCGAGTTTTAGCATTGTGTACTGCCATTAGGAAGGCCTGGGCTCAAGCAAAGTTTCCACCAACATCCAAAATTATAGAAAATTAATTTTTCTAATTGCGGTCACTCTTCGGTAGGAAATGTCAAGCACTCCGAGTGTATTTTCGGCATGAAATAAAAGGCTCCTCATAGAAACCATCGGCCGTTCGGAGGTGGCTTAGAATGAATTATAGGTCCCTCCATTTGTTGGTAAAAAAAGAAAAATTGGAAGAGAAGCTCGGCCAAAAATCACTTCAGCGGTTACAAAGCGCCTAAGTTAGATCATGTGATCCAATTAGACCTTGTTTCCATTATTTGTATTCAGAATTGTTCAATTGATAATTTTTAAAGTACTCATTTTATGAATGGAAACAAAAAATTCCATATCGCTGAGGGAAAATGGAGTCTCATTCTCAACCGATAATTAATCTTTCCGGCTGTCTATGAATGGCGCTTCAATCAAGATTCTTCTGGCCCATAGCCATGCAGCTACGTTTCTATTAACCATATATTTAAAGCATTAGTCTATGTGAGAAAGTCTTTGACTTCGCACTGTGTTCTTATTCAAAAGCGTACCCTTTTCTTTTTTTTTAATGTTTTGGAAAAAATTTTATTCGTGAAACTAACATGTATGGCCCTTTCGAAAAAAGATGTCCAGTTGAAACTCAATATTTATAGTTAGTAAGTCAAAGGTATGTAGCTGCTTAATTGACAGAAGCTCACCTATTCGAATCCTGACCAAACCAATACCCAAATCTATAGAAAATAATCCTAATCGCGGTCGGTAGAGCATGTTAACTACTTCGAGCGTATTTTTGATATGAAATAATAATGAATCATAGAAGTTCCTCTTAGAAAGCCATCAGTCTCTCGAAGATGGCTTACCATTGTTTATTTCTTTATTTGAAGAACATTAAGGCACACAACACAAAGTGGAGGAGAAGCTCAGTTGAAAGTCGCGTTAACGGTTAAATAAAATTGCAACAAACGTATTTAGCATAAAATTGCAACAACAACAAAAACTGGAAAATTTGATTTTAAAAATGTTGAGTTCAAAATTTTTCTTCTTTATTGGGGTACGCACCGCTTACGACAATATAGAAAAATTAACAACAGCGCGTTTTTCGTTTCTTCTGCAAGCTGTGCGGTGCCCATCGCAGAAACCAACTGAAGCCAACTACTTCTCCAATTGAAATTTGCAACGGATTGGCAGCCATCCCCTTCTTTTGTTTATACCACTGAGTGCTGCATCGAAGACTTTCAAAGCTGGGTGGCTTACAGCTATTCACACAGCATGATGACCTAGTCAGCGTCTCTCTATTCGCTGAACTATGAAATGACCATAAATCTAACAAAACAAAGTAATATCTGTTGACAAGAGTGATTTTGCATTTGACCTCAAGACATAAAATTGTTGCCGGAGCTAGTTTTAAATAGAAAAAACTATCTGTGACTTCAAAGTTATAAATTTCAACAGTGGCGTTGCCGCCAAAATATGAATGCGCTGACTTTTCGATTGATGATGGAAGATATTGCGTTGCCAGAGCCTCACTTCCCTAACCAGTATGGAGAGTGCGAAACCAATGGTAGAGTTGTTGAAACGGATGATGCTATCGCATTCTTGTGGAATATGCTCTAGGAATAATTTAGACAGCTTTTGAATTAAATATTTAGAAAACAATTAATACTCGAAAAAATTATGAAAATATTTTGGACTCAGAAAACCCTTGTAATTAGTGACTCTTTAAAATGCAATAACTAAAAAGTGAGCAATAAATAAATAAAAGTGAAAAATTTAAGGTATAAATGAACCGTAAATGTAATTATGAATGAACCTAATTCTGAACTAACAAAATATAAGAAATAGTGCAGATGTGGCTAGTTTCGGCTCAAAAATCGCTCAAAAACACTTTCGTTTCGAATTAGGAACCAGAATCAAGCAGAATACAATCATTCTTTTCTCCCTAGATATTCAAGTATCATTTAAAAAATACAAAACTTTCTCAGAACCTTTCTTTCGCTCTCAAAATCGCCCTTTTGTTGTTCAAAGTAATAACTTTTTTCATATTTACAGACAAGAAATTAAGACTGTCCAAAGTAAACAAAAATTTTTAAGTTATATTCTCAGTTTATCTAAAACGTGTTGAAAAAATTTAAATTAGTATTGAATATTAATTCTTACGACGAAGCCTATCTGACCTACACACGCACGAACTGTATTATATGCATGTCTTAAAGCGAGAAACTCACACGCGCGTCAAATATTGTGCGCGAAATCTGCATTATTTTTTCGCTCGTTTCGGTTTTAAATGCAGTTAAAATGCATGCTACCGCAAGGAATGAAGGGCAACAATTTAAGCACACAATCAGACATAAATACATGCATACAAACATACCATCGTACAGCTGGGAGTGTAATGCAGTGCAACACAAGGACACACACACACTCCATTATGCCACAGCAAGGCAGGCGCACAAGTCGATAAAAATGTTTATGTATGCGTGAGCTGCTTCTACACATCCACACATACATACATACATGCATACATACATACATTTCCATATGCATACATACCGTTAGCATGTGCAGCCATTTCGTGTCAGGTTGACCACGTTGGCTGTGTGCTTTTTTTCGCTTGCTGGTTTTTTCACTTTGCAACGCAAGCGGCCATGAACGTTTGCATGGTGTGCGTGTATGTGTGAGTGTGTGAGTCTGTGTATGCGTGTGTTGCACGCATTGAATTTCACTGAATGCAGTTAATTATGGCGCACATATGTGTGCATTATATGTGCGCTTACATTTGCATATGCACATACTTACATAGACTTTCATGCATACATACATATAGAAATACATATTTGAGCGTGCACAGGTGTCAATAATTCGCCATGTATGTGTATGAATAAACGCATAAAATAGTGGAAATTTAATGGCAATTTCAATCAAAAAAAGGGTAATAAAGAAAGGCCAAAAGAATCATTAAAATTTACTTGAAAGCCAATAAAATGTTGAACGAGAACGAGATAAAAGGTGTTAAAAGAAAATGCTAATTTCATAGTAATGTTGCTGCCACAATTTGTTCACGAAATTTGCATATTCTTACATGCACTCATTGGATTTTTCCTCGAATTTCCTTACAAAAAGTACGATTTTCTTAAAATTTCATTTTTTACTTTCAACTTTCCTTCCTTTTACTTTAATGTAGCTTTTTTTTAGCATTTTTATTGCTTATGAATTTAACAGAGCACACTTTCCTTCATTTTTTCATATTTTCACCGCACTCACACGCACATATATACATAAGAATTTTATTATACATATTAATTTTGCCGTAAATTTATGTACAATTCATTTTCATTAAAATGCGCTTTCATCTTTTGTTGTTGTTGTTTTTTTTTTTTCGTTTCATTAACTTTTCGTTTTCGTTTTTGTTTTCGTTTTATTTTTTGTTGTTTTTGTTGTTTTTATTTTTTGTTGTTTTTGTTTTTTGTGTTTCGTTTGTTTTCTCTGTTTCATTGCAGACCTTTTAGCGTATTTTGACATTTATTTTCATACCGATTCGAATGGTTCGATCGTTTATTCACCGCCAAAATTAAAATTGAAAGGTATTTACACAAAATTTATTTTTGTTTTTGTACATGTCTTTTTTTTTTGCTTTGCTTTTTACATACATAAAACCATTAAATTTAACTATCATACAAACATAGATATATAACATATATATATATGGCTCTACAACTGGGAGCATAACTGAGCGCATACATTAAGAATATTTGCATTTAAATACTTTCTATATAAAACTTATAACGAAAATCACAGAAAAAAAAATGTTTTAAATATTATAAAATAACTATAAAAAATAACAAATAATTCAAATTTATTTTGAAGTGTCTAATGTTTGTTAAAAAAATATGCAATATTAAGTGACTTTGATACAGTGTTAAATTTCAGTTTATATTTTTATTATAAGAATAATTAAAATAGTCCTCCTTTAAAAAAATTATAATTTAAGCAAAGAAATACAAAAAAAATTAATTTAAAAATCAGTTTTATGCTTAAAAAAAAAATTAAAAAATAATATTTTTCTGACCAGTTTTTGTAAATAGATTCAAAATCTAAGAAATTTTGTTAAATTTAAAATTTTTTCTTTAGTTTTTATTTAATCAAAAATATTTTACAATTTTTTCTATGTTTTCAAAAAATGTATATTTTAAAGAGTTATCCATTTTGCAGTTTCCAAAATATATTCTTAAATAAAATGCATTTAAAATATATTTCTTTCCGTAAAATTCCGTTTTTATTATAACGTTTGAACCTTGGCACTACACCTTAGTGAACCACTTTATCATTCACATGACCGCCTCGTGAATTTTTCTAAACTTCGATCCGCTTGAGGTAATTCTCAACCACTTTTTGCACATATTTTGCGGTATCTCCGCCATAACTTGACGAATGTTGGTTTTTAAGTGCTTAAGAGTTAAAGGTTTATCCGCATAAACACGGTCGTTCGCATAGCCCTACAAAAAAAAAGCGAACAATAGGTCAAATCGCCCGATCTCGGTGGCCATTTGACATCCCCAAGATGAGAGATTACGCAGCCGCGAAATTTCTCTTGCAACAAACCCATAATCGCGAGTGTTGTGTGGCATGTGAGACCATCTTGTTGTCCATGTCGTGTTCTTCAATTACAGTTCAAAAAAGTAGATTATAATACAATCACAATTCTCCGCATTGACAGTGACAGTCTCCCCGCTATCATTTTCAAAGCAGTAGGGTCAAATCACACTTCCGGTCCAAAAAGTTAAGCAGAAAATAAGTTTTTTTTTGACTGTAATCTCCTCTCTACAATTATTTGAGGATTCTCGGAGCCCCAAATGTGACAATTTTGCTTATTTACATATCCACCGAATGAGGAGTGTGCCTCTGAATGCGCCGCTGAAGAAAAATTTTTGGAGGACACAATCGACGTAACTACGACGTTGCAAATGACCATCTGGCTTCAGTTGTTGTGTGAATTGGACTGTATATGGATAAGGGAGTAAGTCCAAATGCAAGATATGCCATAATGTGCTGTAAGAAAGTCCCGGCTCTTAGAACGTCGAGAAATAGGCACATTCAGGTCTTCGGTTACACTTTCACTCACAGTAGCGATATTTGAGGTGGAAAGAGCAAAACTATGTTACACAAGCCTTACAATATCTGCAGCCGATCCTTCAGTATCTTCAAATTTCTTTAAAATTTTACCAATTGCTTGAGTAGGTGGACGATTATGTGCACCATAATCTCCTCTGAAAGCACGAAATGTGGACACATTAAATTTTAACAATTCTAACGCCTTGTCCGTTTGTTAGGCGTTCCATTCTCATAAAGGTTTGACTTTCAGGTAAAACAAAACATTTTTGGTTTGAGAGTTAAGTTTGACAGATGTCAAAATGCAGCCTTGTGTAGCCCCGAACCACTAATTGGACAACCTTTTATATACAAAATATAATTTCTTTTTCGACTCAATTTTTGCAAACTGTGTCTTTGAAGGCGCTGTTTTGAGCTCTGTAAAACTGATTCAATACAAAAAAATTTAACAGAATTTTTTATGTACAAACTTTGATTAAAAGAAAACATTTTAGGTAGCAAAAAATGCACAGATTTCTCTTTTTTAACTGCGTTTTTAGAGAAAATGCAAGATTTTATTTAAAATTTTTTTGAAAATTAACGTCGTCTCTGAAATAAATAAACAAAATCCAAAATCAACGCTAAAATCATTAAAAAGTAATGCTTAAATAAAACACACTTTAATTAAGGGGAGGTAGGGTTTCAAATATAATTTTATTAAATAATAAGTAATAAAACATATTATTGTACAACTTTTGAAGTATGCCACAAAAAATTTTCAAAGAAAAATATTAATAAATAAGCCGGTAACGGTGAATCTCCAGAGGTGCCTTGAAAAAAAGTGGTTTTGCGATGTACATTATAACTCGTTACCGGGTTATCCGAAAAAAAAAATTGATATGCATTTTAAAGGTGATGTATTTCTCGAGGTAATCAGCAAGAGTTTCTATTTTTTACAGCACTTCGAAGTGAAAAACGCGATTTTAGGTAAAAAAAAATCGCGGTTAATTTGTCATTAAAAACTAGAAAAAGATGAAAAAAAACTCTTGCTGATTACCTGTTGATTTATGTGAAGAAGTAATGTTCAAATTTTCAAAAGGATCGGTTCAGTATATTTTGAGTTCTGATGTTCACGAACTTCAAAAAAGACGTTTTCGGGAAACTCGATTCAAAGTTTTTCATACGTGAAAATCAGGTAGCACGGCCGGTCGTTTGAAACGCTGTAACTCCGTTAGGTTTACTCAAATTGACTTAAAATTTGTACATAATATTCTCAACATATTGTTCATTCAGAAAAAAAAAATGAAAATAAAATAATTTTAAAACCATAAACTCCGCCCCCCTTAAATAATAACACATTTATTTTTGTGTTTGTTTTTTAACACAATATTCCAAACTAATCTTGGACAGGAACACAATTTTATAATATTTCGAATTTATTAGAGTGCTTAATATACATATTATTGAAATTTGGTAAAATTATCGAAAATAATTATTTTTTACTTTAGTGTGTCATATATGGGTTTTAAATTACGAAGAAAAGGTTTATAAGTCCTACAGAAGCTAAAATATTAATTTCTCACAGTTATGCTCCCCAGTGTACATACATATAGTATATGAAAAAATTAAAAAACATATGTCATTTACTGTTTTTATTTACATAAGCATGCATACAGCCATACTTACATATAAAACTAATTACCGAAATATGTTAGGTTTTTTTTCATATACTATAAATGCCAAATGAGTAAATGATTGTTCACACACCAAAATAAAAGTAATGAGAAATGAAATACTGAATCGATTCTATAGATTTTCAAAAACAATACATTTTCAGTTATTTAAATATTCAAAAAGGCAAAAAAAAATAATTAAAAGTTTTTGAAAACATAAAAAAACATATATTTCAATTTCATTGAAGTTTATATTGTGAAATTTTCTTTAATCATACTTTGAAATAACAACAAGAACATACTAAATATAAAAAAAGATCATATAACTAACTTTCTGTTCTGAGGCATGTATAGGTGCTAATTTTTTTTTAAGTATTTGAGATTCTGAAGTTTTTTATGAACTTAACAAGTTTGCCGGCTCTGCCATTTCATTGACCGGTTTTTACCTAAGCAATGTCTCTATAACTATTTATATTATTTGCTCTAGTTGCAGCACGAGATTTCTATGAACCTCTGTTGAGGTACGAGGGTGGTTTGATAGAATTTTGAATAAAACATATTTTTTGCGGCATATAAGCATTTTATTTGCATTCCTTCCAAATGAATTTTTGCTATGACTACACACGTGTACACTCTTGCATTACCTGATTGTAAAGCTCTTTTGCTTATTTTGTTAACCTTTTCTTTAAAAAGTAATCGATGTTAAAGACACCTAGTGCATCCCATAAAAATGTGGACATGGCCCACCTTGACCTCTTTAGGTGCATGTTCACCAGGAGAAATGTACTGCTTTGGTTGTTCTTTGGTTATTGGTGTGGTGTGTTGGATCCCTGTTTTGTCTACGATAATGAAACAGCGCATAAACTCGTTTGGATTGCGGTTGAAAATCGCCAAACACTCCTTTGAAGTGGTTACACTTATGGTCGTGTGCGAGCATTCGCGAAACCCATCGAGCGGGTAGCCTTTTCTTGTACAAATATTCACGAAAAATGCGATTTACCCGCTCAGTTGAGATGCCTACAGACTCAGCCATCTGACGTATTTTTATTCTCCGATCGTCCAATATCATTCCAAAGATTTTATCGACGTTTTCTGGCACGACGACCACTTTTGGTTGGCCTGAACGTCTGGCATTTCTTTTACTGGCGCGACCACAAAGAAACTTTCTAACGGTTCAGAGCCTCATAGTATTTACCGGTTGGTTGACGGAGGCATTGTTGTTTTTACAGCAACTGCGCGGCAAATTCAAAAAATCACCCACTTATCAAATATCCCTCATATAAAGACTTCGACATGGCAGAAAACAGTACTTATTCCTTGTTTTTTTTTTTTTCAAAAATTTTTGGTCTTTCAAGTGCTCTTTTTTTAGTTCGGCTCATTGTTTGATATTTCGCGCTGATTGATTTTAAGTTTATTGGCACTGTGACAACTCTCTTTTGCTGTTCGGATATAAACTAGTTCAAAATATTGCATGGTCTAAAGTCTCTTATCTTTTTACTTTTCTTTGTTTTTTATCTTTTCGCACTTTCTATTATCTGCTTAGTGGAGCCATTGCAAATTTATTTAGTTAAATAATTGATCGGTTTGATGCGAGCTCTCAGTGGCTAGTACGTTACACAATCACAGATTCTTATTATTTTTTTATTTGAATTTTTGATATTTTCTTTCTAATTTTTTTTTCTTACGTGACGCTAAAGAAAAAATATACGCCATACGCCCAACCGTTCAGACCAAAATATATTCTTCTAGCCAGGTTTATGAAGTTATTTTCAAAATTCTGTAATTTCTGTAACAAGTATAATTAGTGTTATTGTGTTTTAAGCACAATAGAAAAACGCCATTCCCCTGTTATTTATAATTTATCGAAGTTCAAACACGAGTCAAGCAGATAATATATTTTATGGTTTGAGTAAAGGCTCGCCGCAAAAGCGGAACGGTTAGCATTGTGTACTACAATTTGGATGGCCTTGGTTCGAGTCTAGATTCGAGCAACATCCAAAATTATAGAAAATGAATTTTTCTAATTGTGGTTAACCCTCGGTATGGAATTTCAAGCCCTCTGAGTGTATTTCTGACATGAAATAAAATCCCCTTCTAAAAATCCATGGGCCATTGGGAGGTGGCTTAGAATAAATTGTAGATCCCTCCATTTGTTACTAAAAACATCAAGACCCAAAAACTACAAATTGGAGGAGGAGCTCGACCAAAACTCGCTTCGGCTGTTACTAAACGCCAAATATATATAAAGGTTCGATGCTCAGATTATTTTCTTACCTATACCTATTCCCTTATTACATTCATTCATGCGCATCAAAAAATTCAAAATTCCATAAATATTGTTTTATTAAGGGTTTAAATTAAAACTACCCAATCTTCATGCAAAATCATTAAATTTTCAAGCAATTTATTGCACACAAATTATTTATGTACATACACACAGTTAAATAGTGTAAAAATTGTACTTGTCTACAAGCGCAAATACTAAATACAGCCAACGTTATACACACAGTAAAGTACAAGAAAAAAACACTTAACCCTTATAGAGCTCCCAATATATGCTGTCGACATTAAAGTGAGAAAACAAAATAAATGAAAACTAAAAAAAAAAGTTACTCATACGCCCCGCGCTACGTACCTTGTGACCTTGTGCGCGTACTCGCTCATGCATTCATAACAACAACAACAATTTTGCACAATTTAGTCATAAACTCATATGCGCCAATGCATCAGCCGCTTATCTGCCTGCACATGTCTCTATAAATATATATATATATATATATGCATGTGCATATGTACGCTATAGTGTTTGTGAGCCATTGGTTGTATGCATGCAGGCTTATCACAAATGCATGCCCATGGTAAAGGCGAGCGGATGCCAGCAAAAAAATGCGCACGCACACACATATATATATTTGATTTCCCCTACACTTAAGCAATATTTAGAACAAACACTTGGCTCCTGCCAGTACATTGGGGCGAGGGGGAGCTCTAAGAGAATAGCCAACAAACAAAGAGGAAAATAAGGCGAAAGGTCATAGTAAACTTGGCATCATACCGGATGACTAGCTGACTGGCTTACAGTGCGGCTTGCCATTAACTCGTTAGGTGTTTACAAGCAAGGACCGTGTAACAAAACCACCAAACACGCCAGCAATAGCTCGCCCTCCCACCCGGATGCTTCGCTGCTCTGCTGGTACGTGAAATGAGCCTTCGCTGCTGCAATGAGCAATTAAATTTAAATTTCCGCTTAATGCAAGTTGTTGGGTGTGCGAGGGTAAATGATATATAAATAAAGCATGTCGCATTGCCTTCAAGAAATCTTACAACAACAACAACAACAACAACAAGAGTAACAAAAAGAAATGCGGCACAAAGTAAATGTGGCAGCAAACAAAGGCCAGTACTCGTGTTTATGTCCTGTTTTGCCGCGTTGCGCTGACATTTTAACGGTAAAGTGGCAAGGTATTGCGCTGCAGTGACCTCAAAAATTTATGTGCGCATATCTAACTGTGTGTGTGTGTGTGTGTGTGTCAAAGCTAAATTTTTTATAAGATTTATATATAATTTTTTTCCTTTTTTTAAGCCGGTTATATGTCCTTTGCCTCGTTCCTTTTGGCTCACGCTTGCAACTACTTTATTACATTTTCTTTTTCCCCCTTCTTTTTGTTACTTCTTTTGCCTCGTTTTGGCTCTTTTATGCCTTTTACAAGTATATTTTCCTTACTGCAGCCATGAATAATAATTTCGTTTTTCTGGTGTGACATTTTCGCCAAACGAAACTTGTGTCCTTCTCGCATGGCATACTTGCGCTGCTTGGGTTTGTTTGCTTCTATTTTTTTTTGTTGTTGTTATTTTTATGTCAAAATTTGTTTGTTGTCCCTTATTATTATAACAATTGCTGTTTACATTTGTATGCAACATGTTTACACTGGTCTTTGCAGGCAATAGTTTCTACTACGAGCGTGGTAAGGCAAGTAGGAGTTAATGCACTGACCTGAGCGTAGGGAAGGAAAAGCTAGAATATTTGGCAGCTCGCATTCGTTAAAATTTTACTCACGCCACGTCCGTTTGGCGCACATATATTTGAGGGTGAAAAAAAGTGTTAAAATTTCCGGTAGTCTAATATTCTTCCGTTTCAACAATCGCTTTTCGTTAGCCAAGGTATCACTTATTTCGATATGACTAAATTCTATTTGACTACTGCAATTTTGAATACGCCAGATATGCTATTTGAAGCTCAAGGAGGAAAATAAAGTAAAATGACACTGAAAAGTATTTCTCTTCTAGAAGATTTTTATTTTTTATTTTTTTTATTTAGTTATTTATTTATTTTTTTTTAATTTTGTATATATTATAGAATCTCATTTATTTTACACCCATTTGAAGTCATTCTTAGAGCAAACCTATTGTGGTTTTCAGTACTTTAAGTTTTCTTCGGATAAAAAAGTTGGTTCTTCGACTAAGGGATTGCAGTAAAATGTTTTAGGTTAGATTTTCCTCTAGTTCAAATGAATAGTTATATTCTATACCTCGATAAATTCAAATATAGTAAAATAAAACAAACCATAATAAAAAAAGGTATTAGGATTTAATAAATTAATAAAATAAAAAAATTAATAACGAAATGTAATAAAAAAAAAACAAGAAAGAACAACTGTCTTCGTCCATGCCGACGTCTTTGTACCTTTCATGAACATACCAAATTCGTTGCAACCTTGTACCTTGTACCTTTCATGAACATACCAAATTCGTTGCAAATTGCAAAATTCGATTTCGATGATTTTCAGTATCAATTTCAAATTTAATTTACATCTGCATAATACCAAATTTCGCGCTCTTTGATGACTTTTTGAAGATTCTTGATTGAAATCCTCATAACAGAAGAAATCGTTTGTAGGTGGCTATATGAAATAGTATTTCGATTTCGATGGAATTCACTACCAAGATGCAATCCATAATATGTGTGGATTAGACCAAATTTAATACTCCTAGACTTTTTTTTTTGCGAATTTTTTACCCAAAACCTCATATCTGAACAAATGTGTGTGGGGCATCGCATAGCCCAGGTAGTCCGATTTCGCTGATTTTCAGTACCGATGTGCAATTTCATAGTACTAGATGGTTTTTTGAGTGATTTTTAACTAAATACTCAAATTTGAAAAAATCGGAGTATGAGAGCTAACACATATATTTTATAGTCTTCCGTTTTCGTAGTATACGAACTTTCACGTTCTTAGGTCCTTTTTTGCCGGATCGATTACCAAAATTTGAACTTTTAAACCTACACGTGCATCTTCCTGCAAAATTTGGTTGATATATCTGAAAAATTGAGGGACAGAGAGAAGGGCATGGCGGTATAAATTTCGGTGATTCTATCTTTCCTCCTTCCGGTACTTCCTTACTTCGGACCAAAAAATTAAATACTCAAAAAAAAGTAAATATAAAAATAATAATAAAAAATAAGAAAAAAGAATAAAATTAAATCAATAAGATTAAAACTTAATCAAAAAATTAAAAAAAAAAAAATTAATTTAAATTAAACAGAATAAAATAAAGAACACAGTTAAAAATTTTATAAATAAAATAAAATAAAATAAATTGGAAAAGAAATAAAGTAATTAAAAATTAAAAAGATGTTAGAATTTAAAAAAGAATCAATTCATTTTTCTGAATATTTCGAAAGCATAGTCTTTTAAGAATATACTGTTAAAATATCTACAGTATTTTCGGTTCTACAGCTCTACCTACCTGCTAAAGGGTCAACCGCTCAACGTCATGCACATCAAAATTGAATCCCGCTTTTCTCAAAACAGCTTTTCTCTGCATATCGCAGGTAGAAAAAAGGTATTTCTTCGAATGATCTGAAATTTGAATAAGTAATTCAGTACACTAGTATCTACGTCCCGTAGCATTAAAATTGTATTATCTTAATAAATACTTACTTTTTTAGCTTAAAAACTGACAATAGAAAGCCTGTTGTATAAAAATAAAATAAAATAACCAAAACTGAATAAATTAAATCAAATAAATTAAAATTAAATTATATTAAATAAAATTATATTATCTAAATTTAAAAAATAAATCAATCAAATTAAATAAAAGAAAATTGAAATAAAATCAAATAATAAAAATTAAAAGCAAAAATAAAATCGGATTAAATTAAATGAAGTGAAATTAAATTAAATTAAATAAAATTAAATAGTTAAATAAAATTAAATAAATGAAAAATTCAGAAAACAAATAATTAAGGGATTAGGCCACTCTAGAGGGTCACAAAATAGGTCTTCTTTTAGATTTTTTTTCGGGAAAACTGTTAAATAAATCTGATTTTTGACAAAAGCCATTTATTATACATATAATTAGTTGCTTATAACTATTTTATAAGAAAAATTAATTTAAAAATGACGGCTATACAGCGTTCTCCCTAGAATATCTCCTTTTTTTCGGTAACCACCGCCGCACACACAGCTGCAGTAATTTTTTTATTTTAATAAGTTGATGAACGGTTTCCACTTATAAATAGCAATAGTACAGAAGTGCGTAGTATTTTTTCAATATATGCAATCAAATTAACAAAATGACGTGTCTCTTAAGGAAAAAGAAACAATTTGGCCTAATTTTTTTATCTGTTAATAAAATATAAAAACTATGCAAGATAAAAAAAATTCCTACGTACTTTTCTAGATTATGTATATCTGAAAATTTTGTCAAAATTTCAAATGAATTGGTTGTAAATTGTTTGAGTTATGTTTCCCGACAACTTGAAAAAACAGTTTTGAGAAAAACGCGCTTAATGTTTTGAGTAGGCCTTACCGACTGAAACAGGCGCTATAACTAGAGAACGAAAATGGAGCATTTAAAAAATTTTATCTGTCATAAACTTTCGGAATAACATTTTTAAGACCATATCATATTATAGAAAGAAAGAAAGAAAATCAATTTTCCGAAAATTCTAGAGTGGCTCTTAATCAATTAAAAAAATAAAAATAAAAATAAAAAACACAAAAAAATTAAAATTAAAAAAATTTTCTTTATTGTTATATAAAAGAAAATAAATTTGAAATAAATTAAATAAAATTAAACAAAATAAAAAAAGAAAATTAAATTAAATAAAACAAAAGAAAAAAAATAAAATAAAATGATAAGAAATGAAAACAAAAATCAATTAAAAAATTAAATAATATTAAATTAAATTAAAGTAAATAAAATAAAATGAAATAAAATAAAAAAAAGTTAAATCAATTAAAATAATGTAAAATAAAACTAATTAAAGAAAGCACTAGAGTATAATTAAATTGATTGGTTTTGTTCAGTTGATTCTCCGACAGGGTGAAAAGTTGATGAATATTGGAACGAGTTCCCGTCGTCCCTTGTCAAATTTGGTTTTGAGACAAACCGGTTTCGGCGTTCTGCCATCTTCAGTGTCGTTGATCGTTCTGCCGAAACCGGTTTGTCTCAAAACCAAATTTGACAAGGGACGACGGGAACTCGTTCCAATATTCATATAATTAAATTATTTAAAACAAAATTAGATACTAAATTGAAATAATTAAAAAAGTATGAAAATAAAATATAATAAGATAAAATAAATAAATGTAAACTAATTTATAAAAATAAAATTTAAAAGTAAAACAATTCAGAGTATATTAAAACACAAAAATAATACTAGAGAAGCCCACAGCGCTACTTTGCTACTTCACCAAACTCTTAATTTTCTGAGTTTCTCTTACATGGCCGCTATTACAAATTTATTATATGAAAAATCTCAAATAACGCACATATGCATTTGTGCATGCATATATGTTACCTACAGAAAAATATTAAACTATTTAGTAGTGGTACTAGTTTTCCTAAAGTTTATTTCTGGACTAAAATCACACCAGTCGGTAGAATAGCAGATCGGTACCAATTAAAATTATTTATTATTCATTTCGCTACAATTTATTTTGAATTCTTAATTAACTAAGTTAATTCTTAATTGATTTAGTTTAGTCTTACTTAACTAGGTCATTACGTAAATATTTTACTATGCCAAACGTCTTCAGTATTTCTGAGCTGGTATTAAACTGGTATATTTCTGACAGAAATCGAAAAAAAAATCCATTTGAAAAATGCATTTTACTTGCACAGAGAAGAAAAATCATTTGGCTCACTAATTATGCTCACTTGGCACATCAGTTTCTCCACATTTTTTTCTAGGGTATTTGACTGTCGGTTGAGTATGTATATATTTGCAAATAAGCATGTAAGTAGCTTAAAGATTCAAAGGATTTAAACATTTAATTGCAAAAGTTTTTTGCCACCACACTTTCACTCCGCAATGGCAGAACATTTTTATGGCATGCCAATGTTTGTGTTATTTCTGTATTTATTTACAAAAGGGTGAGCTGATAATAGTTTTTTTTTTTTTTGTATAATGGCTCAACATATAAATTAGAAAATTACAAGTGCGCACTTTTATGGCTTTCAATACACATACTCGCACAAATATATGTATGCTATATTATTTTGCATGTGTATGTGTGTACATATGTGTGAACATATGTTTTAATATATTTGTGAATGATAGTAAAGTAGTTGCGTTTGTACTGTCTAACTGGTTATGTGGTTATATCAAAGGTAAAAATACACACATACACACGCATAAGCATATGAGCCTCGGATTGTCATAAACTTCTTGTTTTCCTTATGTTTTATCCACATTTTTCTAGTTTTGAAAGGTTAAAAATATGTTGTTTTAAGCAAACAAACAATACTCAAAACATACTGAAATTGAAAATGAGTTCATGCAAAAAACAAACACTTAAATGAAAACTCATAAAAATTTTCACTTTCAATCAAAGCAAGGAGCCGCTTTGTGCTAAAGTTCTTTAATTATTAAATTTTTTTTTCAACTTTTTTCGCACAAGTACGCATATGAGTGAGTATGTTACCACCAAATTATATTAATCAGATTTTTAATTAGGTTAATTAAAATTTTCAACAATAATAATAATAAAATATGAAGGATATATTGCGTACGATGCAATGAACATCTATTAAACATTTTTTTTTTTTTTGTAAACATGTGTGTGCGCATGGTAAAAGCTTTGTCAGTAAATAGCAGAACACTGAAAAAGTGTTTACGCTCAATGAGTGGGTTACGCACGAGGGTCCCTTAATTTTTCCGGCGCCCGTTGATCGCTTGAGGTAATGAGGTTGGGCATAACATAAACGAGATGATTAGCAAATTAGGGAAGCTGGGCGAAAGATAAAAAAAACATATTACATGCAGAAAAGCTCATATAAAAAATCGTCACGGTAAAAAACAACAAAAGGAAATTGATGTAAACAAATAAATTAAAATAAAGTAAAACAAAAAAATTAAAAAACTTACATGAAATACAATAAAAAGAAATAAAATTAAACAAAAAATAAATAGACAAAAGAATTATTATTTTTATAACAAAAAAAATTAGATGAAGTAAATAAAATAAAATAAGATAAAATAAAACAAATAAAAATAATATACAATTTAAATAATAAAACAAAATAATTTTAAATAAAATGATATAATGATATAAAATTAAATATTATAAAAATACAAATATTATAAAAAATAACAAAACTAAAACAAACGAAATAAAATAAATAAAAAACACAAATAAAATGATTAAAAAGTTAGAAGAAATCAAATAAAGAGTAATGAAAAAAAAACGTAACAAAACTAAACCAAAAAAAAAATTATAATTAAATACAAAAAATTAAATAAAGTCAATAAAATCATATAAAATCAGATTTAAAAAAATATATATATAATGTCAAATAAAATATAAAAAAACAAAATAAATTACATAAAATAATATTGAATAAAATTTTTTTAATTTAACTAAAATAAAACAAAATGAAATAAAATTAAATTATATAAAATTAAATTAACTAAAAATTAATGTAATTAATTCAAATGATCAGACTAGAATAAAATTAAAATAAAATAACCAAACTTTATTAAAATTAGATCAAATAAATAAATAATAGTAGAACAAAATTAAATAAAATGAAGAAAATATAATAATAAAATAACCAAAAGAAATAATAAATTAAAAAATAAATTAAAAACAAAATGAAAAATAAAATAAAATAAAATAAATCAAATACAATCAAACCGATTTCATTGAAATAAAATTAAATCATATCAAATCATCAAAAATAAATAAATAAATAAATAAAAGATTTAGACCAAACAGAATTTAATAATAACGGGTTTTCGAAAGGGCAGGGTTGTATTTTGATATCTGCCAGTTTCATCTGTCCAACCAAACATGTTTTGTTTTAGGTAAAAGTCAGATATTTATGAAAATGGACCGCTTAACAACCACACAATGCGCTAAAATAGTTGAAACCTACTACAAAAATGGGGATTCAAATGTGGAGACGTTTAACGTTTTAAGAGGTGATTATGCTTCCAACCACCTCAAATATTGCTGCTGTAAGCGAAAGTTTGCTGCTGGGTTCGAGCCCAGGTTCGACCAGTTCGACCAACATCCAAAATTATAGAAAACTAATATTTTCTAATTGCGGTCGCTATTCGGCAGGGAATGTCAAGCTCTCGGAGTGTATTTCCGATATGAAATAGGAGGCGGCTTAGATTTGGTAGTAGAATCATCAAGACAGAAAACCACAAATTCGAAGCGGGGATCGGCTAAAAAAAGTTTCAGCGGTTGCAAAGCGCCAAATATATATAAGCGAATGTGTAGCCGCAAACCTGACTGTGTCTGTTTCTCGCCATTCTTAAAATCAGAGACTTTCTAACGGCAGAGTATCCATATAAAGTCCAGCTCATACAACAGCCGAAGCCAGCTGACCATTCACGACGCCTTAGTTACGTCGATTGGGTGCTTGGGTGACTAGCAGTGGACCGCGATTTTTCCAACTAAATTTTTTCAGCGACGAAGCATATTTCTCACTCGAGGATCCTCGAATAAAAAAACTTAATGTCTGATACGTTCTTTGGTCCGTAGATGGTTCCACATGTCACATAACATGGGCGATGCCAATTGGCCACCGAGATTTGACACAGTTGGAATTTTATTGTGAGGCTAATTATGTGTTTATGCCGATTAACCTTTAAGGGGAGATGGTGGTCTAGATAAGGCGATAATATTGAACAACAGTATCAAAACTTTGTAAGAATATTTTAAAACTAATATGGAAAACAAAAACATTTAGATAATTAAAAAAAAATTATTTTAAATTTTTTTAAATTGGTCCTGAAACTGATCTTCTCAAATATTGGATGTGGGTGGCGCAGCAAATCTTGGCTCTTGAACTTATCTGAAACTCAAAAACCAAGAAGATTATTAATTTGTACAAGTGTAGCTATATACTGTACCAAGATTAAATTTTTTTTTAATAGTGAATTTTTAAATTTTGGTAATCGAAACAGGTTTATTTTTCGTCAGTTTTTGAGCTAAAAAAGTAAGAAGCCACCAAGATAATAAAATTTTGCTACGTGATATAGCTACAAGTTTTCTGAATAACGTAGTGAAACTTCAGATCATTCGGATAAATACTTTTTTTACCTGCGCCGTGTAGAAAAAGCTGTTCTGAGAAAAACCGGTTTAAAGTTTAAAGTGTATGAGGCCGATTGGTTAGCCGCTACCTGCTAAAAAACCTGTATAACCGAAAATACTGTGGATGTCATATTAAAATTTTAACAGTATATTTTTAAAAGACTAGACTTTCGAAATATTAAAAAAAATCTAATTTTTAAAATTCTAGACCACCATCTCCCCTATTGAGCACTTTAAAACCAAAATTCGTTAAGTTATGGCTGAGTTACCACCAAATATGTGCTAAAAAGTGAAACCGTAAAATGTAAAAAAAACTTAAATAAAATAAAATAAGATAAAATAAAATAATTGAAAAATTAATAAATAAAATAAAATATTAGTTAAAAAATAATATTTTTTATATAAGTATTTTAACTTTTTTCTTTCTATAATATATTTTGAGTTTCTTTGTACTCTCTGTACACTCTGGTGTTACTACCATTCCGGTTATTGAGACCATTATATATAGATAATTACAATTTGGAACAGGTTCACAGTTTTATTGACCTCGGGATCACAATGGACCCTAAATTGAATTTCACACATCAGTTTGGTGTGATAGTCAACAAAGCCAATAGCATCTTGGCTTTTGTAAAACGAGGGGTCAAAGGAGTTTAATGATCCTTATGTTGCTAAAGCTTTGTATACAACATTGGTAAGACCTATTCTTGGATACGGCACGGTGATTTGGAACCCGGGGTATCAAATCTACTCTGATTGGATAGAGTCTATCCAAAAACAATTATTCCTATTTGCCTTAAGAAATTAGCATTGGCACTCTCAGTACAATCTTCCTACTTATGCTAGTCATCTGAAATTTATGAATCTTCCTATTCTTGCCAGACGTCGGCAAATGTTTGGTGTAATTTTTATAGTTAAAATAATAACTGGCTCAATTTCTTGCCCCCTCATTCTCTCTGAAATCAAATTTAATGTTACGTTTAGAATGTTCAAATGTTTTTGTCCCTTGTTACTGAAAACTTGTAAAACGAATTTTGAATTTCACTAGCATTTGCATTGTTTGTGTTATGATTTCAACTCTCATTCAAGCATATTTGACATACCTGACTCGGCTTTTCATATTAAGAAAACTATTTTGCCGACTCTCAACTAATATTTTATATTTGAAATAGTTCTTTAAAATCAGCTGATGAATTTTGTTCTGGAGCTGAACTTTTTTAGTTCTCGACACGAAGCGGACGCCTGCCCATCGTCACTCGCTATTAATGAAAAACAAAACAAAGTTCCGTACGAGAGGCGCAGAGTGGATAACGTTACAAAAAAAAATTGAATTATAGTTCTAAATTATTTCATTCGATAAGTTTGAATGAGAAAAATTTTTATAATTTTAAAATTAAACGTAGAGCTTCAAATAATATTAATTTTTTCATTTAAAAGAATGGTGGGGAATATATTGAAATAAATTTCAAAAAACAAATGGAATAATTTTTATTCTCATAAATTTTTTTTAAGATTTTATATATATTTTATAAATACTGTAAAATATGTAAAAGTCTAATTTTTTTTTCAATTTTTAAATTTTTTTCTACTAAATCTGAATCAAAAAACTTTTTCGTTATCTAGCCCTTTCTGAAATTAGTGTTTGATAAATATTTCAACATTCTTATTGTATATTTATCCTTATTACTTATATTTAAGTTTCACTTTTATCTCGTGTAATTTTTTTTCTTTCTTATTTAAGTGAAAATATTTTATTTTATTCATTTTTCTTCAACATTTGAAATGCATTTTATTAATATATTTCTCCTTTTCTCTTCTCCCCCCACTCGGCTAAATGCCATACATGCACAGGTCCTAAACCCGGTCCGCCACGCAATCTAACCGTTACGGAAGTCTCAAACGGTTTTCTCATCTCATGGCAAGCGCCACTGGAACGTGCCCATATCGTCAAATTCTACACCATCAAATATCGCACCGATGCCCAGTGGAAAACGCTGAATCGTGGTCAAATACGACCCGAAGAGACACAGTATTTAGTTAAGAATTTAGTCGGTGGTCGTACATATTATTTTCGCGTCTTAGCTAATTCGGAAAAATCCTACGAATCCAGTGATGAAGTGAAATTTCCGGTGCCGGCACGTGTCAAACATAAAGCAATAACAGCCGGTGTCGTTGGGGGCATCCTCTTTTTTATTGTTGCGATCATTTTATCGGTTTGTGCCGTAAAAATTTGCAATAAACGTAAACGACGAAAACAGGAAAAAGGTAAAAAAACTGCAAATACCAATGAGACAAGTGTAAAGCGATTGCACAAATAGTAAAAAATTAAAAAAAAATAAAAATCCCGAAATGGTTTTTGATGGTGACCAGAAATATGGAACATGCGAATATTTAAAGCTGTGCGTGTGTGTGTGAGCGCAAGTTAAGTGTAGCAATTGTTGATGGCAGTGTTGGCAGTTGTATGAAGCGAGCTAAAAGTTCTAAAATGTTTTTTCACAAAAAAAAAAAATTTTAAAAACAAAAACACGCTCAACGCGCGCTGCGACACACACAAGTGCTGCACTCACCTGCGACCACACGACGTACAACTCGCGTGTTCCTTTTTTGGTCACATACTAACTCATACTTTTTATAGCTAACAAAATATTAAAAAAAAATATACATATAAATATTTAAATATAGATATACATGTTTTTTGGGTGAAATAAATTTAAAATTTTTATTACGTATTAATTTCTGAAAAGTTTAAAAAACAATTTTTTGCCTAAAATTTGCTAATTAATAATACCACTTAATCGCTTAATTAAATTTTAAAGCTAATATTTTTTATGATTTCTGAAAAAAAAGTAATTAAACCCATTAAAATAGCAATAAAAATTAAATATTTTCCTGATATAGCATATTTAAAATATAATTATTTTCTTTGTATAATACTGAGTTGGAAAAAATTTGCATCACTTTTTGTGTTCTTGATTGACGTAAAATGCTGCTTCTTTTATAACACCTAAGCACATATATATACATATAATACTAACAAATTTATAAAATTCTACTTAACTCAGCAATTACCATTGATTTAAATAATTAATTAATTAAAATTGCGTAAAACGTGCAATAATACGTGACTGATTTCGGCTTTTGTATAAAATGCAATATATATAAACTCTTATGTATGTATATAGTGAGAAAATAATTTTTTTTTTATTTGAAGCAAAAATTGGCTTAAATAATAAGTAAATAAACTCAAAACTAATAATTAATGAGTACAAAATTTTAATTAGTTTTCAGTTTGTTATATACCATTGATTTTAGTTAGATAATTTGTTAAATTAATTAGATTTTTATTAGTATTTTTTTTGTATTAATTCATTTTATTTTATTTTATTTTTATTTTTTTATTTTTTACTTTATGTTTTTCACTTTATTATATTTTACTTTAAAGTTTTTTATTTAATTTGAATTCCTTTTAATTGATTTTATTAAATTTTATTTAATTTTTTTTTACTTGTTTTATTCTATTTTATTAATTCATTTTTTAATTTAATTTAATGTAATTTAATTTATTTTAATTTATTATTAATTAATTATTTTTTTTTTAATTTTTATTTTTTTATTTTTTTTAATTTGTCTTTTTTTTATTTTACTTTTTTTATTACATTTTAATTCATTTCTTAATTTATTATCATTTTATTTTAAGTTTTTTTCATTTCACTACATTTTATTTACTTTTTTATTTTATTTTTTATTTCATTTAACTTAATTTAATATAATTTAGTTTAATTTAATATAATTTAGTTAACTTTTTTTATTTTATTTTACTTTATTTTATTTTATTTTATTTTATTTATTGTTTTTTCCATTTCAGTTTAATTCTTTTTACTTATTTTATTTTATTTTATGATATTTTATATAATCTTACTTCATTTTGCTTTATTCTATCTTCTTTTTTTTCCTTTTATTTTTTTTTAAGTATTTTTTTATTTAAATATATTATTTTATTTTATTTTTATTTTATAACTTTTTGGTTTTTATATTATTTTATTTTGTTTTATTTTATTTCATTTTTAATTTTTTACTTAATTTTTTTACCTCATTTTATTTTACTTTATTTTATTTTACGTATTTCATTTGATTAAATTAATTTTATTTTTTAACACATTTTATATTTTTAGTTTATTTTATTTTATTTTAAATAAAATTATCTTATTTAATTTTTTCAATTTTATTTTTTTTATTTTTTTTTTTATTTTTTTTTTAATCTATTTTATTTGACTGAAAATTTTTTAATTGTATTCTAGCTTTTATTTTATTTTACTTTTTATTTTAATTTTCTAATTTTATTTTATGTTATTTTTTTTAATTGATTTATATTTTATTTTATTCATTTTTTTTTAATTTTTTTTTTGTTATATTTTATTTTATTTCATTATTTATTTTATTATTTATTTTATTTTTTAAATCAATTTGTTTTATTTTATTTATTATTATAATATTTATATTATTTTATTTTATTTAATCCTATTTTATTTTATCTTTATTTTTTTTCATTTTTTTGATTTATTATTTTTCTTTATTTTTTTAAATCTATTTTATTTAACTCAAAATTTTCTGTTATTTCATTTTAGCTATTTTATTTTATTGAATTTTATTATATTTTATCCAATTTATTTAAAAAAATTTATTTTAATTTATTTTATTTATTTTTATTTTATGTTATATTATATTATATTATTTTATTTTAATTTTTTATATTTTATTAAATTTTAGTTTATCTGTTTTTTATTATTTTATTATTTATTTTTTTCGAATTTAAATTAATTTAATTTTATTTTTACTCGTAACAAAAATTTACAAAAATTTCTCTTTAATATTTTAATATTTTATATATTTTTTAACCGACTTACCGTGTAGTGAAATATTCTCTTCTGAAGCTTGTCTTAAGAATTTTCAAGTCTGTTTTAAACCCCATGAAAAATTTCTGTTAAAATCGTTCTAATTATCTTCCTCAGCCCTACTTTTCATAGCACAAAATTCTGTACCAATTAAGTGCCAGCATTTATGTTTCGAACTCTACCGCAAAAAAGTGTATTTAACAACAAATAAACTATAATTAATGATTAAATTTTGCGCACATGATTTCCGCTGTTTTCACTTTCAACACGTTTATTCCTCCCGAAATGTCATCCTCAATTAGTCGCATTTAATGCGTAAACTCAAATTCTAGGCTCTAAACGAAATTCCAGCAGTACGAGACAAAGTTTTAGTAACATAGCTAGAAAAAAATAAATAAATAAAAGCTTAAAATGAGCTTTATCAATGCAAAATCAAATGCAATCAACTATGAAATACGTGATTTTCCTATTTTTGTATTGAATTAAAATTTATTCGACAGTTGAATGAAAACCACAACGGAGTTGTCAACGCCACTCAAATGCGCTTAACACACTCACAACAAAAACAACAACAACAACAACCACCAAACAATTTAAATTTAACGAAATATGCGACCACAAAGTGTTGTCGTCAATCTCACTGGATTTTCATTGTGGCATTGCAGTGCGTGTCCACGTATTTTAAATTTGACCAAAACTCGTACGGATTTAATTGAAAATGATTTTAAATTCGGATTTCCACAGCTCGTGAGAAGTAATGAGTTTGCTTTTAAATTTGTTTTACTTTAAATTGTTGAAGAGAGAGCGCAGCTGAAATTACAGTAAATAGTAATATTCGTGGTAGTAGGCGACCGCATTAGTCCAGTGGTTAGCAGTGTGCACGGACTCGAATCTTGTGCAAAGTGGAGGCGTTGTTGTTGTTGTTGTTGTAACCGCAGAAAAACCCCCCAAATTAGGCTTCGAGAAATATTGCTGGAGTGACAGTCTTTGGCCGGATAAAAGTCCGGGTCATTCCGGTATAAAGTCCCAACATTCGCGGCAACTATTGAATTTGAGTCGCCTCTTACGACTGACATGTCTAACTACGGATAAATTCTTGAACCCCTAACCTACAGTCAAAATAAAGTTTCCATTTGTTGAAGAATCATTAGGGCATATTCGATAAATTGGAGAAGCAGCTTGAACGAAAACCGACGAAAGAAAATGAAAAAGTGCCATAGAGTTTACACTGCTGAACACTTTTTCGTTGATAATCCGCCTCGTGAATTTTTGCAAATTCCGATCCCTTTGAGGCAATTTTCGACCACTTTTTGGCACATATATGATGGTAAATCGTTCATGACTTGACGAATGTTGGTTTTCAAAAGCTAAAGGTTTATCCTGATGAACACGGTCTTTTGCGTAGTCCCATCAAAAAAATCCAACGTTGTCAAATCGTACATCTCGCGGCCGAGAAATTTCCTTCGCATTTAAGCCATATTTGCTAGTGACATGTTGCACCATCTTGTTGGAACTGTTGTCTAAATCGTGTTCTTCAATTGCCAGCAAAACACAATTGGTTATCATACGACCATAAAGGTCCAGTAAGCTTTTTTCGGTGTAATGGTTTCTCTTAAATTTTTTGAGGTTTTTCGGTTCCGCAAATGTGACAGTTTTGTTTATTTACGTATCCACTTGACCAAACATTGTAGCATATTTCGGCTACAAAAATTTCTTCTTGTAATGTACTCTTGATTAGTTTAAACGGCCGTCCCCCTTTTAACATTTTATTAATTTTTTTTTTTATAAAATTTTTAATTTTTTCCCAATATTTGGTAATTAATTTTTTTTTTTTTTTTTTTTTTTTTTTAATTTACAAATATAGTTTTCAAAAAATATGCTGAAAATTCGCTTTGAAAAATATTATTTTGCACGATTTTTTTTTAATTTAAATTATTAAAAAAGATATATATATTTTCTCAATAAGTGTGAAGCTAAGCATTTTTATTAGTTAGGATTTTATAAACAATTCCTTAGAAACCCCTAATTCCTTGTAGCAAGACTTTAAAAAATAAGTATTAAATCAATTGTGAAAAGTTTTGTTAACTAAAGTAATGTTTAAGTAATGAACACTGGTCGATAGAGGTTTTGATGCCGAGAAGCTGTGATATTTTTCACAATATCCATTAATAGCAAAGATTTTTTCTGCGTATAGTTTTCTAGTTTTTTATTGAACAAAAAAAAATTTTTTTTTTCCCAAAAATAAGATTTATTGAATTCTTATGTACTCGAAAACTTTCTTTTATGCGATTTTCGTGAATCCCATGCAGCAAGAACAATCACTTTGCCCCACCCCAGCAGTAGTCAGCTGATCCCCGGTCGAGGTATCTTTCTTCTTTCTTAAGGTGCTGGTGAAACTGTTCCGCTTTTTCTTCGCTTAATCAGCTAAGTATCTCTGGAAACCCCATTTTGTTGGACATATTACATATACGTTTTTCAAAAAAATTCAGCACGTTGTTGAAAATTTTAAAGTAGTAACAGGACTTGTTATTTCCCAGAATGATTTTTAGTAACTTCCACAAACGATTTCCATGCATATTATTCCGAACTGTCCATCCAACTTGAGTAATTAGTATCTCCCTTAAATATTTTAATCCATGAGCTATCAAAAATACCCAATCTTATCTTTTTTATGGTAAGACCTGGAAATTTTTTTCGCTCTATGAAGAAATCATTGTATCTTTTGTAACCAAAGTTGAGTTTATCCGATTCTACTTTCCCGTTTCCAACATCTCACGTATGGCGAAATCCTATTTTGTCGAGTATTGATGATTTGTACAATAATTCCACAAGCAGTAGGAACATAGATTGTTGTTGTATCCACTTTGTTTTCCTAATATGATATTAATTATTTTTCGCTCGAAAACCCCCTTAATTTTCATAGGATGTTACCTTCGCCCACAGTAGGAGTGGTATATGAAGCTTCTTTACTTTTCACATGTGAATACAGTCCTAATATCACCTGTTGGCAAGTGTGATTCTATCTTGGATTCCATTGATGTTGGTCGTTCATTGTATGCGTGGTGATGCTGGTCGCTGGACAGATGAAATTGTCCACGAGCTCAACGCTATGACTTCAACTGTTTGTTAGACACTCACCATCTATCACAGCTCGTTTGGTACCATTGGGCTAATTTGGATGGATTTGCACGATTCGATATACGCTGAATATTCAAACACAAATTAAAATTAAGAAAAAGATCGCCGACCATCAGCTGGTAGAATGTTTGTGAAATAAATGGGAAAAATAAGTTGTTTCGTTCGAAGAGTGTGGGCATGCCGCTCTCCACTTCTAAGCTCACTTTAAGAAAGTCGTTCATCGCTGCTGCCAACTCAAGCTGCGAAAGTCTCAATTATCGCAATGTAAATAGGGTAATGTGGCGGCCGATAGCCGAGTGGTTCGAGCAACATACAAAAGATTATAGAAAATTAATTTTTCTAATTGCGGTCGGTCCTCAGCAGAGAATATCAAGTATCCCTCTGAGTGTATTTCTGATATGAAATAAAAGCTTCTCATAAAAATCTATCAACCGTTCGAAGGCGGCTTAGAATAAACTGCAGGTCCCTCTATTTGTTGGTAAAACATCAAGACGCAAAACAACAAATTGGAGGAGGATATCGGCCAAAAATCGCTTATATATCGCCAAATATATATTATATATACTATAACTAGGGTAAGATGGCCGATTTCGAACACGAAAAGGTCTCTCAAAAGAAAAGAGTTGTTCGTAATGATTGCTTTACCTACGGGGGTCAACTGCTTTTAGGTAGGCATGCAGAGAGTCCGACTTTTGCGGAAGATTGTAGAGCGGAAAATGAACCTGGGATCTCAATGCACTTCCTTTGCGAATGTTCCTCACTTTTAAGAAGTAGGTCGAAATCTCTTGGGGTGACAAGAGAAATTGGAGCGAAAGATTGGATTTGTTTTGCTAAATGCACACTTTGGTTTGACTAGCGGGTACGGGCGTAATGAGATCCTAAGTGGTATCAAAATAGCTATATTTGGTGGGCTTACTCTGCTGCTACTCGGCAGCCACTTGCATCTAACCTAACCTATACGCAGAAATTATTTGTTGAGGTTAACAGCATTTATTAATAAAAAAAATTAAAAGTATTTTAAATAATTAAGCTCCTTTTTTTAACCGGTTGTATTATTTTTACAGCTCTATGTTAGTAAATAGTCAAATATTCAAAAAAATATAATTAAAAATATTTTAGTATATTAAAAATATTTTCTTAAATTTGTGGGTTTCTTTTTTTTATTGTTTTCTTTTACATTTTTTTTTAATTAATTTTAATTGCTTTTACTTTTAACAATTTAATTAAACATACAATTACAATTACACAAAAACAGTTAGCGTGTAAATATACTTTGAAATACATAAAAATATATTAACTAGAAACTAGGTAAAAATATATGAAGTAAAGAAATCGCACGTGTACTCAAAAAAAAAAAAAATGAAATTAAAATCATGATTTCCTAAAGCATTGCAAAGAGGCCTTCGCAATTCGTTAATATAAAAATATACAAAATTTTATTTTATTTGTTTTACAAATACAATACTTGAATATTGCAAAGGCTTTGTTACCTGAACAAAAAAATTAAAAAAGAAAAAAATATAAAAAATATGAAATGAAATTTATATGAAAATAAATCACCTTTACCCTATACATTTCGGCATGTTCTTAGTTTCTTCGTCGTTGTTTCTGCCCAGAACTAAGTTCACTGCCGGTAAAGGTGCCTGAACGAAATGGGCAGACGTTTTTTGTAAACAATTCACGCACAAAGATGGTAAAATCAAGGCCCAAACGACATCTGATAGAAATGATCGCGTCGCATACAATATAAACTCAAATGCATACATAAATTTAATGTTTGTTGATTGATTTGATTTTCAAGCTCACTTGAGTAAAGTAATTTAAAAATACAAAAAAAAAGTTTAAATTCTTTTCAACTTGCATTTGATTGAAAATTTTGCACTTGCATGAGCAAAGTCAAACAGTTTTTGTAATTTTTCTTAATATTCGGCATATTTCGATAAAATTTACACACACCTGCGGATAATAGGAGCTCAACGCACGATGGGGGGCACTCGGTTTCCAATTTTGCACAATGTCTATACGTATATGTATGTAGTTAAAAAACGAAAGTTTTGCGGGAACCTCCGAGGTGTATGTAATTTAGGATCTGAAATTGCCGAATTCTGTTTGACAAAACCACAAAAAAAATTTTTTTTAATATTTAAATAAGAGAAAATTTCGAAATAAAATAAATTCATACGTTAATTAGTTAGAGAGAGAGAGACAGAGAGATAGAGAAAGAGCGCGCGGTGGAGAGGGCAAGAGCAAGCGCGTTAATTTGAAAATCAAAAATCGATTTTTGATTGAAGACGTCCGACCACTGAACTGCCATTGAACATTTTTAACGGCAATATGTAGACAACAAAATAAATTCTGGATTTAACAAAAAAAAACCTACAACAAATTACAAACAGAATATGCTGATAAGTACATACATACATGCAAGTATTCTGTGAATGGGGTAAGTTTTAACATTTAGTTGAATTTCGTGTGTCAATGTGTGCTGCTTGTTTAATTCTTTTCACATAAGAATCGTCAAAAAAAAAACTACTTAAAAAAAAAGAAAAAAAATTTCAAGCATTTGGCATTTTCTCACCATAAATTTCTTTACAAAACTCATTTGCCAAAAAACCAAGAGGATATAAAAATAGCAAGTGAGTGTTTATACAACCATCAAGGACACGCTTCGTCGCTCAACGCCTTGAATTGGAAAAGCATTGAAAATAAAAAATTTCCAAAAAACAAAAAATCATCGATTTCTTTTTGACTTTAGCGTAGAAAAAGCACAATCATCATAGCACTCATTCAAGGGACTACTTGCTCCATTCATTCACAATCGCTCCTCACTCAGCCACACACACACACATACACGCGCATACTCAACTACGTCCATCACAACTAGTGCATTACACGAATACACCACCGTTAACACACACATGTACAAACACTATCGTAAAATGTCATAATTTCTATTGCATTTTACTTTAATTCTATTTAAAAAAATTTTAGTTTCCGAATTTCTTGTTTTCAACAGTTTCAAATTTATAAATGTTTAATTTTGTGTTTTTCAGTTAGACTATTTCTGAATTATATGATTTATGTAACTGAACTCTCCTGTTTTTTTTTTTCAATTTGAAAGTTTACTTGTAAAGGCTTAAGAAGCTTTAAAGCTCTTTGTAATTTGTGTAAGCTTCAAAACTAAAAGATTTATTCGCAAGTTTTCAAACGCACGTCTACAAGATATTGAAATGTTACAAAAAAGTCTTGAATGGTTGCAAATTTTAAAAACCTAATAGTACTGCTCACAAAATTAAAAGCACTGTTATTGAACTTGCCACTGCCGACATAAAACTTCGCTCAGCAGAGTCTGCTCTTATTAAAATTTTGGTTTTCAACTTACCAAAGTTTGAGCGCTTTCAAGATTACTTTTTAAAATGCTTAAGATTGCGTAAAGCACTACGACTCTAAAAAAGCTGTAATAGTCTAAAGGATGAAAATCGGAAAAGTTCTCAGGAAGCCTTGTATTACATTGCAGTGCATAAAAAACAACTATACCAAGCTTACTTTGAGGTAGTGATTATACTTTTCTATAGCTTTGCAGTTAATTAAAGCTTTCACCTCAAACAAAGCTTAAATTAAACGTTTTTTTTTATTCATTTTTAAATTTTCACAAAAGTCGTCTCAAAGCACTTTCAGCAGAGCTTTTTGTGAGTGCAAAAATTTTAACTATATTTAAAAAAAAAAATTACCAAAAATTTTACATTTTTCTATGCAAGCTTCCAACTTGAAGAATTACTTCACGCCATAGAGCACAAAATCTCGAAAGCTTCAGTTACAAATAGCAAAGCTTTAAAGCTTTACCAAACATAAAAGCCTCTAAATCCTTCAACAACGTTTTTCAGTCATCAAAGACCGTTTCACCATCCTTTTTTTTAATCACCTTGTACAAACCGATCCTAAGTTGAAATATATCCATAATAGCTATATATACATATATGTGTGTATGTATATGTACATGTAATATTCCCCTACATATATGTATACCATACTTGCATACCTATGTTTAACCAATCAATGTTTGTATGTATGTATATGTGTGTGTGTGTCAAGTTTTTTGTTGAAGTTGCCTTTTATTTAATGTTCAATGCGTGTGTGCGCTTGCGTGTTTTGTATGTTTGTATGTTTTTGCATTTCATATGCGTTGTACTCCCCTCCATAGTTGTGCAGTGCCTTAAAGTGGTGTATTAGAAACAACAAATTATAGTTAAGCGTTGCTTAGTAAGAGCTTTAACTACAAAAAACTCATTTGAAGCTTTGAAGCTTTGTGAAAGCTTTATAAAGTGAAAGCTTTAAGAATATTAATGAAAGCTTTTAAATTTAGTGAAAGTTTTTTAACGTGGAAGCTTTAGAAATATTAATGAAAGCTTTATAAAATCATTGCAAGCTTTTGAATCTAGTGAAAGCTTTACAACGTGAAAGCTTTAAGAATATTAATTAAAGCTTTATAAAATCATTGGAAACTTTTGAATCTAGTGGAAGTTTTATAACGTGAAGGCTTTGAGAATATTAATGAAAGCTTTAAAAGATCATTGATCGCTTTTAGATCTACTGAAAGCTTTATAACGTGAAAGCTTTAAGAATATTAATGAAAGCTTTATAAAATCATTGGAAGCTTTTGAATCTAGTGAAAGCCTTATAACGTGAAAGCTTTAATACCATTAATGACCGCTTTAAAAAATTGGTTGAAGCTCTTAAATTTATTCGTGTTAGCTTTAGAAAATCAATGAAAACTCAATGTTGAAAATAAAAATGAAAATAAAAGTATTAAAGAAAAATTAGAAATATCATCAAAAGAAAAGAAAAACATATATACTTGCATAAAAAATTTTAGAATTTTTTATTATGAATGTGCTGGTGCAAAATGGTTGCTTACCGCAAAATTAGTTTGTACTGCAGCTATTGGCCAAACCCTCGGCTTAATAATTATTTTTTTATTTTTAGCTCATATAAATGTATAGCAAAGCATCAATTATAGTTTTTTTTTACTAATATAAATATGTATTTTTAATTAAGTGTCTTCAAGCATTATTATAATTTTATTTAATTAAATTTTAATTTTTTTTTTTTTTTTTTTTTTTTTTTACTGTAAATGAAATCTCATTTCAACATTATATTTAAGCATTTTATTAAATCTTATATTTTGTACTCATAATTATTATTTTTATCATAACTAACTCATGCTAGAAATGTAAAATAAGCTTTTATGCTTCTCTCCTATACCTGAAATATAAATTTTTTAATAAAATATATTATTAAAATTATTTCTAAAAGAGAACAGGATTTCTAACCCATAAACTAACTTCTATTTCTCTTTAAACGCTTATACATATATACATATATTCATAATCTATAAAACGTATATTCCCTTCCGAATGAGATAATTCGCCTCGTATTTACGTGGTGGGTGGAGAGTGTAACTCATATGTTCTATGCATTCAAACTACATACATATATTTACATACTTGCGCTATATATATGTAAATACTCACATTAACATTACTAAAAGCTTCAGCAAAATTCAGCATCACTTATCACACATATACATATGTATGTAATTTGCATTTGTATGTATGTCTGTATATATATATATATGTTATCATTATATTATATGTACGTGTATATATAACAATATAAATATATGCGTGGATTATTTCTAGCCAAACTGGCTGAAACTAAGGAACGGTCTATACTCCACCAAAATTAATTTTTAGAAATTATTCGTTTGCAGAGTTCAATATGGTAGCTTGCAGGATAACTGATGCCCGTAATATAGCAACAAATAATCATCATTTGCACCAGCATCAGCATCAACAGCAGCATCAGCAGCAGCAGCAACAACAACAACACCTACAACATCAGCAACAGCAACAACAACAGCATACGCATCCACACCAACAACATCAATTACAACATAATATGCATAGCCATAGTACGGGCTCACTTTCCGCTGGTCAAGTGCCTTTAAAAAAGTGAGTATTCAAAAGAAAGTGGGGAGGATGTGAAGGAGGCAAAGGATTGAGGTGGAATAAGAGAAAAATATATTTAAAACCAAAAAAAAAATTTAAATTATTTACTAACTACAGAGCAGCTACTCAGTGGAAGTAACGGTATTTTTATCGATTGCGTATTCTCCAAATGTTTCGATTAATTTAACGAGAAACTAATCGAATATTTTAGTTTTTCCTTAATGTGTCCATTTTATTAATTTTTCCAATTTTTTAATCGGTAATTTTCAGACTGGTTGAAAAAATATATTTGATTCATCTTACCTTTTAAATCTATGTATTCCGTTAATCGATAAATAAAAAATTTAAATAAAAAAATCGATAACTTCGTATACAGATACAAATAATAATTAATGGATACGATAACGATAACTTTACTAACTTGAACATCACTCAATGCCATAGACACTCAGATAGTTTATGGACTCAACCAAAATCTGCCCTGTGCGCAAACTGTCTTAATAGCGCTGGACCTGTCGAAAGTCTTCGACACGGTCAATCACGCAGTGCTACTATCAGACATTGAAGACCGCCAGGGTTGTAAGGGTTGAATTACCTGAGTGGTCGACAATCGCCTGTTAACATTCGAGGACAAACGTAAAAGCTACGAAACAGGAGGTTCCGCAGAGAGTTGTTATATCTTCAATGCTGTTTAATTTTTATATCTTGACGCTCCCTCTACCAACAGATGGCTTCTTTTTGATCTAATATGCCGAAGCCTGTTCGATATTGACGTCTGGTCAGGATATTGATAACCTTTGTTTGAAAGTAAACTGCTGTCTCACCGACTTTTCCCACCTTTTCACTAAAGACATTTACACCTACAACCAGCGAAATCCTCTACCACCCTTTTCACCACCTGGACGAAGAACTCTATCTGATAGTCGATGACGTTGAAATACCGACTATAAACAATACCTAGTTACTGGGCGTCACATTTGACAGCCTGCACTCCTTCACTCCGCATACGACTGCAATTGCCACTAAAGTACACAGCCGCAACTCGGAGTGAAGACAAAGAAATATTGCTGGCAACATACAAGGCAATTGGCCGATCGTAAATAGCACCGCTGTAAGGACCACGGCAGGAGACCTCCTGATGGCGCCGGCGCATCATTTACACAGTGAAACATCTATGCTCCCAGTTAAGGAGCATAATGTTATGCTGTGTAAGCAATATCTGCCGGAATTCTACCGTGGAAATCACCCCAACAGACACTTACTAGAAGCCGAACCATCTCATAGTCACATCAGGAAGGGGGTACTTGGCTACTACCATACAGTAATACCGACAAGAACCACTAGACAGGACGGCGCACCAACTGGCTTTTAACAACATTTACCGAAAGTCCGTTAACACCTTTGTGAAATCTGAGTTGATTTGGTATTGTGTTTTTCCGACAGGGTGGATACTAGATTTATATCGGAACGAATTTTCGTCATCCCTTGTCAATTTTGGTTTTGTAACAAACCGGTTTCGGCGAACCGCCATCTTCAGCGCTTGATTGAGAACGAAATCAAGCACTGAAGATGGCGGTTCGCAGAAACCGGTTTGTTACAAAACCAAAATTGACAAGGGATGACGAAAATTCGTTCCGATATAAATCTTTTGTGAAATCTCTTCCTGTGAATGGTGTTCACGGAATCCAATCGTCACCCATTGCAGAACAAGAACACGAGTTGCCCCAAGAGACCCGGAAAACCCTGGCACAATTTAGGTCTGGATATTATAGTAGGCTCAACTCCTGCTTATCCAGACTCGACCCTGACATACCTTACATATGTCCTGGGTCCCCCATTAGATGACCTCAAAGACTAAAACTGGACGTACCTGATCCTAGGCGGGGTTAGCTGCAACAACAATAACATAACGATAACTTTCCCACAAAAATATATTTTCTTCCAATTATCGATCACGAACGTAGGTAATTACCGTTAATTTAGAGAAGTTTTATAACTTTATATTCATAAACTTCATTTATAAAAAATCTAAGGGCTCTCCACTGAGTAGGTCTCACAAAAGTAAAAACTACACCATAACATAATTCATAGCATTCCGACAATACATTACACATTATTTTAAAGCTTTATTAAAACCAAAAATAAAGATAAAAAATTTTAATAATCTGCAATAACATTCCCTTTGCTAATAAAACTAACAAATTTCTTTCTCTTCATACTAAAACACATTCCTCCGCCCGTAACTAATTGCCACGATATTCGATAACCATAAACATCGGCATTTCGAAATTTAAAAAATATATATATAAATAAAATTGAGAAAAAAAATTAAAAAAAAAAAATTAAAAAAATAAACATACAGCAACACTGAGCATTTTCGTGATTATGAAACCGTTTTTATAGTTCCAGGTCCATCATGCCATAGTCAAAATCGTAAGAAAATTTAGAAATTTTAAACAAACTTTTATACAAACTAGTGTATTTATAAATTTGTTAGAGTTAAAATTATAATTTTTGTTTGCATAATATTGGACTCGAGATTTAGAGATTTTATTTTTTAAATATAATTTATTCGAATACTCCCGTTTTCAGTTAGATGAGTAAAAAAAAAACATTTTTTTCACTTTGAAACAATTAATTTAAATAAGTTAAATTTAATTTAATTAAATAGAGCAAAGAAAGAAAAAAATTTACAAAAAAAAAATTTTTTTAATAAAATAAAACAAATAAAAGTTAAAGAAAATAAAAGAAACTTATATAAAAAATTATAATTAAATAAAACAAAAAATAAAGAGCTTAAATGAAATTACAAGATACATAATTATATTAAATAAAATAACAAAATTAAATGAACTAAAACGTAATAAACTAAATTGAAAAAAAAAAAAACAAATAAACATATTTAAATTATAGTATATAAAGTTAAAAAATGCACATAATATTATATTATATTAAAATAGTTGATATTAATTAAATTTAGTTAACATAATTGAAACTAAATTCAATGAAAACAATTTATTTAAACTAAAGTTTAAATAAACTAAAGTTTAAATAAACCACAAAAAAATAAAAATAAAAAAAATAAAATAAAATAAAGTAAAATAAAAAATAAAAAATTAAATGAAACAAAATAAAATAAAATAAAATAACATATTTAATATAATATAATATTTAATTTAGTTAAACTAAATTTCATTATTAAGCTGAGGAAGCTTTTCGAAAATTATTAAAGTTTTTTGGAAATAAATTGTGAGCAATATTGGATTGAGTTTTTCAAATCAAATGCAATTCAATGTGATAAAATCGTTTTGTAAATGAAAATAACCAATTTCTGATTGCTTGCTGGATTTTTATCGACTGCGACATCCATAACAATGACCAACACAACGATGGCAACGAGGAGTATCGACCTCACGCACGGATTGCTATTTGCAACGATCCATTGCTGCTGCTACTGCTTCTTGGATCAATTATGGAATGAAATCTTCCATTTTAATACAAACGAGTCCTTTGAGAATAAACACTCACATGCGCTTGATACAATCAGAAATAATGCTCTCTGCAAAAGACATAACGACCGGACCGAAAGACCATACGCAATTCTGTTGGTCTTATAGCTAATTTTAATTGTTAAATGAAATTAAAAAAAAAACTTATTAAAAATATGAACAAATCAACGAATAATAAATAACTTTAAAGATAAAAATTAATAATTAAAATATTTCTATATTCTGTAATAAAATAAGTTATTATAAACTCTACCTTATTGATTTGGCAGAGAGCGTTCCGTGCATCTGCAATAATGATGTTAGAATGATAACTGAAGAAGTCACCGGTCGAGCCGCTTTCTACTTATTGGCGGGAGAAAGTGCACGAAAGCTTTGACAGACAGTTTGATGTTATAAGGGTGGTCAGCGAATTAGGCTTATATATATTATATATATATATTATTAAATTGGCCTTGTTGGCCAATCGATCGGCCTAAAACGTGAAATTATCTGCTCAACGAAGTGTTCTCTCAAACAAATCCATCAATTGATGCGATGTGTAGAAAGTGTCGCCGTCTTATTGAAACCAAACGTCGCAGAGGTTACGAGCTTCAATTTCAGACATCAAATAGACGGTTATCATGGCACGATAACGGTCGCCATTGATGGTTACGTTTCCACCTGCATCTTTTTGAAGAAATATGAACCGATGATTCCACCGGCCCACAAACCATACCAAACCGTTGTTTTTTCTAGATGACATGGCAGCTCTTGAGTCTCTTCAGGTTGCTCTTCGCCCCAAAATGCGGCAATTTTGCTTGTTTACATACCCATTGAGCCAGAAATGGGTCTCAGCGCTGAACAAAATTCGGCTCGAAAATGTCGGATCTTCTTGGAACTTTTCAAGAGCCCATAGCGCGAAGCGATGTCGCTTGGGTAGGTCGAGCGGCTTCATTTCTTGAACAAGCTGCATTTTGTACGCTTTCAATGTTGTAAGATCTTGAGGTAAAATGCGCCAAGTCATTCCATACGTCAGTCCGAAATGCTGCGAACGGCGCCGAATCGACTCTCCACGGTCTTCGTGTACACTCTCAGCTTCACTGCGTGCTGGACGTAGTCTATTCGGTCGAATATTATCCAATAATGAATGCTGAGACTCAAGATGGGTGATGGTGTTGCGAATGGCGAATAGTATGCTCAGTATGCCGATTATGTTGATCATAAGTTGAGCGAAGCGCGCGAAACACATTCTTTACAGAACGTGAATTTTCGTAATAAAGTTGAATGATTTGTTAACGTTCTTCAGGCGTATATCTTTCCATTATGAAATGCCAAACAATACTGAACAAAAATAACATTACAGCTTGACACGACTCACGCGTGATCATCTGTCAAAAAAGGCTATTGAAAATAGTACCTCTACTTGGATCATCCTTTATATATATATATAGATAAAATAAAATGAAAAATAAATAAAAAAGTAAATCGAAATAATACTTAAACATTTTATATAAAATTAAATTAAAAAAATCAATAAAATCAATATAATAAAGCGATATAGAATTCAGTAAATTATTTTGAATTAAAATAATATTTAAAGTCAATTTCAAAAAAAAATATTTTTAATTCATTTAAGTATAAGTTCTTAATTGTAGTTCAGACCCAAAACATAAGATTTTTTTTTGTTATAAGTAAATGAGCTGTATTCAAAAGCCTATTTTTGTTAGAGAAATTATTTTTCATTGAATATTTTGTTATACAACAAAGTAAAATTGGTAGAAGTGACAGCTGTTTCGGTTTTGTTTAAATTAATTCGTTCTTTTCTCAGGGCTAGATGCATTGACTGATTTAAGCTGCCAAATTTAAATTGTTTTAATATCCCAAAAAGTTTTTGTGAACATTTTTAATTGTTTTTCTTCAAAAATTAAAGTTTAAATGTGATTTGGAGTTCGAAAATTAGAGTTTTTATTGCTATGAAAATTATTATGTATGTATGTCACTTATAATACAAACAAATTTTTTATTTATTTATTTTTTTTTATAGAGTAATATCAATTTTCTTGTTTTTTTTTTAACCATCTCAGTTTATGCTCATTATGTCAACTCATAAAGCTCATAATTACGTTTTTCTATAATATAATAGCAATTTTCTAACATACAAATGTAAATATCTGTTGTCTATTTTGTATGTAATTCCAATTAAATACATATTTTCTGGATTTTGAAGACCACAAGGTTTGCATTTTTTATAAAATACGTTGATTTCTTGTATATATGCGTGCGTAAATTTTTATTTTTATTTTTACATTTTCAGAAAAAATGTGTGCTTTAAATTTAAAAATTTATTCACCGAAAATACAAAAAAAAACATTTTAAGAATTTTAAAACTTTTTCAATCTTTTAATCTCCAACTTTGGCGACTAAGCACACTTTTTTTCAAGCTCAGAACTGTTATGCATGTTTTTTTTTTCTTTTTTTTTACATGAGTTTAATTTATTTTGTTTTTGCCTGCTCCTAGATGTTAACACTCACATCCCTTTCAGCTACTAATAAGCACTGATTTTACTTTTTCTTCTATTCCATAAAGATTTAAACAAGCCCGAATATCAAGTCTAACCACAATACTAATTGCCATACTACATTGGATTTGGCCGCCGGACCGCTGCACCAACTGTCACTCGATTTACAGCTCTCCCCACACCGATGAGCACGGTGCACGCGACCGCCATTCGCTGAGTCAAATTCAACGTTCCGTCGACGGGCGCTTTGTACTCGCCGCAACGAAGGTGGGCAGTCACAGCAAACTGAACGCTCTCACTAATGGCGCTGACATGGAGGGCATCGATGAAGTTGACACCGTCGATGGCATACGTCGTCATAGTCGCGCATCGCAAAACTCGTCGAGTGATGATGGTGGTTTTTTGTCGCGTCGCAACTTTATTACAGCGCGTGCCTCCTGGCGTCGTCCACTTGTAGCTTCGCCGTCTCAGCTCAGCTTGCAATCAGCTGTCGGCTCTGCGCGTGGTTTTCTGCAGGGTTTGGGTGGCCTTTTACGTGTGGGCAGCAATGGTGCTGTAGGTGGCAGTAGTAGTGGTCTCGCAGGCATCTCGGCTGGTGGCGCCGGTACGGGTGTGGGCGCAGATTTGGCTGGTAATACTGGCGCACGCTATCAAAACATTTACCGCGGACACTATGGTCACAACATTTATCGCAACTTACAGTCCGCGCAACCAGCTCAGCCCGCCAGTCGACCATTGCATATAAACACTTTGAGTGGCAACACTTTCCTCGGTGGTCATCAGTATCATCAGCAACACTTGCATGGCCTGCATTTAACACCCAATTTGTATACACCCTCCCGCATCTCGCGCATCTTCTCTAGCTCACCAGCCAGCACGCCAAACGATATGCTGGCCAGTGGCACGCCTCATCATATCAATGGACTTGGCAGCGTTGGTGGTTTACTTACCTCGCCATGGTCTATGACTACGCCGGGTAGTGGGCACCTACATCCACATTTCAGCGATTTGAGCAGCGTTTATCCGAGCTCAGCAGAGCGTTCTCTACCCACACTTTCTGCAACCAGCGGCAACCTCAGCCGTTACCGTTATTACGCGCACGAGCTGCCGTCACTGCGCACCATACAAGAAGAGACGCGTCGCTATAATCAACAACAGCAGCAAGAGGAGAAACAGCAACATGATCTCGCCGGCGCGGATGGTTTTGTGCCATTACAAATACCATCACCGCCTTCTTGGCGCAACTACTACCACTCGCAGTTGCCATACCATAGTTATCGACCGCGTACGCGTTGGTATCCGAGACACTATGCGCGTCTTTTTGGGCGCACACAATCCGAACTCATGTCACCGTTACCGCATTTAAATCTGACGCTACGCTCCGCGCCAGTTGGCGCCATGGGTCTCGAAGCTTCACCAGAGTCTCGCTCAAGCTCGAGCGGTTTCGGCTCGAAAAATAACTCCAACCACCCACAAGGATCTCATCACTCGGGTAGCACAAGTGAATGGCGACTGCTGCCACCTTACAGACCACCACCACCGCCACCAGCCAGCAACAGCGCGTACTTTGGCTTGACATCACCGAGCGTACATCAACAGCAGGCGCAAGGTCAGGCACCTGCAGGCCATCAGCATCCGCAATTGCACCATCCGGGCTTATTCAGCACTAATTCACTGCCTTACTATCCACATTACAGCGGCAGTTTACAACAGCAACCCAGAGCAACAACACCACCCTACACCATGGAGCACTGGCTGGGTATGATCTCAGATCTCAATGCGGCCACGGACAATGTCAACCTGCCGAAATCGGTGGACGTGGGCAGTGTAGATGGGCACTACGAATTCGATCCGGCCACGCCGACACCCAGCGCATCGACACCCACCGGTGGCCTACTACGCGATGATCTCAACTTACATGTGGACACAACGGGTCATCACACTTTCGATCCGCTAAGCAGTGGGAGTATATACCATCACCATGCGAACGGCGCTGCCACATACGGTGGACCAATAAGAAAGACGCGCTTCTCACGCTATGACAATGTGGAAGCGCGTCTGCAGGCGATGCGTGAGGAATTCTACGAGTACCGTAAGCGCCAGGCCATGCAGCAGGCTGGTGTAGCGGAATTGGAGAGCATATGCTGAGGCCATTCAGTTACAGCATATTATGTATGTATAGGCTATTTTGTATAGTATACTGGTATATGTATAAGTGGTATGCGTGTATGTGTGTATTGTAGTTAGCAATAAGTAGGGTTAGTTTAAGCTGTGTGTAATAATGCGAAATCGAAAACAAAAGGAAGCGAAAAGAGGAACTCTGTTAGCTGCCTAATGAATGAGTATTTCAATTCGGAAATTATAATTCGAAATTTCAAACACGAAAAATCGAATGCAAAAAAATTTTCTTAACAATTTAACTTCGAATTCTGTAATTTTGAGTTTTCGGCATTTAATTTCGAATTTTCGAAGTCGATTTCTCTAAAATATTTACATTCGATAAACGAAAGCTAATTGAAATAAGGACGTAAATTCATTATTCCATTTATAACTCCTTAGTTATTTAGTAGTAAATATACTTTCGAAGTTTTAAAATTTTATTCTAATACAGTTGCTGTAAGAGTACACTCTGTGGATGACAGTAAGCGCAAGATTTTAATTTCTAAAGTTTTCAGAGCACACAGAACACTACTTAGCGCTGTTTTGGCCTACACGTTTTGAGCTCAAACTTTTTATGTAAGCATATTGATCGCTGATTTTGTAAGCTACTCAAGCTTAAGTTGATTTCAAGCTTTTTAAACTTTCTTTTATGCTCCAAGCTTGTATTGTTGTTGGGAACTTAATTGCATTACGTCTGTAAAAAAGCTCAAAGCTCATTTAAAGTTCCCTCTGCGCCCAAAGCACCACTTGATAAACTTTTAAAGTGCTTTCGAATATTTTAAAAGTCCTCATAGCCATAAATGTATTTTTGAAGGACTAAATACTGAGTGTATTTTCGTTTCTTCCAACTAATAAAACTCATACAAGAATGTTTTTAAGCTACTCAAGCTAAAGTCGATTTTGAGCTTTTTAAGCTTAATTCTAAGCTTGAACTGTGGTTGTGAACTTTAAGAAAATTCTTAAAAAGCTTAACTGCATCACATTCCGAGAACTATCAAAGCTCATTTAAAGCTCACTCAGTTGCAAGAGCACCGTTTACTAACTTTCTAAAGTATTTTCGAATATTTCATAATTTTCGTACTCAAAATGCATTTTTTAAATACAAAATATTGATGTATTTTAATTTGTTCCATCCAATTAAGCTCATACAAGAATTTTTTTGTAAGCTATGTAAGTTTACATTGATTTTAAGCTTTCTGAGCTTTCTCTAGTGCTCAAAGCTTATACTGCAGTTGTGCGCTTTAAATAAAAATTTATTTGTATGACATTCCTATAAAGCTCAAACACATTTAAAGCTCTCTTTCTGCGATAAAAGCTCCACTTGATAACTTTCTTAAGTGTTTTCGAATATTTCTATTCTTCTTATCTATCAAATTTTTACAAATACAAAATACCGAGTGTATTTTCGTTTTCTCCAACCAATAAAGCTCATACAAAAATGATTTCATTGCAAATTACAAGCAAGTAAATAAGTAAAAAAGCTCTAAAAGTTAGTGGCAGTTTTATGCTAAAACGGGACAAAAAGGATTCATGTAAATACTAAACTTTAAGTCTACTCTAAAGCAAAAAATATATTTAAAATAAAATTAATATCTAAGTTAAAAACGAATTGTAATAAAAGGATGGTGAATATCCAAAAAAAAAACACATAGCAATTATAAAAACATATTATAAAATTAATTACTAATTTAAATCAATTGAGCAAAAAAAAATATAAAAATCTAAAAATAACTCTTTGAATAGATAAATGTAAGTAAAAAAAATGAAGAGAAAAATTAAGAGGAAAATTAAGAGCAAAATTTATTAAAATATTATATTAAAAAATAGTTATTGATAGCAAATAAATAAAAAATAATAATAAAAAATACACGAACTCAGTTAATTAAACTTGTTAAATAATTAAATAATTTAACTGAATTAATTGAAAACAGAAAAAAAATGAAAAATCATATAAAACTCAATTTGTTGATAACATATAAACTTACTTGCATACATACATATATGTAGTGATAAGGCGCAGAAAAATTGAGCAAAAACAAAAGTAATTAATAAAATAGTTAAAAATAAAATAAATTAAAAATATAAAAATAAAATTAGTGCAGAAATTTACTAAAAACAAAAACCAAGTGAGTTTCTGCGTACTAAGAGAAAGTGAAAATAATTTAATTAAAATTTGCATAAAATATACACTTTAAGTAGTTCAATATGTATTGAGAAAAATATGTTATTATAATTAAACTACTACAAAAAAATGCAAATTTAAGCAAGCAAGCATACAAAGAAAACTGTAAATTAATTAAGAAATTTAAAAAAATATATTTAAAAATAAAAAAATTTAAAAAAAAATTAAAAAGTTGCATAATATATTTATTATGACTAGTTACTATGTAAAAAAAATTTAATTAATTAAAATTAAAAAAAATATATGAAGCGACTAAAAAATACATTTATATATATATATATATAAATATATATATATATATATTAATTTCTTTTGTAGGTGCACATTGCAAATTACTAAGCAAATTATAAGAAGTGAGCAAATTTAAATTGAAAATCATGATAAAAAAACGCAGAATTTCTCAATGATTTATTATGTAAAATAGTAGTGCGACAAAATATAGAAAAAAAAAATCAGAATTATATTAAGAAAAATAAAAATTAAATAAAAATAAATAAAATAATTAATGAAAGTAGCTGTTAGTATGAAGCAGAAATTAAAGGAAATCAATACTTTACAAAAAAACATTGCAAAAAAACAATTTTAACACGTTGAAATTTCGGCACTGCACTTTTTCTGTGCAGCTATGAAAATAAAAGCAACAAAAAGAAAATAAAAAAATACTGCTAAAGTCTCTCTTTTCTAGGATTCACTGTATGAAATTAAAAATTGAAAGCGAAAAATTAAAAAAAAAAATTAATTAAAAAACAGCAACTTGTAAAAATCAAACACTTTTTACTTGAAATAATTTGAATTTTTTTTTTGTAATTTTTTTTTTTTTTTGTTAATTTACATAGACCTACAAAAACCAGTTCTTTTTGACAGAATTCATTTATTTTAATATTAATTTTAACTTTTCTCTCAACACTGTTACTCTCACTATACCAGTAATGTTAAGCATGTTTAACCAAATCATTTGATTTTGTATGTATTGTGTATATGTAAAAGTAAGAGCAACTATGAAAATTTGAAAAAAAATGAAAAACAAAACAAGAAAACTTGAACAGCAAGGTTTGACACAACTCGACGCCAATACACTGCCACAGCGACGACGAAACGGGTGAAAGTCATAGACCGCGTGAAGCGAGTTGAAAGCGAGAGACATGGGCGTGCGGGTGTGCCCCAAGTAAGTATAATATATGTAAATATATATATACACTTACACACACACACACACATGCGCACATGCGCACACCCACACTCAGACACGCACGCATGAGCTCTCCCTCGCCTGTATGTATTGTACTAAATATGTTATAGGTAATATGTATATGATAATATAGCAAGCATGAATAGAGGAGAAATGTGAGGAAATTGTGTAAAATTTAAAGCATTTTCAAAAAAAAAAAAAAATGCTGCAAATGAAAAATATGAATATGATATTAAGCAAACAAATGATGCAAACGTTTAAATTGTAATTGATGGTGATAAAATGTAGGCAAAAGCAGTGCAGAAATCAGAGGAGAAAGCAGAGCAATCAAGCACTAGAAACTTTACAAAAAAATTTTTAAATTGTTTAAAAAAAAATTTTTTTTTTTTTTAAATTATATTTTTTTTTTTTTGTTGTTGATTGTCTATATTTAATATCTCAAATTTATATTCTAAAATCTTTTTATTATTATATATGTGTATATTAAATATTCAATAAAAAACTATCTAAATTTTTCATTGTTCATTTTTCAAGCGTTTGTTTTCGAGCTTAAATAAATTGAAACAATTTTCTTTCACTATAAAGTCAAATAAAAATAGTTATTCTTAAAAAAAAATTTCTTTAAAACAAAATTTATAAAACTTTTGCAAATCTGAACTAAGAAATGGTTTGAAAGTCTTTTCAAAAGTTAAATTTTGCAATTATTTTAATTTAAAAACCTCTTTGTTAAACAAATTGTAAAAAAAAAAATTCATAATTATTTACGAACATTAATTTCCCTACTAAAATTCAATAAAATAGGCCAAAAACGCAATGAAAAAAAGTAATTTAATTTCAAAAATACTCAAAACCCTTAGCACCGATAACTCAGTTTTCAAAAGTTAAATAAATCAATTAGTTAAATAAACTCGAAATATATTTCGACTATCATCATTAACTTTTGAACAACAATTGCAAGGTAATTTCTATGAACTTTTTTTTTTTTTTTGAACACCAAACTTCTGCCTCATATTTTCAAACTTCGAATAGATATTTTCTTTTCAAAACCTCAGCCTATTTTCCGCATTTATTTTCGTAGTAAAAACCTAAGCGCTTACGTAGTTTTTGAGCCCACGGCTGTTGTAGCCACAGCAAGTAGAGCATTTTAAGCGCCTGCATTAAATTTTTTCGAGGAATGCAATTAACGAAATTTTATTTGAAAAAAAAAAATTGAAATAAAATATTTAAAAAACACTTAAGCAAAAAATTTAAAACATGCGCTTAGAACTAATTAAGAGGAAGAGAAAAAAATTGTTTTTTATTTTTTTATTAGACGTAAAGCGCTTAATATGTTTTTAACTTTAAAATTAAAAAAAATTTAATGCAGCTAGTTTTCAAAAAAAATATTTTTATGAAATATTTCTGTATTTCTCTCTTTCATATTTTTATAAATTTTATTTTAATTTTTTATTTATAAATATTTTAATTTTTTTTTTTTGTTTTTCTTATTGTTGTTTTTTTTTTGTAATATATAGTCTTTCTAAATATGCTTTCTCAACTAAATACTTTAGAAATATTTATTCTTTAGCCATTAAACAACTTTCAAAATTGTATAAAAAAAAATTCCAAAAAAAAAATTCAAAAGTACATGAAAAATCTTAAATATTATGCAAAAAGTGAAACTCATTATAAAAACGTGTTTTTTTTTTTTTTAAGAAAAAGAAAACCAAATGGCAAATAATTAAATTAAATCTAGTAAACACACATTGCAAACAAAAATGAAAAAAAACTATAGAAAAACTGAAATAAGAAAAAGAACACTCAAAAGGGACTAACAACAGCTCGGAAAAAAAAATTAAGCAAAGAATACGAAAAAGCGTTGCTAAAAATTCAAAGTTTACAACAAACAAAAAAATCATAGCTCGAAACTGAATTCAATAAGAATTAAAAAAAAAGTTTTCAAAACTCAAACACCTGCCTGCCCCACATACTGGCTGGCATAAATCAGCTAAGATCATAAAACGTTGTTAAGATAACAGAAAACAACAAAAAACAACAAACAACAACAACAATGAAGTAGCTGTCAATGGCTCAGACCGCAAGAGCAATGAATTGTATATGATGAGGAAACGAACAATTATAGTAGCGATCGAATTGTTATTGTAATCGTGTCTAATTTCCAAAATTAGTATATAAATATATATAAATAAAACTAATTAATATTAATCGAAAGAAATTTCAATATATATAAATTAATTGAAAATAAAATATATGAATTTAATATAAGTGAAATTATGCAGTGAAATGTGTAAGGAATTAAAAGGTAAAAGACGATGCAAGCGTCGTTGGTGGAAGAGACTAGTTAAAGTTACATAAACAAACACATACACACACGCGCACACACACAATCATTACATAAATGCTAAAAAATAACAGGTGCTAGAAAGCGGGGAAAAGAGAGAGAGGCAGAGAGAGAGAGAGAGAGAGAGAGAGAGAGAGAGCGAAAGAGAGAGAAAGAAGAGCTTTTGTTTTAACGTTTTAGAGCTCTTATGCTAGAGCAGCATTGAGCACTTTTTTCCCTTTTTAGAAACTTGAAATCATCTTCAAGCCTCACTGAAACTCCAAGAGCTTAAATTCTCTCTCATTCATTGAACGAGGAGTTTAAAAAACAACTTCTCATCCTTGTAAAATCTTTTAATGGATCAATTTGATTGTAAGTAACGCACGTCAAAGTGAGCTTAAGGTCAATTTTGGAAAAAATAAAAAATCATACTTCTTAAAAAGCTCAAAGCTTAAAAAAAAGCTTAAAAAATTAATTGATACTGCAAAAAACTTGCCACCCAAAAATGGTTCGAAAAATATGTTCCAGTTGAGCTGAATTCTTTATAAAATGCATCATTTTTTAAAATCCGATTGAGAATTACAAATTAAAAAATGTTTGTGAACACTTAGCGATTTGTTCTGTATAAAAGAGTGAAGCAGCGTTGCTTACTAAGAAAAACACGCGGCACTCACTGAGAGGTCTGAAAGCTTGCCACCTTTTCTGCTTCCAAGCTTTCGATAAATAATCAATACAAAGTGAGTTTAAGCTTAACTTTGAAAAATATTAAAATCTCACAACTAAAAAAGTTTGAAAAAAGTAGCTTAAATCAAAAATTATTTTCAAAAAAATTAATTGATGCTGCGAAAAATTGCTTTTAATTAAGGCCAACTACTTACTGATGGATAAAAAAAATTCCAGTTGAGCTGACTTCGTCATTAAAAACATTGTTTTTCAAGAGCCGGTTGAGAATTACGAATTAAAAAGTGTTAAGCAACATTAAGAGTATTTTTCTGCATAAAGAGTGAAAAGCCATGGCTTACTGAGAAAAACACTCTGTACTCACTTAGAGGTCTGAAACCTTTTTGGCTTCTGAACTTTCGTTAAATATTCAATACAAAGTGAGTTTAAGCTTAACTTTGAAAAATATTAAAAATCTCACTACCACAAAAGTTTGAAAAGAGTAGCTTAAATTAAAAAAAAAAAATTCTTTTAATTAAGGCCAACCACTGATGAATAAAAACAAGCAATTTTCAGTTGAGCAGACTTGGTCATTAAAAACATTGTTTTTCAAAAGCCGGTTGAGAATTACAAATTAAAAAGTGCTTAGCAAGAAAGAGTGAAACAACGTTGCTTACTGAGAAAAACCCGCAGCACTCACTGAGAGGTCTGACAATTTCAGCTTCAAAACTTTCCCTAAACATTCAACACAATAATGTTTGTTGACTTCCATTTAATATCTCTCTAAAGCCTGTAGGAAGGAAAATTCAAAGCACACACAAAAAATTACATTTTTACTTTTACATAAACATACACTCGACATCACGCGCATTTTGTTCATCCTTCAGGAGTTTGTATTGAACTATTTTTCTCTCTTTCTTAGATTTTTCTCAATTAAATTTTATTTCAAATACCTAAAAATTTTATTCCTTAAGGTTTCACTTTACTTTTTATCTTTCTTCATTCTTTTAGACTTTTTTTAATTTTAATTTTAATTTTATTTTATTTTATTTTATTTTAAATTTTTTTTTTTTTTTGGAATTTTCGCTCTCGCTATACTCATCAAAACGCATTAAACACACGAAGAACAAATTTTGCAATGAAGCATACGAAATTCTAAATAAATAAGTTAATGTTTAATGAGAATTGGAAAATATTAAACCGTTAAGCACAGTGTAACACACAGTAATGTTAAAATTAATTTTAATACACAAAAGACATGAGAGCAGAGAGCTAAAATCTCGCTCGAAGCATACATAATACAAACATAATGTAACTGAAGGTTAATTAAATTTTGACGAAATATTAATATAAATTGAAAAGAAAAACAAAATCGAAACATTTATGAACAAAAATGTAATGAAATTAATTCGTGTTTTTATATAAACTACACACAAACAAACATACACACGTAAGCGTAGTAAAAAAAAATTATTTAAAAAAAAATATTTTTTTTTAATATTTTTAATTTTTTTTAATTTATTTAATATTTATTTATAAAAAATAAATTTAAGTTACATTTAAGCCACAGCTAAGTTCAAACTTTAGTAATAATTTTTATTTAAAATATTTTTATTTTAAAATACTTTAATTTTGAAAAAAAAAATTTTCATTTGAGTACAAATATGCATAGATAAACTGCATAAATAGGAAAGCTAGTGAGCAGTGAGATATTTAGAAATATTGCAAAACTGCATATTAAGAATATTATATGCAACAAAAACAAAAACGAAGCGAAACGCATTATGCAATGAAACAAAAAATAAAGAAATTCACAGAAAAAAAAAGCAAATAAAAACCGAAAAAATATTTTATTTGAAAATCGAAGCAAACCAAAATAGTATGAAACAAAACAAAACAAACAAAAACACTTTCAAGCAGTCGAGCGAACAAAAAAATATATAACTAATAACTAAATACACACATAAATAGTTAAAGACGTAACGAGAATTATAAATACTCATAAACAAACCAGCAAAAAAAAAAACAATTAAAAATAAAATAAGTTTAAAAAAAACAACAACAACAAAAGAAAAAATATCTAAATTTAAGTATGAAATGTGAATGCGTCAGCGTTGGATGTAGAGAAACAGCAAAAAACCGTTGAAAAGTTGAAGAAATTTTAAGTGTTTTATTCTTAATAAATATTTTGAATTGTTTTTTTCATTCTTTTTTCAATGTAAATTATGCTTTAATAAATAATTAATTTATATGAGATAAATAATATTATTATTTTTACTACTATATGAATTAACATGACAAAAGTACTAAACTGTAATTAAATTATGCATTAATGAGATTATCTATTAAGTTGATTCAGATTAAGAATAACAAAAATGACATTTTTAAACGAATAAAATTAAAGAAAAAAAAAACAACAGTGAAAGCATATAAAAAATAATAAAAATCAATGCAAAAAAATTACACAAAATAAAAAAAAATCATGGTTTTACTTGATTTGTTGGCAAGGGTAAGGGTGATATATTTTTTGCGGAAAATTCATAGAAATCAGTGCGCTAATACAATAATGTAAGAAAATTTTCAAATTTTTTACCATTTTTTTATAATCAGCTCAGAAAATTGGCAACGTTGCTGCGCTTACAACATGAGTACATAGCGAGCGCTGCCGAATTCTATCTTTGAGCATAGTTACTCAAAGCAAAATAGGCAAAAATTCAAATATTTGACTGATCGATTTTCGCCTTTTATTATTATTATTATTATTATTTGATGAAAATATTTTTTATTATTTATTATTGAAATTTTATTTGATGAAAATTACTGCAAATACAGGGTTATCCATACTACCATTTCCAAAATAAATTAAATAAAATGCACTTAAAATATTTTTTTTTTCAAGAAATTCCCTTTTTATTAAAAAGTTTTACTATTTGGCATTATATGTGAAACACTACATCATTCAAATACCGCCTCGTTAATTTTTGCAAACTTCAATCCGCTTAAGGCAATTTTCGACCACTTTTTTGCACATATTGGGCGGTATCTCAGCCATAACTTGACGAAAGTTGGTTTCGAAGTGGTCAAGAGTTAAAGGTTTATCCACATAAACACAGTCTGTCCCGTAACTCCACAAAAGAAGTCCAAAGTTGTCAAAGCGTCCGATCTCAGTGGCCAATTGACATCGCCAAGACGAGAGATTACGCGGTCGGTAAATTTCTCTCGCAATAAAGCCATATTCACTCGTGTCGCGTGGCATGTGGCACCAAATATTGTCCAGGTCGTGTTCTTCGATTACCAGCCAAAAAAAAATCGGTTATCAGACGGCCATAACGCTCCGAATCGACGGTGACAGTCTCGCCGTTATCCTTTTCAAACGAATAAGGTCCGTTCACAACTCCCAACCAAAGAGAGCAACAATCAGTATTTTTGTTTTTTTTTGCAATGGGCTCTCTTCAATTATTTGAGAATTCTCGGAGCTTTAAATGTGATAATTTTGCCTATTTACGTATTCAACAAGAAAGGTGACTCGTCGCTGAAGAAAATTTTGTTGGAAAAATCGAGTAACTATGGTGATATGAATGGTCTGACTTCGGTTATTGTTTGAGTTGGAATTCATAAGAATTTGGGTGTAAGTTCAAATGCGCCATAATGAGCCGTAAGATACTCCCAGCTCTTGAGAACATCGAGGAACAGACACATTCGGGTCTTCGGCTAAACTTTCACTTAGAGCAACGATATTTGAGATGGAGCGAGCAAAACGATGATGTACAGGCCTTACAATATCTGTAACCAACCTAATCTCTTCAAATTTCTTTCACATTTTACTAATTGCTTGAGTAGTTGGACGATTATGTGCACTATGCGTAGTAATGTTAGAAATTTTTTGGTAAAGATCGCCTCTCTGGACTTCCGAAGGATTTTGCTTGTTTTATTATGAGATTTCATTCAGTCTTCCGTATCGCAATATGGAAGACTCATTTTTCTTACTTTTAATACTTCTTCTTCTAGGTAGTACTATGTGTACCACTACCAGTTCGCTCTCCAGCGAATTTTTTTAGTGCAGTGGAGGTCTTCCTCTTCCTTTGCTTTCACCAGCGGCTACTGCATTGAATACTTTAAATCCGGAAATACCGCTTGAACCACTGAACTATATCGATGTTGTCGTATATTTCGTACATTCCATCGTTCCATCGCCTGTTCGGCTTTCACCTCTGTAAATTTGCAAAGGATCATAAACCTTTAGTAAAAATTTTCACTCAAAAACTTGTAATGCCATAATGTCATCGCCCGAACGTAATACAGGATGGCAATAATCAGCGTCTTGTAGACTTTGGTTTTTGCTCATCGAGAAGGGACTTTACTTTCAATTATCCGCTTAGTAGAAAGCAGCGCCTATTAAAAAGTGTAATTATGCGTTGGATTTCAAGGCTGGCATTATTGCTGCTGGTGTAGATGCTGGTTTCAAGATAGACGAAATTATTTTCATTTGAAATTTGTGGCTGTCAAAACTGACTATTTGGTTGGTGATAGAAGATATTTCATCCCGTTCGCGTTTACAATGACATCAATATCATCGGCATACATAAGAAATCGTACACTCTTGTAAAAAAAATTTAACTTGTCTATCTGACTCTGACTCTTTTTCTATTCATTGGCACTTAAAGGGGCCACACGAAAAGGGGTCATCCGGTCTAAAACCTCGTTTGTAATCTTACGAATCGGATTGTTAAGTTCCCCTTTTAATGGATTGGGCGCAGCATATTGCAAAGAGCAGGCGTGCACTATTCCGATCAAATGCCTTGCCAGTTTTTTCGTCACCATATTTGAATCTCAGCTTAGCTGATAAACTATCGGCTCCTATCATTTCGTTTTGCTTCAAGCGGAGAACTGCAATTTGAACTTCGTCCTAGTCTGCTAACGGAACGTCAATGCTAGAATCATCGAGGGGATTCGGATTGTTGTACTTTCACTGTCATTCAGCTGACTGCAGGATAGTTCCCTCCGTTAACTCAGCGTGCTCTGGATATCGTTTACCTGGTTTCCTCATAAAGTTTCTAAATGAATATGTTCCTGTCTTCAAATCTTCGGTAAGTCTCGTAACTTTTGACAGAATTTTAGAGCATTACCTCTGTAGACCACCTTTTCAAGCTCCTCATTCTAACGAATTTCTCAATTTTTTGTCACATTGATCTATCCTTCCGTCGGCGGGTTGGCGCAAAGCAGAGGTATACTGAAGAACTTCACTTTGAAGCGGATTGTGACGGCTTGTTCATAAACCTTGGACTATCCCGTCATAAATCCAATATTTGCGCTCCTTTATACGGCCACTGTAGAAGATTTCTTCCATCGTTATTTCTTCCGTCGCACTTCTTGGCCAGTGGTGATACCAGTCCAAATTTTTACTAGAACATAACCCAGATGGGCACCAGCAATTTTCTAGTTAAGGAACCAGATATTCCAGATGCTTGCCATCAAATTATTATTCCTAAAACTTCATCAAACGGGGTGGTTCTCTTCCGAGATTTATTATTTCTATTTTATATTGGGGCAAAGTTTTTATATGGTGGGTTCCAAACTCTTCACACAGCCACAGGTGGCAAGCCGTCTTACTTACAGCTCGCCTCCAAACGGATATTTGTTAGCTACCAAGAGAATATTTTACCTTACCGTTGACCTGAGCGGGTATTACTTTCGTAGTAGTTTTCATTCCACCTCAGTTCCAACAGAGAAGCTCATTTTTATCTTATCTGCTCATTTTTAATTGCTCACTATATTTAGATTCATTGAGGGAATTGCATATTATCGATTTTTTTTAAATTAAAATGGATAAATAATGACAGACACAGTGATGTGCAAAATTTTTTGACTGCTTTTCAAATTCAAAAGCAAAAATAAAAATTTTTTTTTAGAATAATACAACAATCTTGTTTCTAACCTAGAAAAATGGTCAAGCAGTAGTTACAGGGCAACAAGAGCAACTCCTTCACAAAATGCGGCAAACAATCTTTGACGTGTGGCCGCAATAGCCGATTGGTTAGCATTGCATACTGCCATTCGGAAGGTCAGGGTTCGAGTCCAGGTTCGACCCACATTCAAAATAATAGGAAATTATTTTTCATAATTGCGGTCCCTCGGCAGGGAATGTCAAGCCCTCTGAATGCATTTCTGAAACGAAATAAAAAAAGAGGTCATCATATAAATCCATCGACCGTTCAGAAGCGGCTTAGAATAAACTGTAATTTCCTCAATTTTTTGGAGAAACATCAAGACGCACACTACGAATTGGAGGAGAAGGTCAACCACAAATCGCTTCAGTGCCATTTATAAATATATATAGAATTTTTTAGGTTCCGTGTGTTTCACCAGGGTCTGTTCAGCAGAGCAGCAACTGTATCTCGACATTGGTCGTGTGTGATTTCATTGCCTTATAAGTGTAGATATTTTCGGTTTGAAAACGGAAAAGGCAAGTCCTTGTGACGCCTACCATAATGGCAGCATTATAGAAGCGAAGAAGGTTAGGAATCTGGAAGAACTAAGGAACGGGAAAGCCTTCGACAATCGCTATAAGAATTTCTCCTCCATGCAAGAAAAATAATGAGCTTGTTTAGGAAGAGAATGTGCATAAAGGCTCGTTCGGACGTAACCCGAACAAGTTCCTATTATTTATTTAGCTGAGAAAACTAAAGCTGCCGAAGTCCATATATGACGATTGGAATCCACCACAGGTAATAGAATAATGAGTTACTATACTAAAAAAGTCAGTAGCTTTGAAAATTTCCAGTGGAAGAGAAAGACCTTAACTTTGTGGATAATATTGAGCTCAGAGAGCAATGTCCACGCCAATCGAGAAAAAGCATAATATTAGATATGAAGTAAACAGCACATTTTCGACCCGCACTGTACAATTAGCCAATTAACTAATAGTAAACTAGCAAAAACTCACTTACAACAGTTTCATTTCCAGTGATGTTAGTGCTGGTCATTCAACGCATTACTCGAAATGCAAAATTACAAGCGTGAAGCTTATACAAAGTCCACCATTGGTGATGGCAGACCACAGCGGCCAACACATCCGACACTCGCCTATTTGAAATGGCATTTATTCTTACTCAAGCTGTGCGGCATAATTCCGTTTTACACCACACTCAGCCTGTATGAGATCGGCGCGCCCACACGCCGTGTCACACTGATTACACGCATCATGCTGCTCGCTAAAGCTGTGATGAGCATCGTGCATGTCTACATCTATCTCTCCTCAACCATATTGGAAATACTCTTTCTCAGGAGTAAGACGGATGGCATAACCAATTTGTTGGATGTGACATTCTGTATGATCAGTGATGTTACAATCACATGGACTTGTGCTTACAATGCAATCACAATTATGGATATAATTAATCGATTTTTGAAAGTCGATCGTTTGCTGCAGCAGTTTCCGGATTCGCCGGCAGAACGACCGTCCTGCACAAACATATTCAACCGTTATTTACTATTCATATATATCTACGTATTCGTTCTGATAATTTCATATATGAAAAGGACTTATGATTTTGTCTTATTTTATTTCTGGTTTTACATACTATTTTACCAATTGGAGAATGCGATCTCCTGTGCTTTTGTGGTTTTCATTTCAGCACTCATGCATTTGCTAGCCGAACGCTTTCGGTATGTCAATCAGATGATTGCGCAATATAACAATAGGAAAATTATGCAAGACAACGCGTATTATGCACACGACAGGATAATGCTAGTCGCGGATTTTGATGGCAAAACGACAAATTGCGTTGAGGCGAATTTGAAGCTGTTCGCGGCGAATTCGACAATGATTTATGGCTTGTATATTGATTTGTTGGATATATTGAAATTGATAAACAATTACGCCGGTTTGGGTCTGCTGGCATATTTGCTGTACGCCTGTTATGGCTTGCTGTCCTGTTCTTACAACAGTTTATTGTTCGATTGGACAGCGGATGATGATACGTATTATATGGTTTGGAACATTTCATGGTTGCCACTATACACGCTCGTATTGATAATACTGGCAAATAACTGTGCGAAGGCGACAAGAGAGGTTGGTAGGAAGAAGAAAGGAAGAAGTAAAAAGATATTTTGTAAGAAAACATGGAAACAGGAATAATTCTTAGTTACTTAATTCTATATAAAAATAAGTTTATTTTAAAGTTTCCTTTTTTCAGGCTAATAAAACATCACAAATACTTGCCAGAGTTTATGGCAAAGGAAAGGAATATCAGAATATTGTAAGTATATTTAAAAAAGCTCAACTTATAATTATTTAATCGACTAAAATCTCTCTCTCTCTCTCTCTCTCTCTCTCTCTCTATTAAATGATCTCATTTACAGATTGATAAATTCCTAACAAAAAATCTTAAGCAAACAGTACATTTTACGGCTTACGATTTTTTCGCCATCGATCAAACAGCACTTTTCCGGGTAAAAAAAAAAATTATAATAATAATAATTCTCCGAAATTATTATATAGCATTTGCTTTAGTAATTTTACATTTACAGATTTTTTCAGCTGTAACCACATACTTAGTCATTCTAATGCAATTTAAAGAGCTTGAAAAGTCAAAGGACAAGTGGAATACTGAAGCGTCGAAATATAATTATGAATGAATTATACTGCGAAAGCGAATGACCAATTTCATTTTATTAATTATTTTAAATAAATATGTAAATACTAAAAAATACACTTAGAAGAAACTAAAATATAAATAAAATTTTATGATATTAAAATGAAATATATTAAATTGAAAAGAACTACAATGAAATAAAATTAAATGTTGCTTAATTAAGGTAAATAAAATAAAATAATATATATAAAAATTAAAATGGAACTGAATAAAAAATTTAATATTAAAAAAAGTGTATTTAGCACAATAAAAAATAAATTAAGTAAAATAAAAAGAATACAATAAATTGATAAAATAAAATAAAAATTAAATAAATAAACTAAAATTAAATTAAAATAAATACAAAATAGAATGAAAAAAAAGAAAATAAAATATAATAGGATGAAATTAAAATAAGTGATATAAAATCAAATTAAATAAAATTAAAATAAAGAATTAATTATAAAAAATACACTTAATAATATAAACTAAAATAAAATGAAGTCGAAGTTAAACAAAATCAAATAAAATAATAATATAAAATAACTAAAATAAAATAAATAAAAAACAAAATAAAAAAATTAAGAACAATATTAAAAAAATATAAAAAATATTAAATTAAATAAAAGAAAGCAAATTAAAAAATAAATATATTAAAAAAATGGGATTAAAATAAATATAACATAATAAAATACTAAAATAAAATAAGATATAAATAATTATACAAAATAAAAATAAAATAAATTACTTAAAATAAATAATGGAATACAAGTAAAATAAATTAAAATTAAAAATAAAATTGGTTTAATAAAAAAATAATAATAAATTAAATTAAAACAAATAACGCAAAATAATTATTTAAAGCAAATAAATATAATAAATAAAAATAATATAAAATTATATAATATACGAGTATAGTAAAAATAAAAGTAAAAAAAATAAGGAAGAATATAATAATATGAAATAGAAGGAAAATATGAAATAACGACTATCTTGGGCCATGCCGAAGCTTTTGTACTTATAATTCCATGAACAAATAAAATTTATTGCAAATTGCAAAATTCGATTTCCGTGATTTCCAGTATCAACTTAAACTTGAATATCTGAACAAATCGGTTGTATTGTATGATTTAGAACCAATATACAGCTCTTTATGTATGTATAGTGTAACAAATTTCACTTTTTTGACGGATTTATGAACCAAAACCCGGAATCTGAAAAATTGGTCATATATATGCTATAGTGTTCCGATCCTGCCGGTTTCGACAAATGCTCGTTTAAGCGTATAAATGCCTAGTTTGGTTGAAATATTCCAAAAGCTGGGAGACTTGTTTGCGCTCAAACAGACAGAAGAACAGACGGACAGAAGGAGAGACGGATAGACGGATAGAAGGAAAGACAGACATGGATAAATCAACTCAGCTCGTCATTCTGATGCCATCAGTATAAATTTCGGTGCATTTATCTCTTCGCCTTCTAGTACTTACATATGTACTTAGAACAAAGTTAACATACCATTTCATGTAAATTGATATTAAATAATCACAAATGATTTCAACTTCTTTGTCTATATCTTTCGAAAATTTCATTCCTTTGTCATTGATATTTGCCGTATTTTTCACTAATTATAGACATGGTGTAAGCGAGAGACATTCAATAACTTCAACTGGATGAAAATGAATAGAATGATTTGATAGAAATTCACATAAGCTTGGAATATGCCAAATATTTTTACCCTAATTTAAATTAGTTTAAGGTACTTGCTGATATTTTTATTAAATAAATCTGTGCAATAATTAATTCCATTTTTCTTATAAGATTAATAAATAATATTCGCGTCATAATTGCTTTTCTTTTGCCAAAATGAGTGTATTAAGCGAAAAATGTTAATAGAACTGTCCATCACGGAATATAGTTCAGAATTCAGAAGCAAATTAATAACGTCATTAACTTCTGAGAGCATCAAGACGATTTTTTTTAGCACAAAAATTAAAATAATTAAGGTTATGAGTTCCATAAGACTTGTCGCTCAAATTTTCAGCCTTATACAGTTCTACCAGTGCGGAAGTGATAAACTTAGAATTAACATAATATTATAGCTAATGCAACCTTTTAATTTATATCACTACTAATATATCTGATTTTAACGAAAAGTGATGGCCATTTCAATGTCTTTCGTAATCTACGCGGTTCCGATCAATCTATTATAAGCACCGTTACTATAATAAAGGGTGTTTTTTTATAGAGGTATAGAACATTAAGTTGCAATAAAACAACGATGGATTATTCGATTGACATGAATTTTATTTATCCGAAGGATAATCTTGTGGCATTACATTTTAAATATGATTTCTGGCATATGACGGCTGGCGCGGATGTAGTCCAATCTGGACGTCCAATTTTCGATGACTTTTTCCAACATTTGTGGCCGTATATCGGCAATAACACGGCGAATGTTGTCTTCCAAATGGTCAAGCGTTGTGGCTTATCCGCATAGACCAATGACTTTACATAGCCCCACAGAAAGTAGTCTAGCGGTGTTAAATCACAAGATCTTGGAGGCCAATTCACAGGTCCAAAACGTGAAATTAGGCGGTCACCAAAAGTGTCTTTCAATAAATCTATTGTGACACGAGCTGTGTGACATGTTGCGCCGTCTTGTTGAAACCACATCTCCTGGGCATCATGGTTATTCAATTCAGGAATGAAAAAGTTAGTAATCATGGCTCTATACCGATCACCATTGACTGTAACGTTCTGGCCACCATCGTTTTAGAAAAAGTACGGACCAGTGATTCCACCAGCCCATAAAGCGCATTAAACAGTCAGTTTTTCTGGATGGAACGGTGTTTCAACAAACACTTGAGGATTACCTTCACTCCAAATGCGGCAGTTTTGTTTGTTGACGTAGCCATTCAACCAGAAGTGCGCTTCATCGCTAAACATCGCTAAAATGGACGTAGTGCGCGATACGTTTTCCGCACAGAACCATTATTTTCGAAATAAAATTGCACTATTTGCAAGCGTTGTTCAGACGTGGGTCTATTCATGATGAATTGCCAAAGCAAACTGAGAATAAATCACTTGACAGCTTTTAAATCGGTCGCCATCTTGAAAAGTAATGCCAACTTAAAGTTCTATACCTCTATAAAAAACACCCTTTACTAGCCTGCGCCTGTGAAATTGCTAAAATAGATTAGCAATTGGTGGCGAACGACTATACCATTCAACGCTACGCCTGTCATCTACTAAACATGGTCTCAGTTCTGATATCCGCTTATATGCTACATCCCCAACTGATTTTACTCAACATTTATGGCTTCCAGTTGTTTATTTCGAATTTATATACCATTTCTTTGTGTGTTCCTTTGGATAGTTACGTTGTCTAATACGTATTCTTTTGGTTAAGGCTCAATTGAAGTTAACTAAAAATGATTTAGGTGGCCAATAATTGGCGACAAATGAGTCACTTTATTGAGCTATATAATGGAAATTCCATTATATAACCGATGATTTTTGCTTTTAATATACTGACAAATCATTGTTTTATGGCTTTTATGACGATCGTCCAGCCGGAAGTATAAGAGGAGAAATATGACATTTTGCGTATATTGCTTGCTTGGATTTTCGTCGAATTGATGACAATTTTGGGCGTTTGCTGCGTATGCGATGACATCTCAATGGAGGCGAGTACCTTTTTCTTAAGAGCATATTTCAATTTTAATTCATATCGTATACGCATAGCATACATAACCAAAATGGATTAGAGGGAGGGTTCCAAAAATTTCTTCGATTGAGGGAATATGGTTTGATTCGCTTGGTATTAGGGAGGGAAAGACAATTTGATTTGAGTTAAACTGAGTTGACTTGGGTTCAATTGTTCTAATTTAAGTTGAATTTGGTTGAGTTTATAACGAAACTCGCTCAAACTAATATGAGGTGGTCTGTGTTGAGTTGAATTAAATTGAATTGATTCAAGTCTGAGATAAAGCTTTGTAACGACTCTATGTCGCTCTTTCACGCAACCAATTCATAACACACTTTGTTTATAAAAACCCTGCCGTAACAACGAAAAAATAAACCTATATAGAAAAACTATTCTCATGATAATACAACATATGTCGAGCAGAAAGTACGCAACCTGAGCAGATCACAGTGGCAGATCCTTCTATTTGAAAGTATGTAGTAGAATCGCCAGCTTAGCCTGAGAAGATCTTCCCAATACTTTTCTATTTGATTTCGTAGATATAGCCATAGCGTACCATAAATTCAGTTATCTCAAGACGTCTACCAAATAACGACTGCTCCAAAAAGTGAGTAATCCACAGTGGGCCCATCTTCTGACAGCTTTTCACATTTCGTGACGGAAAATCGTAAGTTGGAATGAAGGTGAAGTGGGCAGTAAGTCGATTCTCTTATCCATGATCAAAATCTGACAACAGAACTACCTTGAAAGCAGTTGGTGATACAACGCTCGAGAAGCATTGAGTCGAAAATATTGACAGGATATGCTGCACCATTACCCAAACCCGAAGATATACGTCAGGAACGACTTGGACAAGGCGAGTATATATAAATTTTTATTTTTTGTTTGTTTTTCAGACAACCGCTTTACTTTCTTCAAAAATTTAGCATTAGTAACACACTCCAACTACCTTTTTTATCTCTTGTTCGCAATTAATTGAACATATAAATTATCATTGCATCAGATCAGCCATTTGGTTGTCAATTTAATTGCTACAAATATCATCGACAGTTTTATTTTGAGTTTAACCAGCACCAGTACATGCTCCGCTGCTATATTAAAAAAAAAAATTTAAAAGAATGATAAATAGTAAACGGATCTTCATTAATGTCGAAAACGGTATAAAAGCAAAACCAAGAACACAAACTATACTTTCCCGACTAAAATGGAATTTAATAGCATTAAAATTCGTCGGTCTCTTGCCGTTCTACGAATTGCGCGGCCGTTATGAAATTGACACGCCCACTAAACGCACCAAACTCATTGGAAGAGTATTACTACTCGGCAAAGCCGTGATGAGTGTTCTACACATCAACGCTTTACTCTCACCCGCCACCTTACGCTTGATATTCCTACACAGTAAAACGAATGGTCTAACAACAACGCTCGATGTAACCTTTTGCATACTGAGCGCTATTATAATCACAAGCACTTGCGTCTATAATATGGAGAAAATAATTGCGATACTCAATGGTTTCTTAAAAATCGATCAATTACTCAATGCACTCCCCGCTGCAAGAGCAACGCCACGCAGAACGTTCCAAAGGACTGCATGTAATAAATATGTAATGTTGATATATTGTTATGTTTGCCTAATCACAATACCAGCTGTGCGTCAGATCTTCGAAACCTTCAACTTTTACAAAATTATACTCGTAATCACTTATCAATTGGAAAATTATACCTCACATATTTATATCGTTTTCATTTCAACACTGCTGCATGAACTGACCGAGCATTTTCAATACGTCAATCAGCTGATAGAAAAATATAATCGAAATTTTTCGAAAAGCGACAGTAAACAACCACATTTCCGCACAATATGGCACTTGGAGCGCAAGCGCGTAACTCAAGATGAGCGGAGTATGACGCAATTTGCCGAAAGTTCCGTGCTGATTTACAGTTTATATAATGATTTGCTCGATTTGCTGGAAATGATTAATAAATTCGCTGATCTTGGCTTGCTGGCGTTCCTATTGTATTCCTGTACTGGCATGTTGACCTGCACTTATAGTTGTACTTCAGTCGATTGGCGCAACCGCGATGAGTGGTTAGGTTTTGTATGGAACTTATCGTGGATAGTGAATTTTTCCGCTGTGGTCATATTGTTGGCGATCAGGTGTGATAGTGTTACGAAAGAGGTTACCGCTAACATTTATTAATTAAGAAATACGAACTAAATTCATAAAATTAATTAATTAAATTCAAAAAAAAAACGAAGTTCATATTATTGATTTCAGTTTTTATTTTACCGTAACAAAAATCTAATTTTTATATAAATATATAAATTATTATAAAAATAAATTTAAAAAATATATATAATTGAACTTTCAGGCAAATAGAACATCACAAATACTCGCACGTGTCTATGGCAAAGGCAAGGAGTATCAAAATATTGTAAGGCCAAATTCTTCTTATAACTAAAACTCCAGAGTTGTATTTAAATTCGTATAAACTTTCAATTCCAGGTTGATAAATTTCTCTCAAAAAGTATAAAGCAGAATGTACAGTTCACGGCCTATGGATTTTTTGCTATCGATAATACAACATTATTCAAGGTAAAGAGTGGTTTTTCGTTTGGATTTTATTTTATAACAGGTGATCCATTTCAAGGTTCCGTACTTTAAAAAAAAAACACAGAAAACTCAAATGTAATGGGGAATGTTTATTATCATTCGAAAGAACATTTTTTGCCACATATTTTTGAAGATTATCTTTTTCAAATATTGGCTGCGACTACGTCTCAGAGGCTCCATCCGTTAGGTACAATTTTCGATGTCTCGTTCGAGTATTTCGAATGGTAACTGGCGAATGACACGTGTGATGTGAATCGAAGCGGGACTGTCCACATAGACTGTACACTTTACATATCCCCACAGGAAAAAGTCTAACGGTGTGATATCACACGATCTTGGTGGCCAATCGACCGTCCCAAAACGTGAAATTATCTGCTCACCGAAGTGTTCTCTCAATAAATCAATTGATTGATGCGATGTGTCGGAAGTGGCGCCATCTTATTGAAACCAAATGCCGCGGAGATCACGGGCTTCAATTACCGGCATCAACTAGTCGGTTATCATGGCGCGGTTATCATGGTCGCCATTGACGATTACGTTCTCACCGGCATCATTTTTGAAGAAATATGGACCGATGAATCCACCGGCACGCGAACCACACCAAACTGTTCTTTTTTTATGAAATTACAGCTCTTGAATCTCCTCAGATTGCTGTTCGACCCAAATGCCACAATTTTTGTTTTCTTGTTTACGTACCCATTGAATCATAAATGAGCCGCTGAACAAAATTTTACTCGAAAACATCGGATCTTCTTTCAAGAGCGCATAGAGCGAAGCACTGTCACTTGGGAAGGTCGAGCGGCTTCAGTTGCACATTGTAGGCTTTCAATTTAAGATCCCGTCGTAAAATGCGCCATGTCGTTCCATACGTCAATCCGAGTTGCTACGAATGGCGCGAATCGACTCTCCAAGGTCTTCTTGTACACACTCAGCTGCGACTGCTACATTTTCCTCACTGTGTGCTGGACGTGGGCTATTCGGTCGAATATTATCCAATAATGAATGCCAGGTCTCAAGATGGGTGTTGGTGTTGTGAATAGTACGTTCAATAGACGTTTTATGTTGACCATAAGTTGAACGAAGCACGCGAAACACATTCTTTAGAGAACGTGAATTTTCATAATAAAATTGAATGATTTGTAAACGTTGTTCAGGGGTAAGTGGAAAGGCTTGATTAAATTGTAACCAATACTGAACAAAAATAACATGACAGCTTGACACGACTTACGCGTGATCTGTCAAATTAAAGGATATTGAAAAAATACCTCTACCTGGATCACCCTTGTCCTTTCATCAACTAATCAAATTATCGATTGGTGATAGTGTTGCGAATAGCGAATAGTACGCTCGGTAGGCCGATTATGTTGACCATAAGTTGAGCGAAGTGCGTGAAACACATTATTTACAGAACTTGAATTTTTATAATAAAGTTGACTGATTTGTAAACGTTGTTTGGTCGTAAGTCTTTCCATGATTAAATGCCGAACAATACTGAAAAATAATAACATGATAGCTTGACACGACTCACGCGTGATCTGTTAACAAGATGCTATTGAAAACAGGACCTTTACTTGCATCAACCGTTATATAGATTTTATATATATACATATGTGTCAACCCTTATGATTTTGATTTAAAATTTGACCACGAATATTTAAACGTTAAAATATATTTTAATTATAAAGGGTGTTTTTTATAGAGGATAGAGCTTTAAGTTGGCATTACTTTTCAAGATGGCAACCGATTTAACAGCTGTCAAGTGATTTATTCTCAGTTTGGTTTGGCAATTCATCAAGAATAGATTCACGTCTGAACAACGCTTGCAAATAGTGCAATTTTATTTCGAAAATAATGGTTCTGTGCGGAAAACGCATCGCGCACTACGTCCATTTTAAGAGTCGACAAAATCGTCCATCAGAGCAGTTAATTCGATTAACCATGGAACGTTTTCGCACCACGTTTACTCCTATTGATAACTCGCATCCCCAGAGACGCCGTACGGTGCGTACAGAAGAAACTATTGCTGCCGTAGAGCATAGTATTGAGGAAGACCCGAATGAGTCCATCTGCCATCGAGCACAGGAATTGGATCTGTGTCCATCCACTTTATGGAAGATTTTGCAGAAGGATCTTGGTTTGCGTGCTTACAAAATCCAACTCGTGCAAGAATTGAAGCCAAACGATCATCAAGTAAGGCGTAGATTCGTCGAATGGGCCCAAAACAAGATTACCGTTGTTCCCGATTTTCATAAGCGAATTTTGTTTAGCAATGAAGCGCACTTCTGGTTGAATGGCTACGTCAACGACAAATAAAACTGCCGCATTTTGAGTGAAGGTAATCCTCAAGTGAATGTTGAAACACCGTTACATCCAGAAAAATTGACTGTTTGGTGAACTTTATGGGCTGGTGGAATCATTGGTCCGTACTTTTTCAAAACCGATGGTAGCCAGAACGTTACAGTCAATGGTGATCGGTATACAGCCATGATTACTAACTTTTTCATTCCTGAATTGAATAACCATGATGTCCAGAAGATGTGGTTTCAACGAGACGGCACAATATGTCACACAGCTCGTGCCACAATAGATTTATTGCAAGAAACGTTTGGTGACCGCCTAATCTTACGTTTTGGACCTGTGAATTGGCCTCCAAGATCTTGTGATTTAACACCACTAGACTACTTTCTGTGGGGCTATGTAAAGTCATTGGTCTATGCGGATAAGCCACAAACGCTTGACCATTTGGAAGACAACATTCGCCGTGTTATTGCCGATATACGGCCACAAATGTTGGAAAAAGTCATCGAAAATTGGACGTCCAGATTGGACTACATCCGCGCCAGCCGTGGCGGTCATATGCCAGAAATCATATTTAAAATGTAATGCCACTAGATTATCTTTCGGATAAATAAAATTCATGTCAATCGAATAATCCATCGTTGTTTTATTGCAAATTAAAGTTCTATACCTCTATAAAAAACACCCTTTATTTAAAAAAAAAAATATTTTTCGATTAATCATATAAGAAAATTAATTTCAAAATTTTTTCTTTCAGATTTTTTCAGGTGTGACAACTTATTTGGTTATTTTAATACAATTCAAGCAGTTGGAGGATTCCAGTGTCAACAAATAAAACCAAATATTTAACTATGACTAAATTACTGAAAAGAATTCAACACATCTTATACCCAAGTGTTTCCCAAAGCAATTTGTACATGTTGTAACAATGTATAACATAAAATTTTTCATTATATGAAAACTGGTGTTTGTTAGGTTTTCTTGCATTTCACAATAAAATGCGAATGATTTCACACAATATTAATATATTTCTGATTTCTAAGTTAATGAGTTTTATTTGAAAGGTCAGGTTTCTTGTTGCAGTTGCATATTTTATTATAGAACAAAGAAAAATGGTAGAGGTGCCGGCTGTTCCGGTGATCACCACATCTATTCAGGCAGGTATCGAACCAATGAATCCTGATTTAACAGGGGAGCGCTCGGCCATGGAGCTAACATCTGCCATGTAATTTGTTGTTGTAATTAAAAAAACTGTGTTTAGAGTACAGTAGAATCGCTAGTTTGACCCAAAGTGGATAATAAGCCGATCTGCTGCCCACTTCAAACTTGTTCTCTCTATCCATGTTACATTCCAGGGTAATTTCGCACTTGGCTAGTACGGTAGAAGGTATTAAGAGAGTTTCAAGAGTGGTAATTACCAGTCAAACACAATCAAACGTCCCCTGACCAGAAAATTAGTATATCGCAGTGATTTGATCCTCTCTCAGATAATCGTACCTTTAAAAAAAACGTTATCTGGTACACCATCTGCATCGGGAGCTTTATGACGGGATAATTTTCCGCCTGCGTCAGATATTTCTTCTTTGGTTATAGCTGGGATAGCAGCGAAAGTTAAGATTGAAGTATAAGAAAGCTGGCCCACTTCAACTATGGAATTTCTTAAGAACATAGCACTAAATGTGCATATAATCCATCCGATTCAGTATTTGAATTTCTCGAGTAGAATGTGGTGCTGAATATATATATATGACTTTCAAGCTTTCGGAGATTTTTCGTCTAGGAGTGAGAAAAGATGTCTGCTAACTGACGTTCAGAGCATATTAGTTTTAATAATAATGTGCAAAGTACAAAAAATCTTCCGCGAAACTTTTTCTCGAAAACTCCTAGTGTCATCTAATTGGATGTCGACATCTTCCACGCTACTGCACCATACAGTAGGACGGGAATGATATACGACTTGTATTGTTTGACTTCGATTCATCGAGAGAGAAATTTGCTCTGCAATTGTCTATCCAGAACAAAGTAGCAACGGTTGGTAAGAGTGATTCTGCGTTGTCTTTCAAGGCTGACATTGTTGGTGTCATTGCTGCTGTATCCAACATAAACGAAATTATCTTCGATTCAATGCTTTAACTGCCATCACTGACAAGGACTCCAAGTCACGTATGGGATGTTCAGTAAGAAAAATATACGCTTCGCTTCATTGTCTAATTTGGAAGAAACTTCGTAGTTTTTATGGCTTATAATATCAGTGCCATCGACGTAGGCCAACGGCTGTACACACTTGTAGAAGATTGTACCTCCTCTATTCAGCTCTGACGCTCATATTAGTTTCTCCAAATCCCTCGAGAGAATCCGTCCCGATGGTGGCGGGACTTTTGGTGTTGCTTAATATCATTTTCAAGTTCAGATATAGCGGCGTAGAGGCAGCTCTTTTTCGTGCTGTCGAAGGTTGCTTTCAAAACGACGAAGAGATGGTGTTTGTCAATCTTCTTTCCATGGGTGTTTTCCAAGGTTTGGTGAATTGTGAATATCTGGTCAGACTGTGGCACCCCCCTTTTTTTGGATTAGATTAGGTTCCATTCTTCGGACATGCTCTGCAAAGAAGCTGATGCATGCACCTTGTCAGTTCTTCGAAGTCGTAGTGACTCGACCGGTAATCCATGGTGAATTCTCTGCTTGGGAAACTTAGTTCGCCATTTTCTTCGTCATTCAGCAGGTTGAAAAAGTCTTACCTCCATATATTCAGTATACTCCGGTCACAAGTCACTACATCACCTGTTTGATACCTATGTATAATAATATACTCCGATTTTGTAACCCCCTGCAAGTCGTAGTATTTTCGAACATTACTTTTGTCGCCCAACTGCTCTTCATTCTCACGTATTCCGGCTTCTTTCTGCTTTTTCTGTCTAAAAAAATCCTAATTTCAGTATACGAGGTATCTTAAAAGGAAAAGGTGAAATTCGATTATCGATATTTTGTTTTTGTTATAATCGGAAATTGGATCAATGAATATGTATAAAATTTTCCGTTAAAAAGGGAATAAAGTGATCCAAGGCATTTAAAATGTTGACTGTGTTTATTAGTGGTAAAAGCGTTTTATGGAAGGCCGAGAAGATGTTGATGACGATGAGCGTACTGGAGGTGCGACCACGTCAACAAGCGAAGAAAACATCGAAACAGTGAAAAAAAAAGTTTCTTGAAAATCGTCAAATCACTATTAGGGAAGTTGCAGAGGACGTTGGCATATCAATCGGCTCATGCCATTCAATTTGCTCGAATGTTTTGTGCATGAAACATAAGGCAACGGAGGTTGTTCTGAAATATCTAAATTTATAGCAAAACCAATGTCTCATTAGTATCGCTCAGGAGTTATTGAATGATATCAACAACTATCCGGGTTTGCTCAAACGGATCATAACTGGTGACGAAACGTTGGTATATGGCTATGACGTCGAAACCAAGGCCCAATCATCCCAAAGCAAGCTGTCAGGTGAGCCACGACCGAAAAAGGCACGCCAAGTTCGATGAAATGTTGAAATGTGAAGGTTTTTCTCACTGTTTTCGTTGATTACAAAAGTGTGGTGCATCATGAGCTCTTGCCAAAAGGTCGCACAGTTAATAAGGAATACTACAAGGAAGTTATACAACGTTTGCGTGAAGCGATGCGGCTCAAACGATCGGCATCGGGGATTCTGCATCACGATAATGCACCAGCTCACATTAATGTTTATTCGTGATTCGTTAAAACCGTAATCATGCCTTAACCATCGTATTCACCAGATTTGGCTCCCTGGACTTTTTTCTATTCCCAAAAATAAAGAAACCAATGAAAGGAAAGAGTTTGAAATCACAATTGATGAGATCAAGTCAGAATCGAAGAAAGAGCCATACCGAAAAGCACATTTAAGAAGTGCTTCGAGGATTGGAAAAATCGTTGGCACAAGTGTATTACATCCCCGGGGGGATTGCTTTGAAGGGGAAAAAATAGATATTGATGAAAAAATAAGTACTTTTCAAAAAAAAAATTCAAAATGCATCTTTTCCTTTGAACACACTTCGTATATCCCAAGCCACACGTTGTGCTCGAACGATTTCAACATTACTAGGTGGGCAGATATAAAAATCCTCATCTTACCCGCTATGCTTTTGCACTTGAAGCTTTACGTTCGGAGCATGAAATACCCTGACAAGTTGTTAATGGGTGTCAAACCTTCCTTCTGTTTGTTGACGAGGGTTCTTTGCTGCAAAGAGCCGAGTATATATCCCTGGAGCGTACATATGCCAAGAAGAATGGTGACTTGCTTACCTTTCGGAGTAACTTGATGAGTTTTCTTGCGCTGGAATCCAATACTACAGACAACCATATTTCGGGACTCATAAATTAATCCGACACATGAACAACCAATGAGTCGTTACTATGAGTTTTTGAGAGACAGATGTTGTGGATAAATCTTCCGGTTTGGGTATGGTCGAATGCGAATACCCTAGATGGTGAAACAAATAGCTGGGTCATGTCGTCCGGATGAATAAAAATAAAACAGATTTAAAGTTATTCGATGCAGTACTCGCTGGTTAAGGTAGAGTAAAGTCTTTCCGTCGTGGAAATGAAAATTAAAATAAAATTTAAATTTAAATTGAAAATGGAAATAAAAATAGAAATAAAACTAATAAAAAAAAAAAATAATGAAAACAGAAATGAAATGGAAATGATACATACAAATGTTCGATACAAAAACATAAATAAATTTCTGAATTACTAATTTATTAATAAGTTTTGTTGCAATAACACCATCTCTATCAGCACGTGATGGAAATGCACTTTCATTTATTAATACACCCCAGTGAGAGCGGTGTTTGACCTGTCAAGTTTGAGTATGTACATATGTACATATGTTCAGCTGATAGCATCGAATGAGTGAATTTAATTCATTACATTTCAAAGTCAATAAAACAAACAAATGGGACGTTGTAACAGACGGGGCAACAAATATTATTTACTATCCGCTAATGCATAACACTACACAACTCCACTACTACGACGCACCTTCTAAATTCAACTAAATTACAAAGCAAAAAAAAAACCTTACTTAGTATCAACTTGCACTTTGCACCAATAAAAAGCTCACTCACTGACGTGCCGCAACTAAAATGCCAACAGAAATTGTGAGTTTGAATATTTCGTACACAAAACGGCAGCGTTACAAACTAGCCACAGCACACACGCTCGTTAAGGACCTCAAATGGATATTGCTGTGTCTGAAAGTGTTGGGTTTGTTGCCGATTTTCCAAATCACACACAACTATAAAGTGGCAATGCCCAAAAACAGTGACTTAGCAGCGCTTTACACGCACGCCATGCATGCCTTTGGCTGTCTCATAATAATATCCGATATCTACATACTCTACTCGCCCACCGCGAACTCGGTGATTTTCGTCTATGGCGAAATGGATAATGCAACAACTGCTTTGCAGATACTACTCAGCATCACCTGCTACGTCATCATATTGTGGCAGAGCATAAATGGAACGCAACATTTTATAGTCATCCTTAACCAGCTGCTTAACGTCGACCAGGAATTGCAGTTGCATCCACGCGCACCAGCGGCGCACTCGAGAACGAGTGCAACTTCTACAGAGGCTATCTGCTGCAGCTACTCGCACACACATCGACAATTTGGGCTATGAAATGGATGAATACGCGTGAATGCAACTCCAGTATGCTCTATGTTTGTATATTCTTTTTCTACCTACACATGCATGCGGCAATTAACGGTTATGTCATATTTGTGGCAATTTTGTTGCATTTGTTGGCTGTGCGTTTTCGCTATTTAAATAATTTCATTAAAATATACGCCTCAAAGCAGGTTGCCGTGGCTGTGGCGTTGCAGCGCAGCGACAGCACGTTGGATGGAGGGTGTGTAGATGTCCCCACTATGGACGAAGTGGATTTTGGCATTTTCTCAAATGATCTGATATTCATTTATCGCTTGCATAATAATTTGCTGGTGATCTTTGGGAGACTAAATGATTATGTGCACTTCGCGCTGTTGATATTCATCGCCTATTGCTTCTATGGCAGCACAATAACAATCTATTACTTTTATTTTGCGGCGATATTGAAGGAGAATATACGGAATAAGACGGTGATGTGGTGTGCGATATTTCTCTGCTTACATGTTCCAATTGCGGCAATGCTGATGCGCAAGTGTGATGCGGCGGCTAAAGAGGTTATAAACTCTCAGTGATAATGAAAAATTAAATTAAATAAAGGGTGATCCAAGTAGAGGTACTTTTTCAATAGCCTTTTTTGACAGATCACATGTGAATCGCGTCAAGCTGTCATGTTATTCTTCTTCAGTATTGTTTGGCAATTCATCATGAAAATACTTACGCCTGAACGCAAATCATTCAACTTTAATATGAAAATTCATGTTCTGTAAAGAATGCCTTTCGCGCGCTTCGCTCAACTTATGGTCAACATAATGGGTGTACTGAGCATACTATTCGCAACACCAGCACCCATCTTGAGATCCAGCAATAATTATTTGATAATATTTGACCGAATAGACCACGTCCAGTACACAGTAAAGAAAGTATAGAGACCGTAGCTGAGAGTGTACACGAAGACCGTGGACAGTCGATTCGGTGTCGTTCGCAGCAACTCGGACTGTCGTATGGAAAGACTTGGCGCATTTTGCATCGAGATCTTAAATTGAAAGCGTACAACATACAGCTTCTGCAAGAACTGAAGCCACTTGAACTTCCCAAGTGACATCGCTTCGCTCTATGGGCTCTTGAGAAGATCCAAGAAGATCCGACGTTTTCGAGTCAAATTTTGTTAAGCGTTTTCGAGCCAAATTTTGTTCAGCGATGAGGCCCATTTATCGCTCAATGGGTATATAAACAAACAAAATTGCCGCATTTGGGACGAAGAGTAACCTGAAGAGATTCAAGAGCTGTCATTTTATCCATGGTTTGTGGTCCGGTGGAATCATCGGTCCATATTTCTTCAAAAATGATGACGGTGAGAACGTAACCGTCACTGGCGATCGTTATCGCGCCATTATACCCGACTATTTGATGCCTGAAATTGAAGCTCGTAATCTCCGCGATATTTTACGTCAACAAGATGGCGCCACTTCCCACACATTGCATCAATCAATGGATTTGTTGAGAGAAGACTTCCGTGAGCAGATAATTTCACGTTTTACGCCAGTCGATTGGCCACCAAGATCGTATGATGTCACACCGATAGATTTTTTGCTGTGGGGATATGTGAAGTCTAAAGTCTATGCGGACAATCCCGCTTCGATTCAGGCCTTGGAGCAAAACATCACACGTGTCATTCGCCAGTTTTGAACGATTCATCGAAAAGTGGACTCAACGGATGGACCATCTGAGACGTAGCGGCGGCCAACGTTTTAAAGAGGTAATCTTCAAAAAAAAAAATGCCACAGAATGTTCTTTCGAATGATTCCTCATTAGATTTGAATTTTCTGTGTTTTATTATTTAAAAAAGTAGGAAACCTCCATATGCATCACCTTTTCGATAACCATTTTACTAATAGTAATAAGTTTTTATATCTAAAATTTTTCCTAATTTTCCAGGCAAATGATACTTCCTGTTTGTTGGCGCGCATTTACGGCAGAAACTTAGAACAGCAAAAACTGGTAAAATAATTATATATTTCTGAAAAATTTTAAACTTAAAAATAAAAAACTGAAATATTTTTTAAATTATATATATACCTCAATATTTTTTCCAACACTTCTCTTGCAAGGATTGATAAATTTCTCACCAATAGCATTAAACAGCATATACAGTTCACAGCTTATGGTTTTTTTGCCATAAATAAATCTACACTTTTCAAGGTAAGTATTGAGATTCTCAATTTTATATGTTTTTAGAAATGTTTTCATTAATTCTACTAATTTTTTTTTTTTTTAGATTTGTTCCGCAATAACAACATATTTGGTCATACTCATACAATTCACAGAATTGGAGGACTCACGAGCTCAGAGTGCAAAACGTCGCCCAATTGATGAAATTTAATTATATTTTTGTCACCAATAGTTGTAAAATAAAATAAAAAATGTGCTTACTAAATCAAAGGAAGACAAAAACCACCTTAAATTAAAAAAAAATAACAAAAAAAAATTAAGCCTAAAAGACTCTATCACAAGCAAAGCATTTGACTTCCTTACTCACTTTTCATTTATAATTTAAAGAAAGTCAAAATTTCGACTAAAGCTGAGCTTCTTATGTCATAGATCGTTGTTATTTTTGTAACGAGCCTTTCTTATCCAAAACATGATCCATACAACCTCGAACAAATTCAAGCTATATTAAAACTACACCAAACCTTGTCAAACCCCACCAAATCCTTGTTGCATACACTCTTTTATGCCAACGTATGTGTCAACAGGATGCTCGAGTGACTGATCGATAAAAACAAAAAAAAATTCAGAGAAAAATAGCATGAGTGATCCCACGCTGATATCCATTGAATTAAACATTAAACGCCGCCTGAGCACCAAAGCAACAAAACGATCAACGTCGCCAGCGCGATAGCCCCCGTCGCCTTCTGCGTTTGGCGTCGGATAACACCAGCGTCAGCAGGGACTAGTAACATCAGTAAATACATACAGAAATAGCTCGGGAGCCTACCTTAGCCATGTGCTGCTTATGCAACCAAGCTATTTTAATTTCGACTTTTTGTTGAAACATTTTCGAATAGTGCGAACATATGAGTAATAATCACTCGCACAACCCCTCTTTACTCATTACTTGAAAATTTTCGAGAGCGGGCGCGAGCATTTCGGGTTTTTTGACAAAAACTTAGAACACAGAATGGAGACCTCGTGGAAAAATTGTAGTTATAATTAATACAGAAACTGGATATATTTTTATTTCCCTTTATTTAAAAGGCCCTACATGAAGGTTGTAGATCTAATGGCAAGTCTTAATCTACCGGCGCATAAAAATTGAACATTATTAACAGTGCTACTTATGAGAAGTGTAGGTAAGAAGGCAAAGGAGACATTAGACCTTAGTCTGGTCTTATTAAGAGCAATACTCAGGACCCTTGGGGTTTCGTAGTTCAAAGAAGCATCGTCACAAATCCCAAAACCACTTATCAAAATGCTCTGAAAAAAGTGGTGACTCTCCTTCGACGACTATTTCGCATGGAATTAGATTGAAACCACATCTGATACCATAAGGGAGCAACAGTAACCACCCAGTATAACATAACCTAGCCATTTTTATTTATTCCCATATTTAACTGAAACATTTATGGCTCATACTTTTTTTCGGACGTTTCACTTGAGTTGAAAAGATATAAATATTTATTTATTGAAAATATTTTTGTTTTCGAATCTGGTATCAAATGTAATCAAATTTCGAGCCGACACAAAATTGGTATTTGAGGCGGCTTCTTTGGTGAGTAGGTCAGTGATGTTTTTCCAATAAAGCAGCTGAACATTTCAGATACATGCAATGCGATTTAATATTTTTTTAAGACAGTGCAAATTGGCTCGACTTTTGTACACTCTCTGTTGCTTGTTCTTCGATGTGATCTGTTTGGTACCCGAACTTTATCTTACTCTTATCCTGCTACTGAACGCTGTTTTTCTATACGTGACTGTTTTGACTGTGAGGATAACCTTACCCATCGCCTTCGTAGCCTTGAGGTTGGGTTGAGCAGCTTAAGTAAGTAAATCGTGCACAGAGAGCTTCACCAGGAAACAATTCAGAGATTGAAAACATGCTCCCTGCTTTTTTTTTGCCGTAACTGGTAATACTGCTCTTCTTCTTGTTTCTTTGGCGATATCGTCATGTCGAACGAGTACATCTTGGCATACTTAGAAATCTAAATTAATTATAATGAACTATGGAGAATCACAGCAGCGCACCGTGCCACACTAAGGCACGTCTTGAGGTCGCCCGATATAGATAAGCCCCGTTCCAAGGAAGCTGGTGTTGTAACACTCACTGCTGGAAAACAACCTATATACTCATACATGGTTCGCGTAACACACTGGCTTAGGAGGAAAAGTTCATGGTCACTATCTGCCTTTCGATCCCACCGCTGGCAATGGTTGGTCATAAATTTAGCAAAGATCTTACCAACTGGCTCTGGATAGAGAAGAGGAGAAGTAGCTAAGTCGCTGCAAGGTATCCGTCGTAGAGAGGGAAGGAATATGACAGAATATATATGTATATACATATTTGGCGCTTTGTAACCACTGAAGCGATTTTCGGCCGAGTTCCTCCTCCAATTTGTGGTTTTGCGTCTTGATGTTTTTACCAACAAATGGAAGGACCTACAGTTCATTCTAAGCCGCCTCCGAGCGGCCGATGAATTTTTAAGAGGAGCCAGAAACACACCCGAAGGGCTTGACATTCCCTGCCGAGGGCGACCGCAATTAAAAAAATTTATTTTCTATAATTTTGGATGTTGTCTGATCCTGGCTTCGAACCCAGGCCTTCCGAATGGAAGTACGCAATACTAACCACTCGGCTATCGCGGCCGACGAATAGAATAGAATAGGTCGACTAAAGTGCTTTTTCGTTCTGTTCTATGTGACTTAGTTACCGTCTCTTGCACGAGGATTGTTCCCGTTACTCAGATTACATGAAAAAAGGACCTTCGAAGGAAAATTGTATCATCCAAACGCGCACAATACATTTTCGTATGTATGAGCGAATGTATTGTATTCTTATTTATTCAATGTGACTGAGCAAACAGGCATTTAAGCATTTTGTAGATACAATGTAATCATTAATCTCTATATATGTGTGTTGTAGGCGCATAAATACAAAAGCATATTTTTTGTACTCTTAATGATGAAACTAAAATAAAAGTAGATAAGTCTCCATTTCACTGTCTATTTTCCTAAATTATTATGAGAGCATTTTCTTTGTATACCCCAACGAAATTCCCTGCATTAAAGGTGAACTCATTTGAATTTTTTCAGCATTTTTGCAGTCTCTACAAGTAATTCATACCGCACGGTTAATTCAATTTCCCCAAAGCACTTACACATGTCGCATGTATAGAAAAGTGAGAAGTGAACACTTAAAAACATAAAAAAAAATTTTATTGCAGAAAAAATGTCGCAAGCTAAAGCAACACCACTAATTCAATCAATAAAACCCAACAAAAGTCATTGCAGCACATCACATGGAAAACTCGCCACAGCTTACAGCACATTTTCGGAAATCAAGTGGCTGATATATGCACTCACCGCTTGTGGCTTATTGCCCTTTTACCGAATTATAAGTGATATTGAGATTGCACAGAAAAAATGTTGCTACGCCTCGCTCTACACTACGCTCGTGCGCGTATTTTGGTTGCTGGTGATCGCGGTTAATTCCTACATTCTCTTCTCACTCAACTCGGTGTCTGCGTACTCCTTTTTCGGCAGTGTTAATAGCATGAATATTGCATTGCATATTTTTTTGAATATTTTATGCTTCACCGTTATCTTATTGAGTTGTGCAATTAAATCGCAACACTTCTTGCGCGCATCAAACAAATTACTGTTAATCGATGAGCAACTTCAATGGAATGCCAACAACACTGACAACCCAGCAGACGATTGTGCTTTTCAATGGAAATATTTAATATATTTATGTATGTTCATGGTGCTCACGCTGGAACATATTGATTTTCAGAAAATGCATAGCACCAGGCATTTGTTGTTGTTTCTATTTTATTGCATAGAGACCAGCATTTGTAATTGTTTCACCATATTCATCGCACTTCTGTGTCATTTACTCGCACTGCGCTTTCGTCAACTCAATCAATACGCAAAGTCTTACGCTAACAGAGAACTACAAAAAAAGCGTAAACAACAACTGCTACGAAAGCATCAGCCACTTCTTCAGCGTAAACATCATATGTTGAATCCAATTTTTTACATCACCCTACCCGAAGAGCGTGAGCGCGTGACACACGACGACCAGCAGCAGACCTTTCTCAGCGCCAGCTCCTTTATTTATTGCACACATTATGATTTGTTGAAAATCTACAAGGAACTCAACGAATATGTTGGTCTCTCATTGTTAGTTTACTACATATATGTCTTTTATGTCGCTTCAGTGGCCATGCATCGCATATTATCACTGGCGAGAAGAAACAATTTGGAGAAATTCCCACTTTATTGTTTCGCTTCTTTGTTTTTGCATATCAATGTTGTGGCATTGGTGACGCGTTGCTGCAGTGAACTCAAGGAAGAGGTGAGTCACTGAGAGGGCAGAACAGCAGGCTCGTTTTACTTATAAAGTTGAAATTGTTTTCTTAGGCACAAAAAATCGCACGAATACTCGCAAGTATTTATGGACGCAATGAAAAAAGTCGAAAAGTTGTAAGTATCATTAAAAAACAGTTATTTATTTATCTTCATTAGTAATCGCAGTACTAGTTTATTCCTTTTTCAAAATGTGATATGTATATTTTGGTCGGAACCATTATAAATTAGGACAAAAGTATGCATATGCATGTAAAGGATGATCCATGTGGAGGAATTTTTTTCAACAGCCATTTTTTGACAGATCAAGCGTAAGTCGTGTCAAGCTGTCTTGTTATTTTTAATTTTGTTCAGTATTTTTTGGCATTTCATCATGGAAAAACTTGAGACCCAGTATTCATTATTGGATAATATTCGACCGAATAGACCACGTCCAACACGTAATGAAGAATATATAGGGGCCGCAGCTGAGAGTGTACACGAAGACCGGGATAGTCGATTCGGCGAAGTAACTCGGACTGACGTATGGAATGACTTGGTGCATTTTACGTCGAGACCTTAAATTGTAAGCAAGAATTGAAGCCGCTCAACCTTCCCAAGCGACATCGCTTCGCTCTATGAGCTCTTGAAAGATTCCAAAAAGATACGACGTTTCCGAGACAAATTTTGTTCAGCGACTAGGCTCATTGCTGGCTCAAAGGGTATGTAAACAAACAAAATTGTCGCATTTGGGACAAAAATCCACCTGTAGAGATTCAAAAGCCGTCATTTCATCCAGAAAAAACAACGGTTTGGTGTAGTTTGTGGGCCGGTGGATTCATCGGTCTATATTTCTTCAAAATTGATGTCGGTGAGAACGTAACCGTCAATGACGACAGTAATAGCGCTGAAATAGAAGCTCGTGACCTCCGCGATATTTGATTTCAACAAGACGGCGCCACTTCCCACACATCGCATCAATCAATGGATTTATTGAGCGAACGCTTCGGTGAACAGATAATTTCTCGTTTTGGTTCACCAAGATCTTAAAGCCTATGCTCACAATCTCGCTTCGATTCAGGCCTTGGAGCAAAACATCACGCGTGTCATTCGCCAGTTACCAGTCGAAATGCTCGAACGAGTCATCGAAAATTGGACTTAACGAATAAACCATCTGAGACGCAGCCGCGGCCAACATTTGAAATAGATAATCTTCAAAAATAAATACGAAAGAATGTTCTTTTCAATGATAATAAAACGAAACGATTTTTCGCCGAGCTTCTCTTACAATGTAAAAGCCTTAGCATCTAGAGCCGCCTTAGAACGGCTGTTGGGCTTTTTGGGAAGCTTATTAAATGTTTGGTCATTTAGTGGTTACAAGAGCGAATGACAGTATTTTGCCTATCAAACCAAGCAGTTTTATTTTAGTTAAGAGTTTGGAATTTATCAAAATGGATCGCTTAACAACCGCATAACCCGTTAAAAATTTTGAAACCTGCTACAAAAGTAGTGATCTAAACGTGACCATTTGGATTTACACCTACATCTATATCAAGTCCAGCTCACTTAGAAAATGAAGCCAGCTGACGATTCACAACACCGCAGTTACGTCGATTGTGTGCTTGACCAACAAGCAATGGACCCGATTTTTCCAACAAATTTTTCTTCAGCGACGAGACATATTTCTCACGGCGGATATGTAAATAAGCAAAATTGTGGCATTTGGGGCTTGGAGAATCCTCCAATAATTGAAGAGAGGTCATTAAAGCAACAAAAAAAAACTTACTGTCTGGTGAGCTCTGAGGTCGGAATGTGGGATTTAATCTTACTTCCTTGAAAACGATAACGGCGAGAGAGTCGCTGTCAATTCGGAACATTGATAACCGACTTTTTTGGCCTACAATTGAAACACACAACGTGGAAAATATTTGCTTCCAGCGGGGCTTTATTGCAAGAGAAATATCCCGTCTTTTCGATGCCAATTGGCCACCGCGATCATGTGATTTGACACTGTTGGACTTTTTTTTTGTTGTGGGGCTATGCAAAAGACTGTGTTTATGCGGATAAAGCTTTAACTCTTAAATACTTGAAAACTAACATTTGTCAAGCTGTGGCTGAAAATGCATCGCCCATACGTGCCAGAAATCAAAAATTCACAAGGCTGTCATTAAATGATGTTATCTTTATACGTATGCGGATTAATGCTAAGGTTCAAGCTTTATAAAAAAAATTATTCCATGATGAAAAATATTTTGGAAACCGCAAAATGGATAACCCTGTTTTAGTAAAAGCTAGACTACTGTGTATTCTACAAACTGAATACCTGTTTAGGAGAGTTTTGGTTTTGAAATCTAGAGCCCAGTAAGGTATTATCTCTTACAACAAGGGCAGACAGCAATAGACACGTGGTTCTCTCAGTAAATGTTCAGTTCTCTCACAGAAAACACGCTTCGAAGCAGTAAGTTCATTACTTCTTTAATAGCAATAACTTCTGCCTGAAAAGCATTGTAATGTCTTGCAAATAAAACCGCCCTTTAAAGTAAAACTTTTCTCCATTCTTCAATAAATAAATTATGGTAAAATCGCACTGATCCATGCAACTGAGTATAAAATTGAGTCTTTCAAGGACAGCGAAGTGTCCTAAGCTGAGTCGAAGAAGAATCGTAATCCCACATTTTGTGGGTGCAGCTCCTATCGAGGACGGAATTGCATCCACTTCGAACTTGCCAACAGGTACTATTCATCAACGCTTAATATGACTAATACATCTTACTAGTTCGTGAGGCTATAATAGCGCCATTACCATGTGTTTGTACTTTTAAACTTCATCAATAAGCCAATAATGATCAATATAATTAGAAAATAAAAAGAGAATGCCTCTATTAATATGGAGCTGTAGTCGTGAATCAGCGAATGGGTCTGGTCAACAGATACAAGACGAAATACCTCGTGTCATCAAACAAACAGTCATCGCATTCGCGACTCGGTTGCCACGGCACGGTTGACAACGTATGCTAGGTTTAGCGTGGGTACCTGCCGCTGACGGCTAACCTCACGGTACACCAATAGCACATCGCATGTCCACACAGAGCCAAAAAATCATGTGCCTGCACCGTCGTTTCAACCGGTAACTCGACGTGAACTCATTATCACGTTGTTATGTTTCCAAGCTTACCAAAACCTCTGCCTTTCTATGGGTCGGACACCCTTTTAACCATAACCACCACGATACAGCCCCAAGGGCCTTACCGCATCAAACAGATCGGAGTAAATTCCGAAGGCTTCCTGTTTCCCCTGGTACCAGATTTAAGTCATGGGTCGGAATTGTTGTCGAAGCTACTAACATTCGAGATTCCATGCAGCTCAGGAATGTTAACCAGGATCTTAGTCGTCTTATGCGACAGACAAATCCATTGCCGCGGGTGTATTCTTATCCTCCCGGCCCACAGAGAGCGGCAATCATAACTTTGAATGTCAGCCATGAAATCCAAAGGCGTATCACTCTTGCAAGCAAATGCATTTTGGAGTGAGTAGGTAATTTGGAAACAAAATCCTATCTCGACGAGTAAAATTCAAACTCTACAAGTCGCACATTATTTACGTCCTGCTGTATGGTGTGGAGTCATGGATTTTGACAACATCCGAGAGTCAGCGTTAGGAGTTTTCATGAGAAAACTTTTGCGTAAGATTAATGATCATTTGCGCATTGGCAAAGAAACGATGAGCTGTACCAGATATAAGACGAAATTGACATATGTATAAGACGCAGTATTCGCTGGTGGAAGCAGAAGTAGAGGAAGACCTCCATTCTCTTTGGAAGTTCAGGGGCAGAATGCAGCCAGGTCCTTTTCAAATTTGCACAAAATAGCGAAAAAGTAGAAACATTTTGCGCGCTGTTGTGAACTCGGCTATAATCGCCTAAGCGGTGTCTACGTCAGTAAATTCAGTTCTGTGAGGGAAAAGATTTAATTCAAGATCCTTTATTGATTTTAACTAAACCATAATTACGTCAGACAATGCCATGATTGCCTATGGCAGAGCCTTCTCAAACATCCATTCAAGCCATAGCATAACGAAATTTAAGGGTGAGATGGACTGCTTTAGTGGCTTGCCGATATCATGTGCAAAGACATCGAATAAAAATATGCCTACTTGTTGCTCAAGTGGTCTCGAAATGACTGGAGGAAGGTGGTAGTTTGTCTCTGCTCAGCCTTATCTAGGACAGTTCGCTGTTCGGAAGGCTAGAAAAATTTCAAAACTACTTCCCCTCGAAATGACACAAGCTTCGATCTTAAATTGGAAAGACCCAACAGCTTTGTGTAAGAGCCGTAGCTGCCAGCCGGTGTAACCTAACCAAACCCAACCTAAATCTTTTAAACGAGCCCAAAGAATCGATTCTTGCGCTTTAGAGCACCTCTACACGGAACTAGTTTTGAGCAGTATGGCTCTAAGTTTTATTCACTTCCAAGGAACATCCAATATTCTCATATTCTTTGCTTGTATTTGGCTCCTTTGACTTCCGGCAACGTTACCAAATTTCATTTGAAGAAAATTTTAATTTTAGCCTTGAGAGTTAAAATAGCTTTTTTTTAACATTAAAACTTGTCTGATATCTTTTTAATTTATAAATATTTTTATTTATATATTTTTATTTTAACTCAACACTTCACTTTTCAGATCGATAAATTTTTAACAACAAATCTTAAAGCGGATTTACAATTTACTGCCTGCAAAGTATTTAGCATAGACAATTCAACGCTTTTCAAGGTGAAATAGATAAAAAAAAAATATTTCCAAATGTAAACGAAGAAAAACTATTGATTTTATTCTTAAAACTATAAATTTTATTTCAATTTACAGTTGTGTTGCGCTGTAGCTACATACTTGGCCATCCTGAGACAATTTCGTCAACTGGAAACCGCGCGCTCAGAGCATTGAACCTACAATGTGTATAACGGACAGCAGCCAAAAAGGGTATCGATTTCAGTGAACCGTAATTTTCAGCGTTAAAAACAGAAGTCACATATTTATGCCACACTGATGCTTCTTCTTGCTTGCTTAAACAATGAATTTATAATATTTCAATGTAAACAAATATTTTTATGTAATAATTAACAATGCAGACAGAATTTTATTCAACTCAAAATTACACGATAATCATTTATTTAATGTAAATATTTTATTTAATGAAGATAATTCGTTACAGTAGCCATTACAATAGCCGAGTAAATTGACAACGCCCGCGCAGATAGACATGTAAACATTTAAATACTCGTATTTGTATGTATGTCTGTGCGTAGTCTTGTTTACAAAAACATTATAACAGCGAAAATAAAATTCATTACTACTCCGTTTCCTTAAGCATCTAAATTTAGCACTTAAGAATTAAAATGATAAAATTTATCTGTAAAAGGTCTGTAAGAAAAAATGCTGCTCAGATTTAAAATCCTCACAAGTACAAGGCGAGATAAATGTTAGAATAGCTGTTATAAGTAGATAGCTATTGAGTAAGACTCTTCATTTTTAATTTAAATAAAAATTCATAAAAATGTCTTTAAAAATATTATTTAATTTATGTTTAAACTTATTATTCCTGCAACATAAAAATTGGAAATAATTTTTGAACGCTTATTTTTATTTAGACATTTTTGGTATATAAAGGGTGGTCCAAGTAGGGGTACTTTCTTCAATAGCCTTTTTCTGACAGATCACGCGTGAGTCGTGTCAAGCTATCATGTTATTTTTGCCCAGAATTGTTTGGCATTTTATCATGGAAGGACTTACGCCTGAACAACGCCTACAAATCATTCAACTTTGTTACGAAAATTCACGTTCCGTAAAGAATGTGTTTCGCGCGCTCCGCTCAACTTATGGTCAACATAATCGGCCTACTGAGCGTACAGTACACCATCACCCATCTTGAGATCCAGCATTCTTTATTGGATAACATAGGACCGAGTAGACCGAGATTACTGGATGATATTCGACCGAATAGCCCACGTCCAGCACAGAGTGAAGAAAATATAGCGGCCGTAGCTGAGAGTGTACACGAAGATCGTGGAGAGTCGATTCGGCTCCTTTCGCAGCAACTCGGACTGACGTATGGAACGACTTGGCGCATTTAACTTCGAGATCTTAAATTAAAAGTCTACCTAATACAGCTTTTGCAAGAACTGTATCCACTCGACCTTTCCAAGCGACATCGTTTCGCTCAATGGGCTCTTGAAAATTTCCAAAAAGATCCGACGTTTTCGAACCAAATTTTGTTCAGCGCTGAGACTCATTTCAGGCTCAATGGATATGTAGATAAGCAAAATTTCCGTATTTAGGACAAAATTCAATTTGAAGAGATCCAAGAGCTGTCATTTCATCTAGAAAAAACTAATAGTTTCGTTTGTGGGCCGGTGGAATCATCGGTCGATATTTATTCAAAAATGATGCCAAGACGGCGCCACTTCCCACACATTTCATCAATCAATGGATTTATTGAGAGAATACTTCGATGAGCAGATAATTATAAGTTTTGGGCCGGTCAATTGGCCACCAAGATCGTATGATATCACACCATTAGATTTTTTCTGAGAGGATATGTAAAGTCTGAAGTCTATGCGGACAATCTCGCTTCGATCCAGGCCTTGGAGCAAAACATCACGCGTGTCATTCGCCAGTTATCAAATGGAAATGCTCGAACGAGTCATTGAAAATTCGACTGAACGGATGGACCATCCGAGATGTAGCCGCGGCTAACATTTGAAATAGAAAATCTTAGAAAAATAAATGCCAAAAAATGTTCTTTCGAATGATAATAAATATTCCGCATTAAATTTGGAATTTCTGTGCTTTTTCTTTAAAAAAGTAAGGAAGCTCGAAATGGATCATCCGTTAGAAGCAGATCACTTGATCTTATAACATCCCAATATTACCTTGATTAGCAATTGATTTATTTAGACAGAAATAATTTTTCTTTTGTTTAAAAGTATTTAATATTTATTACTGCAATGTTACCAATTTACTCCACTTTAAGCAACCTCAAAAATATACTTAGTGCTGGAATTAATTTTTCACCGAAAAAATTCTTATTATTTTCGTCACAGCGTGCCACATTTCTTCGTGGTAGTACTCACCATTTATAGAAACGCACTCATTCAATTATCCAAAAAAAAAATTCTAGCTTTCTTCCAAAAAACTGACTTTTTTTAATACCCTCCCGAGGTATTTTGAGAAAAGCACTTTCTCTTCATCTCTCCAGTGGTGTCATTCTTCTCTTTATGAATTTTTACTTCTAGCGCTATTTCCATGCCAACAACGTTAACACAGCAGTACAACACATATAATATTGCTGTTTCTTCACATCAAATATTTTTTTTTTTTTTTTGTAACAGTGTTGTCAATTTTCTTTCTGTGAATCCCCAACCTTAATACAGACTAAGTTTAATTACCAATAAATTATTTTCATCAATTTTTTTTACCAAATATCAGTCATACTTCAGACTTTAATACAGTTGTTTTTATGTTTTTAGTCAAACATTCTTTACACCTTACCAATGTTGCCAATTTTCTATACATGAATTAAGTTCTTGCTTCCAGCAACAACATTTACGCAGTTGTAACTACAGCAATGCTAATTATTCACATAAAAAAATTATTAATATATTATTTTCAGGACATTGTCGTCAGTTTTCTTCATTTTAGTATCCGCCTTTAAAAAAAATTAGCTATCGACTATAAAAAGTTATATTTCCTGCTTTTTTCTATATCAGGCTTTTATCAAGGTTTTTGAGACAAACAGGTTTCTCTTCACCTTTACAATGTTGCCATTTTTCCGATTATAAGCTTATCATTTTAAAATTGACAGTATTGCCAATTTTCTCACAAACAAATCACATTTTCTTCATTTGAGCGGCTTACGTTATATTAACATTCAGCGAGATCAGCTTCAAGCTGCAACGTTGCCAAATTTCATTTTTTAATTTTAAAATTTGTAACTATTTTTTATAGTTGCTTTAAGTTGCTAAAAAATATGTTTAGCTTTTAATTTTATGCTAGAATTTTTAATTCTCACCTTAAAACAATCTTTCATCCGAATTTTGTATAACAAATCAATTCCTACAAGGCACTCACTTACAGCGAATTGCGCATAGACAATTTTCCTTAATTAAATTATGACAGTCACGGCGAACTCAGTTCTAATTTAAACATAATTTTCAGTGTCTTAAATGCTTTTTATTGTTATTATTGCACTTGTTTGATTACAAATGGACAGTTATTACTGCTTTTTTTTCAAGAAATTAGTAATCAGTACATTTTACAGTGTTTTTTTATTATTATTTTTATTATCATTTTTATTTGCTTTGCATAAGTAATCTGGAAAAAATTCTTACATTTCTGCATTTAAATATTTTGATTATTTTATAAATAATTATTTCTTATCACTTTTATGAGTAAAACTCAATTGGGAATTTTATTTCACATGGAAAAAATACAATTCCATATAATTATACAAATAAAATACTATTATTTAATAGACGACCAACTTAAAACGGTCGTCAATAGTCATGACATAATTTACTTACATATAAATAATACACGAAAGTTTTATTAAATCCTAAAGGTAAAGGATAATCCAAGTAGAGGTACTTTTTTCAATAGCTTTTTTTCATCAGAACATTTCAGATCACACGTGAGTCGTGTCAAGCAGCCATGTTATTTGGTTCAGTGCTGTTTGGCATTTCATCAAGAAAAGACTTACACCTGAACAACGTTTACAAATCATTCAACTTTATTACGAAAATTCACGTTCTATAGCGAATGTGTTTCGCGTGCTTCGCTCAACTTGTGACCAACATAATCGGCCTACTTAGCGTACTATTCGCAACACCATCACCCATCTTGACACCCAGCATTCGTTATTGGGTAATATTCGACCGAATAGACCACGTTCAGCACGTAGTGCAGAAAATATAGCGGTCGTAGCTGAAAGTCTTCACGAAGAACGGTGAGAGTCGATTCGGCGCCGTTCGCAGCAACTCGAACTGACGTACGGAACGGCTTGGCGCATTTTATGCCGAGATCTTAAATTGAAAGCGTACAAAATACAGCTTGTGCAAGAACTGAAGCCACTTGAACTTCCCAAGTGACATCGCTTCGCTCTATGGGCTCTTGAGAAGATCCAAGAAGATCAGACGTTTTCGAGTCAAATTTTGTTAAGCGTTTTCGAGCCAAAGTTTGTTCAGCAATGAGACCCATTTCTGGCTCAATGGGTATGTAAACAAGCAAAATTGCCGCATTTGGGACGCAGATCAACCAGAAGAGATTCAAGAGCTGCCATGTCATCTAGAAAAAACAACGGTTTGGTTTGGTTTGTGGGCCGGTGGAATCATCAGTACATATTTCTGCAAAAAATATGCCGTAACGATCTGACCGTTAACGCGCCATGATAACCGACTATTTGATGCCTGAAGTGGAAGCTCATGATCTCCGCGTCTTTTGGTTTCAACAAGACGACGCCACTTCCCACACATCGCATCAAAAAATGAACGAACGAGCCATCGAAAATTGAACTCAACGGATGGATCATCCGAGACGTAGCCACTGCCAACATTTGAAAGAGATAATATTCAAAAAATAAATGTCAAAGAATGTTCTTTCGAATGATAATAAACATTCCCCATTAAATTTGAATTTTATGTGTTTTTTTTTCTTTAAAAATACAGAGAACCCCGAAATAAATCACCCGTTAGTAGTAGCAATGCTTCCCAGCTCAATATACTGCTAAGTAATTAATATTTTTTTATGTGAAAGCTTAAAACAAAGTCAAATGTCAGGCGTAGACAGCGCAGACCACACAGACAGACAACTTATGATTAATACGGAAGTACGGTTGGAACAGCAAGAGCGCGAAGAGTGGCTTTTTTACACATATTCACGCCCCGTTACAATGTGTGTCAAGCACTTCTTTCGAATTATTCCAAAGTAATTTGTAATTTTACAACCAAACTGCAATAAGTGCTTCGACGAAGAATATACAAGTCATTGGTTATTGTGCGTGACCTTATGACATCATTTAATATATACGAGTCGGTTAATGGCGCTGCGAGATGCTCTTAAATACTTTGAAAATTGCCGCTGTTGATTAAATGAGATCCCTTAAAATTACATACAACAAATTTGATGAAATATAATGTATAATGAATGAAGAAAAATGAAAATCCAATTGTTTTAAAAAACTCTCAAACAGAGCGTTAAATGCAAAGCGTGCACTCTCTCGCTCTCACTCTCTCGTGCCACAATAAAACACTCCAACTAACCGCCAACGCATGCTTATCATGTATGTATGTAACAAGCAAAACGCAATTTCAGCGCTGATCTTCATTATGATGTTTGCGTCTGATCCACATTCATACATTGCTGCTATCCACTAGATACTAACTATGTAGCTGACTAAGTCCAAAGCTTCCGTTTAGCGCAACTCAGCTCAGCACACAGATCAGTAGTATGTTATATGGGTTCTGTATATTCGCGCGCACTATCAGTCGCAGTTCTCTGATCAACGCAAACGGTACGCAAATAACGGTAGCACGGCAAGTAACGGTGTAGAAAAAAGGGAAATTAAATCCTGTCTCTTCTAGATTAAAATAATTTTTTATTTTTTATTTTTTTGCGCTTACAAAGTGCATTTACTAGCACAGTGCACATCTACAGTGGAATACTTGTAAGTTGCGATTGTTGGGCAACGTGATTTGAAAAAAAAATTAATAAAAAATTGTCTGAGCTGGCGCTGAACGCGACGTAAATCACAAAATCGCGACTAATTTAAACTCAATTGACCTGTTTTATGAATTTGACGCGCCTGTTTCACTTTGCTAGTGTGTTTTTGTGTATTTTCTGTTGTTTTTTTTTTTTTTTTCAAAAAGTCTACTGTTATTTATATAAAATTTAAATGAAATAATGACTAAGATAAATAAAATGTGAACGTGAAAATTATTAAATTTGAAATACAAAAATAAATATGCTAAATTACAGCTGTGTTTCAAATCTCTGAAATTAAATATCATTAGTTAAGCAAAATAAAAAAAACTTTGCTGTTTGTAAAATTAGCCCCATTTTTTGTGCATTTACCGGATTTTATGGCATAAAGCATATTAAAAAAAATGTATATATAAAATAAAAAATATACAGTGGCGAACAAAAGTCTACATCCCTTATTTTCTTTAACTTTAAAATCCAAAAAATTTATTTTAGAAAATTTAATGACACAGTATATATAAATTTGTTTCCCTTATCATAAAAAAACCATAAAAAAATCAATTTTTTAACATAAAAGAGTAAAGCTATGACCAAAACACTCAAATCCAACATTGACAAAAGTCTACACACAGTACATACATAACATATCTTAGCGCAAAAACTTTGATTAATACCAGGTAACATGATCTTTTTAGTATTTAGTTAGTCCACCGTTCGCATTAGTAACAGCTTGAAGCCATCATGGCATCGAAGCTACTAAATTTGTCAATTCTGAGGGAGTAATACTGCCCCAAGCTTCAATGAGAACTTCTTTGAATCATGCTGAGCTGGAAATCTGACTTTCTCCAAATTTTTGCTCCAAAATCTCCCAGACATATTCAATAAGATTCAAAACTCGTCTTTCAGGTGGTGTTTTTAGTTGACTTTGGGCATGATAAAGCTACCAATCCTTAAAAATATGGGAAATGTGCTTTGGATCGTTATCCTGTTAAAGATCCAGCCTGCGCCGAGCTCCAAACTGTCCGCCGAAGGCTTCAGATTAGCTTCCAACAATGGCTAATATTTCAACCGGTCAATACTACCCTCAATAAAAACTAGCCACAGAAGCCACAGCCGCTCCCCAAACCATTAGGTTGCCGCCACCATGCTTCACTGTTGGTAAAATATTTTTGGAGTTCAGTGCAGTGTTTTCTTTCCTCCAAATTCTTGCTCTTCCATTGCTGCGAAGTATATTAGAGGGATTTTGTCATGTCTAGGAAATGCATACTATGGAAATATTTCCTATGGAATTGTGCTAGAGATCGAGAGCACCACCGTTGCAAAATTGTGACATATTTAATAAATAAAATACCATTTAACTCCTAAAGGCTTAAAAATATGATTCCGATTAACAAAATGCATACTCTTCTTTAGCTTCAATGACATTTTGAAGTCTTCTTTCAACTGAGTCCACTAATACTTTAAGTACTTCCGGCGATTCGTTGCTCCAAAGCGAAGTAACCTCGCAAATTGCTTCTTCTTTGATTTCATGCAAAGTAGCAATTCCTTTTTGCCTCTTGAGGGAATACACGTTTTCAATAGCAATCAAGTCTAGACTTTGAGGTGGTGGCCAGTCAAGAGTATTGACCTCAACATCTTTCAAAAATTTCATGATCATTCTGCCTTTGTGGCATTGAACATTACGCTATTGCAGTATACTCGTACATAACCCACCGATAAGCGAATATCAGAAACTAAAACCGTTATCGTTAAGCACTCTAAAGTATTGCTTTTACATTACAGAGGCAAGCGGGCATATATTTTGTCGTGGCCCCCGTGGTAGACTTACAAAAATCCTTGTTCTTGAAGAAAACTTTCATCTGTCCAATGAACGGTTTTCCGAAACCTCTTTTAGCTTGTGTTGACATTCCCTTCTTATGTATTTCCTTTTCTCAGTAAGTCTTTCAAACATTCCCGAACAGTATGCTCACAGATTAGCCATCTCATTCCATTAATTTGCAGTAGATTTTTCTTGAATACTCAGATTAAGATGTGTCTACATCCATCGTTGTTTTGCGTATAGAAACCAATCTTAGCAAGTTACTAACTGTATAATTTTTTTTTAATTTGTTTATAGCCACTGAAGTTTAAATTTATGAACAAATTCTTTTGCTGAACCTTTTATATTTCTGATCAAAAATAATCATTATCGTGCATATTAAGTTTTTTTTACCAAAACAAAAGGGTATCATTTGGGCTTTATTTTAATATAAATTATTTCTGGAGAATATTTTGGTAGCAAAATTAACCAACTTATTATGAGTAAGGGAGAATTTGGTATATGAGTGAAACAGGCATGGAACGCTGTGATCGATAACGGGTACTGCTAAATACATAACACTCATCCACTGATCTATACTGAGCGAGTTCGTAAAGATCAGTGGCCTCAACGACATCCTGTGCTGTGTCGCAGCGACACATGCGCAGACCTAACGAAAATTCAAGCAAATCGGAACATAAATACGATTTTTTCAAATAAGTCAGAACCAGATCCACTTCAATTCAATCATCAATTGATCAATTTCGAGGTTCTCTACTTTTTTTTTAAAAATACAGAATATTCAAATTTGGTGGGGAAGGTTTATCATCATTCGAAAGAGCATTCTTTGACATTTATTTTTCGAAGATTACGTATTTCAATTGTTGGCCGCGGCTACGTCTCAGATGATCCATCCGTTGAGTCCAATTTTTGATGACTCATTCAAGCATTTCGACTGGTGACTGGCGAATGACATGCGTGATGTTTTGCTCCAAGGTCTGAGTCGAAGCCTTACTTACATATCCCCACAGGAAAAAGTCTAATGGTGTGATATCACGCGATCTTGGTGACCAATCGACCGGCCCAAAACATGAAATTATCTGGACACCGAAGCGTTCGCTCAATAAATCCATTGATTGATGCGATGTGTGGGATAGTGGCGCCGTCTTGTTGAAACCAAATGTCGGTTACGTTCTCACCGGCATTATTTCTGAAGAAATATGGACCTATGAATCCACCGTTGTTCTTTCTGGATGAAATGGCAGCTCTTGCATCTCTTCAGGTTTCTATTCGTCCCAAATGTGCCAATTTTGCTTGTTTACATACCCAGGTTTCAGGTTTCTATTCGTCCCAAATGTGCCAATTTTGCTTGTTTACATACCCATTGAGCCAGAAAAGGGCCTAGTCGCTAAACAATATTTGGTTCGAAAACGTCGGATCTTGCTGGAACTTTTCAAGAGTCCATAGAGCGAATCGATGTCGCTTGCAAAGATCGAGTGCCTCCAGTTCTTTTGCAAGCTGTTCACTTCCAATTTAAATCTCGACGTAAAATACGCCAAGTCGTTCCACTCTCCACGGTCTTCGTGTACACTCTCAGCTACGGCCACTGTATTTTCTTCACTGCGTGTTGAACGTGATCTATTCGGTTGAATGTTATCAAATAATGAATGCTGGATCTCAAGATGGGTGATGGTGTTGCGAATAGTACGCTCAGTAGGCCGATTATGTTGACCATAAGTTGAGCGAAGTGCGCGAAGCACATTCTTTACAGAACGTGAATTTCCGCAATAAAGTTAAATGATTTGTAAACGTTGTTCAGGCGTAAGTATTTTATTGATGAAATATCAGACAATACTGAAAAAAAATGACAGCTTAACACGACTCATGAGTGATCTGTGAAAAAAAGGCTATTGAAAAAAGTAACTCTACTCGGATCACCCTTTATAAAGATTGAAAAATTCAGGGACAACAATGAGTTCATGTCTCAGAATGTGCGCTCATTTTTTGGCCTACGACAACAAATATTCAACATGATTGATCAAAAATCAGTTCAAAATGGAAAGATTTTAGGAGAAAAAAAATAAAAAACCACTCTTTCTTTAGTTTTTCTTTTAACTGAATTCTTCATTTCCCATTCCACTAGAACCTAATCTACTCTAATCGAAATTAATTTACTTATTTTAATTTACCAATTCGAATGAAAAACTGTTTAATACAATATTTGGAAAAAAAATTTACCATATATATTAAGAACTAGGCTCAACGGGATTTTGTTTTTTTCTTTTCTCACATACGAGTGTACAATAATAAAATTTTGTTTCGAAATTCCAATCCAATTAAGTAGCAATTGATGTGCTCATATATTAAACAATTAACAAACACTTTATGAGCTTATTTTCAAGCTGGTGCCACCAGAGTGGGAAAAACAGTAATAGCATAAAAATGATAAAAATGAAATAAATTAATTTGCAAGAAAATGCGCAAGTGAAATTTCGTTTAATTTAATTAAAGCAGAAAAACTAAAAGCGCAAAATCCGTACTCTCACTGATTTCTTGAAAGTTGTGAGACATAGTGAAATCCAATTACTTTGAAACACAAACACAAACACACACACACGCTTTTATTAGGCGAATACAACAAACAAAGACACATACATACATATAAATACTTACGCCAAAAGCAATACACCAATACACTGTACATATATGAATAAAAAAAAAAAAATTCTGTGTAGTAAATTTTTTTTTCATAACAAATTTCACGTAATAAATGGCGAAAACGCCAAAGTAAATAATTCAATTTGAAAATCGCAAGAGAAGAAGAAGACAAATCCGCGAAATTATTGTCTTTGGAATTATAAACACGAGCAAGTCTCACTCTCCGCCTCGTGTCCACCACTGCCACACACTGGAAACACCGCCCAAAGCAAATCATCAATGAAGGCATTTAACCACAAAGAAAAGTCAAAAGCAACAACAGGCAAATATATAAATGGATAAATCTGAGCTAAAATGATAAAAAGCAGAAAAGAGGCAAGAAAAGTGATAACGTCGAAAACAAAAACAAAAACAATTGACAACAACAAAAGCAAAATAAAAAATTCTACCACAAGCGACAAAGCAAAAATGCCAACAATAATAAAAACCACAATGTCAACAGCTACATCAGCAACAGCAACAACAACAGCAAGAACACACGAAACAGACACTACAACGACAACAAAAATGCATAGTTTGTTACGCAATAATCGCAACACGAGCAGCGTACGAGTCAACAAGTCAAGGCATCATATTGAAAATAACTACAACCACAGCGACATTGAGCAAAATATAGATATCGCAGATAATACCAGCAAACCGACTACACCGACTACACCGACTACACCATCACTATGCCACCCCTCGTTGCTGATCGCCTTCACTTTTGCACTGCTCTTCTTGATTAACATATCCTGTGCGGCGAGTGTGCGCCCGCATCTGCACAAACAGACACATCTGGAGGCGAAGGTTGGCTCGCATGTGGTATTCAGTTGCCCCATTGAATTTCCGTACGATGTGCCCATCGAGTATTTGGTCATATGGAGCAAGGAGGTAAGTTAATACTTACATGTATATTCATGTTATACCGTTACTATATAAAAAATTCCAGTGTAGTAATTAAACAAATAGAAAATTTAAACACAGCTGAGAGGGAGAGGGTGAGAGAGAAAGCATTTCAGATGGTTTGTGTGGTGTTAATTTCGTTATAAGCTCATTTGCTCTTATGAATTTCTAACCTACCTTAAACTGAGCTATTTTTAACTGATTTCGGAATCAGTGAAGGGTTTACAATGTGTTCTCATTGTTTCTTCTCTTTCTTTTTTTAAAAAAAAATATTGTAGATATTTTATGGCATCTCATACCAAACTGAGAACTAAATTCCAAAGTATCGATCCAAGTTTGAAAAAGGTTTTCAGTATTTGGTATACAAATTAATTCGGTTAATTTTCAAACGATGGCTCCAACGGCAAGTTATGGCCGATCATGGAAGCGATTGGAAAGACTTCACATCTGTTAACAATAAGTACTGCATTTCAAGATGAAGAATTGGTGGCTTTCCTGGATCAAGAACCATGCCAAACACCAGCTGAACTCGTTATCGACTATAGTTAATACCTTTGAGCCATGAATTGCGCCAAAAACAGCAAGAAATTACCGAAATACTTGACAAGGTGATTTTGCAACGTGACAATACTTGGCTCCACGTGGCTGCAATGGTCAAAACATAACTGGAAACTTTGAAATTGGAGGTCTTACCTTACCCGCCATATTCTTTAGACATTGCTCTTCCTACTAGTGGTCTTTTCGACGGATGAAAAACGTTTGGTTTCCGAAAAAAACTCCATCTCAGGCGTTTGAGTTGCGCTCGTAAATGGTCCGAGGATTGCTGCTGTGCAATTTGCTTTTAAGATAACTAGACAACAAGAAGTCAAGGGAAGTCAAATCTGTAGAAGAAATTTGCAGAATCTGAGCAGTTTGATTTGTAATGCCGTATTGTTGAAACCAGTAACGGTCAGACCCTTTTCACGCATTTTTCGGCGGATGAAATGAGCCAATATCTTTAGATATGATTTCCTTTGACTGTTTCCTGTTGACCTAATAACGGTTTTGGCGATTACACCTGCCCAAACCGCCCCTTATTGGTCATGCAATGACGTTTAAGGGTTCTCAAATTTATGTTCCCACAAATGCCATAATTTTGCCGACAGGCAATGTGAAAAGATACTTGTCGGTCATTGAAAGTGTCTTTCAAAAATCAGGTTCATTATAATATGAAAGACGATCTCCTACTGACTGGTGCTCTACAAAATTCTACACTAAACGACTGTTTGGTGTCTGTTGTCGACAATACTTTGACGATTTGCACGACTATTTTCATGTAAAGCATTACTATTTGTGTTCGTTGTTTGAAGAGATTCATCGTTAGAATTGAGTTTACGAAACGTGTCCAACCCAGTCAATCGGTCGGTAAATGTCAAAAGTATTCAATATTGGCATACCGACCTAAAAGATGGCGCATACTGTATGAATCGACCTATGAATCTAGCTATTTATTGATGCGACGCATTGCCCTTTTGTAAGATATGAAAAGCTCATTCACAAATTTTTCTTTTCGCTTTTGCTCTTAGATAGGTACGTGGGAATAATGGCCGAAGAGTTTACCACCCTGGATCTACTTAGGGCTAGATGCACAATTTTTATGTAATATCGTGAATATTTTAAAATTTACCTTTTTCCATATACATTTCATCCTTGTTTTTAAACTATTTGGTGTACTTAATGACACTTTCCACTCAGGGTTTGGTACTTGATGAGCTTCAAGACTTCTGTATTGGATTTTGGAGAATTTGAGGTAACGGCAACGGCTTGTACAAGGCAAATACAATGATCCGTGATTGTATCTATGAGTCTGTATATGCTTTTCCTAGATCTATTTAATTGGTCTTAGGTTCATATCAATTTGTCATACTTGCTCCAAATCTTCTTCGTCATCTTATAGACTCATCTGATCTAAGCTATTTTTTTTTTTTTTTTTTTTATTTTTTTTTTATTCAAATTACGAGATGTCTGTATGAAGTTCTCTCCTGATTTTTCCGAACAGGTATGGTATTAACTCTTCTTCAGGTCGGGAACTCGGATTGTGGAGGCGTGGAGTAGAAATACACACAGACTTAGAGCCGTCTTCCATTGTTGACGATTCTAGAATTCACCATTAGCCATTTTATTTTATCCCAAAGCCAGCAATTCCGCCTGGCTATCGGAATAATTGTTTTCTTCTTTATCCTTCAGTAGTTCTTTAGAGCTTTATAGGCTTCTGCTATTCCTGGTACTTCCACTAAAAATATGCTAGCTGAATTTGGCAGCCACAAAGAAGGAAATATTTGAAGATCTTGGGAGTACACAATGATACCCACGAGCAATCCATACTGGAAATGTCGATATAGATTGAGTTGGTGTACACTTCTGATACAAAACCTCTACTCCATTCTCCGAAGTATTGCGATTTCAGAGCTCGCAATAAACTTATTAAATTACTTTAATTTTTTCTTCTCATCCTTTTCTTGCTTTGATTTAAAACTCATCACCAGTAATAATTTCAAATTTGTTTAGAAAAATTTGTAAAATGTACTCGAGATTTTTTAGAGTTAGCAAGTCTCTAATTCATTTGCATTTACAATGTGCTTGTCAGTTTTGAAATTATGAGTGAAAGATTTTGATGAATATTATCAGCGATTTTTTGACAGATTAGTTTTATCGAATATTCCGAATGGCTTAAGGTTATGCAGGAAACTACATTAGCTTTGAAAATTCACTCGATCTATCCGCATTAACAGAGTAGTTAGTAGTGTCTGTCTGTAGCCATTACGAGGGTCGTAGGTTCAAATGCTCTCCGAACTATACCGCTAAATTATTTGAAAAAAATTTTATAAGTTTAAACGGCCCTCAGTAGTCAATACCAATTGCTATGAGTGTATTCCTGACATGAAATAAAGAAAGAGCTCTTCACATAAATCTATTCCCCTATTCAGAGACGTCTTGTTGTAAACTGTAGGTTACTCTATTTGTTGGAAAAAACTTCAAGGTGAACACCATAAATTGAGAGAGAAGTTATTCAATTATTCATATATTTTATATATATATATATATATATATGTTTTTATATATGCAAAACCAGCAATAAAGGTCTCTCAGCAGTGCTTTTTCAGAACTTGATTAGCGAAAGATATGGGAACGCTACGAGATACTATAATATATTTCGCTGTTCAGTGATGATGAGAAATAGCTTCGTTTACATGTATATATTTTTTCGGAAATTTTCTACGAAAAAAATATTTATCTACCATTGAAGTGCAGTCTTAAAAAATCCCCCAATATTAATTTAGTTTTTAGTGATTTATACACATAACTTAGCCAAATTTGACCAAAAAAAACTTGAGTACTTTAATTTTAAAACTTTATTTAGTGGTTAGTGAATTATACTAATCACTTCGATAATTCGAATAAAGTTTTCACAAAAAATGTCCAAATCATTAAATTCCAAATATTTCCACTAAGTTTTGATTAAATTGCTAAAATATGAAAATTTTTGCTCTAATATTTTAATAGAATTGCAAGCAAGCTGAGATATTTAATTGATCAACAAAAATTAATTGATACCCACTAACGGTGTGGCGAATATTATTTTTATGCAAATAGCAATCAACATTTGCATTTACATATATATACTTACGTACGTACATATATACATATATATGGTGACTGAGTGATATGCAAATATTTTCCAACGCTTTCATATTGAATACTTGCAATTGATACGCTATAAATTTATATAATTTTTGAAATAAATCTATTTATGAGCTTTTATATTGTATGTATGTATGTACATTCATAAATATTGTAGCAATGCATATATATTTATACGACTATATCTGAAGTGCACTGCGTTGCATCAATCTTTTTTTTTTTTTTCTATTTGACAACTTAATTAAATTCTGGCATATTGGTAATGCAGTGCGCAATATTTCACTCTTATAATGCCAATCAACGGTTGTGGATCTAGTGATGATTAAATGCCAGACATATTTGGTGCATACGTATATATATTTCTATGGACGTGGGAATGTTGATGATAGAGTGAATTCGAGGGCAAATATACAAAGTTTCAAAAAAAAAAAAAGTTTTATAAATAAAAATAAAAATTAAATTGAAAATATAATTAAAAGTAAAATAAATAAATTAAAATAAAAATTAAAATATAAATAAAAACAAAAACAAAAATAAAAAAGTGTTAACTGTAAAAATTAATTCCATCCGTTCTCAAAGTGATTACCTATTTCATTCAAGCGGCTTAACATCTGTCAACAATAACTAGTGTGCATCAGCCTCTGTTTCCGTCAACAATATTGCTTTTTATCTCTTCGAAAAAGTCCGGATTTATGTTAAATAAACAGCATGTGCAGGGAATTATGTTTTTCCTATTTTAAATAGAAGAAAAGTGCAAGTGAAGCCCACCGAATGCCTGTGGAAATTTATGGTAAATCTGCGTTAACTGAAAAGTCATGCAAAGAGTGTATTCGACGCTTCAAAAGTGGTGAGAGAAGACTAAAAACGCACTGGCGAGCACAAAAAGTATAAAGATGAGGATATTGAGGCCTCAATTCATCAAGATCCAAGCCAAACGCAAGCTGAACTCGTTAACGACTACAACTAATGAGTTTGAGCTGTTCTTTGTACACAAACGGGCAGAAGCGAGCGAAAGGTGGTTTTTTTTTCAACATGATAACGCTCGACGCCACGTGATCGTAACGGTCAAAAACTACACGTTGGACACGTTGAAACGGGAAGTCTTACCCCATCCGCCGTATTCTCCAGATCTTCCGACTGCTGGATTTAAACCGATGCAAAACGATTTTTGGGATCACGGGTTCGGATCTTTTTAAGCAATCCAAGAATGGTTCATTGATTGGATCGAGGTCGGAGACAACAGAGAGGACTAATACTTTAGAGATAATATTCGAAAAATTCCACAGAGATGGGAAAAAGCAATCGCTTCCCACAGTTAATACTTCGAATAGTGTATTTAATAAAAAAACACTTTTTTGAACACAAAAAAAAACGAAACAAATTAATTTGTACACCCAATAGAAAACATAACATATGCAGGTTCATTGAAAAGAACCCCGGCCTACCATAGTAAAACAAATTTTTACGTGAAAAATTCAATTTTTTCTGCTCATAGTGGCCCTCCAACTTTTCGATACAATTTTTGTAGTACGATTTATCCTTTGCCTCAAAATAGGCCACAGCGATCACCTCTTCATTCGACTCAAATTTCTTCCCAGCGAGCATTCTTTTGAGATATGGTAACAGGAAAGTGTCACTGGGGCCAGATCTGAAGAATGCGGTGGAAGCAGAAGCAGTTCGAAGCCCAATTTAAGGATTTTTGCCTACGATTTCACTGACTTGTAGCACGGTGCATTGTTTTGGTGAAACAGCACTTTCTTTTTCTTCAAATGCAGCCATTTTTTTTTAGCGATTTCGAACTTCAAACGGTCCAATAATGGTATATAATAGACGCTGTTGACGGTCCTTCCTTTTTCAAGGTACACAATGAAAATTGTTCTATGAGCATCCCAAAATACAGACCCCATAACCTTGCAAGCCGCAACAGTCGGCCATTTTTCTATGCTTTGGAGCGGATTCATCTTATGCAGTCCACTCGGATGACTGTCGATTGGACTTCGGAATGAAATGATGGAGCCATGCCTTATCCATTGTCACATATCGAAAAAACTGCGATTTGTTACTCTTGCACATCTCCAAAAACTGCTCCGAATCATCAACTCTTCGTTGTTTTTAGTTAAAAGTGAGCTCGCACGGAAACCTCTTGCACAAAGCCTTCTCATACGATAACAACGATCAGTTGATCGGTCATTCAAAATCATTTTATGGATTTTTTAGATTTTTTCTTCGATAACAACCTCTTTCGGGCGTCCACTGCGTTCATCGCGTTCGGTGCTCATTTCATCACGTCTCAGCTTAAAATACCAATCCTTGATGGTTGATTTTCCTGGGGCAGTGTCTGGAAACTCCCCAACAAGCCAAGTTATATTTCAACTGTATTTTTCCTCTTTAAAAAGCAATATTTTATCAACACTCGAAATTCCTTCACTCAAAATGCTATAATTCACAAACTAATGATCCGGCAGTTGTAGCGCCATCTATGTATCAGGCCGGAGACTTTCTAATTGACCTGTTATAAGCTACAAGTGTATTACTCATACGCCATGATGTGATGTAGCTTATTCGAATTTAAAATTTAAATATTTTTACAAAATTTTCACAGTCTTTTGAGGGATGAAGGCTTAAAAATTCAAAGTAGACAAAATTTCAAATAAATTCTAATATATGTCAAATTATCGGTGCAATTTTATTTTTATTTTCTTATTATAAACTTTTTTCCCTTTTTCCCTTCTTTCAATTTTAATTTTTTTTTTTTTTTTTTTTTTTTTTTTTTTTGAAAATACAAATTATTTTTTACGCTTAACTCGCTCTACAGCTGAAACATCAAATCAAAATTTCATTGCTCATAAAAATTCCGTCATTTTCCATTCAATTACTTCACAACTGCCTAACTGTAATTAAAGCTATTCACACACATCAAACCCTACCTTACGCATACCAAAACACCTACATACACACGCACACACATAAAATACAATTTTTGAATTTTCCCTTTAACTCTGCACACTTTTTTACGCTGTATAGCGTTAATCACAACACGCCCAGGCCACCGAACATTTAGACAGCGCTTATTAGCCAGTCTATGCCAGTAGTTAGTAGCTCACTCTTTTCCACAGCTTTGTGGGTCATGATGTCATCTCACAACGAATCGACAGATTAACAACAACTAATTGCAGAACTGACGCTTGCTTGAGTACAGGCGCTGGCTGAAAGCTGTCAGTGACGAGCAGTCGAAAAGAGCGTGTAGAGTGTCAATGGAATTAATAAAAAAGTAACTGTATAATGCGTACATTTAACTACATACACACATATATGTATTGATATATGTTCGTATAGCTATGCATTGCTTTTAAAAAAAATAAAGGTATTTACACAAAAAATTACAAACAAATGAGTAGGAAAGCGACAAAGTAATAGTGAAGTAAACGCAAAAATAAAAAATAAAAGAAAATTAAAAAAATATGTAGAAAACAAAAATATACAAAAAAAATTGTCAATTGGCAGCGGAATCAATGAACCGACGTGCGAATATCGACACTTTGTGAAATGCCGGACACTCGAATTGGTTTTATCTCTGCGCTGGCATTTTTATTCACATGTGTTTGTGCCTTCACTGCATTGGTGTAGGTGTGTGAAACATATTTTTTACGCATACATATATTTTTACAGACCTATATGTGTATTTTTGTATAGTTGTTTCAATTTGCGTGTTTGCGTGCAATTTAAAATCGAATTAATTTTTTCCTTCAACATTTCTGGCACACATCTGTCGTAAATTGAACGATTTTTTCTTTAATTTAATTAAATCTATCAAGTGGCAGCACCAGCAAAACCAATAACAACAACTTAATTTTCTTACACATTATGTATTTATGGTTGAAATAGTGGGTCACAGCAGACACATTAATATTTATTGACGCATCAGTAATTAATCTATAGCAATAAAAGCATCAAATTCACTCAATTGCTGTTATATAATCTGTTAAAACACATTTTAAAACTTTTTTTCAACTCCAAAAATTAATTTTTTTTCTTTTTTTATTCATATAATTTTATTATTTTACTGTCAAATTTAGAGTTTACTTCTTCAAACAGAAATGCTCTTGGGTCATAGATAGTTTAAATGAGTTTTCGTGTAAGAAACCCTAACCTTAAGTGTCTTACATTCGCGAATGAGCTTCAGTTAGTATGTTGAGCTAGTGGGAAAAAGGTAAGCGCGTTGCAAGTGCCTAGTAATTTTTAGAAGTTTTTCACTAATGGAAAAATCTTTCTTCGTATAATATTATTATTGCGTCTATAACTAAATTCGTGTGGTTAGTCAAGCAGTGTACGAGCTAGCCACCGAAGTTTCCACCTTTTGATTCGTTGAACTATGTAAATGTCGCCGTATAACTTTACAGTTTATCGTTCAATCGTCAACGATATTCACCGTTGCCTATGTTCAAAAACCCTTAAATTTTTCTCTCGAACTGAGAAACGAGCCACGAACGGCCAAGGTATTTTGAAAGACTTCAGATACTATGAGAACTCTGCACCATCAACTTCTTCTTCATGATTGAGAAGTAGTTTACTGAGTTCCGTTGTGATTGTTCCAGTATGAGGGAGGCCAAAAATTTAGGTCGCCCAGAAAAATATAAATAAAAAATAATAAAATCAATGAAATGATATTGGACGATCGGAGAAAAAAGTGCCCGCGGTATCTGAAGCTGTAGACAACCCCATTGAGCCGACACATCAGATTTTACATGCATTTTTGGAGCAGAAAATAATATCTGCGTGATGGAGTGATGGTTTCCGCTCACACATGATCATAAGCGCAAGCATATGACCGCCTTATAGTAATGTTTGGCGGGTAAAACAATCAATATTGTGGGTTTCTGCGGGTGAAAGTGCACCGCAGAAGGCCAAGGTGAGCCTGTCGACAGGCAAGATCATGACCACAGTTTTTTATGAAACACATCGATTACAGTGAAAAGGGTAAAGCTATGGAGAGATTCGATATAGATTTGAATTAGAAACGATGGTATTTGGCGAAAAATGCACCGGTGCACTCGAGTGTAGTCTATATATATATATTTGGCGCTTTATAACCGCTGAAGCGACTTTTGGCCGAGCTTCTCCTCCAATTTGTTGTTATGCATCCTAATGTTTTTACCAACAGATGGAGGGAACTACAGTTTACTCTAAGCCGCCTCCGAACGTCCGAAGGATTTTTATGATGATCTCTTTTTGATTTCATGTCAGAAATACACTCGGAGATCTTGACATTCTCTGCCGAGGGGCGACCGAAATTAGGAAAAAATTTCCGTAATTTTGGATGTTGGTAGAACCTGGGCTCGAACTCTGGCCTTCCGAATGGTAGTATGCAATGCTAACCCCTTGAGCTACGTACGAACTGCTACCCTAATCAGCGTTTTCTCCAAATATAGTTCGCTCTGAGACTTTTGCTTGTTGCCAAACCTGAAGAAATGTCTGAGCGGTAGGAGATTCTGAACGAATAGAGTAGTCACAAATGCCTATTTGAGGGCCTTGAAAACCCTACGTTTGGAAGGAATACAAAATTGGAAAAACGCTGGACTAAATGCTAAGAGCTGAAAGTATACCATGTTGAGGAATAAAACACTTATTTCCTGGAAAAAAATTATTTTATGAAAATGTATATCACGTTTGGTCATGCTCAGGTCAGTTTTTCTTTCTTGTTGCTTCATTGCAATTCGTTGGTTGACGAGCGCCTGTTTGCGGTTACTTTGTCGTAGGGAGCTGAGTAACTGTTACTGAAGCAATCCTTAATCCTGTGGCAACAGTGCTTCGAAGCGTGCTCTATACCTTCATAGAGAGCAGCCTTGCGATATGACAAAAATCAGTTCTTTTCGAAAGAGCCTTTGATACCACCAAAACAAAGAAAAAATTGCACTCTGTTTTATGGATTTAGTCGTAGACTCTACGTCTGACCGCAACTCTGGCATCAAAAATTTAAATCAATGAATTTTCTTTCACTAGAAGCTTCCTTGACTCACCAAAATATGTATACTTGAAGATATTTACTATCAATCAGCGCAATTTTCTCAACCAAAAAAGTTAGGTTAGAACAATATGATTTGCTAGCGATTGAAGCGGTTATCTAATAACATATATGAACGATAGTAATGTAGCAAAAACATTTGAATCAAATCCTTGAAATAGCGCTGAAAGTATGTACTCATAACAGAATTAATAATTAAATGTTGAAAAATATGTATGTATATTACTTAACCAACAATTCATATTTAAATAGCTTCCTATAGCGTATCAATAAATATGATTGCTTGAATTTTGAATAGACATACATACATACATATATATGAACATGTGTTCTCGAATTACTTCCTGTTACATATGTATATTATATGCATGTGCTTATATATGTATACATATATAAATCAGCACAAATTTTCTCAAATATCAATGCTTTATAGAGATTTCATGTATGTCCCACGGAAAACGAGACTTTGATAAAAATCCTGTTATGAATTCAATTATTTTTACTAAAATAAATTTTCGTACACTAATAAATTTTTGAAGCCGTCTATATGCATTTTCTTCAAAATGTCAGTCGTCTTCTTGCAAAGCGCTTCCCATATTGGAATATGGTTAACCTTCCATGGATAAATTTACTTTACTAAACGCAAAGAAGTCGAAAAGAGACAAATGAAACGAGCATTTAGAGTGCCTGTTCGTATAAAGGAAATTTAGAACAATAAAATTTTTACGAAGTTAAGTCAATGAGACGGAAGCACACCATAATACCGATTTTCTATATCCAGATAGTACATAATCCAGACATTTTTGAAAATTCCATACAAAGCACACTCCCGACACTACATAAATCAGACAAATACATTTACAATATTATTTTATGCATAATTTTTGAGCGAAAAACACCCGAGATATAAAATCCAAGCAAATCACGTGATTTTTCTACCCTCCATGTACATGAAATGGTATATTAACTTTGGTCCGAAGTATGCAAGTACCAGAAGAAGAAGAGATAGACCCACCGTAGTTTATACCGATACGATCAGAATCACCAGCTGAGTTGATTTAACCATGTCCGTCTGTCCTTCAGTCCGTCTATCCGTCTTTCTGCTTGAACACAAGGGACTAGCACAGTTTTTGAGATATTTCAATCAAAGCTGGTAGGCAGATACATACGTTAAAACAAAAGCGATAACGGAATCAGCCTGAGCGGACCACTATAGCATATGCACGACCGATTTTTCAGAAAAGTTTGGATCATAAATCCTTCAAAATGGTACATACCAGTTTAGTAAAGTACTTTTTCAATAGCCTTTTTTTTTTTTGACAGATCACGCGTGAGTCGTGTCAACCTGTCAGGTTATTTTTGTTCAGTATCGTTTGACATTTCATCTTGGAAAAACCTACGCATGAACAACGTTTATGAATCACTCAACTTTGATAAGAAAATTCACGTTCTGTAAAGAATGTGTTTCGCGCGCTTCGCTCAACTTATGGTGAACATAATCGGCCTACTGAGCGTACTATTCGCAACACCATTACCCATCTTAAGCATTCATTATTGGATAATATTCGACCGAGTAGACCACGTCCAACACACAGTGAAGAAAATGTAGCAGTCGCAGCTGAGTGTGTACAAGAAGACCTTGGAGAGTCGATTCGCGCCATTCGTAGCAACTCGGATTGACGTATGGCACGACAGGGCGCATTTTACGACGGGATCTTAAATTAAAAGCCTACAAAGTGCAGCTGAAGCCGCTCGACCTTCCCAAGTGACAGTGCTTCGCTCTATGCGCTCTTGAAAGAAGATCCGACGTTTTCGAGTAAAATTTTGTTCAGCGGCTCATTTATGACTCAATGGGTACGTAAACAAGAAAACAAAAATTGGGTCGAACAGCAATCTGAAGAGATTCAAGAGCTGTCATTTCATAAAAAAAGAACAGTTTGGTGCGGTTCTTGTGCCGGTGGAATAATCGGTCCATATTTCTTCAAAATTATGCCGGTGAGAACGTAATCGTCAATGGCGAACATGATAACCGCGCCGTGATAACCGACTAGTTGATGCTGGTAATTGAAGCTCGTGATCTCCGCAACATTTGGTTTCGACAAGATGGCGCCACTTACCACACATCGCACCAATCAATGGATTTATTGAGAGAACACTTCGGTGAGCAGATAATTTCACGTTTTGGGACGGTCGATTGTCCACCAAGATCGTGTGATATCACACCGTTAGACTTTTTCCTGTGGGGATATGTAAAGTGTACAGTCTATGTGGACAATCCGCTCTAATTCACATCACACGTGTCATTCGCCAGTTACCAGTCGAAATGCTCGAACGAGTTATCGAAAATTGGATGGACTCAACAGATGGACCATCTGAGATGTAGCCGCGGCCATTATTTGAAAGAGATAATCTTCAAAAATAAATGCCAAAGAATGTTCTTTCGAATGATAATAAACGTTCCCCATTATATTTGAAGTTTCGAAGTGGATCATCCTTTATATTGTTATCTGCATGTTTGTATCCAATTTTTCATCAGTTTTGTTTTCCGTAGGACAGTCATTGAACATCAGAAACCCGTTGAGCTCATTAATTTTAATGCAACTACGCACAAGCATGCATACATACATACATTTTTTTTTTTTACATACATAGTTACTAATAACAGCTAGATTATGCAGCCTCCAAATGCACAGATCAAAGTCGTCATATGAGCCAATTTTGTATGATTATTGGATATTGCGGGAATTTCATATGTTTTGCCCAAAACTGTTTGTATACCAAATGATGCCTTTACATTCACCATTAACTATAACTGTATATTATTATCTCTGTCTGTCTGTCATTGCCTTTTGTTTACTCAGCCTGCTGCTGATTTCACTAATCCAATTGACCGCCCGCAGTGCTGCAATGTTGCTGCTGCTGCTTCTACAGCTCGCTTGCTGTTGTTCCTTTGCCTGGCTGGGTGGGTGTGAGGGGGCGTATGAGTAACATTGACGCATTATTCAAACACAAAGCCAGTGCAAGCAAAAGCAACAGTACATTGCAACTGGGCATTATTGTTGTTGTTTATGGTGTTGTTGTTGCAGCTATTGTGTTAATATTCAATGAATGAAGTGCACAAAATACAAATTTGCAAATTCATAAACGTTCAGCGAATGCATATGTATGTGTGCACATTCGCAAGCAATTGTATTGGCTTCATCTGCACCGCAATTTTTTTTTTTTAATTTTTTTTTTTTACCTTTTCTGTTTGTTGGCTACTGTGTAACTGTATTGGCCTGCCATTGAATGTGTTTGCAGGGGGATCAGCATAAGTATGCAATTTTTCCCCATTTTTTATTTTTATTTTTTCATCCTCCTCTGTGCTGGCGAATGATGATGATACATCAATGTGAAATGTGCAGAGATCAAAAGGGCAATCCGCACGCATTTTAATTTGAGTTTCATGCACGCGTATGCAATTGTGAAGTGTACGAAGCAGGGTTTGCTTAAAAAATCAAAATGAAAAAAGTTCATCATTGAAAAACGTGCTTCGCCTCGCCATGGCATGTTTGGGTGAACAACAGCATCTGAACATTAAACCATGGGCACGCGTATCAATTATGATGTTTTTCGCATTTTTTTGTGCCTCTTGATACAGCAGTTGTTCGACATGGCAGTGAGAAACTCAGCAGAACAGAAATATGGTAATTTTTTAATGTTGTAAACTCCAAAGAGATGAATAGGCAGTTATCGCAATGGCACTGACGATAACTGAAATACTGCAAATTCGAATTATGGTGCTTTGTGCAATAAGCTCTTAAATTTTTTTATTGGATTTATAAATATATTTTCATCATCACCAGGGTTAAATTGTTGGAATTGAGAACAAAGTAAAAAATTCTCAAAATTCACACTTCGAAATTCAAAATTCAAAATTCAACAATCGAAATTAAAAATTTAAAATTAATAATCCAAAATTCACGATTTTAAACTAAAAATTCAAAATTCAAAATTCAAGACTCAAAATTCAAAATTCAAAACTAAAAATTCAAAACTCAAAATTTAAAATTCAAATACAAAAATTCTAAATTAAAAACTTAAAATTCAAAATTCAAAATCCAAAATTCAAAATCCAAAATTCAAAACCCCAAAATACGAAATACGAAATTCAAAATTCAAATTTCAAATTTCAAAATTCAAAATTCAAAACTCAAAAATTCAAATTCAAAATTCAAAATTCCAAGTTCAAAATTCAATATTTAAAATTAAATACTAAGTTTTTAACCTCTAAGAAAATTTATCGACTTTATTTATAAAAATTCAAAATTCAAAATTCAAAATTTAAAATTTAAAATTAAATATTTAAAATTAAAATTGAAAATTAAAAGTAAAAAATTAAAAATTAAAAAATATAATTATAAATTGAGAATTCAAAATTCAAATTTTATATTTAACAATTTAAATTCAAAATTAAAATTAAAAAATAATTAATAATAATTAAAAATTATAAATTAAAAATTAAAAACTTAAAAACTACAAATTAAAAATTAATAAATAAAAATTAGAAATTAAGAATTAAAAATTAAAAATTAAATTTAAAATTAAAATTTTTATATTAAATATTAAAAATTTAAATTAAAAATTAGAAATTCAAAATTAAAACTAAAAAATAAATATTAAAAATAAAAAATTAATAATTACAAATTAATAATTAATAAATAAATAGTAAAAATTAAAAAAAAAATTAAAAATTAAAAATTAAAAATTAAAAATTAAAAATTAAAAATTAAAAATTAAAAATTAAAAATTAAAAATTAAAAATTAAAAATTAAAAAGTAAAAAGTAAAAATTAAAAAATAAATATTAAAATTAAAAAATAAAAATTAAAAATTTAAAATTAAGAGTTAAAAATTAAAAATTTAAAGTTAAAAATTAAAAATTAGAAGTTAAAAACTAAAAATTAAAACCTAAAAATTAAACATTAAAAATTAATTATTAAAACTTAATAATTAAAAATTAAATATTAAAAATTAAAAATTAAAAATTAAAAATCAAAAATTTATAAATAAAAATTAAAAATTAATTATTAAATATTAACAATTAAAAATTAAAAATTTAAAATTAAAACTTAAAAATTAATAATTAAAAATTAAAAAATTAAATTAAAAATTAAAAATTAAAAATTAAAAATTAAAAATTAAAAATTAAAAATTAAAAATTAAAAATTAAAAATTAAAAATTAAAAATTAAAAATTAAAAATTAAATATTAAAAATTAAAAATTAAAATTTAAAATTTAATATTTAAAATTTAAAATTGAAAATTAAAAATTAAAAAATAAAAATTAACAATTAAAAATTAAAGTTAAAAATTAACAATTAAAAATTAAAGTTAAAAATTAAAATTTAAAATTAAAAACTAAAATTTTTCTTTGTTGTATAACAAAATATCCAATTCAAAAATAATTTTTCTAACAAAAAATTGGCCTTTGAATACAGCTCATTTACTTATAACCAAAAATAAAATCAACCAAATTTAAAGACGAAAGTCTATGAAAAAATGCGAGTATATATTTTTTTCGAATTTTTATCGAATTTATTCCTTCTTTTCTTTAAAATTTCATAAGTTTTTTGTCAAGTTTGAAAAAAATTAGATATATCTCAATTTCAATTATCTTCGATGTTTTTTCCTACCAAAAACAGAATGATAAAATTGTGGTTAAGTAATTTGCACGAGTGAATAATTGCCTTATGACCCAGCAGGAAATACATTATATTCAAAATTGGGAACGATGCCACATTTTAGATAAGCAAAATTTTGAAATGCAGTACAAATTTATATAAAATTAATAAAAGTTTTAACAAATTTAAATTTAATTCAGAAGTGAGTGCGTCTGAGCCATCAATTACATCCAAAAAAAATGAAAAACTATAAAAAATAATTATTAAAAATATATAAAAACTTTAAAAGGTGTTTAAAATTATAAAATGATGAAGAAATTATTGAAGTTTATTTGTATCTTGAGCGGCAAATTTTCAAAATTTAAATAATTGTTTTTCCTTTTTAACATTTGCAGAATTCTTAATTTGGTATGATAATTTTTTCCTTTTGGAAAATCAGTTCATAATTTAAAAAAATTATCATTTGACACGAGTGTAAGTATTTTTTATTTAATTTTTTTTTTGGGGGTTTGGTTTATAATAACACTTGGCCAGCCCATATGTAACTAGGGCAGCACTAGTCATTATGTCACTAGTTACATTTAGATTAATTTAATTACTAAAAATTTTTCCAACATGACAACTGTCTACATATTAAAACGTGATGTCCACACACAAGAGTGCCAGCACCCAACTGTGAGCATGCGGTAGGTGGTGTTTCCATATTTGGATGACAATAAAAAATACATTTATCAACATAATCAAACAAATTAGAATCATAACTTGATTTATCCGGTAATTTTCGTGTACACCCACAGTTTTGCATAGCAAGTGTATACATACATTCATACATTCATACAAATAGATGCAATTTGATATTTTTTATGTATGTACCTACATTGTACTTGGCGCGCAGTACGCAGCCACAAGATTTAATGGGAATGTGCAAAAATTTACATAGAAGAGCATACAATACATATGTGCATACATATGTATATATAGATACAAATATAATATGTATGTATGTATTTTCAAAAATCTCAGTTAGACATTGAACAAAATAAAATTAGTGATCAAATTGACCTTAGAAGTGCACAGAAGAGCATCCAAAATGCAAAAATTCAATCGCATACATATATACAAATGTATGTATAACTAAGTGGGTGTAGTTGCCCTTGTCGCTACATACATATATATATGCAAACATATGAAAATTTAATTGAACCATGAAATGAATGATAATTCGCAGTCAAAACTGCTGCGAAAATTGGCGGAATGGAAAGCAACAACAAAGAAAATGCAAGAAAATTACAAAATTGCATAGAATTCCACATACATATATTTCCATAAGTATGAATGTAGTAATTATGAGTACAAAGAAAAAAAGTTCAATGCATATTAAGGCCACTACGCCTTTGCAAAAAATTTCCTTTTGACTCTCTCTCTCTCACTCTCCTATATGCTGAAATGCCCGAAAAGCAGCATGGCAGTATGGTTGACCGTCCGCCCGCTCATTTCGTCTGTAGCAAATATATAAATTAAAAAAAAAAATTCATTTTCGTTTATTGCAACATTTTTTCTTATATATAGACACATACATATATGCATATATATGAAGCTTTGCCCATGTGCTTGCTTCAACATTTGCGTAGCTTCGGGTGACATACGGCAGCGCTTTTAAGGACAACTTAATTAATTTTCGATATTAACAATTGACAGGCATTGTCATATGACAAAAGACCACGCCAGCGAGCGGCTTTGATGATAAGCTCTCTTAATTCGCTTTTATTTTCATTATATAAATTATTATTCTTTTTTTCTTTTTATTCTTTTTTCTTCTTTTTTTGTGTTTTTTACCTTAACGATTTTACATATTATCGGATTTTATTACAATATAACGGGTTTATATGTAACATATATATATGTGTGAGTGTATAATTAATATAATTTTGATTAACAAAAGAATATATTTATTTTTCATTTAATATAATTGTTTTTTTTTTTTAATGAAAATTATACATTAATAATAAAATGGCATTAATTCGGTTTAAAGTTTTGATTGTATATAAAAAACGATGCTGTTGTCTGAGGTGTTTTCTCTTAATTAATAAATATTTAATTCCAACGAAATATAATATTAGAATTTTGCAATCAGTAAGCAGCTTTAAATTGTTAAATTTTAATTGAATCTCACAGAGAAATTTTGAAAAACTATTCAGCATACCCGCATGCAATAAAAATATTCTCAAAAATTTTATGAAAATACTTTTGTGAAAATTTTAAAGAAAATTTGTATGGGATAGTTTATAGAAAATTTACAGAAAAATTTAAAAAAAAATTTGTTTATTTTTTTCCGTAGTTTTTTTACAAAATTTTAAATTGAAGGCCGTATCACAATGTGTCCCAGAAGCAATTTGATTATTTTTGACATTCGTCAAACTTAGCTCTCAACTAAAAATTTTTTGTTTTAGTTAAAACCCAAGCATTTATGAAAATAGATTACCTAACAATCCGACAATGCGATAAAATTGTTGCAGCCAACTTCAAAAGTGGTGATTCAAATCTGACCACGTTGCGTGCCAACCACTCAAGAAATTGGTAAAATTAAAAAAAAATTTAGACTGGATCGTTTTGCTCGTCCCACTTCAGCCATTACAAGTCCAGCACACACAACAACTGAAGTCAGCTGACCATTCGCAACGCCGTAGTTACGTCGATTGGGTGCCTGAACAACAAGCAGGGATTTTTTCAACAAAATTTTCGTCAACGATTTCTCGATGGATGCGTATATATCCAATATTACTGAATTTGGGGCTCCGAGAATTCTCAAATCTTCTTCGGTCTGGAGTTGTGATTGGACCTTACTTCTTTGAAAACGATAAGGGCGAGACTGTCACTGTAACTTCGGAGTGTTATGGTGGTATGATAACCGATTTTTTTTTTGTGCCAAAAAGTGGTCAAAAATGACTTCAAACTGATCGAAATTTGCAAAAATTTACGAGGAGTGATATAGTGTTTCAACAAGGTGTAGTGCGAAGGTTCAACCTTTTTAGTAAAAAAGGATTTTCATGCAAAAAAAACATATTCTAAACCACAAAATGGATAACACTGTATATTTGGATCATTAAATAAAAAAAATTTTTAAGCAAAAAGACTTTTCCTATTTCTCACTAAATTAAAAAAAAAACTAAAAATTTTTAGACCTTATTTCATAGCACTTATTGAATCCACTAATCTGAATTAATACTTTTATTATGGGATAATAGTAGATTTTAAAAAACAAATTGAGTGATATGTCCATTAATAAGATCCTTCAGAAACAATAATTTTTAGAATGTTATGATTATGGAGCAATTATGGAACCATTTAAATTCTTTTAATTTGTATTTTTTTTTTTTGTTTGTTTAATTCCTCTTTCAATTGTAGATAAAAGAATATAATTTTCGTGAATTTTTTAAAAACATTACGTCATTTTGAAAAAAAATTTAAAAGCCGATTTGAAAAACTGTTTTAATTTGTTTTTTTTTTTTTTTTTTTTTTTTTTTTTTGTTTAATTCCTCTTTCAATTGTAGATAAAAAAATATAATTTTCGTGAACTTTTTTAAAAACTTTACGCCATTTAGAAAAATTTTTTAAAAGCCGATTTGAAAAACTTTTTTTTTTTCAACAATACTTATTTTATTATTTCATCACTAGCAGCCCGGATTTCTTCAATTTGATGCTGGTAAAAATAATGCCAGCTGCAGATCCATTGAGCTATACGTACAGTTTTTTAAAAGACTGTACAATTTCTGGCGTATGCTGATGATATTGATATCATTAGCCATAAAAACCGCACAGTAAATAGACAATTGAAAAGTAAAGTCCTCCTATCTCGAAGAACCAAAACCAAACTCTACAAGTAGCTCATCATTCCCGTCCTGACATATAGGCAGAAGCCTGAACGATGTCGATTTTCGATTGCGAAGGATTAATGTTCCTTTCGCCTTGGCAACGGCGAATGCTTAGACGGCGGCACGACGACATTGACATAGTTAAGTGAATGTAGAGAATGGTTGAAAAAGCTCCAGGATTAAAGGAATCAATGGAGTGACCGCTGGTGGAAATGATGAAGACCTCCGTTGGAAAGATCAGGTTGAGAGCGACCTGGATTCACTGTTTACTTCCAACTGGCGCCAAACGAACGAATGGTCGTTTATTGTTGATGCGGCAATAATCGCGTGAGAGGTGTATACATCAAAGAAAAAAGAGATCAGATTGGACTCTGAACACTCTGTTGCCTTTAAGAGCTATTCAGTATCCTTAAAGGTTACCAAAATCTAGTGGCTTGACGATGCAGGAGTTTTCTCCATTTACACCGACAGATATGAAAAACATGCAAAGCTTTCTCTGTCATTTGAGAAGTGCAGGTTTGCGACAATTAGGAATGCCCTGTTTTTGCCACTGCACTCACCACTCGTATATTCAAAATTGCATTTAGCACCGCTTCTTCTGTTCTTATAAAAGCTCCGATAAGGCTGACCAACGAAGATCTAATGCAAACTGTTTAGTGAAAGGCCCCAAGAGAAAACTTAACATCCCTTTTAAAAGGGCTGCCTTCTTCACTCACTCCTTTACATTGAGCCTGCCTTCACGTCAAATTGACGCAACAATAATATTTTCAGGTACTCAATGCTTAGCTTCGACTGTGAAGTGGTCTCTACTTCCTTATGAATAAAATGTAGTCCACCTTATTAGTGCTGAATTCCTATAGAATTAGCTTAGTTATTTAGTGTTCTGAGTTGCAGATTCGTTTGAGAGGCGAAGGTTGCCAGAGATTTACTGTTTATGCTAACTGAAATGTAACATGCGTAGGCTCTATGCATGGTTGCCTCCTACTGCATCCTCATCAGCAATCCATTGGGCGTAAGAGTCGTAGGAAGAGGTGAGATAAGACTCCAACTATGGGGTGTATAGCTCGTCTTATTACATTTAGGAGTAATTCCGAATGCAGGGTAAATAAAATAAATAAATTTGGAAAAAACTATGTTAAAAAATCTAGTGAAATTCTCGGAATTGCGTGTATATACTGCGTAATTTGTCAGAAATGATAAACCACTGAATTTAATAAAATATCAACTGGAAAAAATGCTATACAATTATGCAATTCCAATGAATTTAAAAAAAAAAATTTTTTTTACTTTCTTTTCAAACAATTTTACTAGTTATACATATATAAGTTTTTTATTACTCTTATTTACGTTTCGAGGTTTTCTAAGAAAAATGTTTTTTTCCAACAAAACTTGTTCGATGCGACGAATATCAATTACTTGGCATTATTCCATTATAAATTCATTAAAGCGTATGCAAATAACAAACTTTTAACAGCTTAACTCATTAAAAAATATACGGGCGTATATATAACTATAAGTATTTATGTGTATATTTTATTCAGCAATTGTATTTTTATATAAAATCCAACGAGTTAGTGTCTCACATCATCATCGTCAACATCATCATCATCACAGGCGTCACATAAAATGATTCTCATTAATTTATGCCAATAATATTAAGTGAGAAAATAAAAAAAATGTAATTCAAAGAAATTAGATGTAAACAAAGTGTGTATCAATTGCTGACAGTTATTTGATGAATACTCATAAAACACAAATCCATCAATGCATATGTCTGTACGATTACTATTTGTTGCATTAAAATATCAAACTGCTCGAAGGATATAGTAATTTACATGGGACTAAGTGTAATGTAAATGAAATTGTACTAGTCCGAAATACAAAAAATTGGTCCATATTTCATACTACTTGGGTTGAGCAAAAAAAAAAAACTGCAAAAAACTGCACTGGATTTTTTTTCATTAACAGTGGTGGCTAAAGTGGTTTTGTTACAGATATAAAACTGATTTTGAATATATTTAAGCCCACAATTCATAAAACTATCAATGGTTTTTAAAATTCTTTATTGTTTTATTTTTTATTTTTAGTAGGGTTATCCGTTGTGCGATCTCCAATAAAAACGTAATTAAAATGCATTTAAAATAATTTTTTTTCATGAAAAAATTTTTTATTATAAATTTTGCACCCTAGAATTGTATGCGAAACCCTACATCATTCAAATGACCGCCTCGTGAATTTTTGTTAACTTCTCTCCGTTTAATGTAATTTTCCAACACTTGTTGACACATATTCGACGGTATCTCAGCCATAACTTCACGAATATTGGTTTTCAAGTGCCCAGTTAAAGGTTTGTCTGGATAGACACGTTTTTTCGTGTAGCTCCACAAAACAAAAGTCCAACGGTTTCAATCGCACGATCCTGGTCGTGTTCCCCAAATGCAGGCCAAAAAAATTCCGTTATCATATGACCGAATTGACAATGACAGTCTCGCCCCTTTTCGTTTTCAAAGAAGTAAGGTCCATCTACACCTTTGAATCAAACAGGGCACCGGACAGTAATTTTCTTTTATGTGTAATGGCCTCTGTTCAATTATTTTCAGATTCTCGGAGCCCCAGATGCGACAATTATAGATATTTTCTATCCATCGCACGAGAAATGTGCCTCGTCGCTTAAGAAAATTTTGTTGGAAAATTCTCGGTCCACCGTGTGTTATTCAAGCACCCAATCGACGTAACTATGATGTTGTGAATGGTTAGCTGGCTTCAGTTTTTTGTGATTTAAACGCCAGTCCAAGTTCAAAATAGGCCATAATGTGCCGTAAGAGAATCCCAGCTGTTAAAAACGCCGGTAAATAGGCAAAATAAAGTATTCGGCTACACTTTCACTTACACTTTCACTTTTTGTAGAAGGATTAAACAATTTTAACAAGTTTTGGGGTCAAATTTCCTAAATGCTTGACTAACTAAAATTAAAACAACACATATATGGTTCGACATTTGAGTTTGACAGATGCCAAAATACAGCCCTGCTCTTTCGAAATCACTAAATGGATAACGCTTTATTTATGCTCACAATTATAAAACTATGAATGATTTTGTAAGATTTGCTGTTGTTTTTTTTTTTAATATCTTGCTTTCATTATACACGTTTAAAAATAGGAAAAAATATATTTACAATGACAATTATGTTTTGAAAAATTAAAGTGCCTCAAGGCAATTATTGTGAAAAATGTCTAAATATAAGTTATACTTCCATAAAGCGTATTTTATTTGATTCTCTTTAATAATTTTTCAGGGAGGAATCTATCCTTAAAGACCAGTAGTATCTGCCATCATCTGACAATCCCATCGACCGTGATGTCCTTTCTTCATCTCCTTAAGATCATGGTGGAATTGCTCTTCTTGTTCCTTATTTTAATATTCTAAATTTTCCGAAAATTTATCCAGCTAATTGCGAACAAAGTGTAACTTGGTATTCTTTTTGACCTAGAATTCTAAAATTTATCAGCATATTTTGCACAATTTCTTCATAATTTGGTGCTTTATTGTTATCAAGCAACTGCCAATGCAAAACTTCCTTATAAACTGTCAATAAAAAGGTGTCGCTCAGTAGATTTGTATTCTGAAATTAATCCCATGTCTAGAGGCAGCTTCGCGATAACATTTCAGTATGGTAGTGCTTCACTTTCACTAAAAAAAAAAAAATTTAATAACTCGTTTTCAGAGGGTTTGTATGTTGTAATTTCTTTCAATCTTGAGGCAAACAGCTCTCCTCTTTATTTCATTATAATGAGCAGGAGTTTGTTAAGTGTCGAGAACTGAAGAAGTTCAGCTGATTTTAAATAACTGAGAGTTCACAAAATTGTTTTTTTTTTTTTAATATAAAAACGTGATTTAGATGTATCAGTTGTGCTACAATGAGAAGTGAAATCAAAATATAAACAGTAAAAATGCTCGTGGGATTTAAAATTCGTTTTAAGAGTTTTCAAAAACAACTTATTTACGCCAATCATTTCCCAACGACTGGCAAAAATAGCGAGGTCGATAAGTTTCAGATGACTAAAGTCAGGAAGGAACATTATGTTGATAGTCCCAATGCAAAGTTCTTAAGGCAAAGAGAAGAAATTGTTTTCGAATAGATACTATTCGAATTACGTACATTTGATAACTCGGAACTCGAATTACCGAGTCATATTCCAAAATAGTTCTTACAAATGTTGTGAATAAAGTTTTAGTATAAGTAAATGAGGATCATTAGACTCCTTTGCCAAAATACCTTTGGCTTTTTTGACTGTCTCATCAATATTAATTTCAGTTTAAGGTCCATATCGATGCCCAGGTCAACAAAATGTTGAACCCATTTCAAATTGGAGTTACCCATAATTTAAGTAGCAATCTGAATAGTTCATCGGGAGATGCTCATAACTTTAGATTTTTTTAAGGTCTGGTGGCATCCATTTACACCATACAACCATGCTCCATTAGGTTCGCTTGTAGCGAAATTTCTTCATTTGCCGAAGTGTAAGATTTACAAAGTTTTACATCATTCGCGTACATTAAAATTTTTGAAAATTTTATATCAGAAGTAATATCATTTATAAGTGGTGAAAAAATAATCGCTCCTAGATGGCTACCCTTCGGTACTCCTGAATTAACTGTAATGGAGTCTGAAATAAAGTTTTAAAACACCACTCTTTGGGATCGATCGTAAAGGTATGCAGAGAAAGATTGTAAACGTTTTGATTGGAAACCCAGTAAATACAGTTTCTTCATAAGCTTCGCTGAAGTCAGTATATATTACTTCACCTTTAACAAGACCATGTTAGCAATTTGATATAATAAAGGCTATTGAATGAGTCAAATGGTCTGTGATAAGCGATTTAAATACTTTGCGAGTCGCAGATAGCTTAGTTATACATCGATAATTTTCTACCAACGATCTGTCTCCATTGTTATAAAGCGGTCTAAAAAAGATGGAAAAATTCCTTCTTTAATATATAGTAAAAAAAAAAGTCAAGGGTTCGAACAGACCAATTTCCCTAACTTAAGCCCTAACCTTCAAAAGACGCGTGAATTTGACAGCTGTCGGATCATTGGTTTGTGAATTATAGCATTTTGAATGATGCAACTTTTGTTATTGTGAAAAAATGTATGAAAAAGAGGCCTATTTCAAAGCAAATAACAAATCGTACTACAAAAATGGTATCGAAAAGTTGGAGGGTCACTATAAACAGTGTATCACGCTTGAAGGAAACAATTTTGAATAAAAAAATTAATTTTGCCAAAAAAAAATGTTTTACTATAGTAGGCCTTTTCAATTGATCAGTTAAATATACTCAGCACAATTTACGAGAAAACACGAAGGTATTTGATCAGGAACATATTTAAATTAATTTTTTAAGGAAATAAATCGTCGTCGGATAACATTATGGGAATATGGACTAAGATACTTGGAAATAATAGGTGAGGGTAATTGGAATTTGATTGAGAACACAAAGAATAATTAGATTTAGAAATTTGTTCAAACATATTAGAAATTGTCTTTTTTCAACGCTAGAGATGTTATTTTGAAATATCATAGTGCAAGGAAATCCAGATAACTGACGCTTAGAATTTAAGAAACCATAAATTGATTTAAGATTTTTTATTAAACTGCTTTTTATTTTACATAAAAAAAAATTACTTTTTTCATGTTAAACTAACGATTTTAATTCAAAGCGTTACTAGTGTTTTTGACCATTTTGGACTAGTATAAGACTAGTATGCGACTGTTATAATTTTAATTGAAATTCAGCGATTATTATTTCTTAAAGAGTTTTCATGTGCAAAGTATTCGTTGCTTTGAATAAAGGCAACAACTAGTCGTACTGGTAGACGAAGTACATTCTTTAGTAGTAGTTAGTTAGTAACTAGTTTATTTTCCTGAAGGTTAACATATAAATTTCCACTACGTGTTGCACTTATAATACTAGAATGTATACTATGTGTAAGCTATTAAATGACAAATTTATAAAAAAAATCATATTTTAATGCTAAACACATATAAGTACATACATATATGCATATATACATACATATATGCACACTCAAACACTTACATTACCTACAAACGAAACTTATAACCAATTAGTGCTTAAAATTTCCAACTATGTCGAGTTAATTAGCAAAACATTTCATACAACAAAAAATACTTTTAATGCAAAAGTCTTAATAACAACTTTTTTCTTGTCGTTTCAAGCTATTTGTATGTGTATTTTCGATTTTGTTGTTGCGCATGGAATTCAATTGTAATTCGGTTTTTGTTGTTGTTGAAGCAAATGAAATGTGGTTTGTTGGCGAATATCATACATAATCGTATATATATATATGTGTGTATGCATTTGGCTAATCATATCAATAGGAATGCCAGACTGTCTGTGAGCTTGCGGTTTGTGGATGGACTAAGCCCAGTTGTTTGAATAAATATAATGAAAATATTGATAAATAGCTAGCTGCTTGTAAACCAAATAATATATATTTCACTATATATGTATATTTAAATGTGGATTATTATTTCTCAATTTCTTTTTTATGCCTACAAAACAGGGTTTTCAAGTTACCGTATGCTTCTTTCGGCTAATTTCCCAACTGCACTAATTTTCTTACTGGATACAGGTGTAGGATTGAATTTTTTATGAAAAAACTTTTTATAAATTTTTGGACAAAAAATTATGTTAAAAACAAAAGTAGAACGAGACACCTTTAATTTCATTTAATATAAAAAAAAATGAAAAATAAAAGTATTACGCTGAATTACATTTAGAAACTTTTTTATTTAGTCAGAAAAAGAATTTCACAAACTCAGGTTTGAGATTTAAAGTTCTAGTAAAATATTATTAATAATCAGCTCTGCCATAAGACTACCGGGAAACAAAGTCAACATATAACAATACCGAAGAAGAAGAAGAAGAAGAAGAATTCCAATAGTTTCTAATAAATTTTCATAATAAGTTCTTTTATTAAAAATCTTCTACTGAAACATATTTCCTTAAAGCCCTAAATTATCTTTAACTTCATTTCGTTTCAGAATAAAAAAATCTTCACTTGGTATGAGGGTGAGTCAATCACAAGTGAACTCTACAATGGACGCTTAAGTCTGGTCACCAATCATCCGGAATATGGCAAAGCATCTGTTAATCTCACCGCCATACGCGAATCGGATCAGGGTTGGTATCACTGCCAAATAATCTTCCCCAATCGTACGCCAAGTGCACGCAACAATGGGACGCTCTTTCATCTAACTGTGCAAGGTGAGTGTTTTGAGCAGAAGGATAGAAGAAATATAACAAAGCCAAATGAAAGGTGAAAAGAAAATATGAGCGAGGGAAAAATTAGAAAGAATTTCAAGAAAATACAAAAAAAAATTAAAAATATATAAAATAAAAAACAAAGCAAACCAAAAAAAACATTTAAAGAAAATAAAATTAAATTAAATAAAAAAATATAAAAAAATGAAGAAAGGAAAATATTAAAATCAATAAAATAAAAAAATATTTATTTCTATTTAATTTAAAATTTAAAAACTAAATAAAATACAATAAAATAAAATAAATTAACCAAATAAAAAAAAAATATAAAAAAATTTAATTAAATAAAAAATAAAAACAAATAAAAAAATTAAAATAATCCAATGATATTAAATAAAAAATATATTTGAAAATTTTACAAAAACAAAAAAAAATTAAATGTAATAACATAAAAGAAAAGAAAATAAAATAAAATAAGCTAAATTTTGTAGAATAATATATGATTAAATTAATTTTAAAAATGTTTTAATACAAATGAAAAAAATTATTAAATTAAATAAAAAAATAAAAAATTAAAATAAAACGAAAAAAATCCAACTTAGTAAGTAAAATAACATAAAATAATATAAAAAATAAATAGAATTGAAATAAAAAACAGAAAAATAAGTAAATAAAGTAAAATAGAGTAAAATAAATTATTTTGAAAAAATAAGAATAAAAAAATCAAACAAAATAAAATAACTTAAAAAACTAGAAAAAGTTAAATCAAAATTTCATATAAATTAATATCAAATAACATAAAATTATGTAAAGCAAATTTAAAAAAAGAATTAAAAAAATTAAATAAAAAACATTTGAAAGAGGACAATATTAATTTAAAAAAATATTAAATAAAAATAAACAACTAAATAGAAACGAGTAAGAATAAATAAAAAAAATTTATTGGATAAAATAATTTAAAAAATAAAATAAAGCACAAAATAATATAAAAAAAATTTAAAAACAGGTAGAATAAAAATTAAAAATAATATAGAATAAAAAAATGTTAAAAAATAAAAACAAAATATTGAATAATAAACTAAACTAATTTAAACTCAATTAAATTAATTTAAACTAAGTAAAATAAAATAAAATAAAATAAAACAAAATAAAATAATATAAAATGAAATAAAATTAAATTGAAAAAAATTAATTTAAAAAAATGAAAAAAAAAAATGTAATTATAAATATTAAAAAAATTATGAAAAAAAAATAAAAAAAATAAATAAAATTGTTTAATAGAATTAAATAAAATAATATTATATAAACCAAAAAAAAATATAAAAAAAATTAATTAATTAATATAAATTAAATTAAATTAAGTAAAATAAAATAAAATAAATAACAATAGGGAGATGAAAAAATTAAATTATAAAAAAAATAAATATAAATTAATTTAAAAAAGTCGATGAGCAAATATTTCTTGTAGTAAATTGTTGTTGTTGCCCTAATATAACGAGTTACCTTAAATCCCCTGTGTTTACATACTTAATCCTAAGCATATGTCAATTCTTCTCTTTCACTCACTTCTTTTGTGCTATATTTTTTATGCTTCCTTCCCTTCGCCAGGTGGTTCGCTAATAAAAATACCGCCAGTGAATCAAACGATTATGGAGGGTCAAACAGCATTCTTTCATTGTGTAATGAAATATCCAGAAACATCGACAATTGGCTGGTTCAAGGATGGCACACCACTAGAGGAGGTACAGGATTTAATACGACGTTGTCATACGGGACCCGATGGTAGTCTCAGCATTGATCCGACAATGATGAGCGATTTAGGTGAATACGAGTGTCGTGTCAACAATACCGAAGGGGAATTTCAATTTGCCAAAGCATTTCTCAACATACAATGTAAGTAAGAGGGTCAGCGCACGCATGGCTCATCTGCAGTTTGTGTGGTAAGGTGTGTGTGTGTGTGTGTGTTTGAATGTACGAGAATCGATGGAGTGCTAACAAAAAGTTCCTTCTAACATATCTATGTATATAAATCCCTTATGTTTTCATACATACAAAGTTAAGGTTGTATGCATGTGTACGTGAATGTGTGCGCGTTTATTGCATCGCTTATACTGTCATTGTCATTGCTTACGTTGCCATTGCTTTCAGATAAGGCCAAAGTGATTTATGCACCGCCGGAGGTTTACCTGCCATTCGGACAGCCAGCGGTGCTTGATTGTCATTTTCGCGCCAATCCGCCGCTGAAAAATTTGCGTTGGGAAAAAGATGGACTACTCTTTGATTCATACAATGTGCCGGTGAGTTTAAGTTCAAAAGTGAAAATTGAAAATTCCAAGAAAGTTATTAAATTCATTAAATTTAACAAAGTTGAAAAATAATAATAAAATATGTAAAATTATTATTATTTTTTAATTCAAAATAATTAAACTGACTTTTGAAACAATAATTTATGTCAAACCATATATTATGTTAAGCCATATTTTATGTTAAGACATATTTTAAGTTATCTCCTATATATTATGTTAAACCAGATTTTATGTCACACCATAATTTATGTTATTTTATGTTCAGACATATTGTAAGTTAAGCCATATATTATTTTAAGCCATATTTTATTTTTAATCATAATAAAGCATCATATTTTTATATTTAGCTTACGAGAAGAATAAAAAATTTATTTTACCAATACCTCTCATTTTCAAAACAATAAAAAAATATGATGTAATTTGTTTTAAATGCAAAAATGAAATAATTGGTTTTTTTAAATAAAAATTTATGTTACAACATATTTTATGTTAAGCTATATTTTATGGTTAGACATATTTTAAGTTATATCATATATTATGCTAAGCCATATTTTATAGCTAATCATATTTAAGCATCATCTACTTAAATTAAATAATTTTTGACGTTTGTTGTAAAAGAAAGTTCAAGCAATCGGCAGCCACCGAGACTCAAGAATTAAAAAATATTTTTTACTATTATTTTATTTATAAATATCATTGATAATTATTTTAAAAACAAAAAAAAAACTTTTCCACTCCAATCCGCAGGGCGTTTTCTACAAAAGCAATGGCAGTCTATACTTTTCCAAAGTCGATGAGAGTACAGCGGGTAGCTATACATGCACACCCTACAATGACCTCGGCACGGACGGAGCATCGCCCATCATTAGTGTAATTGTATTGCGACCACCAATATTCAGCATTACACCGAAACCGATTTACATACAAAAATTGGGCGAAACAGCCGAATTGCCATGCGAAGCCATTGACCGAGACGGAAACAATCGGCCGACAATTGTCTGGACTCGAGTAAGTGTACATATGCACATACATACATACATATACACAGTTGCAAATATGAAGCATATATACGAAGTTGAGTCCAACTGATTAGGTACGACACTAGTTTCATATTGCAATTTCTGTATATGGCATTGGACTAGTCCGAAAAGTATAGAACTGGTATTAGTTAGAAATATATGTCTTACATAATTTCGGTTCAAATTTTGTGTTTTTGGTAAAAAAAAAAATTACACAAAAAAAAATTTTTTGGACTAGTATGACACTAGTTTATTTCTAACCAGCATCTGACAATTTTTTTTTTTTTTTTGCAAAATAGGGTCAGTCAAAAATTTTACTTCAGATTACATCCGCAATAAAGTAGTACTTCAGCATACAGACCTACTTACCTTCATACCTACTTAGATACTCGACCATGAAGCTACATTTACTACAACATCGCTTGAATAAGCGAGTAAGGCCGACGGGCAAAGAGTTGAACTGCGTGGGTGCGTATTAAGCGTTGAAGTGGCGGCATCAGTATGCCAACCAGCTGCACTGGTCAGTAATTGCAATTGCGTTGCAGCCACAGTGCAACTGCAAAACGTCGAGTTGCACAAACACGCACTCACACACACATACCCACACAATGAGTGTCGGTATCCAGGGTCACAATACTAGCATTTTGGAAAGTGGCTACACTAACTAGTGTACATAGAAGGGCTAACTGCATTGGTATTGGTTAAAATGCATTGTTGGCGACACAATGTTGCACTGTTGCAACGAAATTTCACAATGTAGCATGTGGTATAAAGTATAAATGGCCGATAGTGGCAACTTTAGTACGTGATTGATTGGTTGGTTAAAATTTAATGATAACAGTTGCTCGCTCACAAGCCATCGGCTCAACACATACATACATACATACGAGTAGTCAGGTTGTCGGATGGACTAACTAAGAGTAGCCAAAAATGGTAGAAGCAACGAGCCACCAAAACGGTATATTGGCGAGTTAGTGGCAAATTGTGAATAATTGGACGACAAAGAGAGAATATGAGCATGGCATAGGTAGATAGAGTAGTGAGCAAGGGTTAAAAACTAAAAATCGGCACTAAAAGAATATAAAAAATAATCCCATTACTTTTCATTGTAAAATGAATATCAAACTTGATGCACATATTGGGTAAAAATCATTACACACCAATTTATAGATGATTTTCAACTCGACAATTACCCACTTCAGCAAAAAAGGGGTTCTTATCAGAAAAAAATTTGTTATAAAAATTTTCAAAGTTTAGTTGTTTTTAAAGCATAGGGCCGTATTTTGACATATGTCGAACTCAACTGTCAAAACAAACATGTTTTATTTTAGTTGAAAATCAGACATTTACTTATGAAAATGTAACGCTTAACAACAGCACAACGAGTTAAAATTGTTGAAACCTACTACAAAAATGGCGCTTCAAACGTTGCCACGTTTCGTGCTTTAGGAGGAGACTACGTCTTTAATCGTCCAACTACGTTGCTTTTCTCGTTCCACGTCAAATGTCGCTACTTTAAATGAAAGTTAGACAAAGAAGCAAAGCGAATGGGTCTGGTAGTGAACGAGGGCAAGACGAAATATATCCAGGCAACAAATAAACAGTTATCGCATTCGCATTCATAACTTCGAAGTCGTAGATAATTTCATCTCTATAGAAATCTCTCTACAAGTCGCTCAACATTCCTGTCCTGATAAATGATGCAGACACCTAGACAATGTCAACATCCGATGAGTCGGCTTTAGGAGTTTTCGAGAGGAAAGTTTTACGGAAGATTTATGATCCTTTACGCGTTAGCAACGGTGAATACCGCACACGATGAAACGAAGAGCTGTACGAGGAATACGTTGACATTGACTTAGTTCATCGAATCAAGAGACAGCGGCTACGCTGGCTAGGTCATGTCGTCCGAACGAATGAAAGCGCTCCAGCTTTGAAAATATTCGATGGAGTACCCGCTGGGGGAAGCAGAGGAAGAGGATAATCTCCACTCTGTTGGAAAGATCAGGTGGAGAGCGACCTGGTATCACTTGGTTTTTCTAACTGGTCCCAAACAGCAAAAATAAGAAACGAGTGGTGCGCTATTCTTGATGCGGCCACAATCGCGTAAGCGATGCCTACGTCAAATAAGAAGAAGAAGAAGAAGTGAAAGTGTAGAAGAATACCCGAAAGCGTCTATTTCTTAACGTCCTCAAGAGCTGGGATTTTCTTACGCACAATATGGCGTATTTTTTAATTGCACTTGCACCTGCATCCCTATAAAATCCAGCACACACAACAACTGAAGCCAGCTGACCATTTGCGAGACCGTAGTTACGTCGGTTCGGTGTTTGAACAGCAGGCAGTGGACCGCAATTTTTCCAAAAAAATTTTCTTCAGCAACGAGGCACATTTATCACACAGGGGACACAGTGAATTAACAAAATTGTCAAATTTCGGGCTGCGAGAATTCTCAACTAATTGAATAAACATCATTTCGCCTAAAAAAAAAAGACTTACTGTCTGGTGCGCCCTTTGGTTCGGATTTGACTTTACTTCTTTGAAAACGATAACGGCGAGATTTTCACTGTCAATTCAAAGCGTTATTGTCGTATGGTAATCGACTTTTTTGGCCAGCGATTTAAGAAAACAACTTGGACAATATGTGGATCCAACAAGATCGTACCACTGCGACGCAACACGAGCGAATATGGCTTTATTGTAAGAGACATTTCCCTCTCTTCGTCTTGGCGATGTCATTTGGCCATCGAGATCGTGCGATTTGAGACAGTTGGATTTTTTTGTGGGGCTACGCGAAAGACTGTGTTTATGTGAATAAAACTTGAGCTCTTAAGCACTTCAAAAAAAAAAAATACATTTGTCAATATGTGCCAAAAAGTGGCCGAAAATTTCCGTCAACGGACCGAAGCTTGCGAAAATTCTAGAGGCGGTCATTTGAATGAGGCTTATTTTGGATACTAGAAAAGGGATAACCCTGTGTATGAAATTAGAATTGTCACGCTATCTTTTCAAAATTAGGGATAACATAATTATTGGATTGAAGACCAAAGTACTTTATATACTGTATGATTTCGTTGGGCACGGTGAAGCTGTGCTTGCGTTATGAGGTCACACTTTATTTTATATATAAGGTTAAAGATGTCACTTTTCCAAAGTCGGAACAACTTGACAAAAGCTATATGCAATTCATGCTAAACATGTTGTATAAGGCTAATGGAAATCTTTGTAACCGTTCCCAAGTAGTAAAGTAGAACATCGCTTTTTATTTAGTTAGTATGAAAGGTGTCACGCCCCCTTTTCAGAATTCGGGCAAATAAACCATCTCCACTATTATCACTAAGATTCGCTCACCTGATACCGAAATCTCCTAAGTAACATAGAGGAGTAGGGATTTAAGGGTAGAGGGGTGATCCATGATATTAACTTCCCAGAGTGTTATCGCCACCTCTAAATAGGAATTAATTCGCAAAAGTGGTACCAGATCGCAACAACCTTTACAGAGAAGCAGAAAGTTGACGTCAACTTTAAATATCTGATATAACTATATACTATAGAAGAGGTAGTAGATTCAAATATTTGCCCGATATCCAGAATAGAGAGTAATAGCTGATGCAGTTGACGCACTACACTTCTCTTCTAGAAGACAGACCAACGGAAGCCACAACTTGATATCTCTAGACTCCTTGTGATGCATCCACTGGAACCATTGCGGCACTCTGTCGGAACGTTGGTAGTGCGAATCTTCGGAGCTTTCGTTCGCGATGATCTTGTGTTTTCTGCCTCTCCAGGACTCTCTAGGCGCCTTTTAATTGAACTCAAAATAAATAACAGTCAAAATTAAATTTAAAAAAATCACCAAAATTTCTCACAAAAACTTCATTTGTGTAAATTAGACTATTGTAAACATTTAAGTGGGAAGCACGAGCGCGCGGCTACTTTCAACGTCAATCAAATAGCTGGCGCCAAGATGAACGAAATCATTGTAAACTCATTTATCTGCCACACAATCACCTTTTGTGTTAAACTCCTCATACATACTATGCAGTTGAAATACCGCTACACACCGCTTTGCCACAGTCGAAACCAGTTTGTGTAGAATTTAAATGCGCATGAATTAGTTTTATTTCCGAAAAAAAATAAAAAAAAATTATTTTGCTACTCAATACTCAATCACCCGCTCTTAATTCGCTTATTTTGTTTTGTATTTTTACTTTTTTTGGCAGAAAGACGGCAGTCCATTGCCCGTCGAACGTCACACCATCAACGCTGGCAATTTAATCATAACGAATTTGGTCGAAACGGATCGGGGCATGTATGAGTGTTCGGCCACTAATGAAGCAGCGACCATTACCGCCGAAACGGAATTGATGATCGAGAATATTGCACCGCGCCCACCATACAATTTGACGGCGAATAGTACGGAAACAGCGATAACGGTACGCTGGCAACCAGGTGAGTGAACAGTGAAACAAAAATGAAGAGAAACAAAAATGCGTTTGTGGTGGTGGCGTCTAAATCGCTGCTCATTCAACTCTATGTACACTCGTGATTATTGGTGTTGTTATTGTTATTGTTGTGTTCACTTTGTCATAACGCATTTTTGTTGTTATCGGTTGAATGAGTTCGCAACCAACAGAATTTTTCTGCTTCATTGCCCGAAAATATATTGTGATTGGTTGGCTTGGTTGGTTAAGTTTCGCTTTTGTTGTTGAAATTTTCGTATTTTTGGAATTGTGTTGAATATGATTAGAATTTTGTTAATGAAAATCACAAAAATTTGGAAAACTACACGCTATGCAGACGACGCTCCTCATTTTTGAATTCGATGTGCCTAAATGTATGTTTTCAAAATAATTTCTCACAACACTGAGATGTGAAATTTTGTTAGAGAATAGAAACTGCTCCAGCATCTCCTAAATCCTCTCAGCATGCCATCATACAGGGCAATGTCCCATCATGCTCCCATTTATCTTTGAAATGTTCCGCTTTTTCACTAAATGAAGATCATTCGAACTTATCCGACCCCATATAGCTCATATTTGTCGCGACTTACGAAAGCTCCAGTTTTTTCCACCTTAGCAAGACCTTTTTTCATTACAAATCATTCAACTTTATTACAAAAATTCACGTTCTGTAAAGAATGCGATTCGCGCGCTTCGCTCAACTTATGGTCAACATAATCGGCCTACTGAGCATACTATTCGCAACACCATCACCCATCTTGAGCCCCAGCATTCATTACTGGATAATATTTGATCGAATAGGCCACGTCCAGCACGAAGTGAAGAGAATATAGCGGCTGAGAGTGTACACGAAGACCGTGGAGAGTCGATTCGGCGCCGTTCGCTGCAACTCTGACTTACGTATGGAACGACTTGGCGCATTTTTCGTCGAAATCTTAAATTGAAAGCGTACAAAATACAGCTTGTGTAACCACTGAGCCTCTCGACCTTCCCAAGCGGCATCGCTGCGCTCTATGGGCTCTTGAAAAGTTGCCAGAAGATCCGACGTTTTCGAGCCAAATTTTATTCAGCCATGAGGCCCATTTCTGGCTCAATGGGTATGTAAAAAAGCAAAATTGCCGAAGGGAAACCTGAGGAGATTCAAAAACTGCCATTTCATTCAGAAAAAAACAGCAGTTTGGAGTGGTTTGTGGGCCAGTTGAATCATCGGTCCATATTTCTTCAAAAATGATGCTGGTGAGAACGTACTCGTCAATGGCGAGCGTTATCGCGCCATGATAACCGACTATTTGATGTTTGAAATTGAAACTCGTGATCTCCGCAACGTTTGGTTCCAACAATGTGGCGCCACTTCCCAGACATCGCATCAATCAATGGATTTATTGAGTGAACACTTCGATTAGCAGACAATGTCATATTTTGTGCAGACGATTGGCCAGAAAGATCACACCGTTAGACTTCCTGTGAGGATATGTAAAGTCTAAAGTCTATGCGGACAATCCCGCTTCGATTCAGGCCTTGAAGCAAAACATCACGCGTGTCACTCACCAGTTACCAGTCGAAATGCTCGAACGAGTCATCGAAAATTGGACTAAACAGATAGACCATCTGCGACGTAGCCGCGGCCAACATTTGAAAGAGATAATCTTAAAAAAATAAATGCCTAAGAATGTTCTTTCCAATGATAATAAACATTCCCTATTCAATTTGAATTTTCTGTTTTTTTTTTCTCTAAAAAAGTAGGGAAACTTGTAATGGATCACCTTTTAGAAGCCTACCAATGAGTTATCATGTTCACCTGCTCTGCAGTACTCCTTTATTTTTCTGAGACCAGAGAGCCTAAAGGTTAGCCGTTCTGTGCAGCCATTTCTTGAAGAGATCTGCAACAGGTCTGTGGTATTTCAGATCTTTAATTGCTCTCTGACTGTCACCCGGTCGGAGTATCATATTTGTGTACCCATTTTTACCTGTCGGTACTCAGTGTCATAAAGTAGTAATGAATATCCTGAGTAGAAACGTAGTGGGCTGTGTTGTTTGGTTAGATTTTTGACAGTACTAAGGTCGACAGTTCCATATACTCTACTCCTTGAGTGAAAAGTCGATTGTCCGGTCATTAGCTAGTACTACTGCTAGAATGTTCTAGATGTGCACGTCTTATGTTTATTTAATTTAAATATTGTACACCAATTAATTATGCCTAGGCTACCTTCGTCCCAATCTCGAGTACACCGTATGGTATCGCCTCACTGAATCACCCGAATGGCGCACACTCCGAATTCTACAGAAGAACATAATGGAAGCGACGATACAAAATTTGCAACCCGGACGTGAGTATGAGTTCATGGTACTCAGTCAGGATAAATATGGCGACGGCATGTTCAGCAAAGCGATACGATTTTCAACGCAAGGTGAGTTTGTTAAACCTTTGACGCATTTCAAAAACTAAGTTTTCAAAAAACAAAAAATTCTTCAAATCTACTACACAGAATCGAGCATAGAATCAAACGAGATCAACATGCAGCATCACTCCAATCCGCTGGCGAGCAGCATAAGCGCACCATGGAATTTAACTGCAACAAATAATGTACAAGGTTGGCTGGTGCATTGGCAGTCGCCAAAGCGTGGCTCCGAATCTGTACGCCTGTACACGGTGCGCTGGTGGAAGGAACCCGAGCATTTTCTCATTGGCACCATCGAAACCTTTGATCACTTTTATCAGTTGCGTCACCTCAAAGAGGACGCCATCTTTCAGATACAAGTTATAGCCACATCCATAAATGGCGAGCAGGTTGCCAGTGATGTACTCACCATTGAGGTACCCTCACATCGTAAAACGCGCGCTTTGCTCATCGGCAGTACTGTGGGTATTGCCTTTCTACTTTGTGCGCTGGTCGCTTTTCTCTATGTGAAACGTAGTTGCTTGCGACATCTGTTCGTGAGCGGTGATGAGGATTCTGGTGCTAAGGAAAGCGATAAAATGAATAATACCTGAGTATACGAGATCACCTGGCAGTTTCCCATGCAAACCGTCAGCGAAAGCCATTGAAGAGGAGTTTGAATGTATTAAAGAAGAAAATAATTGAGAAGAGCCTTATCCGCAGCCATAGAACGCATTTTCCACCGTCGAAATATTGTATCAAATACAAGAAAATCTCACTGAAATCAAACGAGCTGAAATCGAGTTTCACTGTTTTTTTAATAATAAATTCATAAAAAATTGTTATTTAAGTCAAAATTTGCCTTAAGCTGTTGTTGTAAAAGAAGAACACTTAAAAATAAAATATAAAATTAATACGTAGTAATAATGAACTCGAATGTAAGTGATTAACAAACAAAAAAACTAACCATCAAATATTCTAATCTTAAATTTATTTTAATTGTAAAGCTAACTTGGCAAAAAAAAATATTAAAATAAAGTAAAGAAAAAATTACTAAAAAAGAACAACTTTTTTCAGATCACCGATTTGAAACCCAATATCCGTGAAAGGGAGAAGTTAATATACTGAAATCGCCTATAAACAGACTTCAAACCGATCATAATGAACCAGATTCGTTACTTAACTTCTCCATTATACCGATAAGAGAATCCTGCTGACCAGCGAAACGTATTAAACCGAGGGCGCTACGAATAATACTTCTGTGCCTGATAATGGAATAGGTTAGTCATATATAAAGCACATACAATAAAACAATTGAAAAGTCCCCAGCCTACAATAGTAAAATACATTTTTTTGGAAAAATTCTTCTTTTTTTTTTATTCAACATAGTTCGCTTCAAGAGTGATGCACTGATTATACCGACCCCCTAACTTTTCGATCAAATTTTTGTGGTACGTTTTGTCCTTCGTTTCAAAATAGGCCTTAGTTTCGTCGATCACCTCTTCATTCGACGAAAATTTCTTCCCAGCGTACATTTTTTTTTAGATCTGAGAACAAGAAATAGTCGCTGGGTGCGAGATCTGGAGAATATGGTGGATGCAGAAGTAATTCGAAGCCCAATTCATGGATTTTTGCAATCGACTTCACTGACTTGTGACACAATGCATTGTCTTGGTGAAGCAGCACTTTCCGCTTCTTAAAACGCGTCCATTTTTCGGTGATTTCGTCCTTCAAATGGTCCAATAACGCTATGTAATAGTCGCTGTTGACGGTAGTCCATGAAAATTATTCCATACGCATCCCAAAGTACAGACGCCATTCCTTGCCAGCCGACTGTTGCGCTTTTCCACGTTTAGGGCCGGGTTCATGGTGTGCACTCTTCGGAGTGAAATAATGGAGCCATTTTTCATTCTTTCTCACATATCGAAGCAAAAACTTGGGTTTATTACGTTTGAACATCTCCAAACACTGCTCCGAATTATCAACTCGTTCCTTTTTTAGTCAAAAGTGAGTTAGTGCGGAACCCACTTTCCACATAGCTTTCTCATACCCAAATATTCGTGAATGATATGATGTACACATTCAGTTCATATCTTTAGAGTGCCTGCTTTTTCACTCCATTTCAATTTACGGTTATTAAAAATCATTTTGTAAATTTTTTTGACGTTGTCGTCAGTAAAAATCTCTTTTGGGCATCCACTGCTTTCACCGTTTTCACTGCTCATTTTACGACGTCTAAACTTAACATACCAATCCTTGATGATTGACTTTCTGGGAAAAGTGTCCTCAAACTCGTCCTCAAGCGCTAGTAGCTAGTAGCGCCATCTGTTTACCAGGCCGGGGTTTTTCTAATTGATCGTTATACAATATCTCTCGCCCTCCTTCTCCAACCGTCTTTCATAAGAATTTGCATTAGTAGCGACATTTCTGATCTTTGTTCCAGTCTAGTTGAAAAAAAAATTTAACTTCTCCATCACTAGTAATATAACAAAAACAATTCTTTTTCGGCGCCTCTCAGCAGGAAATATTAACCCGCCCGAGTGTGTTTATGTTATGAATTAAAAAGCTTCTCCCCTTTGGTTGGAAAAAAATCAACGCGCTTACGGCAACCTGGAGAAAGAGCTCGTCATCGACTGATCCTGGCAATATAGAAGTAAATTCCCGAAGCGACTTCCTAATCCGCTATAGAAATTTTAAAACTTCTCTTTTAGATTATATTTCACTTACATTTTTGCCGAAAATACTAAGTAAACCCATGCCTGACTTTTGGGTAGCTACAATAGAGGCGAATGGCTGTAGCAAAGGTCTGAGATATTCAAACGAAACGAAAATGAAGAGCGGACTTCAGTTCACTGTACCCGGTAGGGATATAAGAAGATCATTAAGGATGTAAATATTTGCTATAAAAACGGATCCAGAGCTAAGCAAAAGAAGAGAATACATATTTAACTATGTGTAGTAAAGGGTGGTTTTTAATGTTATGGCCCAGAATTCAGCTTTATTATAAAGATTAGCGCTACCATTATGTTTTAAAAATTATTTAGGGCAAAGGAACACTGCGATTGGCAGCAATCGAGGCCGTACGTCACCAATAACGCGCCGAATATTCTCTTTCAAAGCGTTAGTCGTCTAGAGCTTATCCTTCAATCCAGGCTAGAAAAGGACATTAATTTTGGATCTATAGCTTTCCCCGTTGACTGCAACACTATGGCCGGTTTCATTTTTTTTTTTTTTTTATGTCTATAGATCACACAACACGGCGTCTCAATCATTGCTAGTGGATTATCATTCCAAATTTGGCAACTTTATTTATTCAACGCATTCAAAAAAAGTGAACTTCCTCGCTGAACATGATTTTCTTGTGAAAATCGGAATCAATGGTCATCTCGTTTTGGGCCTTTTAACCAAATGTGTCAAGCTTGATGGTCGTTCGGCTTAATTTCCCGCACGAATTTGATTTTGTAAGTAAGAAGCAAGATCCTTCTGGGCATAGCTGGAATAGAGCGCGCAGTGGCGGATAGACTCTTTCGGGTCTTCTTCGATACTCTGCTACAGCAGCAAGAGCATTTTCGGTGCACACTGAGGATTCGATTAAATGATCATAAATAATGTTATTTCGGAAGAAACCCGTTCCCTCGTTATGACTTTTCTTGAAGTGTCACTTATGATCTAAGTTTTTTATTATATTCGAATAAGTTTCGAGTCATACTTCTAAGTTTGGGAGAGTCTGTGCAAAAATAGTCAGCTCTTAATAAGTAAATCTCATACCTTCCCGTTAACTGATTTAATATCAAATATTTTATTATATCAGAATGTTTACGTTGAGAGAACGAAACTTTAAGATTTTCTCACTCAACTTGAGATCGTGTCTTACAAGAACGATAAAATATTTGGAATAAAAAAATATTCTCTAAATATTACAACAGTGGTCCCCTAAAAAAACCGAGCCGGAGTTAACTTAAAAAACTGACTCAAAAATTCTCTCAGGAAACAAGAAAAATTCAAGAAACCTTTGAAATAAGCGTTGGATATTTTCATATTAAGAAGCGAAAGCCAAGGTTCAAGCCTTATGTTAAAAAAGCAATTACATAAAAAAAATTTTTTTAAATGAATTTTATTTACGTTTATTTTGGAAACCGTACAAGGGATAAATTTATTATCTTCCATTTATATGGGTTTATAATTTATCGACTGTTTTTATATACATCTCTTAGTACAGTTAACGGTTTTTTTTTTTCAAAGTTCAACGATGTATACTTCTCCACCGTACTGTACAGGCGAAATGAGTCTAGAATAAAAGCTTCAATACGAAAGCTTTTTGGTTCAGTTATTCGCTAAGCACTCAGAAAGAAACCCCAAAAGAAAAATATTAATAAAGCTAGTAATTAAAATAAAAAAATAAAGAATATAATTATTTATTTATGGGCATATTTAAATACTTGTATGTGTATGTATATACATATGTATTTGATTTATTTATTATTATTATTTTTTGATGTGATTTTATTTATTTATTTTATTTTTTTTTTGATTGTGATTTTATTTCATACAAAACTTGTTTAGATAACTACATAAATGAAAAATTATTTTTTTTTTTTTTCTTAAAATATTTTCCGAATTTTTTTCAATTCAAATTCGGTACTACTCTACAAATTTCATGTAATTTTCTTTAAAAAAAATTTATTTTAAGGAAAAAAAAATATTTAAAAAAACTTAAGTTCTTCATCAAATAACCATCTAATGAGCTCATAAAATAAAAAAAATAAAAATAAAAAACAACTTTTTAGTGAATTTTGCAAATTTATTGGCTCTTACTACTACTTACATATATATTAATAGAGCTTCACCGCATAATTTTCGGTGCTGCCGACCTACAAACCACATTCGTCGTGAGTGCAAGAGCACACTTTAATCACAAGTTTCAGATGAACTCACTCACACGTGCTAGCGATATCACCACCCACTGCGGTTGGTTAGATGCCAAAAAAATACATAGAGGACAACAAAAAAAACCAACCAGCTGTATGAATGGCATGAATAGCCGTGTGAATGAACTCAACTGTGAATGAATTTTATTTCCTTTACTTATGGATATTGTAATTGTGTATTGTTAGATTCCACATAGAAAGTGTTATTGCACTAGAAAATCGAAATGCTGAAGTGAAAATAGTCACATGTGGATAACCCGTAGTTTCAAGGAAATCAGATTTAATAATTTAAAATTGTGAGAATGGAAAATGTGGAACCAATAAGTGATATGAAACGGATGAAAATTATAAGGTTAATAAATTTTTTTATGCACTTGAAATTATAAAGTGAACGATTTTAAGATTTAATTGATTTTAAAATTTTATAAAACATTTATTTCAATTAAATTGTGGAACAGAAAATTTAATTAGTTATTTAACTGGTGCCTGGCGAATGAAGAAGAAGAAGAAATGTAATTGAAGTCACTAAAAAGGATAAACTTACATAGATTTTGTTTCAAAATTAAGAACCAAAAATATCACGGAAAATAGTAAAAGTCAATCAATAGTAAATCACGGGAAAAAAATAAAATTATTTATTTTCATTTATATTGAAATATCACGTTTCCTCAGAAATCTTATGATGTGATAATAAGCCATAATTAAATAATTTAAAATTTAGGAAAAGAATTAGCTTTCTCGGTTACTAATGACAAATCGGCTACCTTATAACAAGCCGTGTCACCTTATGCAAGTTTTTGGAAATTTCCTGAAATATTTTCAAAAAAATTAAAACAATTTAACATTGTTTGTTAAAATTATCATTTTCAAAGTCGTGTATAAATAGATATTTATAATAATATTCATATATTTCCAAAAAAAAAAAAAAAAAATTAGAAAAGTAATTTTCATTTATTAGGTTATCCAGCAGCGATATAATATTATTTGTAGGTGTTCTCTAACTAAGAGCCTCTGGGCTAAAACCGCAAAATTTATTCTAGGAAACAGAAGTATTCCATTAATAAATTCCTCCAGAAATTGAACCAAATCCAAGTATAAATAATTTTTTTTTTCAATAAGATCAGTCCGCATCCTGGAAATTATCATTAAATCGAATCATAAATAAGATTTGGAATAGTTGAATGCATGGTACGCTTTATTAAGCGTAAAGCTGACTGTGTACGAAATTTCAAGAAAATCGAACAATTAATACGACATTTTCGAGTATGTCAACTCCATACGGTCTAGCCATTCTCGACAGCTTCGGCAGCTCAACTGTGAGTTATTTAGCTAGTTTTTAATATTGATATTTAATATTAATATTAATTTTCAAAAATTTCGCATAAGCTCTCTTCTAATTGTTTGTTTTCACTCTGGTATCTTCCCGCAAATTCCTGAACGGCAAATAAATTCATTATGAAGTTTTTATCTTAAAACAGTGATTAGTTCTATGGTATCGACTTTTTCTATTAAAAGACGACGAAATAAAAAAATAAAAAGTTTTGAACAATGACAATTTAATTGGCATTAATTTGACAGCTATTGGATCATAAGTTTTTGAATTATAGAATATTGAGTGAAGCAACTTTTGTTATTCTGGAATGGATAAAAAGGAATTTCGCGTGTAGATAAAATATTGTTTTTTGAAGGGAAAAAATACAGTTGAAGCAAAAACAGGCAAATCAATCATAAAGAATTGATATAATAAGCTCAGACGTGGTGAAATGTGCACCGAAGACGGTAAACGCATGTTACGTCCAAAAGAGGTTGGTACCGACGAAAACATCAAAAAAAATCCACAAAATTATTTTGAATGACCGTAAATTTAAATTGAACGAAATAGCTGATACTCGAAAGATATCAACTGAACGTGTACAACATATCATTCACGAATATCTTATAGCTCTGGGCAAAGTGGAAGACGCCCGAGCTTAATTTTGACCAAAAACAAAGACGAGTTAGTGATTTGGAGCTGTATTTGGAGATATTCAAGCGTAATGAACCTGAATTTTTACACCGATATGTGACAATGGATGAAACATGGCTCCATCATTTCACTCCGAAGACCAATCGACTGTCATCCGAGTGGGCACGGTGAACCCATTCCAAAGCGTGGAAAAAGTCAACAGTCGGTTGGCAAGGTTATGGCTTATTTTGGGATGCGCATGGAAGAATTTCCAATGACTACCCTGGAAATGGAAGAACCACCAACAGCGACTATTACATAGCGTTATTGGACCGTTTAAGTGATGAAATTTGAAGAAAAAGAAAGTGCTGTTTCATCAAGGCAATTTACTGTGTCACAAGTCAGTGGAACCGATGGCAGATCCGTATTCTCCAGATCTAGCCCCCAGCGACTATTTCCTGTTCTTAGATCTCAAAAGAATGTTCACTGGGAAGAAATTTACCCCGAATTTGATCGCCGAAACTGAGGGCTATTTTGAAGCAACGGACAAATCGTACTACAAAAATGGTCGACATAATAAGTGCATCAACTTGTAGGGAACTATGTTGAATATAAAAAAATTAATTTTGCTAAGAAAAAGGTGTTTTACTGTGGTAGTCCTGGGACTTTTAAATTTCAAAATTAAGTTTCCAAACGAGGGTGGTTTCCTATGTCATTGATTATTTGAATAAAATATAAAGGTTGATCAATTTTGAGGTTTCCTACTTTTTTTAAGAAAAAAAACACAGAAAATTTAATGGGCAATGTTTATTATCATTCGAAAAAACATTCGCTGGCACTTTTTTCTTGAAGGTTATCTCTTTCAAATGTTGACCGCGGCTACGTCTCAGATGGTCCATCCGTTGAGTCCAATTTTCGATGACACATTCGAGCATTTTGACTGGTAACTGGCGAACAACACGCGTGATGTTTTGCCCCAAAGCCTGAATCGAAGCGGGATTGTCCGCATAGACTTTAGACTTTACACATCTCCACATGGAAAAAGTCTAACGGTGTAATATCACTCGATCTTGTTGGTCAAACGACCGGCCCAAAACGTGAAATTATCTACTCACCGAAGTGTTCTGTCAATAAATCCATTGCTTGATGCGATGTGCCATCTTATTGAAATTAAATTTCGCGGACATCACAAGCTTCAATTTCAGGCATAAAATAATCGGTTATCATTGGCGCGATAACGGTCGCCATTGAAGGTCTCGTTCTCACCGGCATCATTTTTGAAGAAATATGAACCGATGATTCCACCGGCCCACAAACCACACCAAACCGTTGTTTTTTATGGACGAAATGGTAGCTTTTGAATCTCTTCAGGTTTCTCTCCGTCCTAAATGCAGCAATTTTGTTTGTTTACATACTCATTGAGCGATAAATGAGCGTCATCGCTAAAAAAAGTTTGACTCGAAAACGTCGGATCTTCTTGGAACTTTTCAAGAGCCCATAGAGGTGATGTCGCTTGGGAATGTCGAGCGGATTCAGTTCTTGCAAGAGCTGTATTTGGTACGCTTTCAATTTAAGATATCGACGTAAAATGCGCCAAGTCGTTCCATACGTCAGTCCGAATTGCTGCGAACGGCGCCGAATCGACTCGCAGCTACGGCCGCTTTAAAATGGTATTGGAAAAAGTACCACTACTTGGAGCACGCTTTACTTTCGTCGGAAAATAAACGTCTTATTTCCAAAGATAGTATCCCCTTAGCTCCATACATTTATTCTAACATTTTTCCAAATTTATATTCCTTCTAATAGTATTTTTCAAGGTCCTCAAAATATACGTTTGTTTCCGTGATGACTTAAGAATTTTTGTTATGGTGACTACACACGTTTGCACCCGTGTATTGTCCTGATGAAACACCACTTATTTTCGCCAAATGCCATCATTCGTTCTTCAAATCAATATCGAATCTATACAAAAACTCTGAAAAATATTCAAGGTAATCGACGTAAATGACACCTTGTGCATCCAGAAAAAACCCTGTGGTCATGGATTTGTTGGCCGACAGACCCACATTGGCCTTCCTTGGTGATCTTTGAGCTCTGGTGTGGTGTGAAGGATCCATGTTTCATCCATGGTAATGAAAGAACTCAAGAAGTCGTTTGAATTTCGATTAATACAAGCAGTACTTTGAAATATTTACCGGTTGTACTTATGGTCGTTGGAACAATAGAGGAAACCATCACACGGATAGCTTTTTTATATACAAATACTCATGTAAAATATGATGTACCTGCTCAATTGAGATGCTCACAGCCTCAGTCTACTCACACACTTTTATTCTCCGATCAACCAATATCATTCCATAGATTTTATCCAAGATTTCTGCTGTGACGACCTCTTTTGGGCGACCTGCATGTTCGATGTCACTTGTACTGGTTTGACTCCAACGGAACTCAGTAAACTTCATAATTGAAATTGATGGTACAGAATTCCTTTAGTATTTATCAAGTCTTTCTTGGTTTCGGTGATGGTTTTTTTTTACCCAAAAAATAATGCTTAATCAGCACACAAAATTCAGCAACTTTTTTTCATTTTCGTTCAAATTAACGAGGTCATCTGCCTTCAATAGCTGTCAAAGGCAAACTAATTGACGCACATTGCTCAAAATTTCACAGCAGTCGACTAACCGATAAAAGTTGATGGGAGCAGTGTTGTATTTAAAGTAACTGAGTGGCAAATTCCAAAAGTCACTGACTTGTCAAACAGCCCTCATGAATCACCATCATACACACCATCAATCAGCACTTCAACAACAAGAATGGCCACATTAAACATAGAAATAAGCAATATACAAGTCAAGTGTTAAGTGTTGAGTGCAAATATTCATTACACATACATACATACATACATGCAAACAAAAACTAAAAACGTGAATGCACTGAACGTGCCATAAAGCTGACATTCTTCATCAATTACTAACCGATCTCCAATTGGACATACATTTCCATGCTATATATGCATCTGTATGTATGTATATGTATATGTGTGATATGCATGTACGGGTATGCATTGAGTTTGTGTGTTTCTGTTTGATTTCCATTGTTACTCTTTTTCCGCTGCAACAGTTTTCCAATGTACTCAGAATTTGCAATGAATATGCAAACATACATACAAACATACAAACGAGCAGTAAAACGTCAGTGTGCTGGACTTTGAAATCATATTCGCAACGCACGAGTGCATGTGCACCTAAAATGCACCTGGATGCACTGCACTATCGCACAAGGCGCTTTAGCTATTGTTGTTGTTGTTGTTTTTTATTGTTTTTTGTTTGTTGTTATTATTCGCGTGTTGCCTCGACGCTGGTCTGAGTGCTTTCGCAATAAAAGTCCGCAATACGCACACATGCACGCATGCACTTACCAACCAACCAACCAACCAGCTGTCAGCCAGCCAATGAATGCACACAAATATTTGTATGTATGTATGTATGTATTTTCAAGTAAATTCGATACAAATAAACTGCAGCGGTGTACTGAAAGGCATGCAACATGTTCGCGCAGCAATTTACTCATTTCTTTTATGCTTTCTTAACCTCTTTTGTTTACACCATTTTTTTTTTTTTTTTTTTTTTTTGCTTACATACCAACATGTATATAATTTAATTTTAGTTCGCTTTACTTAACCCTTGACACATACAAAAGCACACGCACACTTTGTATGATTGACCCGTCAAGATTGGTTTAGGTGCGACACACACACACAAACACATACAGGCAATTGCACACGCTTCAGCAGCACCTACATACATACATATGTGCACACGAGTACTCGTATCAATGGCACATTAGCGTGTAAATAGGCTAACATGCAATTTGCTAATTTCATTCCCATGTCAATGGAGTCCAAATTTTGCGACACATGTCAATCGCAGTCGCAGAAATGCACTGGAAGAAAAGTGGGGGAATTCTCTGCCACCAATGAAGTAATTGGGAGGAGATTGATAGAGTATCAGTATCAGCAGTCTATGCTGCGAGCAACAGGTCGTGGTATATGCTCTTCGGCTGGAATATCCCACCACAGCTTCACAAAAAAATTTCTTCAGTCATTAGATCATCTCTTTGTTGAAAAAAAAAGTCATAAAATCGGTATAAAAAAAGAAAGTTCGTGAAAAAAGCCCCCAACTCCGATCTAACTGAGACTTTACTCTGTCCAGTTATGTCTAAAAGCATACGGAAATTGGAAAAAGGAACGAAGAAAACTCAAAGAACAGCGTGAACTCGCTTCAGCTCGTAGTGAACTGAAAAATATCGCACTCAAACGACCATCAGAATATTCTTAACTGTACAATTTCTAGCTGCTCAAAAATTACTAAACAGCGACCTCTTCTCGTAGACTCTTTATGGAAAAAAATTGGCTAAACTAAATCTTCTAGCCCATTCATTGCCGGTGCCTACTCTCAGTACGTAAGAAAGAGAAATGCTAAAAATTTCAAAGGCTCTGAAAAATTTATTTTATATAAAAGCTTTAGCTGACTGTGCTGATAAATAAGTATTTGGAGTCACCATTTCTATCATTTAGAAGCTGGCATTCTCTACTTGAGTCAGCACCTTTGCTCCGGATGCAGGCTGCCGTACAAGTGTAAAGTTGTTCAATCAAAAGTGGCAGTAATCAAGAGGACGACAGATCTAAATCTGAGGAGGATTAGCGTTTCGTTTAAGGTTTTCAGCACTTAATATAGTTGTCCACCTCTGAAGGAAGAATACTTAACCTCTCTCTCTATAGTGACGAGCTGTTTTTTTTTTTTGATTAGGCTGTCTTGGATGTCGGATCACAATGGAGTCGCTGGGAGCTGTAAATCTGATGAGCTTGTGAGAATGGACATCCTTGAATATATTTCAGCGAACGGATGTGATTTTGGCCACTTGTGGACTTCCCTTACAAAGATATGCTTTACATTCTCTTGCCGAATGTAATGCTAATGTCAAGACGTACGCGTTCCGACCTGAAATAGATATCGAAGAATCTTCTAACAGTCAGAAAATCAGCAAGTATAAGTAAAAGTATATAGATCTCCTACAGATCTACATGCAGTCAGGTTGGAAATCTAGCCTACTGTTCCCATGTGTCAACACTAATTGCAATAAATTTTATGCATTTGAGGTTAGAACCGAAATATTTTCAACAACATTTATATATATATTTGGCGATTTGTAACCGCTGTAGCGATTTTTGGCCAAGATCCTCCTGCTATCAGCGGTTTTTGCCTCTTAATGTTTTTACCAACAAATAGAGGGACCTACAGTTTATTCTAAGCCGTCTCCGAACGGCCGATGGATTTTTATGAGAAGCTTTTTATTTCATGTCAGAAATACACTCGAAGGGCTTGACGTTTCCTGCCGAGGGGCGACCGCTATTAGAAAAATTAATTTTCTATAATTTTGGAAGTTTCTCGGACCCTGGCATTCCGAATGTCAGTACGCAGTGCTAACCACTCGGCTATCGCGGCCGCATCATTTACACTATTAAATTTTGACATTCAGCTCTGTAAACCTATCCAAATGCATAAAGGGCAGTTGTGCTTTTTGTATGTTGGATCAGTTCACGATACTTTTCTGAGAGAATTTTTTGCACGAAAAGCATGAAGTGTGATGACGTAGAATCGCTTTTTCTTCGAAGCGTGCCATCTTCACGGATTTTCGATTAAAACCAAGCGCTTTGTGCTGTGGTATTACTCTTTCAATCTGGACGGAAATAATGTTCATATGTCCCCTATGTCTAAGATTGTCTTTGAAGATGTTTTAAGAGGTCAGCCACATACCCAACCCAATCTTATGCCGATCACACAACTTAATTTAAATTCTCAGACGTATGGTGAATTCAATTCAAGAAAAAATTTCCTGAAGGTTGTCCAAAAATATTTGTTGCTCCGGAAGCTATTGATGCTGAGCGTAAACTGATATTACAGGATCGAGAGATTGAGACAACTTTAGGCATTAGTGGGACTAACATACGTTGGATCCCACATAATTTGTCAATCGCTTAAAAAAAGAACTCGTGCCGTCTGGTCGAGAGAAATGTTAAAAAAGCACCACAGCGATGCATCGACAGGCGATGAATCTTGGATTTACCAGAAAGTAAACAGTAGTCGACTGTATGGCAGTTTCAAGATAAGCCGAATCTAACAAAAGTTGTTCGCGCAAGAAGCACTTGCAAGAAAATGGTTGCCCTTTTTTTTTTTTTTTGGAAAAACTGGAAATGTCGCAACCCTACGACAAGAGCAACGCAGAAGTAGAACATTAAATTCTGAGTGGTACAAAACCATCATTTTTTTATCAGTTTTCTTTTAAGAAATCAGGGAAACCAACAGCGCAGATGACGGATCACTCTTCACCACGATAAGGCGAGCTCTCCATCGACATCGACTGAAATAACTGCATTTTTTACCACTCGAAACATCGATCGATGATTAGTCAACCCTCGCACGAATTATAAAAAGGTGAAGGTTTGCTAACTTTTTTCTTTGATTACAATGGTGTGGTGCACATGAGTTTCTGCCCAAAGGTCGTACAGTTAAAATGGAATAATACAAAGAAGTTATGGAACGTTTCTGTGAAGCAATAGGGCTCAAACGATCGGAATTGTAAAAAAAACAAATCGTGCAGAATTCTGCATCACGATAATGCATCAGTTCACCATCAATGCTTATTCATGATTTTTTGGCCAAAAACAAATCCGTCATCATGCCTCAACCACCGTATTCACCAGATTGGCTCCCTGCGAGTTTTTCCTATTCCAAAAACTAAAGAAACCAATGAAAGGAAATCGTTTTGCCACAATTGATGAGATCAAGTCAGAATCGAAGAAAGAGCGAATGGCCATACCGAAAAGCGCATTTCAGATATGCTTCGAGGATTGGAAAAGGCGTTGGTGCAAGTGTATTATATCCGAGGAGGATTACTTGGAAGGGGTCAAAGTAGATAATGATGAATAAATTAGTAATTTAAAAAAAAAATTAAAATTCAACTTTTCCTTTGAACACACCTCGTAGAGTCCTGACTTGGTACTGAACGACTTGTTTTTATGCCCGTAACGTTTTTTGATACCTGAAGAATGTGGTTGATGCGTTCAGAACGGAGATGGAAATACCTCAATCATAGCGGCAATAGTGCTTCAACAATTGGTGCAAACTCATGCAAAAGTATATAGATCTTCATAGAGAATATTTTGAAAAACAATAAAGCGATATTGGATTATTAATATTTTTGTTCTGTAATTCCGAAATATATGAGGCAGCCCTCGTAATTTGAAAAAAAATTAAATTCCGATTAGAAGGCTGTTCTAAGAAGCTCAGGAGGCTCCAAACAAATTTTAAAAAATTCCGACTTCTCAGCAGTAGATGCAGTAGATGAATAGTGGCGAACAATGAGGATGTATTGCATCATCTTCTGGTGGCTTCAGATTTTCTTAGTACAGCATAAGAATTAAAGGATATAATTAAATGAAAGAATTGGCATTAAAAGCACAGGAAAAGCTGTTATCTTAATCGAATAAAATGTCGGCGGTGACACGCCCCTTTTCAAATATTATTAAATATTTGTTTTTTTTTTACTTAAAAAAAGTCATAAATCACTTAGCCACCCAGAACTGTATTTGTTAATTTTTGTAAACTTTTCTATGGCTTTTTTTTTCAAGTTATAATGTAATAGGGATTTCCTTTCCATAAATTCTGATACCCCAACAACAGTCTTATGCAGAAAATAGAGAGATCTACTTACTAAAGTTTCACCCTGAGACTCAAAGTGCACGTTATTATTTGTGTGTTTTTAGTTCAACAAATTTCGCATAAATTATTAATTACAGTGTATTACTTTTAATTTCAATTTTTTTTTTTTGTGCTTTAAAGGCTATAATTGTCAATAGTTCACTCAAATACAATGCAATTCAATACTGTCAATTATCGAGTAAATTGCTTTGCACTCGGCATCGTTTTAATCCGTTTACTCGGCTCGTGTATTCATTTAATTGATGTAATAACAACTAAAGTACAAGTGGAAAATAATTATTTAAATACTCGAACATATAAAATTACACATACTCATAAAAATATGTACTCATTGATTTTAAGTACAAATATTTTAATATATAAATCACTCAAAACTTAATTTTTTTACAAATAAATTTCAAACTCATTATCCCTACATGAAATGAGCCATTTATTGGCCATTAGAGTAATAATAGCAACACTGTGAATATTAAATGGTTAAATTTGAAGTGGAAGGTCAATATATAGTGCCAAAATAAGTCTGGCTTTTGTTAACATGGATATTTTGAACTTTTGAAAGTTTTTTATCAAAACCTTTTAGTTTTGCAAACTAGAACCTTCTATTGCTTATAACCATTACATAGAGATTGCTGATCTTATGATGAAGAATTTCAGCCCCCTACTAAAATCGTTCACCCATTCAGTGGCGGCTTAGAATAAAACAAAGGTTGTGTGTGTTGTGGGTGTTGGAAAACAAGAGAACGAACACCACCAATTGAAGAAGGAGTTCGTCCGAAAATTGCTTAAGGGATTTAAAAATTTTTTTTTTAATAAGACTCGTATAGCACACCCCACCACACATTGTTTTGACTTTCTACATTTTATTAAATTTTTATTCTACTAATTGGTATTCTTAAGGGTCATAAAGCTCTAATAAAGCGTCATATAATTGGAAATATTTAATTTTTTATTATATTGTATTACTCATCTAGCTACGAATTTGGTGTTTTTTATAGAGGTATAGAACTTTAAGTTGGCCTTACTTTTCAAGATGGCGACCGATTTAACAGCTGTCAATTGATTTATTCTCAGTTTGGTTTGGCAATTCATCATGAATAGACTCACGCCTGAACAACGCTTGCAAATAGTGCAATTTTATTTCGAAAATAATGGTTCTGTGCGGAAAACGTATCGCGCACTACGTCCATTTTTGCGATGTTTAGCGATGAAGCGCACTTCTGCTTGAATGGCTACGTCAACAAACAAAACTGCCGCATTTGGAGTGAAGGTAATCCTCAAGTGTATGTTGAAACACCGTTACATCCAGAAAAACTGACTGTTTGGTGCGCTTTATGGGCTGGTGGAATCATTGGTCCGTACTTTTTCAAAAACGATGGTGGCCAGAACGTTACAGTCAATTGTGATCCGTATAGAGCCATGATTACTAACTTTTTCATTCCTGAATTGAATAACCATGATGTCCAGGAGATGTGATTTCAACAAGACGGCGCAACATGTCACACAGCTCGTGCCACAATAGATTTATTGAAAGACACGTTTGGTGACCGCCTAATCTCACGTTTTGGACCTGTGAATTGGCCTCCAAGATCTTGTGATTTAACACCGCCAGACTACTTTCTGTGGGGCTATGTAAAGCCATTGGTCTATGCGGATAAGCCACAAAGGCTTGACCATTTGGAAGGCAACATTCGCCGTGTTATTGCCGATATACGGCCACAAATGTTGGAAAAAGTCATCGAAAATTGGACTCCAGATTGGACTACATCCGCGCCAGCCGTGGCGGTCATATGCCAGAAATCATATTTAAAATGTAATGCCACAAGATTATCTTTCGGATAAATAAAATTCATGTCAATCGAATAATCCATCGTTGTTTTATTGCAACTTAAAGTTCTATACCTCTATAAAAAAAACACCCTTTATAATGCTGCAAACAGCGAACTACGCTGAATTATGCTTATATTCAAATCATCCTAATTTTTGTCACTCTGACGGTGATCTCCCTCCCGTAGAGAAAGTATTATTTATGCTTCGAGAAAATTTACCTTACGAATTTATTCAAGTCAGACATATTCATACAAAATTTAAACCAAATCCAATATCAGAAAAAAAATTTTGTTTTTCAATTAAATTAGATTGGTACTGGGTTTCTTTTTCGGTCGTCAATCTGTTAACTTTCGTCGATCTGGTGATCTGGGATCCCCTTCCCGGAAAGAAAGTATTGCACATATTAATCTAGACAAAAATATACCATCATACTAAGCTTCAAACAAGCTGAACTTACTTTTTAACTAATTTCCCGCAATCATATTTGTCTAGAAAAAATGTTTCCTACCAAAATTTAACCAAATCGACCTATAGAAAGATTTCTCTCAAGAAGAACGGCATATGGTCCGCTTCCTCAAAAAAGCCAATTTCAAGGAAATTGAATCATAAGCTCGATTTTTTTAATCGCTCGGTTTTAGACGCACTTCCGGAAGAAATAGTGTTACCTGTGTTAGTATAGCCAAAATCTTGGTAAATCAAATTATAAATAACATTTTATAAAATAGACCAACCTTAGTTTAAAATTTCAGGCTAAGTGAACAATATATCGGAGTTTTTGGTGTAAATTTATTCCAGCTCCACTTCTCAGAGGATACACTGGGTCATATCTTAATTGAGACAAAATAAAACTAAAAGCCAGATTTCAAGTAAATCGACAAAAAATATGATTTTTCAGAAGAATTGTATCCTTGTCCACCTCCCAGCAAAAAAGATAATTTTCTTCATAAAAACCTTCGCCTAGCACCTATGAACAATTAAAAAAATTAGCAAAATCGTCTCAACTATTTTCAATTGAAGAATTATTTATATATAACTGAATATTTTTTTGTGACTGGTGGCAACTACAATAACCACGGTCCAAGAAAGTCAGACTGAAATTTTGAACAACTGATTAGATTTATAAATTTTGCGAACATAAATAAATGGAACAATAAATTTATGCTTTGTATTTTTGATTGAAGAGTTGAAATGGTATAGCAAATTTTAGATATCGAACCTAATTTTGTTATTTTCATAGAGTCTCTTCTAAGGTGGAAATTTAGTATGGAAAACGCTGTACACCCAACTTCTCCGAATTCATTTTATTTTCCACTCATTTTATTGACTTGTCTTTGATATCTTCTTGATTGCTCTGGTCAAATGATCTCTGTTCAAAATATCTCGAAAAACAGCATAAAAGATTTAATACATTTCCGAATGGCAATGGCAAATCATATTGTTGTATATTGTTGTGAAGAAAAAATGAAACACCTTCTAGTCTATGAGGGGCTCTACCGTTCGACCTTCGCAAGCGACATCGCTTATTGGTTTCAATAAGATGGCGCCACTTCGCACACATCGCACCAATCAAGAGATTAATTGTAGACAACACTTCAGTGATCAGATAATTTCACGTTTTGGACCGGCCGATTGGTCACCGAGATCATGCGATATCACTCCGTTAGACTTTTTCCTGTGGGGAGATGTATAAAGTCTATGCAGGCAACCTCACTTCGATTCAGACCTTGGAGCAAAACATCACGTGTGTCATTCGCCAGTTACCAGTCGAAATGCTCCAATGAGTCATCGAAATTTTGACTCAACGGATGGACCATCTGAGACGTAGCCGCGGCCAACATTTGAAAGAGATAATGTTCAAAAAAATAAATTCCAAAGATTGTTCTTTCAAGTGATAATAAACACTCCCTATTATATTATAATTTTCTCCTTTTTTATTTAAAAAAGGAGGAAACCTCAAAATGGATCACCCGTTATATTGTCAAAATTTCCCTAGTTCTTGTAGCTTGATCAAAAGCGCTTTTAAAATATTTTTCAATTTGTATGACTGTTGGAATCTAAACCTTTGAGTTAAGACTAAAAAAAAATGACTCTGTTCTGTAATTCGAAAGTGGAGATGGGAAAGGGTTAAGTATGGGCATTAAGTGAGAATTATTATATTTTTTTTTTTTTTTTTTTTTAAACAAGTTATGTAGGTGTAGCACTTAATGCAGACAAAATTTTTGTTGCAATTTTCATTGTTAAGTACATGTTTATATACAAACGTGTCATATTTATTTCATCGTCACCTCTAAAAAACAACTTTTTTCTCACTTTGTGCTTCTTTTCTTTGATTATTTGATAGATAAGCGTAGAGTGGACAAGTGTGCATTTAATGTCGTCTAAACGTGATAAGCTACGCAAAAACAATAATAATAGTCGCTAAACACGTAATCATTTATGTGCATAAGTATGTATTTATATTTTATATATTATTATAAATCATTGTTAGAAACGTCATTGCTGTAATCACCTATTTCTTGTTTATTCATGAGGTAACTTTGTAATCGTATTACTTGATTCACACACACGTATATATATAAATCTGGCGTAATTAACAGAGTTGTTAAAAACATTTATTAATATGAGTAGCTTACATACTGTACTATATAAATATACCAATATTGTTGAAACTCAATTAAACGAATAATAAATGTCAATTAGAAAAGAACTACTAAGCACAGTATTACCTATTTGCGGTTTCAAAAATAAATGTAAATACAAAATGCATTTAAAATAATTTTTTTTATGCAATTCCCTTTTTATTCTAAAGTTTGAAACTTGCCATTATATGTGAAATACTACATCATTCAAATGACCGCCTCGTGAATTTGATCCGTTTGAGATAATTTTGGGCAGTATCTCAACCATAACTTGACGAAAGTTTGTTTTCAAGTGCTCAATAATCGCAAGATCTCGATTTCCAATTGACATCGCTAAGACAAGAGATTACGCAGCTGGGAAATTTATCTCACAATAAAACCATATTCGGCCGTGTTGTGTGGCATGTGGCACCATATTGTCCAAGTCGTGTTCTTGAATTGCAAGCCAAAAAAGGTCGGTTATCATACGACCATAAAACCCTAAATTGGCAGTGCTGTTATCGTTTTCAAAGAAGTAAGATCCAATCACATCTCCAGACCAAAGAGCGCACTAGACAATAAGTTTTTTTGGGTGTAATTTCTCTTCTTCAATTCTTCTTTGAGGATTCGTGGAGCCCTAAATACGATTTTGCTTATTTACGTACCACCGAGTGAGAAATGTACCTCGTTGTTGAAGAAATTTTTTTTGGATTGTTATTGCCGCTTGCTGTTCAAGCACCCAATCGACGTAACTACGGTGTTTTGAATGGTCAGCTAGCTTCAGTGGTTGTGTGAGCTGGACTTTATTTGGATGTAGGCTTTAGACCTGTCAAATCCACCATTGACCAGACATTCACCATGCGCCTAATCTTGGAGAAGAGCCGAGAGAAAAGAATCGATACGAACCACCTTTCTATCGATGTTAAACCTGCCTTCGACAGCACGAGAAGGAAATGCCTCTACGCCGCTATGCCTGAATTTGATATCCTCACAAAACTCATAGGGCTATGTAAACTACAATCAGAATTGTAAAGCGCAGTCAGAATTGGGAACGACCACTCCGTACCGTAAACGAAGCGAACCAAACTCTACAAGTCGCTCATCCTTCCCATGCTGGCATATGGTGCAGAAGCCTGAACTATGTCGACAGCCGATTAGTCGCCTTTAGGAGGAGCTGATCAAGTGGCAATGGCTGCGCTGGCTACATTATATCGTCCAAATGGATGAAAGCGCTCCAGCTTTGAAAGTATTCGATGGAGTACCCGCTCGTAGAAGCAGAGAAATGGGAATACCTCCACTCGGTTGGAAGGATCAGGTGGATAGCGACCTGGTATCACTTGGTATTTCTAACGAGTGGCGCGCTATTGTTGATGTGGCTATAATCGCGTAAGCGGTGCCTACGCCAAAGAAAAAGAAGAAGAGATGTATGTCCAAATGCAAACTACGCCGTAATGCATTGTATTTGTTGTAACCGCAAAATTGTGTGTTAGTGACAGTCCTTGGTCGGATGGAAGTCGAACTCATTCTGAAACCATATCTAAAAAACTAGTTCTCTTTGTGCTCGATCCAATCAATGGTCCATTCCTCGAGTCCTTCGAAAGAACAGAACCAGTGACCACCAAATCATTTTGCATCCGTCAAAAACGCCAGTAATCGCAAGGAGCACGTTCTGGAGAATATGGCGGGTGGGTTAAGGCCTCCCGTTTCAATATTTCCAGATAGATTTGACCATTATAGCCACGTGGGGCCGAGCGGTGCAATGTAGCAAAATCACCTTGTTAAGCCTTTCTGTCATTTCTGGCCGTTTTCGCTCAATGGACGGCTCAAACCCATTAGTTGTAGTCAATAATGAGCTCAATCTGCGTTTAGCATGGATCTTGATCCAGTAAAGCCTCCAATTCCTCATCTTGAAACTTTTGGGGTTGGACTCTTGGACAATCTTTATCTCCGATGCTAAAATCACCACTTTTTAATCATGAAAACTACTCTCTGCGCTTATCGGTCCGCGCAGATTCACCATAAGCTTTCACAAGTAGTCGAAAGGCTTCATCTGCCCTTTTTTCAAATCTCGAAGAGGCGAAAAACAATGTTCTTGGTAGAAACAGACGCGGATGAACATTAATTATTGCTGACAGATGTAAAAGCTTTCCGATAAAATAGGTAATCGCTCCCAAGATAGGAAACAGACAGACAAACCTGGCCATTGATCGAATAGAAGTTAACAAAGTCTTTACTCCTGTTTAAGCGGACCTCGGATTACAACCAACGCAATAACAGGGAACTGTTGGAGACTCACACTAGAAGGACGAGCTATTTCTCTAACGACTACTGTCGCAGCTGCAGGGATATGCATAGATGAATAGAAGTCAGTAGAGCATTATCACTGCCATTGCCAATTCTCAGTGCTCTTTCATTTCGGCTATTTTGTAGAACTTGCTTGAGCGTGCCTCAGTAATCTTTTGGGTTTCATAAAACGCACTAAATGGTTTAAGGTTCTAGAAAGGTTAAATGAATCGCTTTTCACAGGTCCACTTTAAAAATGTCCAGATCTAAGGGCTATTCACTAAAAAACAGAAAATATTTTGCAATTATGGGCCTTTCTTCGACATATTTTCAATAGGGAAACACTGAGCGTGGTATTAAGTGACTTCTGCAGGAATTGTAGAGAGAACGAAGAAGACTGAAGAAATCTGAAAACCCTGAAGAACAGGTTAAAGACCATAGACCCTGCAACAACAAGAGACTAAGCGAAGTACGTAGTAATTAAAGGTAGATCCAAGTAGAGGTACTTTTTTCAATAACCTTTTTTACAGATCACGTGTGAGTCGTCTCAACCTTCATGTTATTTTTCTGCAGTACTGTTTGGCATTTCATCATGAAAAGACTTTCGCCTGAACAACGTTTATAAAACATTCAACTTTAATATGAAAATTCACGTTCTGTAAAGAATGTGTTTCATGCGCTTCGCTCAACTTATGGTCAACATAATCGGCATATTGAGCGTACTATTCGCAACACCATCACCCATCTTGAGACGCAGCATTCATTACTGGATAACACTCGACGAAGTAGATGACTTCTAGTACGCAGTGAAGAAAATATAACGGCCGTGGCTGAGAGTCTACACGAAGACCGTGAAGAGTCGATTCGGCGCCGTTCGCAGCAACTCGGACTGACGTATGGAACAAGTTGACGCATTTTACGTCGAGATTTTGAATTGAAAGCGTACAAAATGCAGCTTGCGCAAGAACTGGAGCCACTCGACCTTCCCAAGTCACAACGCTTCGCTCTATGGGCTCTTGAAAAGTTCCAAGAAATTTTCCAGCCAAATTTTGTTCAGCAATGAGGCCCATTTCTAGCTCAATGGCTATGTAGACTAGCGAAATTGCCGCATTTAGGACAAAGAGCGACCTCATGAGATTTAAGAGTTGCTAAAACAACGGTTTGGTGTGGCTTGTGAGACGGTGGAATCATCGGTTCATATTTTTTCAAAAAGATGCCGATGAAAACGTAACCGTCAATGGCGACCGTTACCGCGCCATGATAAATAATAATTAAATAAATTGAAGCTCGTGATCTCCGCGACATTTGATTTCAACAAGATGGCGCCACTTCCCACATATCTCATCAATCTATGGATTTATTGAGAGAAAATTTTGGTTTGAAGATAATGTTGGGACCGTCGATTGGCCACCAACATCATGTGATATAATACTGTCAGACTTTTTCCTGTGGGATTTTGTAATGTCTTAATTATATGCGGACAATCTCGCTTCGATGCGGGCCTTGGAGCAAAACATCACACGTGTCATTCGCCAGTTACCAGTCTAAATGCTCGAACGAGTCATCGAAAATTGGAATCAACGGATAGACCATCTCACACGTAGCTGCGACCAAAATTTGTAAGAGTTAACCTTCAAAAAATAAATGCCAAAGAATGTTCTTTTGAACAATAGTAGAATTAAATTTGGATTTTCTGTGTTTTTTTCCTTTAACGAATTAGAAAACATAGAAATGGATAACCCTTTATATCCATGTAAACAATGTACCGTAATACGTTTCCGATACACTCAATAGTTTTAAATAAAATTTCCTCTCAAATAAGAAGTGAAATTTATAGTTTCTTAAATCATCGGATATTTATGTGCAAATAAATAAATGCATTTTACTAACTAGTTTACATAGATTACACACGCCTACATACATATTTATATGTGTGGGTAAGCGCAAGGTCCAAATTTAGAGTGCGCGCGTACTCAGCAGCTGCGTTGCTCGGTAACTTATTGCATTTGTATTGAACAATAAATACCAAAAGCAAAATCCAGCAAAAAAAATCACATTTTCTAACTATAAAGACGATTCGGACGCAGCTGCATGTAGCAGAATGCAATATATATTTATTTATTCATACGACACGCACACACATATGCACACTTGCAAATACCTACCTACAGAGAGCGCAACTAAATCTACAATTGCAAGGGCGTTTTTTTTTTTTTTTTTGTATAACTTTCTTCGAGTATTTGCATTTGAATTTTCATCACGTACGCTATGACAATGTAGTGCAGTGATTATACCCTTCGGTAACTACTGTTAAATGCTAATCAATGCAATTCTAATGCAACAAGGACAACAACCACACATCTGTATACTAGTATGTGATTAAGAAATAATAATACAATGTAAGGGGACTCTGTACTCCTAAGCGGCAATATATATGAATGCATCCAACTTTTACTATTAGCACTTTGTGCGTAATTACAGTTTCGCCAATACTTTTCACCGCTACTAATTCATGATTGCCTGTATTGCCAGATTTTTACATGAGAGAACACAACAAGCTGCATACATTGCTGTCTCCGTATCGATAATCTTGTAACCAAAACGATCATGCGCTGATAGACGAAACCTTTAAGAAGAGCTTGACAACCATCTCCCAGCTAGGTCTGAACCTTTCCACAAATTTACAGCTTTCATTATGTAAAAGTTAAGTCTTTCGCGGTATCGTTACATTGCATGAGGAATATCGCTCTCACTTACGGAAGCTCTTGATCACATATCGTTTACGAGGTGGTGTTTTTTTCCTGAAAGCTGTCACTACACTGATTTGTTACGCAGTTACTGTAAATACAACACTGCTCTCATCAATTGATATCGATTAATAGACCGCTTCAAAATTTTGAGCAAGCCGCGCCATTTAGTTCCTCTTTGACATCAAAAGAAGGCAAACGACCTTGGGAATTTTAACGAGAATGGAAAAAAGTGAATATCCTGATAAAGCTTTATTTGAAGTAAAAAAGCCATTACCGAAACCAAAGAAAGATTTCATAAATACCATTGGGATTCTACAACATTAATTTCAATGGCTCAGAAGTGGCTTACTGAATTCCGTTTTGATGGGAATTGACGTGACGTCAAAGGTTCAGATGCTCTCTATTAAAAATGCTACAGCTATAGTAGGGATCACTCCAACAGACACTTACTAGAAGCCAAATCTCCATCCAGACACATCAGGAATGGAGTACTATACTACCGCTACTACGTACAGCAATGCCGACAAGAACCGCTGTACAGGACGACATACCGACAAGTATTAAACATCATTCGAAGAGAATCCGTTAATACCTCTTCGAAATACAAGCACCATCTATTGTTTAACAAGAACTCGAGCCGATTCGACCCGACCTGAGTAAAATTGGTGCAATTATGGTCTGGATATTGTAATAGTCTCAACTCCTACCTATCCGGACCCGACTCCGACATAACCAAGCATGTCTCGCATGCAATGAATCCCCACACGACACTTACTAGATGATCTCGATGACTAAGGCTGGACCATCGTGAACCTAGGCGGGGTTAAGCGAACCGCTACAACAACAACAACAACAACAACAACAACAACAATCAAAACAGTGGGTTTCTCAGAGTAGACCTGCAACAAAGAAGACTAAGTTGGCTGTGTCGGCCAAAATGTCCTGAACACAGTTTTTTGGGATACACGCTTACCTTGAAAAGGGTAAAACATTCACCGACGAATATTATTCAAAGCCTTTGGATAGATTCGATATTGATTTGAGGCTGAAACGACAGCATTTGGAAAACGCAAAGAGCTGTTTCATTAGGACAATTCGAAGCTTTATACGTATACGTAGGGCAAAAATTCAGATTTAGCCCCCAGCGATTATTTTATGTTTCCAAACGTGATCAAATGGTTATTAGGAACGAATACAAAAACAGAAAACCCGCTCAACTAATTAAATAAACCTAAATGGAGACTATATTGAGGAGCGCACGGTTATTCTTGCTCTCATATAATGGGTGATCCATTTCGAGGTTCCCTACTTTTTTAAAGAAAAAACACAGAAAATTCAATTTTAATGGCAAATGTTTATTATCATTCGAAAGAATATTTTTTGAAGATCATTTCTTTCAAATGTTGGCCGTGACTATATCTCAGATAGTCCATCCGTTGAGTCCAATTTTCGATTACTCGTTCGAGCATTTCGACTGGTAACTGGCGAATGACACGCGTGCTATTTTGCTCCAAGGCTCGAATCGAAGAGAGTTTGTCCACATAGAATTTAGACTTTACATATCCCCACAGGGAAAGGTTTAACAGTGTGATATCACACGAGCTTGGTGGCCAATCGACCGGTCCAAGTCGAGAAATTATCTGCTCCCCGAAGTGTTCTCCCAACAAATCCATTGTTTGATGCAATGTGCGACGTCTTGTTGAAACCAAATGTCGCGGAGGTCACGAGCTTAAATTTCAGGCGTCAAATAGTCGGTTACCATGGCGCGATAACGGTCGCCATTGACGGTGTCGTTCTTCTCACCGGCATCATTTTTGAAAAAATATGGACCGATAATTCCACCGGCCCACAAACCACACCAGACCGTTGTTTTTTCTGAATGAAATGGCAGCCCTTGAATCTCTTCTGGGTGGTCTTCGTCCCAAATGTGGCAATTTTGCTTACTTACATACCCATTGAGCCAGAAATGGGTCTCATCGCTGAACAAAAAGGCGTCGGATTTTCTTGGAACTTTTCTAGAGCTCATAGATCGAAGCGATGTCTCTTGGGAAGGTCGGGCGGCTTCAATTCTTACACAAGCTGTATTTTGTGTGCTCGATTTTAAGACCTCGATGTAAACTGCGCCAAGTCGTTCCATACATTATTCCGAGTTGCCGAGAACGGCGCCGAATCGACTCTCAACGGGCTTTGTGTACACTTTCAGCTACAGCCGCAGTATTTTCTTCACTGCATGCTGGACGTGCTGGACGTGATTTTTCGGTCGAATATTATCCAATAATGAATCCTGGGTCTCAATATGGGTGATGGTGTTGCAATAGTGGTACGCTTAGTAGGCCGATTTTGTTGACCATTAGTTGAGCGAAGTGCGCGAAACACATTCTTTACAGAACGTGAATTTTCGTGATAAAGTTGACCGATTTGTAAACGTTGTTCAAGCGTAAGTCTCGAGTTCCTGATAAAATGCCAAATAATACTAAACAAAAATAACAATACAGCTTGACACGACTCACGCGTGATCTGTCAGAAAAAGGCTATTAAAAAATTATATTTACTTGAATCTCCCTTTATTTGTTAGTGGAATTAATTTTAATCAGTGGCTCTGAGGAAATTTGCACTATTTAAAAGCAGAGTGTTTTATGTATATTTTGTTGTATTACAATTTTCCGAGATTTTTAAATAACAGTACTTAGTAAAATTAATAAATAATTGCCATTAGAAAAGCAAAAATTTTCCGTTTTAATTTCATTTGTTATTGAACTTCGGCTTGTAGCTTACTAGTAATTCTGCTGTATTTATTTACACATGAATGTAGATTATTATATGTACATATACATATGTATGTGTTTGCTAAGGTGCAACAAAAACAATAATAAACCATAATATTTATTACGTGCTTACATTTGTACTTGAAATATTATGACGCTGCTCAGCACAAAACATGCTTCGTCAACTTAAGTTGAGAGCTCCGGTGCAAATGCACTCAAAGCAACATGCAAATAGACAAATAACTGTGTTTACAGGTGATTAAGTAAGTATGTGTGTATATAAAGTGGCATTATGAGCAAAAATTAAGCAATTTTCGAAGCACTTTTGGAATGTTTATAACAGGAATTATGTTGCGCTGGTCCTGAGAAATATAGAATTAAAGAGAGAAATTAATTGAGAAATTTATATTGAAAAGAAGCGTTAGAGGTGAATTTCTGACAATCTTACATAAGAAAATCTATGCGTAACTAATTTCAAAAAAAATTTTGGACAAACTCTTAGGCAAAGAAACCAAAATCTACCTTTACACTCTCGATGCTATAAGAATTCATTATTCAATTAAGGCTATGCAATTTTCAACTATGCACAAATATGTAGTTACGTATGTATGTAGGCCAGGAAATAAATACAATAATTATAAAATATTTGACTTGCTCGCACACTTGCCGCACGATAAGGTCGCCCGCCACAACGCTTTCAGCCGGAGCTACGCACACGCTGGCTTTGTATTTGCTTAGAACACTTGCACTCAATAATTGTTGTTTTTTGTTGTTGTTGATACTTACGTTTAGTACGTATGTAATTTAATAATAATAAACTTATTGTTTGTTTGCTGTTAGCAGTTTACGAAAGCAGACACAGATGGTCAGTAGTCGATGAAGCGCGCGTATTAGACGATTTTTTTATCACGAGTCGGGAATTTTACAACTTGAAAAAAAAAAACAGTAACACAAAACAAATAGATAAGACCCATTTCCTTAGCGGTTTAGTAGGAAGAAAGAAAAATGGAAGGAAAATAATTTTATGTAATCGCACGTAAGTACAGTTGCACCTATTTGTTTATATTACTTACTTTTGTATGTATTTATGTATGTATGTACATTAGGGTGGTTTACAATTAAGCACTACATTTATTTTTGCAGTGTTCTGTGAATTCAGCAAAAAACTGAAAAATGAAAGAAAATTTTCTTTTTCGTTACTAACAATTCATTTTTAATTATTTTTATTTATTTATACTTATTCAACTTTTCATCTATTAAATTTTTTTTTTCAAACTTTTTTTCCGAGTTTTTTAATTTTCTATGTATCATATATGTATAAAATGGTTGAAAAATCTCTCGAGGAAGCAACACGCTCATACTAAGAGTAAGCCGGTCGACACAGCTCTACATACTATAGTTGAGTATATCAGAAAGGGCTTGCTGTGAAGGAATACATACATCTTCCTCAATAGAAAAAGAGAGAGAGAGAAAACAAAAACAAACAAACAAAAGAGGGAGAGAGAGAGGGAGAGAGAGACAAACAACAACATTCTTTCCAGATTTGTGGTAGTAGTTCTAGCCCAAGAAATGGGTCTCAAACAGTCTATTGTGGGATCGTATCACCAGACACAAGAGACAGCGATCAAGGACGAGTTTAATTCCCTGAACAGCACGAGCTAAATTGTCCAGAAGATACAAAAACTGATCCTTCAAACTAACCTTAATAAAACGCTTACGAGTAAACGTCACTCTCTCTATTTAAGTCAAATACTTCAGGATCATCAAATACTACCAAAACCGATGTACAGAAAACCCGAGAGAGACTATAGTTGCACTTCACTCTTGTAAAGTGGCCGGTGATAAGACATTCCAGGCATTACCATATTAGATAGAATAGAAAATAATTTCAGTACTAAGCTAGAGAGAGAGTTCAGCGGTTATTCTCATAACTAGAGCTCTTCTATTATATTCATTAAAAACCATGGCAGCTCGCTCTCTCAATTGCCTTTCTGTACACCATTTCAGCAAACTTTAAGCGAGCTGCAAAACTCAAAATCCAGCCTTGGGGCATTATTATTATAGAACACAGACAAGTATTACCTCTGGCACAGCTTTCGAGAGAGCTGCACGGCTAAATGACGTCCAACTTCTGTTTTGATAATCTCTTTTACACAAGAATCACAAGGAAGAAACGTATGAGAAAACAAAAAATATACTAAATTACTTCAGAGAGCAAAAGTCATAGTAATCATGAAAGCCATCACAGCCATAGCCATAGTAATTCCTGCTTTAATCGACGGTCACAAGTCAGCTACGATATAGTCTGGCCTTTAACTCTCTACAAAGAAGCTTTACTGCGCCAAAAGTGCCAGTCATGAGGTGCTCTGAGCACACTTTCTTATAAATGCAACACGGCCGTGCTCTGGGAGCCCGGTAACAACGAAATCTCATTAAACTGCGCGGTGAAAGGAGCAGAGAAAGAGGGGCCTTTGTTCGGCGTGCGAAGTGCGCGCTGAAAGACGAGCCGAGTCGAGTGGAGTACAATACGGATAAGAGCGAGAAATACACAAGTCGTGCTGATATAGCAGAGTGGAATCCGAGCGGAGCCGAGAGTAAAGCTGATCGAGCTGATGAGAACTGTATTTCAGTGCTGACTTGTGGCATATTTGGTATTCTATATATATAAATTCAAATAAATATTGGAAAATCATCGAAATCGAAGGAGTATATCATATATCCAATTTACAACCGATTTGTTCACATATGTAACATATTTAAGCATTACAATAAATTTTATATGCTTTTGAAAGGTATAAAAACTTCAGCATAGCCGAAGGCAACATTTTTTCTTGTTTGCTTTTGAAACAGTTGAGAGGGAATTTTTTTTTTTCTTTCGAAGCACCCTAAGGTACATGTTGTATAGCCCTAAAAGTATAATTAATAGACATATCTAGAGCAAAGAATTTATTTACGTAACGATATATATTGCCCTATAAATCTAATTGCATAAGATTCTTCTGTAAATATGTTAAATTATGTTAAATAAAGCATTTATTTATTATAATTAAATACTATGGCGCTGCTACCCAGCTTCTTGAGCTCAGTGCGGCTGCTCTCGAAGTCTATTTTCAAATGCTTGTATCATATGAAAAAAATAATAATAAAAATAAAAATTATTTGTTATTCGAAAAAATTGGCAAAATGACGGAACACATTTAAGTAAATATTTTTTTTTTTAGAAAAAGTAATATTTTTCCCGTTTGTTTCGGTATTCATTAACTATTTTTATTTATTATTATTATTATAATTTTTTTTTTTTGATTGCTCAATTTAATATTTAATTGCTTTTTTAATTGTTATTATTAACTCGAAATGATTACAAAAGTGCAAAGTACAAATTCAAGCTCAAAGTGATGCTTGCAGTCGAAAAGGTAATTAAGCAAAGGTATGAGGCAGAGGGGATATGATATTTTATTTTAATTTATTTTTATGTTTTTAATTTTTTTTTTTTTTTTTTTTTTTAATAATGTATAAAATAGTCGGAAATTAAAAAATATATTGCTATTGGAAAACATTTTCTTGTTATTCACGAGCTTTTCTAAAACTTATAACTACTGGCAAATTTTGTACTTTAAATTTCCCACTCCAAATCCATTTTGACTAAAAAATCAAATCAAAAGTCTACTAACTTCTTTTAATGGTCATTTAAATAAAGCAAAAAAAAAAGTTAAATTTTCCACAATTATAGTTGAGCAACTCTGTTCTTGAAAAGCGACCAGCCCCCAGCTGAAATGCTCGCGCCCATTGCTGTGATGGGCGACTAATCAACTTTTGCAGCTGTGCATTATTTGCTCACAATCAGCAGCATGCATATTATATTCTCAAGTAAATGCATATATAATTATAAAAACCTACTTAGACATATGTACGCCAATTTAACAATCTCAATATTTTTATTTCATTTTTTTTAAATCAGTTTTTTAATGATCATTTCTCAGTTCAAAGTTCAAAGTTCACTCATTTGACTTAAGTTTGCAAATGTTTGTTTACATACGAGTGTACATATGCACATGCAAAAGCAGTGAATATATTAAGATTAAATAAAGTCGCGGCTGTCTTCTTCTCGTTCCTGCATGCAGTCGAAGTGATCGTAGCTTTTCAATTTCGGATTTTTCCTGTTCTCGTAGACAAGAGTTCTTCGTTGATAAGTGTTCTTCATTTAGGCAATGACAAGATAACAGCTAGAGTCTATATACGAGGCTGGTTTGATAAGTCAGTGACTTTTTGAATAAAAATATTATTTTATTTTTTGGCAAATATATGTTTTAGTTCTCAACATAGTCTCTTTTTGCTATACATTTAGTCCAACGTTTTTTCCAATTTTTGTACTCCATCCAAATAGTAGTAGTCTTCTTCAAGGCCATTCAATTAGGCACTTGTTTTTGTGGCGACCTCTTCATTCGATCCGAAGCTCTTACCAGCCAGCCATTTCTTCAGGTTTAGAAGCAAGAAATAGTTGTTGGGGTTAACTCTGGAGAATTTATTAATTTTTGCCTTGGTCACTATACATGTACGTGTGCATCCGTGTATTGTCCTGATGGGACAGCATTTATTTTCGCCAAATGTGGTCGTTTCTGGGCCAAATCAATATCGAATCTTCCCAAAAGTTTTGAAAAATATTCGCTTAGTTTACTCTTTACAAGGTAATATATGCTTATCGATTACCTCGTGCTTCCCAAAAAACTGTGACCGGACCTTGTTGACAGACAGACTCACCTTGGCCTTCATTGTTGCACGTTTACCCGGAAAAACCTACTGCCTTGGTTGTTCCAATTATGCTCTGGTATACTATGGTTTCGTCTACGATAACGAAACGGCTCTAGGATTCGTTTGGATTGTGGTTGAACATCGCCAAACACTCTTTTGAAGTAGTTACACGGTTGCGCTTATCGCCATGTTTGAGCAAACGAGGCACCCGGCTTACCGCCAGAACTATTCAAATACGGCGACGAAGAGCTGAAAAGGAGCATGCATCAGCTTCTTTGCTGAATATGGTCGGACGAAAGCATGCCTGACGAATGGAAACTAAGTGTGCTCTGCCCAATCCAAAAAAAGGGAGACCCCACGGTCTGCGCTAATTATCGTGGTATAAGTCTCCTTAATATCGCATATAAGGTCCTATCTAGCGTATTGTGTGAAAGGTTACAGCCCACCGTCAACAAACTGATCGGACCTTATCAGTGTGGCTTTAGACCTGGCAAATCCACCATTGACCAGATATTCACCATCCGCCTAATCTTGGAGAAGACCTGAGAGAAAAGAATAGATACACACCACCTCTTTATCGATTTTAAAGCTGCCTTCGACAGCACGATAAGGAAATGCCTCTACGCCGCTATGTCTGAATTTGATATCCCCACGAAACTCATACGACTATGTAAACTGACCCTGGATAATACCAGAAACGCGCTCAGAATTGGGAAGGACCTCCCCGAGCCATTCGATACCAAACGAGGTTTCAGACAAGGAGACTCTTTATCGTGTGATTTCTTTAATTTGATGCTGGAGAAAATAATACGAGCTGCAGAGCTACACAGACAAGGCACAATATTCTACGAGATTGTGCAATTGTTGGCATATGCCGAGAATATTGATCTAATTAGTCATAACACCCACAATGTAAGTTTTGCGTTCTCCAGATTAGACAAAGAAGCGAAGCGAATGGGTCTGGAAGTGAACGAGGGCAAAACGAAATAGCTCCTGTCATCAAATAAACAGTCATCGCACTCGCGACTTGGCTCCCACGTCACTGTTGACAGTCACAACTTCGTCAGCCTTGAAATCCAACGCAGAATCAGTCTTGCCAACAGATGCTACTTTGGACTGAGTAAACAATTGAAAAGTAAAGTCCTCTCTCGACGAACCAAAACCAAACTCTACAAGTCGCTCATCATTCCCGTCCTGACATATTGTGCAGAAGCCTGGACGATGTTTACATCCGATGAGTCGGCTTTAGGAGCTTCCGAGAGAAAGGTATTGCGGAAGATTTGTGGTCCTTTGCGCGTTGGCAACGGCGAATACCGGAGACAATGGAACGATGAGCTGTACGAGCTGTATGACGACATTGACATAGTTCAGCGAATCAAGAGACAGCGGCTTCGCTGGCTAGGTCATGTCGTCGGAATGGATGATCAGGTGGAGAGCGACCTGGTATCACTTGGTATTTCTAACTGGCGCCAAACAACAAAAACAAGAAACGAGTGACGCGCTATTGTTGACGAGGCTCTAATCGCGTAAGCGGTGCCTACGCCAAAGAAGAAGAAGAAGAAGAAGAAGAATGTTCGCCGTTATTTGTACTGGTACGACCAAAACGAAATTGATGTGCGGAGTTGAGTATATTTCAGAGCTCTCTCTCTTCTGGGACGATTGGGTTGATCGTGGCGAGGGGGCAGAAAACTTTCTTCATAAATGGGTCGAGCTTAGTTGAAATGTAATTGGGAAGTTTGCTAATGGGAAATCACAATCAGGTCCGGGTGCAAGCTTACTGACCAAAGTAGCATTTTTCAAACAAGATTGACCGCAACATAGGCAGCAGAGGATCTACTGCTTTGAAGCTTTACTAGAGTTGAGAACGTCAGCATTTATTCTGACAAGCAGGCAACTAAGCGAATACTAGATATACCTATGATACGCTCAAAATTTCGCCAAACATGGTCTGATATTTTGCTTACTTTCTCAGTCAATAAAGCTTTGGTGCCGAGCACCAGCGGAACAGCTGGTAAGTGCAGAGCTAATGGTCTTGCGAGTATAGGCACACTTTAATCGATATTATCAAATAGGGGACAAATAGGATTACCTCTGCCTCCCTGCGATCTCCTTCTGAACAGTGAAACCACGGGTCACCATGGAAAGCTCTGGTTAAATACCAGAGTATGTTAATGTCTCTTCTAGCACTCACCAATTCAACGCTGTAGACAGGAACATTGTCTGATTGCGATGAGCTATGGGTACTTGAGCTTGCCGTCTTCACGGATTCAGGATCGTTCAGGAACTGGTAAACTTGACATCGATTTCACGAATTTTTAGTACTCATTACATACAATCGAACCAAACCTCTGATCTTTACCTCACCTCCTCTTCCTCTTCTTCTTTTTCTTCTTCTTCTTCTTCTTCTTCTTCCTCTTATATATAAAATAAGTTTGCGTTTTCGTTGTTATCTTTTTACTCAAGAACGAATTCACCGAAACAACAAAACTTATATGGACATTCCACCTATCACGTAGAAAGTTAATGTTTTTCCGAATGCGAAAAAGGAGGCGTGACACCTCTAAATTTCATATATTTATATAAAAGTATTCTGTAGATGTGCTTGTTACTAAATTCCAGCTACAAGGCTAAGCGGCTCGTTAAAAGTCAAATTTAAAATTCAGCAGGGTTGCCATCTGTTATGAAATTGTTTATACAGCATATAAAGTCTTCTGTAAGTTTGTCTATTACTAAACTTAAACTAAGTGCTTGCACAAAACTGAGGAAAGGTTTGTTTGTGTACAGAAGGTCTCAATAATGATTTAGATTCAGATTCAGATTCGCAGTGCTACCACCTGTTCTGAAATTTATATTTAGAAAAGTGATAAAATAAACGAAATAATACAATATTGGTATCAAACTGAAAATATTAGAGAAAGGCTTCATGAAAAAAAAAATTGGACAGCGTTGCCATCTGTTTAATTTCTTTCTTTTTTTATAAAATAATTGGTCAAAAATATTATACATTACTATATGGGTATCGGAATGAAGAGATTTATCAAGTTAATATTTTAAAAAAATAGGAGAGTTGCCATCTGTTTGAAAATTTTATTGCCCTTAAATTGGTTAGTGAAGTCAAATGTAATATCGCGGGAATTAAACTGAACCGAATTTTGAAAGTTTATACTGCAAAATGCTTTTGAGTGATGCCATATTCTTAAAATTTCAAATACAATAAAATATAGTCAGCAAGTTCAAATAACCGTAAAAAAATAAACAAAATTTATGAACATTTGATTGAAATGCTAGTAAAAAAAAATTAATATTTTTCAATTTTTCATATATGTTTTGGGGTAGGGAAACACGCCAGGGTATCGCCAGATTATTTTATTTTTCTTTACTTGCTCAACACCATTGCTTCCTCAAAATCGAAATCGAACAACTTTCTTTTATTCAATAAAACCCAAGAAATGCTAATGAAATTTACGGTTAAACAACGGTCATAATACATTTACAACTCATTTGCACAATCAAAAGTGCTCAATAATGCACGCAAATGCACTCATACACAGCCACACATACACATTAACGTATTTACATACATATATACGACTGAGTCAATAAGTTAGCATCAACATTGCGCCAAATGAAATCAAATTGAAATGTATACATGAAATCATGAAAATGTTTAGCAACATTTGCATCAACGGCCAGTGAAGGTGAACAACACACACACACACACACGTACACAAAATAGCGAACAAAGAGATACGCAAACTTGCAGATACATACACGCATTTGTACTCCGTATACTAGAACGCTGAGCTGCTCGTGCTTTTGGCTGCTGCCACACTCTGCGTTTCTCAAGCAGCAGCAGTTTTTTGTTTGAAATAAGAGTTGCGTATTGCCACTTGGGCCAGTGCGCTTACTTGTTGACGCTGCGAGTGAGTAGCGAATTGCGGATATCTAGCTTTGGATTTAGTAGAGGTTAAAATATATGAACAAAAGTCGTCTTGCATATATATATACATAGATACTCATTTAAATGCATACAAAACTTGAATTTGGGTATGAACCATTGATAGCGCGCGTCTCATCAAACGAGAAATCGTTTATTCAATAGCTCTTCGCACGCACACGCATATGCAGTGTAAGCAGCGATCGCTGACGGCAGCACGACGCACAGTGTTGCGAGCACATACTAACGAATGACAAAATTTTTCTATAATATATTATAAAAAAAGAAGATATATGAAATATGGTAAAAAATTGTCAGCTGCCACGCCCTCTACGCTAGTGAGCAGGAAAAGTAAAACAGTTCCAATTATAATAATTTTTTATCTCAAAAAGTAGAAAAATTAAATTTAGTTGAGATCGGACTTCAGTCACGCTCACCACTCATATCATATATATATATATATATATAATATATATTTGGCGCTTTGTAACCGCTGAAGCGATTTTCGGCCGAGCTCCTCCTCCAATTTGTGGTTTTGCGTCTTGATGTTTTTACCAACAAATGGAGGGATCTACAATTTATTCTAAGCCGCCTCCGAACGGCTGATGGATTTTTATGAAGAGCTTTATTTCATGCCAGAAATACACTCGGGGGGCTTGACATTTCCTGCCGAGGGGCGACCGCAATTAGAAAAAAAAAATTTCTATCATTTCGGATGTTGCTCGAACCTGGGCTCGAACCCAGGCCTTCCGAATGTCAGTACGCAATGGTGTCCACTCGGCTATCGCGGCCGCCATAAATATATATACTCATATAAACATTTGAAAAATATGAAACATACCATTTTGTTGAAGAATCCACATTTTGAAGAATAACAGTAAGTGTTGTCCAATTTCACTATAATTTATTATATTATTATATATCACCTATCGTAGAAAGAAGAAATCAGAAATAAGGTGAAAATTTTTCAAAATCAAATTTCAGCTGCCATGTCCTCTGATAGTGGACAGAAAAAGATAAAATTCCAATGAAATTTAATTTTTTTTTTAGGTATAATGTTATCTCAAAAAGTAAAAAAAAGAAACATTAAGCCGAGATCGGACTTCAGTCACGTCCACCACACATAAAAATATTCTAGATATGTGGTTGATGTTGAAAAATTCACATATTCATCCTTATTCGGCATAGAAACGTGTACTTTTTAATAATGACACTTTTTATGATTTCTATTGTTTCATTTTAACAAATCATTCACTACAGAGATTGACATTACTATCACTATAATTAATAACTGGCAAAAGATCTTTATTCAAATCTTCCATTTCTTCTTATATTGAGCATTTTTTAATATCATTTTAGTTTTTGCCCTATTTCAACTTTTTATTATTTCCCTAAATAGCAGATGTTGGTTCTGGCCGTAGAAGCTCACTTCTCTATATCAGCATGAATCAGGATAAAATCCTTTTTCGCATTATAAAGAGTATAAAATGAAGGAAAGCAATTATCATGTAAAGAATTTTCAACTTTTCTCATCATATTATATTACTGCGCCGAAAAACCTGTGCCAATATACAAGTATATATAAGGCCTTATTCACAGAAATAGATGAGCTCTTCTTGTCTTTTTGCTTGAATTCATGGTGTTATAAGCCCTGTATTTTTTAACAGCTATTTTATCTATTCTGCACATTTTCTTTTTGTCACACTCCTCTAAAAATGGAATGCTAGGCGTACCTCTGTCTCTGCCTCTTACTCCCGGTTTCTATGGAGTTCAGTGCCATATGAAATAAACAAGTAAATGTTACACTTACAAAACTTAACTCATTTCCATCTCTTTTAAGGGGTTAGATGGGTTTCAGAGGTTGAAAAATAGAATTTTCACCATTTTTTTATATAAATAATCAAATATTTTATTCACGTCAAAGATAAATTCTTAAACAGTATTTTGTGAAATATTTATTCAAAAATTCCGGAAGCTCAGCCATCTCAAAAGAAAATGCTCTCGCCATGGACAGCATAACTCAATATTGGTTCATCCAAAATCAAAAAACCAAAAATATTTCGTTAGTACATGGATAAATATCGTTATTAGATGAAGGAAAAAACAAACAAAAAAATTTGATTTTTTGACAGACTTTGAACAAAAAAAAAAACAAATTTTTTGATCAAATCTTTGCCATGAATTGGCGAAGAAAAAATTATTTGTAATGAAAAAATCATTCGTTCAATGACTAGATAATATTATTACAAAGGTGTGTGCAAAATTTAAACAAAGTCACTTTAAAACTTTTCGAGAAATCGAGTCCACTGACTTAAAACATATAGTTTTGAGATAAACGCGTTTAAAGTTTCAAATTGCACAGACATGGCCTGATGGGCGAAATTTCCAAAGGGTCTATTTCTCACAATTTTACTGTGATCGATTTGAAAATTAATTTAATAAGATAAAAAATCGATTTTTTTATTTTCAAACTCACCTAACCCCTTAAAGAATGTATCAAGCCAGTTAATTACCTTCAAAATGTGTTTTATATCGGCTAGATTTAGATTTAAGAATGTTAGCAATTATAATCTTAATTACTTCTCTTTATCAGCTTCAAGTGATTTGTCAGAAGTTTCTTCAATAAATTCTTTCACCAGCAAAAAATTGGCGCTCAACCAAGTATTGAAAATTTCGTGAATTTTTACAGAGGTTCTCAATGGCAAGCAACAATATCTTAAATTCCCGCAAATATGTTAATTTCAGAATAACATGTGCTTAATTGTTTAAACAAAATATTCAAAAGTAAAAATAAACGTTTTTTAACTTTTGATTGCATACAGATCCGATTTGCGAATTATCACCGAAATTTTGGTGCTGCTAGATTGACATTTTCGCTCACTTTAAGTTATAATAAATTTTTTATATTATTCGTAATGTATTCTCAAATATTTGACACTCAAATGAAGAAAAAACTGTAAATTTTTAGAATTTTTTTTTTTTTTTTGTAGCAAAACTCTACCTTGGGATCTCAAAACTGCTATACTAATAAATACTTTTAACTCAAAATTTTGGATTTCTCATAATTGAAGTATTTACAGTGAAGGCTCATACCTAGATGTGCACAGTTACAACATTGGATTTTGGTACTTTTGCCACTAGTCGCGACACTGTGCGGCAGCATACAATCATACTCGTACATATACATATACCTGGTGAGCTAAACTCGCTCACCGCCGACCACCCACCGCCTGTAGTAGTAGTGAGAAGCACGAGGGTGCAAGCTAAAGAGTCGCCAAAAGAGATACACAACATTTGGCTATACACAATTCACATCCGCAAATTTTTCTTCTTTTTTTCGTTGTTGTCTGTGAGCTGGGAGCCAACGAACCAGCAACAACAACAGCACCACCAGTAAGCGAACGCAGGCAACGACAACCAGCTGAGCGTACACAGTGTTAACGACGACGACGACGACGACGACGATGCAGAGACGACGAGGCTTTATGGCACTTTTGCTTTTATATTTTCACAACATTTTGTGAGTTTATTCGCTCGTTGGGCTGCGGCGCTTACAGTTGACACCGTTGACGGGGGTTTACCACTTGCTGCGTGCAAACAAATAAACAAAGGTTGGCCTATTCGCTTTGGGCGTCTGGCGAGTCAAACGCGATTGAACGTCTACTGGTGGTCAAAAAAATTGAAAAATAAAGGAAAAATTAATTAATTGGAGAAAATTTCTTTGTCTTCCTTTTGGTGCGTACGAATGGTGTGTTTATTTCATTATTAGCAGACGTCTCTGGCTGTATTTGGTTCATTAATAATAATTTTGCTTTGAAAAAAAAAAAAAAGAATATTCTACGAATACGCGTGCTTTGGAGAGAAGAAAAGCCAAAACATCAAAAGCTGTTTAATAAACAAAACAAAATTTGTGGGTGCATAAATTTGAATAAATAAATAAGTAACAAGCGAGAGCTGCGAGAAAACCTGGAGATCCGAAATGTAATAGGTTAATGTGCCAGTTCTGATTTAACAACCTCAATTCTAAGAATTCAATAAATGTTGGAACAATACAACAAACAAAATTTCAATATAAAAAAAAAATTTGAAAGTGTTTATATACATATAGAAAACCGTTTGAGTTTAAGCAAATAGTAAAAAAAAAATGTAATAAAAAATATAATAATAAATAAAAACGAACAATCAAAACCAAGTAAAATGTAAAAAAAAAATATAATGAAATAAATAAATTAATGCAAATCATCAGCATATGTTGGCATTTCCAAAAAAACGCCGACACTTTGGAGTAACGAACTTCAGAAATCAAATCAATCAAGTACGTACCACAAATAAACGACAATAACATTGAAATTTACATAAATACGTTAAGAAGAAGCGAAAAGAATAATAATAATATAAATATTGTCTGTTCAGCACAAATAATGTTCACGCTCGTGAGCAAAAGACGATAACTAGACTTCTTTCTTTAATTTTTTTATTAATTAAAAGAAAAAAATTCCTTAAACGAAATCTTCACATGCGCCGCTGCTTCATTGAATAATTGATAGCACAGCATACATACATACAAACAGATATATATTTATTTATTGTTTACCGCAACGCCTGATTAAATTTGTTTAACTTTTTTCTTGTTGGCGTTATTTCCATAAAGATTTTGTTTGATTTACTTTTAAGTAAACAAATAAAATAAAATAAAAAGATATTTAAGCATAAAGCGCTCAAAAAGAAATTAATTAAATAAATATAAAAATTTAAATAAATAAAGAAGTTTTTGGAAATATATTTTAATGTAAAAAAGATCTAACTTTTAAATTAAGATTTATGAGAGAGAGAAAAAATCAAATTTATCAAACATCTAAATATTTTGTTTAACATCCCTTATATTATATTGCAATCTTTATATAAAGGGTTATTCATTTAGTGGTTTCGAAAATGCAGAACCGTATTTTGATATCTGTCAAGCTTAACTGTCAAACCAAACATGTTTTGTTTTAGTTAAAAGTTGAGCATTTATGAAAATGGATCGCTTAACCACCACACAACGCGTTAAAATTGTTCAAACCTACAAAAAAAAACGATTACTCGAACGAGACCACGCTTCGTGCTTTAAGAGGAGATTATCATGCACATAAACGTCTAACTACTCAAGCAATTTGTAAAATTTAAAGAAATTTGAAGCAACTTAACCGGTTACAAATATCTTACAAGGGCCGTGCTTCATCGATTTGCTAGTTGCATCTCAAATATCGCTGCTGTAAGTGGAAGTGTAGCCGAAGACCCGAATGTGTCTCTTTCTCGACGTTCTCAAGAACTGGAACTTCCTTACGGCACCTTATAGCACATTTTGCACTTCGATTTACACCAACATCCATATAAAGTCCAGCTTATACAAATTTTTTTAGAGATGGTATCAGAATTAATCCGATCTCTATCGGGCCAAGGACTGTCGCTTACACACCATTTTGCAGGTACAAGAAATACGACAAATTATGGAGCATTTTTCCCCTAGACTTGCACCTACATCCATATATATAGTCCAGCTCACACAACAAGTGAAGCCAGCTGTGCATTCACAACGCCGTAGTTACATCGTTTGGGTGCTTGAACAACAAGGAGTGAACCGCGATTTTTCCAACAAAATTTTCTTCAGCGACGAGGCACATTACTCACTCGGTGGATATGTAGAAAAAGCAAAATGGTCGCTAATGAGGCTCCGTGAATCCTCAAATCATTGAAGAGTGGCCATTACACCCAAAAAGACTTACTGTCGGTGCGCTCTTTGGTCCTAAAGTGTCATTGGACCTTACTTCTTTCAAAACGAGACTGTTCCTATCATTTCGGAGCGTTATGGTCGTATGATAACCTACTTTTTTGGCTTGCAATTGAAGAACACGACTAGAGAATAAAATATAATTCCAACAAGATGGTTACGCATGCCGCACAACCCGAGCGAATATGGCTTTATTGCGAGAGAAATATCCCGTCAATTGGCCACCGAAACGGGATGATTTGACACCGTTAAATTTTTTTTTTTTGTGGGGCAACACAAAAGACCGTGTTTTACGGATAAACCTCACTTAAAAGCCAACATTCCTCAAGTTATGGCTGAGATACCGCCCAATATGTGCCAAAGAGTAGTCGAAAATTACCTGAAATTTGCAATGATTCACGAGGCGGTCATTTCAATGATTTAATATTTCGCATGTACTCGTAATGCCAAGATTCAAACTTTATAGTAAAAAAAAATTTTAGGAAAAAATTGTTTTAAATGCATTTTATTTCACTTTATTTTCGAAACTGCGAAATGGATAACCCGTTTTATGTGCTCTGAAAAGGCAAAAATAAGGAAAGAATATTTCCTTAAATTTAAAGAGAAATTTTTTCCATTATTTTTCACATAAATAATACGCTGCATTTTTTTTTATTTTTATTTTTTTTATTATTAATCCCAACGGCTTACCAACCCCCTGCCCATTCGCATGAAGGGCGCTGTCCGCATGACATACGGAACCTGTTTTATTTTTCATCAATGCCGAGTCACGATAAGAAGTTTAGTGTCGAGAACTAAAAGAGTACAGTACAGAGTAAAATTCATCAGCTGATTTTTAAGAATAACTTCATTCAAATATTAAATTTTATTTAATGATTAAAAAGCGATCGATCAGATCTGCCAAATGTGTTTGAATGAGTGTTGAATTCACGAAACAAATAATGCAAAGGCTAGTGAAATTCAAAATTCGTTTTACATGTTTTCAGAAGCAAGGGGAAAAAATGTCTGGACATTCTAAACGGAACATTAAATTTTATTTCAGAGAGAACGAGGGGGCTAGAAATTGATTTCGCATTTCGCGGCGACTCGCAATAGTAGGGAGATTGATAAATTTCAGACGACTAGTATAAGAAGGAAGATTGTACTGAGAGTCCCAATGGAAATTTCTTACGGCAAATAGGAGGAATTGTTTTTGAATAGACTCTAATCTGTCAGATTAGATTTGATACTTCGGGTTCCAAATCACCGAGCCACATTCAAGAATAGCTCTTACTAATGTTCTATATAGAGCTTTAGTAACATAAGGATCATTAAACTCCTTTGACCAACGTTTTACAAAAGCCAAAATGCCACTGGCTTTGTGAGGATAATATAGAAAAATTACAAAAATGCTAAGAAAACGCTAACGTATAAACGCACAAAGAAATAAGGAAGAGTTCAGTAAGGTCGATATGAAAAATTGAATATGCTGAATAGATTTATTTAATTGGTTAGCAAATTGTGATAAACTTTCGGGAAAATATGTTTGAAGTTATCACATTCGTAGAAAAATTTAGTAATAACTTCGTTCTAAGATTGTGATGGAAGATTACTCATGGTTTACAATGAAAAGTATAAAACAACCGCAGAATGCTTGAAATTCTACCAAAAAAAATTAAAAAAAAAAGCAAACGAAAGTTTTTTTGATTGTTTGTAAAAATTAATTAAATTTAATAAATAAATTTAAAGCAGATTAATTTGAAGGGGAAAAAATAGTAATTTTACAGTTTTATTTTCATTTACAATATTTTCTTTCCCCGTACTTTACGAACTCTCCTCTGAATAAGCCAAATAAATATGCATCATGCCACCCTCAAAGAAAATTATCTTCCCCCGAAATTTATGAAATACATTCAACCACCACCATCGACTAGTCGACCGAGCTTTGAATGCATATACACACATGGGCACATACATATGATGCATCTTAAAGGCATCTAACGAATTGAAACCCTCATTGAGTTTTTCTAATAAATATTTACATGCAACCCTAATGTTTACGTACACAAAGCTAGCTACTAAAACAAACTTTACACCAGAGAGATATTACTAAGCACGATGTGGCACCTATTAAACTGATATTCATGTTTTTCTTTTCGTCACTACCAGTATAATATCATAAAATATTTGTTGTAATAGAAATGTACATATATTTCTTACTATAAGAGTTCACAATCAAAGTTTCAGCCAAAAAATTGGTTTAAAAAAAATTAGTAGAAAAGCTTGGCCTAATTATGTATAAATTTTGGGTATTTTTTTTTTTAACTTTACTGATACATTTTTTAGTAATTATTTTTTTTATATTTATTTCAAGTATTTTTTTTTTTTTGCTTCACTCTCATTGCATATGCTTCGTAGTGTTAAGTTCGCTGACTGCGCATGCAACGCTCAGAGTGCAACGCTAACAGCACTCTTGCAGTTGAACCAGATTCAGTGATGCTGCATGGATACAGCAAAGAGTGATTTCTGTTTTTACCTAATTGCTTACTCTCTGCCGGTAAACATGAGTTACTAATTTTTGTATTTTCTACAATAAATATGTTTATCCTTTACAAGCATTAAATTTTAATCTTTAGAATTATTTTTAATAAATAAATGATAATAAAATTCTTTATTGGGAATTCTAGAAGTTTTCCAAATTAACTAGTTTATTCATATAACTGAGCATCTCTTTCAAGTCTTGCGACTGCGCTATTTCTCAATGAATATTTACAAGCATCCAGGGATGCCAAAGTTGAACTATTTAACTTTATTGAAAAAAATATTAATTAATTAAATAAATATAAACTCTTTATATGAAAATCTAAAATTTTAAAAAGTTTTATATGTAAATATGAGTGCTCTATATACCCGCATATCAAGCGGTGCGAGTAGCTCGAGGCTCCCTCATTGCTCAACTGCTCAGTAGAATAAAAAAAATTCCTTTTTTTTTCTTGCCAAAATTTCTTTGTCATTGAAATGATTTTACACTTTGCAAAAATAAATTTAAAATTATTAAAAAAAAAAAAGTTCTGAAAAGAAGTCTTTGTCAAAATACTCGAGCTCGTGCTCGTGCTCGGAAATTTTCGAGTAATGAGCAATGAGCAAGTGTGCGAGTGCTCGTAGCTGAAATGCGCTCTGCTCGAAAATGCTTGAGCAAAACCTTGATAATAATATCTATTTAATTATGAAATTAAAAAAAAAAAAAGCTTCGGAACATTTCTAAACAAATTTTCAAAATATATAAACATATTAAATAACTGAACTATTTCGTAGTCAGTTCAAGACAAGCAGTTTTATAGAGCGCTACAAAGAAATGGGTTAAAAGTTATAGATTATTTCGAAATATTTTTTAACTGATGAAAGCTTACTGACCTTTTCCTTTTTTAAGCGTTCGATATACATAAAATTATGTAGTAACTTTGGTCTTAAGTACGTAACTACCAAAATTAAAAGAGATGGACTCACCAAAATGTATACCGATCGTATCAGAATGATGATCCATGTAAGTCTGTACATCGGCTTAAACGCTTGAACTAGTCCCTCAGTTTTGGAAATATTGAACCAGATACCACATCTGATGATGATGGATGCATTTTTATATTTAGACGATCATTTGTCGGAACCGGCCAGATCGGACCACTGTAACATACAGCCTCAACACAACCAATTTGTACAAATAAGTTTTCTGTAAAAAAAATATCTGTCAAAGAAGCATCTAAGAAGATTTAGTTTGGTATTCTGTACACATATATACAAAAAGATATTGAAACTGAAAATCAACAAAATTGGAAGACTACAAGGTATGTTCAAAGGTAAAGGTGAATGTTTTGTCAACTGTTTTCTTTGTTCACACTGGTGTGGTGCATCATGAGTTCCTGCCAAGAGGTCATACAGTTAATCAGGAATACTACAAGGAAGTTATGCAATGTTTATGTGAAGCAATACGGTTCAAACTATCGGAATTGTGGAACAACAAATCATGGATTCTGCATCACGATAATGCAGCTCACATATCAATGCTTATTCGTGATTTTTTGGTCAAAAACAAAACCGTCATAACGCCTCAACCACCACATTTGGCTCCCTGCGACTTTTTTCTATTACCAAAACTAAAGAAACCAATGAAAGAAAAGCGTTTTGCCACAATTGATGAGATCAAGTCAGAATCGAAGAAAACCGCATTTCAGAAGTGCTTCGAGGATTGAAAAAAGCCTTGGCACCTTGGTGTATTATATCCGAGGGGGATTTTTTTTTTTGAAAGAGACAAAATAGATATTAATGAATAAATCAGTATTTTTCATAAAATATTCAAACTTCACCTTTTCCTTTAAACACACCTAGTGTATCATAAAGCCTTCCTAATAGCGATTGTTTCAGTTATGACAATAAATTGTATATGTTCATGGAAGATATGAAGACTTTAGCACTTCCTTCTTGTTTTAAATTTAAATTTTTGCTTTAATTTAATTTTATTTGCTTTAATCAGTTTCATTGAAAAAAAACTTATCTCAGCTGATAGACTAATATATAAATGCAAAAACCTAGAAATCTAGAGATTATAAGTATATAATATATATAGAATTTCGATAGGTTTATCACTAAGCAGAAATTGAAAGAACATTTTTGCTTCAAACCCACTCACATGCTTATCCAAGCGTAAGCTCTTATCAAACAAACGGCAGATAAGTAGTCTCTATTGGAAATTATGCTACGCTGACGGCGGATTCTTACAAAATTCGATGAAATATGACGAAAAGATTAAATATTTTCGATATCTCATTTGGTTTTCGAGATAACTATCGAATGAGAACCAGTTAAACAATGTTTTTGAGATAATTTTTATTTTCACTGCATAGTATGACGAAAAGCAGTGTACAGATAACGCGGACAAACATATAAAAGTTCTCCATTGCACACCTAGCCTTGAAGCTTTGGCCATAAAACAACATTTTTTTCGATATACATATGTAACACGTGATCCATTTCGAGGTTTAATGGGGATTGTTTATTATCATTCGAAAGAACATTCTTTGACATTTCTTTTTTGAAGATTATCTCTTTCAATTGTTGGCCGCGGTTACGTATCAGATGGTCCATCCGTTGAGTCCAATTTTCGATGACTCGTTGGATCAGTTCGACTTGTAACTGAAACCAAAATGTCGCGGAGATCACGAGCTTCAATTTCATGCAAGAAATAGTCGGTTATCATATCGCGATAACGGTCGCCATTGACGCTTACATTCTCACCGGCATAATTTTTGAAGAACTATGGACCGATGATTCCACCGGCCCACAAACTACACCAAACCGCTGTTTTTTCTGGATGAAATGTCAGATTTTGAATCTCCTCAGGTTGTTCTTCGTCCCAAATGCGGCAATTTTGCTTGTTTACTTACCCATTGAGCCAGAAATGGGCCTCATCGCTGAAAATAATTTGGCACGAAAACGTCGGATCTTCTTGGAACTTTTCAAGAGCCCATACAGCGAAGCGATGTCGCTTTGGAATGTCGAACGTCAGTCCGAGTTGCTGCAAACGGCGCCAAATCGACTATCCACGGTCTTCGTGTACACTCTCAGCTACGACGGCTATATTTTCTTCACTACTTGCTCAGCATGGTCTATTCGGTCGAATATTTTCCAATAATGAACGCTAGGTCTCAAGCTTGGTGATGGTGTTGCGAATAGTACGCTCAGTAGGCCGATTATGTTGACCATAAGTTGAGCGAAGCGCGCGAAAAACATTCTTTAGAGAACGTGAATGTTCGTAATAAACTTGAACGATTTGTAAACGTTGTTCAGGCGTAAGTCTTTCCACGGTGAAATGCCAAACATTATTGGACAAAAAGAACATGACAGCTTGATCTGACTCAAGCGTGATCTGTCAAAAACCGCCATTGAAAAAAGTACCTCTACTTGGATCACCCTTGAGAACGAATTTTCAGTATAAGAAATATCAAAACTTAACTTTAAAAACATTTTCTATAAAAAATTAAAAGTTTGGAATTCGTCATAGTTTTTTACTCGATATCCTGACAAAGGAGAATGTTCTATGAGAAACCAATTTTGCACTCGATATCCAGATTTCGTCAAAATCTATGTATAAGAATCTGCTATCACATTAGGGTGTCTCTGAAATGACCATATTGCTACTTAAATTGGTTCAAAATTCTTTTAAATTTCATTGACTTCAAATCCAAGCCAAAAAGTAAAAAAAAATATTTTCAAACTCTAATATAAATCTCTCTATCATTCAGATACCTTAACTACTGTCTTATGCTATCTATACTCTAGTGTTTGCACAGCAACTTACAAAAAAAAAAAAAAAAAAAAAAAAACAGCAAAAAATCGCCTGATTTTCAAATCTATTCAGTATTCGTTACCACAAATAATTGAAGATGCAAATAAACCGACAAATATGTTACTGCATTCCCACGTACATACAGCACATTATACGATTCCGAGTTCATACCTACGAATTAACATATATGTATTTAAATATCTAAATTTTCAAGCGCCATATATGTATGTATGAATATGTGTCCACTTTTGTGCAAAGCATTGATACTGCAAAGAAAATTAGGGTAGGCCCACGAACAATTGGTCACACAGCAACAACAACAAAATTTAACAATGCGAAACAAATAAATATACAAAAAAGTTTTGTAAATACGAGACTGAGACAGATTGTGAAAACAACAGTGAACTAGAATTTTTGTAGGTCAGCAGCAAGCAAGCAAAGTTTACAAAGAGAGTCGTTACACCTATTCATTAGGATGCTGAGCAGACTAAGAGAAATGCCAAGAGCCGAAAGGAGTGAAAGCAAGAGAGTATGTACCTACTAGAAAGCGCAAAAGCATAGCGAAGGAACACTCGCAAGGATTTTCTCTATGAGTTAGTTAGAATTGACACTAAACGAACAGGTGTGACTTTTTGCTGAAATTTTAACTTAAGAAATTTGAAATTTTAAGTGCATATTATGAAACTGTGATTGGTTCACGAAATTCTAAAATATTCATTAGCCCCCACGGAAATGTTTTGGTGTCATTTGTAATAAGTTTTAGTGTAATTTGACATTTATAAATAATTAAAGATACGTGAAAATTAAGTTCTCATATCCTGAGTAGAAATAGAGTGAGAGAGAGTAGTGTATTAAAGTAGTTGCCAGATTGGTGTAAATTATAAATAATTATTGAAATAAGAAATTTAAAGCGGAAAACAAAATAGTAACAAAAGAACAAGGTTTTAAAAATTATTAAATTATAGATTTTTCAAAAAAAAAAAAATAATAATAATAATTGGAGGGAAGAAAAATCAAAAGATAAATTTGAAAAAAATAATATTTGGAGAGAAGAAAGAGCAAAACAAAATAAATTCAAAGAAAAATGTGAAACCCACAAAATGAGAATAATTTGTTTTAAATTTTGGCAATGTTTTGAAATTTATGTAAATTTGTTTTTAAGAATTTTTAACCTTCTAACCATTATTTAAACAGACATGTGCCGTTCCACAGTCGTTTAAAGCAGCTATTAATCGAAGTGGCTTATTTAGGTTCATTAATTAAAGCAGCATAGAGCAACGTTACTCACCTCTTAGTCAATATCATACTCATTAACCTGCTTGAATTTCTTCTAGGTTCAAAATCCATATATAAGCGATACTTTTTCAAAAGAAGTTCCCTCTTAAATACAAAGTATTTCGGAAAAGATGTTGAAAAGTTAAAGGAGAAGTGAGAGAAGCATCTATTTAATGATTCTGCTATTCTAAAAAAAAATCTTGAAATGGAACTGAATAGACCTTAGACCTAAAATTTTCATATTTATTGGTCCATCTCTTTCTACCATCATGGCGTTTGGTATTTTTAGCACGTCGCTGTCTTACGAAGTGCTCATTTGTAAGGATATTCACCAGCTTCATACTAGTTAAATACTACTTCATTTATCCGCATTGTGGCATTTCTATATATTTATAACCGTTGAATTTTTTTTTTCGCCGAGCTTCTCCCCAACTTTGTTGGGAGTGTCAACAAATGCAGAAATTTTTCGAAAGAGTTCTTAAATAGCTAGAGGAAAGCTAAAGTTAGAGAAGCTTCTTCTTAATGATTCTGCTTTTATCTAAAAAAAAATCCTTAAATGGTTAGGAAGTGCTGAAAAGACCTTAGGTTGTTGACTAGTATGCTACTAGTCTACATATTCATATTAACTGGTTCAATATCCATCTTTCTCCCACATTTGCGCTTGACATTTTTAGCACGTCGCTGTCTTACGAAGTTCTCATTTGACAGAATATTCACCAACTTCATACTAGTTAAATACTAGTTAATTTATGGGCATTGTGGCATTTCTATATATTTATAATCGCTGAAGCATTTTTCGGCTGTGCTCTCCTCAACTATGTTGGGAGCGTCAAAAAATGGTAAAACCTACAATTTATGCAAAGCCGCCTCCGATGAGCTGATGCATTCTTCTGAGAAGCTGTAATTTCATGCCAGAATTACACTTGAAGGCGTTGACATTCTCTGCCGAGGGGCGACCACAACTAGAAAACTTGAACTTTTTATTTAAAAAAAAAATTATATAATTTTGGATTTTGGCCCGGCCGAGATTCGAATCCATTATCCTTCCGGTAGTACGCACTGCTAACCACTCCGGCTATTGCAATCGCCGAACTGTTTTTAGCGAGAATTTTTAAATGTTAGTTTAACTTTGCACTGTAAAGCAACTAGTGTCAAAAGTGCCAAATTTTTGTTTCTCTCTACAGGAACTTCGAGTTTTAGGGTATAAAAAACGCCACAAAATTTGCGATAAACTTTTTTACAAAAAAAAAATAAAAATATTTTATTTTGTATTCAAAAAAAATTCTTAACTCGCCAACATTTTAACCTCCATCTGGCTACCCAAAATGGAAAACAGCTTCGGCTACAGTAGCCAACGCAAACAGTATGTGAAATCCACAAATGAAGTACTTAACGGAGATTCTGTAGACTAAGTGGCGCCGAGCGAGCAATGTGTGTACCAGAATAACTCCAACCCTAAATATGTAGCATACTTAGACACTTACCACCATACCATAACCCCCCCCCCACACACACACACATATATATATATATATATATTTGGGGCTTCGCGTACACAGGTATGTGACGAAGAGAAGTACTTTTATGAGCCAAATGAAAAATTCATTCGTTGCCGACGAAGTGACGCGAACGCAGGGAGCTGGCTGGCTGTCTGCTGCCTTCAATTGCGAATTGAAAGTGACAATATAAATGTGAACGAAAATTTGGGAAATTTTTTTAAGGAAAAAATAATTACTTAATAGCAGCTAAGAAGCTGGCAAGAAAAAGTGTTTTAATTTTGGGTGCAAAAGTGCTGTGTCTACCAATATATGTACATTTATATGTTCATATTTAAATATGTAACGCCATAATTTGTTTATTCAACCAAAGCAGACAAAATTGAACCGCAAATAATATTTAAAAAAAAAAACAATGCAAAACCAAAGTAAGGAAAAGAATTGCAAATGTTTATTGCATATATGCAGAAAAATAAATATTATAAGTACATATATATGTCTGTATGTATGTAGACCTCATAATGCAATTATATATACGGCCGCACTGTTGTAAGTCAAAAAACAACACCTCTGTGGGAATGCATATGCGATGTGTGTGTGTGTGTCTATGTACTTGTACCTAAACTAGCGTGTTCGTTAAGAATTTAAATTATTTTTCTTTCAAATAAAAAGAAAAGTGCCTTAAGAGGAGATTATGGTGCGCACAAACGTCCAACTACTCAAGCGATTTTAAAAATTTGGAAAAAATTTGAAGAGACTGAATCGGTTACAGATATTGTAGATATTGTAGTTTTGCTCGTTTTATCTCAAATATCGCTGCTGTAAGTGAAAGTGTAGCCGAAGACCCGAAAGTGTCAATTTCTCGACATCCTCACGAGCTGGGTCATTTGGCCAACTCACAAAACAACTTAAACTAACTGACCCTTCACAACACCGTAGTTACGTCGATTGGGTGCTTGAACAACAGGCGCTGGACCGCGATTTTTCCAACAAAATTTTCTTCAACGACGAGGCACATTTCTCACTAGGTGCATACGCAAAAAACAAAATTTTTGCTTTTATGGCACCGAAAATCCTCAAATAATTGAAGAGAGGCCACTACACCCCAAAAAAACTTATTGTCTGGAGGTGTGATTGGTCCGGAGGTGTGATTGTACTTGTACTTACTTGCTTGAAAACGATGACGGCATTGAATGGCCTGTTCATTCGGGCCGTTATGGTCCCATGTTAACCAACTCTTTTTTTAGCCTGCAAGAACATAACTTGAACAATATATGCTTCCACCTAGATGCTGCCACATGTCACACAACACGAGCGAATATGAATTTATTGGGAGAGAAATTTCCCGGCCGCGTAATCTCTCGCCTTGGCTATGTCAATTGGTCACCAAGATCATGCGATTTGACACTGTTGGACTTTATTTTGTGGGTTTACGCGAAAGACCGTGTTTATGTTGGTAAACCTTTAACTCTTGGTCACTTGAGAACCAATATTCGAAAATTTGTGGTTGAGATGTCGGCCAAAAAGTAGTCGAAAATTACCTTAAACCGAACGGATAACAATTCATAAATTACTCACATAAAACTAAATTTTTTCATAGCGGAAAAAAAAATAATTTTTATTAAACAAAATTATTTTTTTTTTCTAATTTTTTTTTTTAATTTTTTTTGTTTAAATCAATGAAAAATATAAATTTTTAATGATCAGTCTAATGTCGCACACCCCGAGCAATGCCGCACTGCGTTGTGTGGGTAACCAAGCAAGCCAACCGTATGGATGTACATATGTAGACAGAGTTTACCTACTTAACGGTAATATTGTAAGCAGACGAAGCAAATTTAAACTAGACACGACATAAACGCGGTTACATCTTAGCACCCGCGGTACGCGTGCACTTGAATTTCGTACAGAAAACAAATATATTTGAGTATATATATATATATATAAGTAAGTACAGCAAAGCGCTGATATTAGCACGTGGCTGGTGCACTAAGAAGGCATACATATAAAGCAAGGCATAGCAAGTGTATTTATAGCCATGAAAATTAGTTGCTAATCTTAACTAAGTGTGGCAAATGAGGTTATGCTTATAGCCAGTGGAAACTTTTTTTTTCTTTTTTTTTTTTTTGACATTCATTTATAGGTTAGTTTTAATCTTTCCCCTTTTCATTAGATTTCTTGAGTTCTTTATTAAAGAACATCGCATTTTACTAACAGTTTTCTTTGCTTCTATGGTGTTTTCATGGCTTCTGACACTACTCCTCCCACTTGTGTATTGTATGTGCAGCTACTTGACCTAGTGTCACATAATAAGTGTCGTCAAACACACTAGTATGCACATGTATGTACATATTTATATTTATATACATACATTATGTATGAAGTTTTTCAAAAAAATAGTAATTTTTCTTTCATCGAAATCTCGAGAGATGCCATTGAAAAGAAAATTTTCTTTTAAAACTTGATGACTTTAAACTTTTTCCAAACCATTAGCATTTCTAACTTTGTGCTGTATTTCAAGAAAAGCGAAAAAAGTATAATAAAAAAGCTGCTTAGACCACTTAAAGTGAATATTTGCTCCTATCTCATTACTAAAATTTCTTTGCTCATTACCTTAAAGCTATGTAAGCTTCTGAGCATCAGTGGCTTGATGTATTCTCCGAATTATAGTTCAAAAAACACTTCTGCTTTCTGTTATTCATTTTACTGTTAATTCCACTTTTTTCTTTTCTTCGTTCCTTTCACCCTCAGTATTGCAGGCCAATGAATGCATAAAACAAGTTTCACTTGAAGAATTCCAAAGGTAATAGTGAAAAGGCATATTGAGATTCTCCCTCATATACAAATACTCGAGAAAAGAATATTTCTTTAGAATGTACTAAGAACTATATAGCTCTTCGTTTCAAGAAATGTTGGTATCAAAAAGATATTTCGTGACGGCAAGTTTATGATCTCCATTTAATACCGTTTTTCGAAAAAAAATCAAAAATTTTCTGAATATGAAAAAACCAATTTCGGGATCTTGCTGTTTAATCACAATAGTTGCTTTTGAAAAAAAGAAAATAAAAGCTCAAAAACAGCTAGGATTCGTTCAAAATTTTCATTACTTAAATTTTTTTAGTATTTAAGGGTTCTGAAACAATTTTTTCCAAATTATTTTTCATTTTTTTTTTCAATTACCTTACGAGTATTGTATAGTAAAAACATAGGTTCGCTATATTGAAAAGAATTAAAAACAGATTTTTTCGGAAAAAAAATTTATTTTAATTGTTTTGTGGGAAAGTTTTTTAATGTTATTGTTGTTGTTTTCATTAATACATGGTTATCCATTTTACCGTAAATAAAATGCATTTAATGCATTTTTTTCATGAAATTCCTCTTTATTAAAAAGTTTGAACTTTGGCATTATCCGTGAACCCCTACATTTTTCAAATCACCTCCTCATGATTTTCTCAAAACTTCGATCCATTTGCAGTAATTTTTGGCCACTTTCCGTCTTATATTGGACGATATCTCAGCCATAACTTGACGAATGTTGGTGGTTAAGTGCTCAAGAGTTAAAGGTTTGTCCGCATAAACACGGTATTTAGCGTAGCCAAATAGCATCTCCCAGAAGAGATATTACGGAGCCGGGGAATTTCTCTCTCAATAAGGATATATTCGCATGTAGCATGTGGCACCATCCCACCACCCCATATTATCCAAGTCGTTCTCTTCAATTGCAATCCAAAAATAGTCGTTTATCACACGACCAAAACCGTTATCGTTTTCAAAGAAGTAAGCTCCAATCTAGAGTTCTAGATTTTGTTCAAACATTTTCTAACAGCGCGAGCATTTGTACAATGATTACTCACAAATCTGCTCATTGCTCATTATTCGAAAAAATTTCGAGCCGAGTACGAGCATTTAAATATTTTGACAAACATTTCGACTTTTTTCTCAAACGTTTTTCTATTAGTTTGAAATTTATTTATGCAAAATGAAAACAAAAAAACATAAAAATGCCAAAGAACCTTTGACAAAAAAAATTAAAATTTTTTTGTTCTGCTGGACAGTTGAGCAATGACCGAGTATCGAACGAGTACCGAGCTGCTGGTAGTATTCGATACCCTGGTATCTAGAGCTCTACTCCAATCACACCTCCGGATCAACGAGCGTACCAGACAGTAATTTTTTTGAGTGTAATGGCCTGTCTTCAATTATTGGAGAATTCTCGGAGCCCAAATGCGAGAATTTTGTTCAGTTACGTATCGACCGAGTCATAAATGTGCCTCGTCGCTAAAAACAAAATACTTTGTTGGCAAAATCGAGGTCCACTGCTTGTTGTTCAAGCAACCAATCGACGTAACAGCGGTGTTGTGAAGGGTCATCTGGCTTCATTTGTTGTGTGAGTTGAACTTTATATGTATCTAGGTGTAAGTTCAAATGCAAAATATGCCATAATGTGCTGTGAAAAAATCCCAGCTTTTGACATTCGGGTCCACCTTTCACTTACAGCGGCAATAGGCCTTAAAATATCGGTCAAATTTCTTTAAAACTTTATCAGTTCCTTGAGTAGTTGGACGATTATGTGCCTCATAATCTCCTTTTAAAGCACGAAGCGTTCGCGAATAAACCATTTTCGTAGAAGATTTTAACAATTTTAGCCCGTTGTACGGATGTTAAGGGATTCATTTTCATAAATGTCCAACTTTTAACCAAAAAAACATGTTTGGTTTGACAGTTAAGTTGGACAGATGTCAAAATACAGTTCATTCTGCCCAGTAATTCGAAAAACTGCACATTTTATCACATCATAAGTGAAATCAAAAAAAGAAATCGATTTTTTTTTACAAAAAATCCATTTTAAGCGTTTAATATTAAATAAAGGGGTTAAGTAGTTTTTATGGGTTAAAAAACGGAGTTTTCTAAATTTTTTCAAATATACAATCATATATTTTATTCAAACAATTCACCATATCAAAGATACATGTTTAAACAGTATTTTGTGAAATTTTTATTCAAAAATTCTGAAAACTCTGTCATTGGTACCTCATCACCCTTGACGTCTCAGAAGAAAATGCTCTCGCCGTGGACAACATAACTCATTATTGGTTCATCTACAATCAAAAGCAAATATTTCGTTAGTACATGGATAAATCTCGTTATTGGACGAAGGACAAAAATTAAAATTTGAATTCTGGACAGACTTTGACAAAAAAACATATTTTTTGATCAAATTTTCGCCATGCATTGGCTCGAAAAAATTATTTGTAAAAAAAATCCTTCATTCAATGACTAGATAATGTTATTACAAAGATGTGTGCCAAATTTAAACAAAATCGTTTTATAACTTTTCGAGAAATAGTGTCCACCGACATAAAAATAGAGTTTTGAGATAAACGCGTTTAAAATTTCAAAATGACGCAGACATGGCCTGATGGGCAGAACGACTTCAAATTTTAGGAGAATATTTTAAAAATATTTTACAATTTAATAACACAAAAAAATGGATTTTTTTAATTTTCAAAAAAATTATATTTACACTTTTTCTAATAGGTAGGAATAAAACATAATTATATAACATCACTTATGTATATGCTGATATGAGGTCAAGGGCAAATGTATACATTTCCATTGATAATCCCTTCCGTTTGGCACTTTCAGCCAACGTTGAAATACCAATATTGACTCCTTAGAGACATTTGTGTAGCTCACTTGTGTCTGAAAAAAAGAAATGCTAACGGTAACCATTTCCTGCCACATTTATTTTTAGCAGCGAACTAACGGAAATGCAACTTCCTGAATTATGTGCTTGGAAATGATAACGGTTATGGTGCTGCACCAGTAAGCAATAATTTCAAAGTTGACGAATGAAAGGAATTTCAAAATTAAAAAAAAAGCCAAACGTTAGGAAATAGTTAGTGGCGGTAAAAGGATATAAAAGCAAGAAATATATACAAATTTTATATACTTTTTTTTTAGATATACATTTGCTTGAATTTTTTATAAAATAAATTTCTGTAAAAAAATATTGAATTCAATTTAAAAATATTAAATAGGAAATTTCTATTACCCTCACAGATATAACTACATACATACATATATACTCTCACTATGCCACTTTGAGTACATTTGCAATTGAATCAGCAGCAGTGTGGATATGCAGAAAATTCGAACGACAGCCGGTAGACGACAGAGTCATGCTAATATAGCTTTTCAGTTGGTAATAAAAATAGCATTGCTGTTTTTTGACTTTTGTTTTTTGACTTTATTATGCAAAAATATAATGTTGCTGCCACGTCTGACAATGTCTGCACTCATACATACAGTGGCGGACAAAAGTCTAGATACACCCTCTGCTTTCGTGCAAAATTGAAAGTGCAAAAGTTTATATCAACATTTAACGATACAATTGATTTCAACTATTTTCCCTTATCATAAAAAACAAACAAAAATATCATTTTTTAACATGAAATAGTAAAGCTAAGACAAAAATAATTGACAACAGTACATACATAACTTATCTTAGCGCAAAAACGTTGATTAAAATCAGGTAACATGATCTTTTTAGTATTTATTTGGTCAACCTTTCGCATCGAAACTACTAAATTTGTCCATTCTGAGGGAGTAATACTGCCCCAAGCTTCAATAAGATGTTCTCTGAGTAATGCTGAGCTGGAAATATAATTTTTTTCTAATTTTTCGCTCAAAAATCTCCCAGACATATTGAACTTTGGTTTTTCATGTGGTGTGTGTAGTTGCTTGGAGCATGAGAAAGCCACCAATCCTTACTAATATGGACTGTGTGTATTGGATTGTTATCCTGTTGAAAGAGCCAGCCTACGCCAAGCTCCCAACTGTCCATCGAAGGCTTCAGATTAGCTTCCAACAATGACTTATATTTCGACGGATCCATATTACCCTCAATAAAAAGAAGCTTTCCAACTCCATATGCCGCAACCACTCCCTAAACCATTACTTTGCCGTCACCATGCTTCACTGTTGGTACTATATTTTTGGCGTTAAGTGCAGTGTTTTATTTTCTCTAAATTTTTGCTCTTCCATCGCTGCCGAATATCTTAAACTTCGATTCGTCTGTAAGCAAGACATTTTGTTCCCTTCTCTAAATGTGCTTCAGCGAACTGCAAGTGAAGTTAACGATTTTTTTCAGATACGTGGCATTTTACTGTGGCGTTTTACTGTGTAAGCCATTATCGTTCAGAGCTCTTCGAATTGTTCTTAGATGGACACACTTTCTTGATGAGTTTGCGAAGTTTTCGACTAATTTTTGAGCAATAACTTTAGGATCGTCTTTCACTTACTTCACAATAAAGCTGATGTCTCTTCGAGTTAGTTTCTTCGGACGGGCAACACGCGGCGTTTTTTCGGTGGATTCATTTTTTTTTCAAAGTTTTTTACAATGGTCTGTTCCTTTGGTGGACTTATGTTTAAAAAAATTTAAATTTCACCATTTGATTTCTTCTCGTTTCTGTGCTGAATAACCGAGATTCTTACATCAATGGATATTTCTTTTCGCGGAGCCATTGTTGATGCTAAAGCGCAACTAAATTCTATGCTAAGAAATTAGAACACAAAATTTAAAAAAAATAGCAAAAAAAAAGGGTACTATCCGCCATAAAAACACAGCATATCGACATAACTGCTAGTAAACTCGTCGTGTATGTAGATTTTTGTCAAGGACATTTTTGCGTTTTTTCACCATAATTTGTTTTATAAATATGATTTGGTAAGGATTTAAATTAAAACTGTATACATACGTTTTTCAGCAAAGCGGTAGTACTTTCTACACAACGAATACAGGCGGTGTATGTAGGCTTTTGTCCGCCACTGTATATATAAAAACTCATTACAATACCTAGTAGGGAATCTTATGAAGCTTTCAGAGCATTGCAAAAAATAAAGTTTCTAACTGCGGTGCTCACACAGTTTTTGAAATTTTTTTTATTGGATTAAAGTTAGCAAAGTATAGAGCTCAAGATTTTGTTCGAGCATTTTCAAACAGTTTAGAGATTTTGGCAACGAGCAATCGCACACTACTTCATTGCTCATTGTTCTAAAATTTTCACACACTAGCTCGAGAATTTCTAGCATTTCCACACAAATTTTGATTTTTTCCCAGATTTTTTTTATTGTATTAAATTTATTTATTTATTATTGAAAGCCTAAAGAAGTTTGGACAAACAAATTTGAAAATTTTTGTTTCGCTGAGCAGTTGTGCAATGATCTGCCCCTAATGCTCGACACCCGCCTATCTAGAGCTCTAGTATAGTAATATTTAACATAAAAAATTTGTTGAAAGTACATCGAGCCCACAAGAGCAGTAATTTCTTGTTATAGCCTCAGCAAGTGCCTATTCAAAATTTTATAAAATTTTCGTGTGGTTTTTGATGTAAGCTAATAAAAAAATTTTCCATTGATATAAAGTGGGCAAACAAATATAAGTTGCAAACCTCTAACGAAACACATTGAATCAACAACCATACAAATACTTAATAATTACTCTCGTATATCCTAGACAATAAAAAACTCATACAAAGTATGTACATTTATATTTGCACAACTTTTTTATTAACATTATTGTTTTTTGTCTCTCTTTTGTTTCGCAGACATTTTTCAGTTTAATCGCTTTCCTCTTTTTTTTGTGAAAAAAGTAAAAAATAACAGAAATTACGATTTCAAATAGGGCCAAAAATAGAGTGTTTACCATTTTAGCTGTCACTCAGCTATGATTTATACAGACAAATGGGCGCTAGAACAGAAGAAAATTTATAACATATGAGTTGCTTGAAAAAAATGGACGGGTAATTAGCAAATGTCATGCGAAGTATTTTGCATGGTTTATTTGCGATTAGGCAATGCAAATGGATTTAAAAGAAAATGAGCGCCTTTTGGCCAAATTTGAGATCCCATACATTTTTTTTTATAGTATTTTTTTAGTTTTATGTAAGTACCAGAAGGAAAAGAGTTGAACATACCATAGTTTATACCTTGTCGGAACCGATCAGATGGAATCGATTTTACAGATGTTAAGTTAGGGGTTCTAAATCCGTCAAAAAAATACCTAAATAAGGTCTTCTTTTTCTTCTTTGGCATGGGCATCGCTTACGCGACGACAGCCGAATAAATTACAGTGCGCCACTCGTTCCTTCTATTTGCTCTTTGGAAATACCAATTGAACCTAGATCTCTCTCCATTTGAACCTTCCAACGGCGTGGAGGTCTTACTCTTCCTCTGCTTCCGCCAGCGGGTACTCCATCGAATACTATCAAAGCTAGAGCACTTTCATCCATTCGGACGACATGACCTAACCAGCGTAGCCACTGTCTCTTGATTCGCTGAACTATGTCAATGTCGTCGTTTAGCTTGTACAGCTCATCGTTCCATAGTCTGCGGTATTCGTCGTTGGCAAAGCGCAAAAGACCATAAATCTTTAGCAAAACTTTTCTCTCGAAAACTCCTAAAGCCAACTCATCGGATATTGAAATCGTCCAAACTTCTACACTAAAAACATCAGGACGGGAATAATGACCGACTTGTAGAGTTTGGTGTTGGTTCGTCGAGAGACGACTTTATTTTTCAATTGCCTACTCAGTCCAAAGTAGCACCATTTGGCAAGAAAGATTCTGCGTTGGATTTCAAGGCTCACATTGCCGGTGTTGTTAATGCTGGTTCCTTGATAGAAACTATCTACGTCACCACTGACGTGGGAGCCAAGACGCGAATGCGATGACTGTTTATTTAATGACAGGGATATTTCATCTTGCCCTCGTTCTCTATAAGACCCATTGGCTTCGCTTCTTTGTGTAACGTGGAGAATGCAGAACCTTGCCTGTAACCTCATTTGATGTCAAACGGCTCGGAGAGGTCCTTCGCTATTCGGACTGCGTTTCTGGTATTATCCAGGGTCAGTTTACATTGCCGTATGAGTTTTGTGGGAATATCAATTTCACACATTCAGACGGCGTATAGACAGTTTCTTATCGTGCTGTTGAAGGCAGCATTAAAATCGATAAAAAGTTTGTGAGGATCGACTCTTTTCTCTCGGATCTTCTCCAAGATTTGGCGAATGGTGTATTTCTGGTCAATGGTGGATTTGCCAGATCTAAAGCCACACTGATAAGGTCCGATCAGTTTGTTGACGGTGATCTTTAATCTTTCTCACAATACGCTAGATATGGCCTTATATGCGATATTAAGGAGGCTTATCCCACGATAATTCGCGCAGACCGTGGGGTCTCCCTATTTCTTGGATTGGGCAGAGCACAATTAGGTTCCATTCATCAGGCATGCTTCGTCTGAATATCTCTGCCGGTAAGCCATCAGCTCCCGCCGCTTTGTTATTTTTTAAGCGGGCAATCGCTATTCGAACTTCTTCGTAGTAGGATGATACCATCGTCATCGATTAGGGTTTCGAGTTCGGAGGGAGGAAAATATAAATAGTAAAATCTACATTTACGTCACTCAATTTCAATATCAAAAACGATATACTGAAAATCGCTATTTATCGAATGTTTTGCATTGAATAAAATATTCGTAAAATTTCCGTACCTAAAATTAGACACATTTCAATGCATTACAAGGACAGGCTGACATCCTTTCAACTTCACAGACAGACAGCGGCATAAATTATAAATAACTCTGCCATATATGATACCTTCGCAGAGTTTCTGACTTACAGAGACCACACCCACACTTGCACAAAATAGCAGGGGCGAGAACATTCTCACGCACTGCCAACACCTGCATAACTCAACAACAGCGATATGCCAATTTTGCGTGTAATTTTTTTGACAACCAGTTACGCGATAAGGTTATTAAGGCGTAAAACCGTTAGCTTAATCACGCGCGAATCGTTTTTAATGCTAAGTACTAAGTGTGCAGTTGCTGTCTCCCACATACTTCCGCATACATAAAAACGTGTATACATGTGCATGTACATGTGCAAGGAAGTAAAATTAAAACGGCTAAGGTTTCTGCGTGGGTGTATAGTGGGAAAAATATGCAACAATGCATGCCACAAATTATTGCCAGTTGTTACAATGTTAAAGCGCCTACATATATGCTTCAAAATATCACGACTGGGTTTCTATAAAATTAAGTAGTGAAATAATAATACGGTTTATAGCAACAATTTTATGGTAAAATCAATAAGAGAGTAGGAATTTAATGGAGCGCGCTCAGAAATGAGACTAAATTTAGTAAATCTTCATATTGAGAGCAGAATACTATGTATGTATTCAAAGCATATACAATTCGCTGATAAATTTCCATTACTTGATTTTTTTTTTTTTTTTTTTTTGTAAAGAATATTTGCTTCAGGTGCTTGCTAGCTCTGGTTCATGTAGAATATTAATTTATATTGAACATGGTTGTTAAAAATGAAAGAACAAAGTCCACAACCATTTAATCTTGTTTATAAAGGATGATCCAAGTAGAGGTAGTTTTTCCAACAGACATTTTTTGACAGATAACGCGTGAGTCATGTCAAGCTGTCGCGTTATTTTTGTTCAGTATTGTTTGGCGATTCATCATGGAAAAAATTACTCCTGAACAACATTAACAAATCATTCAACTTTATTACGAAACTTCACGTTCTGCAAAGACTGTGTATTGCGCGCCTCGCACAACTTACGGTCGGCATATGCGGCCTACTGAGTGTACTATTCGCAACACAATCAACCATTTTGAGACTAAGCGTGCATTATTGGATAACGTTTAACCGAATAGACCACTTCTAGTACGCAGTGAAGAAAATATAGCGGCCGTAGCTGAGAGTGTACACGAAGACCGTGGAGAATCCATTCGGCCGTTCGCAGCAACTCAGACTTACGTTAAATTGAACATATACAAAATACAGCTTGTACAAGAACTGAAGCCGCTCGACCTTCCCAAGCTAAATCGCTTCGCTCTTTGGGCTCTTGAAAAGTTCCAAGAAGATCCGACATTTTCGAGTCAAATTTTGTTCTGCGCTGAGACCCATTTCTGACTCAATGGGTATGGAAACAAGCAAAATTGCGACCTGAAGAGATTCAAGAGCTGCCATTTCATTCAGAAAACGCAATGGCTTGGTGTGGTTTGTGGGCGGGAGGAATCATCTGTTCATATTTCTTCAAAAATAATGCCGGTGAGAACGTAACCGTCAATGGCGACCGTTATCGCCCCATTATAACGGATTATGTGATGCCTGAAATTGAAGCTCGTGATCTCTGCGACATTTGGTTTCAACAAGACGGCACCACTTCCCACACATCGCATCAATCAATGGATTTATTGAGAGAACACTTCGGCGAGCAGATAGTTTCACGTTTTACGCCGGTCGATTGGCCACCAATATCGTGTGATATCATACCGTTAGATTTTTTCCTGTAGGGATATGTAAAGTCTTAAGTATATGCGGACAATCCCGCTTCGATTCAGGCCTTGAAGCAAAACATTACGCGGGTCATTCGAAATGCTCAAACGAGTCATCGAAAATTGGGCTCAACGGATCATCGGAGACGTAGCTGCGGCTAACATTTGAAGGAGATAATCTTCAAAAAATAAATGTCAAGGAATGTCTCTTCGAATTGTAATAAACATTCCCTACTAGATTTGAATTTTCTGTATTTTTTTCTTTAAAAAAGTAGGGAGCCTCAAAATCGATCACCAGTTATATAAAAAGGTTGTCCTTTTTTTAAGAACTCCAGGCCATTTTCTATCAGCAATTTTTCTTACCTTTAAACGCTTTTCAGCATTGTGTGCAATTGCGCTCATAATTTCGCAACTATTTTCCTTGCTTCTTTCTATGTAATCTCTTATTTTTTCTTCCATTATAAAAATCATGATTAAAAGCTCAAACAGAAAAGAAAATGTACTTAGTAAGCAAGACACTGCATACTTATTACATATAGATCTCCATTATTATGACATATTCACACAACAAAAAAATTTTTTTTTGAATTTCGATGTACATTTGTTCTTGACCTTCAATGACTTTCTTGGAATGTGCGCTATTACAGCTACATGTAGCTTAGCTGTGAAGACATATAAGCATATATGTGTATGTGTGTATATGTAACACAAACAACTCTATCTAGCCAACTATTTTGATATTCAATTAGCGTTGGACAGTCAGGTTCAAGTGCCAAATAAAGCATATCGAATTATGTATGCAAATATCTATATTAATGTGCAAGCGTTGAGCGATAAAGGGCTTAAATAAAAATTGTATGACCATATATATGTATATAAATAATATATATGTATATACATAATATATATATTTGGCGCATTGTAAACGCTGAAGCGATTTTCGGCCGAATTTCTCCGCTCTATCATGTGATGAACGTCTTAATATTCCAACAAATGGTGAGATCTACAGTTTATACTAAGCCACCAACGCACGGCTGATGGATTTTTATGAGGAGCTTTACTTCATGTCAGAAATATACTTAGAGGGATTGGCATTCCCTGTTGATGGGAAGTCGCAATTAGAAAAAGTTATTTTCTATAATTTTGGATATTGAACGTGAACCAGAACTCGAACCACGGGCTTCCTCATGGTAGTATGCAGTGCTAAACGCTCAGCCATTGCGGTCGTCAATTGTATTTATATATACACATGTACATATACGTATGTACATATATATGATTTTTGTTTAGTTACCTAATTAAGACTGATGGGAATTTGATAGAATTTGCTAAATGAATTTTAAATAAAATATATGACTTAATAATGATTTTGAAGTAAATAATGAATGATTTGGATATTTTTTTATTTCGAAATTTTAAGAAATCAGAATATTTACAGAATATTTAAGAAATAAATTAAAACTAACTAAAATATAATACGAAACCAAAAAAATGGTGTCCTCGACCATGCCGAAGTCCTTTTACCTTTCGTAAAAATATCGAATTTATTGTAAAATACAAAATCCTATTTTGAAAATCAAGTGACAAGTGTATTTTTTTGAATTTACGTGAGCATATCAAATTTCTTATAATTAGATGCTTTTTGGCGTATTTTTTATACAAAACCTGATCAATCGATTGTATGGGGGATGTAGGATATAACCTTCCAACATTGATCATTTTCCAATCCAAAATATTTATTAGAATTTTTGTTTATAAAATAGCAAACTTCTCACCATTAGATTGTCGAAATTTTATTCAAAGCCTCATATCTGTACAAAAAGCAGTGTATGAGAGCTATACACTATATATATATGTTATAGCGGTCCGATCAGAACTGCACTGCATCCGCCTACCTACCAACTTTGCTTGAAATACCTCAAAAGCTAAGTTCTTGCGTTCAAACAGATGAACGGGCGGACGGAAAGACGGGCATGTCTATATCAATTCACCTCGTCATTCTAATACGATCAGTATAAATTTCGGTGGTCCAGCGGTGATGGTAAGTTAATATACCATTTCAAGTACATGAAAGGTATAAAAATATTTAATCTTTCTACTCGGTTAACATGACCATATTCCTCAATGACATGTAAACGTAATTAAATTAAAATAAAATAAACTTAGAATATTTACACATTAGGCCATTTTTGACATAAGGCCATTTGGTTTTTATTGAGTTAACCTTAAGTTACTTCAGATAAACAAGTTAAGCCATAAGAACATAAATTCCAAATTCACGACAAAGGTTTCTTTTTAATCAAGAAAAATCAATTGAGTCAATTGATTATTTCAAAAAATTAACAAATCAATAAAAACCAACACAAATAAAAAAATTCAAAAATTTAAAATTTATGTAGACAAAATTACATTGTTCGACTGTTTAACACTAATAAGCCACGTCATTGGCCTCTTAGAATGTGAAATTCAAAATTAAATTATAATCACAACCAAACTTTGATGACGCTATGTCAAAGCTCCACCAGCTCTTCCTTCGTGTAGTTTCGAAAATAGTAATCATTCGTATCTATACATCAGAATCAGTTCAGACTTTGACAACTCCACCTCACAATCTTCTTTGGTGAATATCGTCCTTTTATAAATGATATCATCTTTCACTTTTTGCTACACAAAACAGTGGATTGAACAATAAATTTTTTGAAACCTACAAATCTTCAGGAGTAGGTAGCACCGCCCCGCTAAATTTAGGTGGCTAAACACATCTAATCTTGATTACTGCATAGCACCTACAAAGCACTTGTGGTTCAAGGTAAAAATAATATTCATACCGAAAAGAGCTAAAACCAATCAAAGAGTTCTCGGTCTATCATTCTCAATTTGTTTCTTCTCAAAATCTTTCATGGGCGAACATCCTCTCAAGAAACCAACTTGCTTACTTAACGCGCAGGACTCAGCACAGTTGTACTTAAATTCCATATAGAATTTGATGAATACGATTCATTTTTTTTTCATTTACGTTAAATTGGGAAAGAAAAAATTGCCTTTGTTTTTGAGTAAATAAGGATCGTGCGCAGGAAAGGACTAGGTAATTCGCATTTTCCCACGGGGGGTATCAATCCCCTCCTTCCATGCGAATGGCCCCGGTCAGTTTTACTACCGTTCTCCGTCCTTTAAGAAATATAGTTGAACAACCCGTGGTGAAAATTGTTGAGCCCATCCTAAGGAAGAGGGTATTCTTTGATGCGCTGGGCAGTGCTTCTGCAAGATACAACACAGAAGACATTACTCAGGAAGGAGTTCTCTCCCATATGTTGTAGTGTCTTACTGTCAATACGCTACTGCAAAAACTGAGGAGTACTGGTTGTAGTGTGTTAACGTCCAGCTGCCGCCAAACTGCGAAGAGAAGGAAAAAGTGGGACGCTATTGTGAATCGGCTATCATCGCGTAAGCGGTGCCTACGCCAATGGAGAAAGAAGAAGAGTCTAACAGCGAAATTGCCTCAGTAAAATGTGGAAGCACTCTGAGGAACAGACTGTCGCAAAAATGCAGCACCACCGTGATCGGGTTCCCAGAATACAGAGCATCCCTGTCAACTAGTCCGCGGAAAAGTTAACAAGAGCGGAAACCCTTCTAATCACAATAAAGCAGGCGCACTATGTGGGTTTGCGATTCTCTCACACAATTGTACAGAGCTAAATGCTAAGGAGTCTACAAATATAATTCCACTGTACAACTGTCATTATAACACAGCACTGTTAAATGAGAATTAACGATGAAACAATGAATGAGTTGTTTGTCAAGTTAATGGAGACACATGGAGGAGCTAGAGTCTGTCGAAATCTAACTCTCTCACTTTCCAGTACCAAGCTTTTACGAGATGTAGATTTTATGGGAAATACTATCTCGCACTGCACCGCTGACCTAACCCAATAAACATTGAAAATTTCACAGCATTGGAGAAGGTGATAGGATCCTTATAATTATATGTTGAAACAAATGTGAAAAAATTCCTAAGTGTGTGGGTCACAAACCTTCAACTATATTAGCCCAACAACTTTATTTGTTTACTTTTAGACTAAATTTATTTCTTTTGTATTTCACATAAACTCTTTGCCAGAGCACCCTGTCACCCTGTCAGCACTGTGTGCAATTTACTAAAGTTACAAGTAAGTTGCGTGTACGCCGAGTCGTACTAGTCGCCATAAAATTTGACGTATTAAGGAGGAAATCTCTTCATAAATGTTTCTCCATATCCACACATTTTTTTGGGCATTCCAAAATTCAAGCTAACCCAAACAAAAGGTCAGACTTTTATTTTAATTTATTATTTTTTTATTTTTTACCTTTTTTTTACTTTGTGTTGGGTGTTCTAAATTTGCAGTTTAAATTTGTACAATAAATGTTAATACAAATAATACATATAACAAATAATAATTTAATGTTTTTATTACATTTTCTTCTTTCAGCAACATTTAATCCACATCAAATTGTAGTGCATAAAAGATAAAAGTGTCATAAATATGTAATTAAAAAAAAAAAAATACACCATTAAATCTTTAAGAGTCACAAACAGCTACAGACACACACATTTGTATGTAGTGTAATACACAAAACGACTATCCGCAGCGCGATAACAATAACGCAGAAGCAAAACCAAGTACGCCCTACAAATGCAGCAGAAACAGCAACAAACAAAACAAGTGAAGTGAAGAGAAATAACAATAAAAGTGAATAAATTATAAACAAGAAGAATAAGACAAAAAAGTCAATAAAAGCAATGTTAAAAGCATATAAGAGATCTCAAAACAAGGCCTGTAAACAAAACGACAGCTGAGACGAAAGAAAAACTAAAGCTGAGCACCACAAAAAAGGGCATAAAAGTATTAGAGAGCAGGAAAAACCGAGACTCACAAAACATTTACTTAGGCAAAAACAAACAAAAAATAGTAGTAGAATAAATAAATAAATAAAATCCCAAAATCCGCTTGCCAAGTAGTAGTAGAAAAATGGATGAAGACAATTTAGATATACCGTTAGTGTCGAAGGAAACGGCCGACAAGGCGATTATTATGCCACAATCCGCCGCTAGTGCTGAAGCTGTTGTTGGTGTTAGTGTGGGTGTGACGAGTGGTAATGGTTTATCCAACGCTGCTGTTGCCTACCAAAAACAAACTGCCGTCAACACAACAACAGCAACAGCAACAACGACAAATACAGCAGGCGATGCACTAACTGCAGCAACAACAACAGCAACACCAACAAAAACAGCGCCAACAACAAATGTCAATTTAAATTTAAATACTTGCACTAGTACAGCAATGCCAGCAACAATGTTACAACAGCAACAGCAACAACTACAACAACTACCACTACTGCCCTACAGCAACAATACAAATTTTGTTGGCAACAATTTAAAGAATGGCGCACTCAGTTACAAGTAAGTAAATTTCTATAGCAAGAATTTCAAACAATTTCAAACAATTTTATTTCGAATTTAACTGTTGACTTTGGAAGGGGGAAAATGGGAATGTCACTCATACGCCATGGCGTGGCATTATTTGCACAGAACTCTTGTGTGCAACGGTGGGCGTGCGTTAGTTTTTTCAGTGGCGACAATGACGACATTTTCGTTTTCTTTTCATACATAAATCATTCGTATTGTAATTTCCACGCTTTTCAATGCTCATAATTCCTCATATATGTGCCCTTCGTGTGGCATTATGCAAAATTGTATGCATAAGGAAGAGGATATATCATTCACTAAGTATCTTAACTGTCTTACATGATGTATAGGTATGTGGAGATGATGGGTATAATAGACCAATAAAAAAATTAAATTTTTTTTTTTTTTTTTTTTTTAGTTGCTATATTAGAATTCAGAAATTCATTAAAAAAATGGCATATTAATAACAAAATTTTTAATTCAATCCTTTTTACTTCTGTATTTAGCATTAGTATTTTTATTTAATTGATTTTGTTTTATTGTAATTTTTTTATTTATTATTTTATCTAATTCAAATTAAGTTTTCTTTTTTTTAATATTATTTTATTCTACTTATTTTTTATTTTTTATTTTATTTTATTCTATTGAATATTGATTCTTTATTTTATTTTATTTTTTCTTTATTTTGTTTTATATTATTTTTTTTTTTTTTCAATTTAAATTACTATTATTTTTTTTATTTATATATTTTAATTTTTTCATCATATTATTTTAATTTTACTTTATTTTAATTTATATTATTTAATTTTATTTTATTTTTATTTTTATTTTTATTTATTTTTATTTTTATTTTTATTTTTATTTTATTTTAAGTAATTTTATTTTAATTTATTCTATTTTATTTTTATTTTATTATTTATGTAATTAATTTTAATTTTGCTTTTTTTTATTTTATTTGATATTATTTTAATTTATTTAATTTTTATTATTTTTTATTTTTTGTTATTTCATTTTTTCAATTTATCTAATTTATTTTTATATTATTTTATTTTATTTAGTTTCATTTTATTTAATTTCTAAATTTTTTATTATTTTTTTTTTTTTGAACTAAGCTAATTTTATTTTACTATATTTTATTTAATTTTTATTTTTTAATTTAATTTAACCTGTTTTATTTTCCAATTTTATTGAGTTTTATTTTATTTTTATTTTTTATTTTAATATAAATTATTATTTTTTCCTTTTATTTCTTTTTTTCTGGTAGTCTATATTATTTTACATTATTTGGTTTGATATTCTATAATTTTTTCTTATTTTTCTGTAATTTTTTTATTTCATTCTTTTTGTATTTTTTATTTATATTTTTTTTAATTTTTACTTTTTCATTTTTTCTTATCTTATTTTATTTCATTTTTATTATTTAATTTATTTTATCTTATTTTGTTTTCTAAATTTATTGAATTTTACTTTACTTAATTTTATTATAATTTTTTTATTTAATTTTTTTTTAATTAAATTTTTTTTGCTTTATTCAATTTTTTTTAAATATTTTTATTTTTTTGTTAAAATTTTAAATTAATTAAATTTAATTAAATTTATTTTATTTTATATTGTTCTATTATTTGAATTTTTTTTTTAATTTTTTTTTTTTAAGTATAATTTAGTTTTATTTTTTCTTTCATTTTCTTATTTTATTTCATTTTTTCATATTATATATATTTCTATTTTTTTTATTTCATTTAATATTATATTTTAATATTTTTTTATTTTTTTTTATTTTTTTTTTTATGTTCTCTCATTACAAACTATTCTCTAAGTGCACTCTTCATTAAATAAATTTAATTGTAGTCGTAATAACTGTGAAGGCAAAATTTCTTTTAATTACACTTTTTACACTGCCCATCGGCATACTGGTATATAATATTGCGCATCAGCACTTTTCACACGAGCAAAGTGGATACTGCTGCGACTGTGCATTCATGGGAAAAATATTAGAATTCCCACAACTGGTGGCTAACGAAACTAAAAGAGCAACTTTTTTTCCTCAAAAGCACACACTCTGACACATACATATACGTAGATGCACTTGTATGTGTTTGCATATGCAAATATTGATCTAAGTTTCTCTTCCGAAAATACTCACTTGTGTATTTTAAGTGTGGAAACTTGAAACTTGGAAATTTTCAGCACGCGTAAATATATTTGTTGTTTTTGTTGTGATTACTATTTGTTGTACTAAAACTCTTTCAGGAATAACTTATCGAAATGCAAAAGCAACTTGCATGGGGTAATACTTCGAGCAATTTTATGCATTTGTTTATGTGTATATATGATAGTTGCGGTGTTTATTTGAAACTTGAAATTTTGTTGCGCAACATTTTATTAACTTCTGAGAATTTTCGAAGTCTATAGTTTCGAGAACTGACGTTTTGCAAAAGTTTCATTAATTGGAATGATACCAAATATTTGAGTTAGCCTTTCGTGTCAAAAAATGTTTTTTAAAAGAGGAAAGTATTTTCAGGAAATTTCTTTTATTAATAATTTCAAGAGTGTGAGTTCACATAAAGTTGAAAAGTCAAGTAGTTGATTTTTAGATTACCAGAAAACGGACTTTGATGAGTCCATAAAATAAATTACTCAAATCGGTGATACGGTGGGCAAAGATACAAGCCACAAAGTAGAATCAAAAATGGGAGAACCGAAAGAGAGGGAAAGAAAAGAAAACAAAAGAAATGTCAAAAGGGGAAAAATGAGGATGGCTCTATTGTTAAAATTAGACTAGAATAATAAAGGCTTGGTTAATAGCGAAGGCATTCCAATAATAAATATGCGGATTATACTATGTACACTATCCACATTCAAGTAATTATTTATAACAAATAAATTTTTGTATACAGTATTTGTGTGTGTGTGTATAACTAACAACAAATATTTATACTTTATTTATTGAAAATGTAACTAAATGAAAAATGAAAATAAAATAAAATGAAGTAAATTAAATTAAATTAAATTAAATTAAATAACATAAAATAAAATAAATTAAAGTTGAATTCAAATCCAATCAAATGAAATAAAATAAGAGAAAATGGAATACAAAAAATAAAACTAAATTGAATCGAATGAAAAAAAAATAAATAAAATGAATAAAAATTAAATTAATTCAAATTATAAAATAAAAAAAATATATAAAATAAAATAAATAAAACAAAGTAAAGCAAAAAAAAAAAAATAATACAAAATATGATAATATAAAAAAATTAAATCAAATAAAAAAATATATAAAATAAAATAATATAATATACTTGGTAGGGACATAAATACTGTTACAACATTAAACACACGCATTTCAATAGAGGAATTGAGCATACCAGATAATTCCGTATCGGGAATTCTAAATTGTGTGAGTTTTCAACATGGAATGGTCAGATAATGAAAACCGTATCGCTGTTATAGCGCTTTTTAAGTATGAAATGAAAAAAGGTGATATATTCAAAACACTCCCTCCGCTCGGCATTAGTCGCATGTTCATCTACCGGTGCATAAAACTGTTTGAGGAGACTGGGAACGTTAATGACCGCCACCGCTCCGGCCGTCCACGCACAGTTCGAACGCCGCAAGTCATCAAAGCTGTCAAATCAAGAATTCTGCGAAATCCGCTCCGATAACAGAAAATCATGGCCCGGGAGATGAATGTTTCGCAAAAGTCCTTGAGTCGAATTATTAAAAAAGACTTGGGACTTGGGGCTTTCAAACGCCGTACCGGACATTTGTTGACTGCAGCTTTGAAAAAAAATAGGGTGGTAAAATGCAAACGTCTTTTGGTGAAGCGCGCTGATAACTTGCACAGAAAAATCTTGTTTGCCGATGAAAAAATTTTTACCGTGCAGGAAAAATTTAATAAACAAAATGATATAGTGTATGCACGGTCATGTAAGGAAGCATCTGAACTGATTCCACGGGTCGAAAAAGGTCATCACCCGGCTTCGGTCATAGTTTGGTGGAGTGTCCCTTATGATGGGGTAACTGACTTGCATTTTTGCGAACAAGGGGTCGAAACATCGGCCAAAGTTTACCAAAAAACCGTTTTGAAGGCTGTTGTAAGACCACTTAACCATTCCATGTTCCAAAATCTGGCTCAAAAACAATTCACCAGCATTCATTTCCTCTGAAGAGTGGCCCTCTGGCAGTCCTGATTTGAACCCGCTGGATTACAAATTGTGGACAGTTTTAGAGGACAAGGTTTGCCACAAAAGATATCCCAACATTGATTGTCTTAAGACAGCTTTGATTCGTGTTGTGGCCAATTTACCAATGGAGGAGGTGCGTGCGTGAAGGCCAAAGGCGGGCATTTCGAATGAATACTGCTTTTTTGTATACAAAATATATCAAGAAATATGTAAAAAAAATTGGTCCAAAAACATTTATTATTTTTTATTTTATAGCATAAAATGTGTGTAACAGCATTTATGTCCCTACTAAGTAAACAAAAAAATAAAAAAATATTAGAAGTAATAATATAAAAATAATATAAAGCAATATTGAAAGAAAGTAAAATATAATCCAATCAAATACAATATAATATAACAAAGCAAAATAAGATAAATAAAAGAAAATATTAAAGAAAAAATAAAATAATAAAAAGCAAAGAAAATTATATTAAAAATATATAAATTTAAATTAAATAAAGGAACAAAATAAAAAATAAAAATAAAAAATAAAAAAAATAAAAATTAATTGAACAAAATATAAAAAAATATATAATAACTAGCAGTTCCGACCACGCGTTGCTGTGGCTGTGTGATTTAGAAAGGAATTGAAAGAAAAAATTTAACACAAATTAACATAAAAGTTTCAATTTCATTTCATTAATAAATACTTTAATAATCTTTATTTAAAACGAATAATTGCCCATGGCAGAAACATGGATTCTCTAAATCTAGGCCCCAAATAGATATTCTTTGACCTTCTGTCTTTTCTTTGGTCATCGCGAAAGCTAAACAAATAGGGAATTGCGTCTTTTGAATGTTATTAGAGAATCTGACGGTGTCATTGGAATGCACGATTTCGCCATTTAACTTTCCTGTCAAAATAGTTATTTCGAGAACATTTCCGGGTATTTTTTATTACCAAACGTGTACCGTTGCCTAGTTTAGGGGGAGTTCAAATTACGCAGAAGAATTAACAATGGTCTAATTTTTAATCGAAGATTGTCTGGTGGTATTCCTGGTATTTCTAAAGAATTTAAAAATTCAATTGGAAAATTCACTGCCTAATAGTTGTTGTATCTGGTAGTTAATTAGATCTTCAACAACATTTTTTCCTGTCATAATAGCACGATTACTAAGCCAATTGTGATTTAGATAGTTAGCTATTATATCTGGAAACACATGCACGATCAGTTCATTTTTAGTTTGAACAACAGTACAGAAAGTTTCTGGCAAACTTATGCGTTGGGTATCTTGATGAAATAACACTTCACTATTTCCAATATCTAATATTTATTGAGAAAATACTTGTGCTGTCACACGTTCTCATTAAGTAGGTTTTTAGAAATTATGGATATTCATTTGGCATTGGCTTCAATTATCCTATTTTATGATACACTTGGTCTTGTATTTTAAGTGTTGTTTCAAAATTACGCACATCAGATGAGAGAACGCAAATTTTTGAACGATATAATTTGAAAGCAAAAACAAAGCTTCTGCGTTTACGTCAAAATTTTTTTTTTAATCAATTGAATGCCAGTGAGTAGTAGTTTCAAAGATTCAGGCGGAATATGGGGTGGTAATAATACAACTTTCCCTGTGTTTCATTGCGAAATTTGAACACCTGACGATATTTGCATATTTTGTCCATCACACCGATACCGAACTTTGGTATCAGCTGAGTAATTAATGTTTGATGCGTAATTAAACGCAAGACGAACAAATAATTCACGTTGCATTGTTGAGTTTAGATTTTTTTGGTGGTGATTTTTTTTCAGAAAAATCAATGTCACGGAATAAATCGATAAAAAAATCACATGCGCCACATGTAGCTGAAAAAGAAATTTCAAATTTTCAGCGATGGCACCATCAGGAGTCCATAATAAGCGGTCTGAAAGTTTTCTGTAAGAAATCTAATGTGAGGCGCCATTTGTTCGAGGTTTGCGAAAGTTAATTACTACAAACAATTAACTTTGATAATCATTGAGGCCATTAATCGAAATAAAACTATATTAAGTTGGGCCAAATTACACATAAATGCCAGCTTTCATCAATGACGGTTGAGTTGGCGAAAAGTTCACTGGGAAAATACCATGTGACACTGGATTTTTATATATTAAGGTATAAAATTATAACACTAAATTAGATAAAATGAAACAATATTGAATTAATATGAAATCAACTGCAATCTATGATAATAAAATTAAATAAATAAGATAAAATAAAATAAAAGTAAACAAAATAAAATAAAATAAAATAGAAATATTGCAAGAAGCTAAAAAGAAATAAAATTTAAAAATTTTTACAAATTATAATGAAATAATATAATAGAAAATAAAAAGTATTAAAATTAAATAAGTTAAAATAAAATAAAATGTTAAACATAAAATAAAAAAATACAAAATAAATAAAATTAAATAATTTTAGACAAAATAAAAAAATGCAAAATATGATAATATAAAAAAAAAACAAATTAAAAAATAAAATAAAAATTAAATACAGTAAAACAAAATAAGAGCAATTAAAAAAATAAAATGAATTAAAAAATAAATAAATCAAATTAAAAAAGATAAATTAAAAGAGATTAAAAAAATAAAGTTAACTTAAATTAAACAAAATGAAGCAAAATAAAATAAAAGAAAATAAATAAATATAGATCAACATCAAGGCAAAAATAAAGCAGTAACAAAGAAATTAAGTTTTATAAAATAAAATAAAATATAAGAAATAAAATAATATAAATCAAATAATTTAATCAAAATAAAATATAAAATATTTTAAAATAAAATACTTTAAATAATAAAGAGTATATAATAATATAATATAAATCAAAATAAAATAAAATAAATTTACTTAAAATTTTATTTTAATATAATATAATATAATAAGAAAATTTAAAATAAAATAAAGAAAAAGAAAAATAAAATAACTTAAATAAAATTTAAGCAATTTAAGTTTCCGAAATTAAAAAACAGTCACAATAAGCAAAAAATAAATAAATATCTTTTGCTCAACCACAAGAAAAAGCCACAACATGACCCACTCAATCTAAAAGAATGTAGGTCGATTACATCAAGCGCCAAGCGAAGCAGTTGGTTGAACTGAATTTTCGAGTAAAAAAAAAATTCTGCTGCATTTTGAAATTGCACACCTGCGACCGTTACTTACTTGAAATATACAACACCCGGTAACGTGAAAAAAAGTAAAAAAAATAAGTAGAAAAACAAAATTAAAAAAATCGTTAATATATACTCACTGCAAAATGCAATTCTGACAAGTCAGCAAAACGAAATACATACACTGTAAATATAAATAGCAGCAACCAAGCAATTATCACTGCCCTAGTGAGCGCCACGAATTGGAAAAACTGACCTAAAACAGAACATGAACTAACGAAAGTAAAATACATAAACACTTACATACAAATGAACGAGTGTATACAGCTGAAAATGAATGAAAAATACAGAAAAAAAATCATATATTTTATAAGGATATTTTTTTTTCCATTGCCTTACATTGTACTAAACCTGGTTCAGTACGCTTTTTTCGCTTTTTCTTACCTCCAGTTAATTTTCTCCCACACTACCCTAGCTAGCACCTCAATACGCCATATGTGCGGCCCACGCCTTAAATAAGAACGCTCGTGAACACGTGAAATGTCGCTGACAGTGCGGACAAGTAGGCTAATATTTACTACTAAGAGCTAACGGTATAATGCTTGGTCGCACTTAACGACCGAGTGTAGGGTAAGCGCTTACTGACAAACAGTTAATCAGACACGCATACAATCAACATAGCATGTAATAGTAGTAAATATGTCTAGCCAACGTGTTGGCAGCCTGAAAAGGACAACAGGGAATGGTTGCGAGCTTGTTACTTTAAAAAAAGAAATATATATATAAAAAAAAAAATAAAATAAAAATGAAAAAAAAAACAAGAAAATACGAAAAAAATTGGTTAAACAACAAAAATCAAAAGTGCTTACGTGCTTGCGTACAGTGAAGAGCAAAATATTATTTGCGAGTGCTCTTTTTGAGAGAAAAAAAAAATATATTAAACAAGATATTAAAAAAAATTCAATCAATTAATTATTAATTTTAATTAATACTGTAACAAATCTTAAATTAACAGCAAAATTTTGCAGTAAAATTTTTTTTTTATTAAACTCACCATAAAAAAAATTTTACCTTTCACTGTAGGCATGCATATCTCTACGAAAGTGTATTTTTTCTTGGCAGCGCTGCCAAGTAATGAATGCCCTTCATCCGCCATCCGTAGTCACACTCCTCAAGTAAAACTTTGCATGCACTGCCATTACAGCGATTGATATTTATTAATCCTCCTTCCCCTACGACCTGCCTCTATCCATTCACCATTCACCATCATTCAATCCTTCAGCAGCCACGCAACCTGCCAAATTGCCGGGCCCCACTAGGCTACCAACCCGCAACCAAGCAGCGAAACAGCCAACGAAACATTGGAATGCCACACGTTTGTACGCCACTTTCAGTCTATGCCGAGCCGCCGACTCGTGCATAATTCGTATAAAATGTTCATACATAAGAAGTAAGGCGTTTGCCGCTTTTAGGGAAATTCGATTTTTCTAAAAGTAGAAATAGAAATTGTAACAAAATTAAATGTGTTTAATGTGCGCGGCGGCCTATTGTCATTGTCGTTGTTGTTGCCAATGGTCACAGCAAGTGCACGCGTACTTGGCAAAATGTAAAATTACATTACTTACTCGTACAACGGTTTTTCGCGCATCCGAGTATCTGTCTCTCTTGATGCAAAGTAGCGTTAAAGGCAACAAAGTGCAATGCAAGAAATATTAAATGAGTGCGTATGTGTATGTGTGCATGTGTGTTGTGAGAAATTTCTAAAAGTTTAATTACATAACAAGGCACAAGAAGTGGCGTTTGTGTAAAAATATTGTATTAGTGACATTGTAAAAATGCATGAAAATGTGTTGTTAAAGTGAAGTGAAGTAAAGAATAATAATTTTCAAAGGTCTTCTAGCGCAAATATATATTTTTGTTTATATACCTTTGCTCATATTCACAAGTTTGTAACTGCCTTCTCGCTGCTAGTAAGCCGAAATAGCAGAGAATTTGTACTCACCGGCCTACATGTCGTATGAGTGTTGCTTAAGTGCAACGACGTAACTTGGCTGGGCGCTGACTAAATGTTCAGGCGTTTGGTAGCTAAATAGCTTCATTACATTTAATGGCAAACCAAAAATGTGTTCATCGCATTTGTAGTTAGATTGTATAAACTGTAAACCAAATTCATAATGAAAAATCTATAAAATTAAAGAGTTGTGGGTCACAGTTGTCACCAGCATGGGAAGACAAAATCCATCCGCTATTCAAAAGAGATAATTTTGTATCATTTTTTTAAATCTAAGCTAATTTTTCTATGAATCTGGAAAGGGTTTTCCTTAATTTTTTTTTTCTAAATGTACGTAACGATTTATTCTCAATAAATTATTTTAATTAAAATAATAAGTCAGTAATATTGCCCACATTTAGGTGAAACAAAATCCGTTCTTACGTATTGAAAAAAAAATTAAACAAAGAGTAATTTAAAAAAACTCGATTTGGTAAATATAAACACAAATAAAGCTTAATTAATAAAAAACATAAAAAATTGATAAAATAAAAAACAAAACAAAAAAAGTTTATTAAATCAACATAAAACAAAATAGAAGAAAGCAAAATCAACAATTATAAATAAAATACAATAAAGATAAAAATATTGAATAAACTAGATAAAAAAATTTAAAAAAATAAAATAAATAAAATATTGTATTAATTAAATAAAATTAAATGAAATAAAAAAATTTTAAGTAAAAATATTTTAAAATAAAAGAAAAATAGGAAAATCCAAAAATTAAAATAAAATAAAATGAATTGAAATGCATAAAAAGTAAATAAATAAAATTAATAATATAATATAATATAAATTAATTTAATATAATTAAAATAAAATATAATAACATAGAATTTAAAAATATATATATATAAAAATTAAAAATCATAATAAAATAAGAAAAAATTAATTAATATTAAAAACTTAAATGAAATAAATTAAAAAATTTAATAATAATAACAAAGTAAAATAAAATAAAATAAAATATAATGTAATATAATAAAATAAATAAAAAATAAATAATAAATAAATAAAAAAGTAAAAAAGTAAAAAATATAAAGTAACAAAAAGGAAACACTGTGGGACAGAAGTAAAATAATCTATTGGAATGTTATTGGAAGTTATAATGAAATTGAAATGTCAAAAGAAACAATAGAATTTAGAACAATCATGTATATGAATAAACTTTTTCTCTCTCTTGCTTTGCCTCCTAAACTGTGCGGACGTCTTTTATTCTTGGCATTGGATTAGGTAAATTCCCTGCGTAATCAACTTAAATCTTACAGGTTATGGGCCATCCGCAGCCTATTCTAGTCCAAAATACAGAAGATCAATTCTACGTAGTTAACGAATTAACAACTTTTGGTTATTTTGTAAGAATACAAAGTTTTTTATCGCCTGTACAATGGCAGCACACCAAATAGCATTTAATCGTCTTAAAGGTCGAGAAAACTACGCGGAATGGAAGGTCGGTGCAAAAGCGCACATGATAATTAAGGGCCTATGGAAAAATTGCACAAAAGAATTGGCGGAATCGGCGAGTGAGAAGGAAAAAGAAGCTGATCTTAAAGCGATAGGGGAATTAACGCTATTGCTGGAGCCGTGTACTTACGCTCATATTGAATCGGCTGAAACAGCATACGAGGCATGGAATTGCATTTCAAAAGCATTTGATGATACAGGTGCTGGCCGCAAATTGGCACTTTTACAACAGTTCGTGTCGCTTAAGCAAAGAGAATGCAACTCAATGGAAGAATACGTAACCAAGATGAGTGCATTGTGGACAAAAGTGAAGACACATTTTAAAATTGACGAAGAAGTCGCAGGCTTCTTAATGTTGGTGGGCTTACCAGCCGATTATAAGCCAATGAGTTTGGCGGTAGAAAATTCCGGTGTAGACATTACGGTCGACTATGTAAAAAATTTGTTATTGCAAGGCCTGGAGTTGGAAAATGAAATAAGCGAAACGAGTGAATCAGCTCTCCTTGCCAGAAACAAACGTAAGTATGAAAAAGCAAAAAGCAGACATTGCTTTGGTTGTGGTTCTACGAAACACATTGTAAAAAATTGCCAAATGGCGAAACAAAAGAAAAGAGAGCAACGAAAATTTGATAAAAATGAGACAATGCTGTTTTCGTCGCTACTCGCTCAATCAAACGAATTGCACTCCAACTGGTTTATTGACAGTGGCTGCACTGCTCATATGACAAATGACATATCATCCATAGAAAACAAAACAAAAGCAAATCAAAAAGAAGTAATAGTTGCTAATAATGAGAAAATTAAAATAGATTGCGTTGGCAATGTCAAACAACTTGTTATGAATGAGGGCGTTGCAACAGAAATGCAAATAAATAATGTGCATTTCGTACCAAATATTTGTGCGAATCTTTTATCAGTTAGCCAAATAGTGAAAAACGATAATGCGGTCTTATTTACTAGGAGTGGATGTAAAATATTCAACAAGCACTCGAAAGTAATTGCAACAGCGAGTTTAGTAAATGATTTGTTTAAGTTGGACGTCGCAGAAAAAATCAGATCGTTCACAGCTAAAAAGCCGAGCATCGTAGAAAAACCAAAAGAGAGTTTGACATTGTGGCATCGTCGCCTCGGGCACACAAGTTTTGATTATATGAAATTCCTGCAAACCGAAATAAAGAATTTTGTAGTCCCACAAAGCAGCACGTGCAGTACTTGCATAAAAGGCAAGCAAGCCCGTATTCCATTCAGCAACGTTGGTAATCGTGCAACACAAAAGCTAGAACTGGTACATAGTGACGTTTGCGGTCCTATGCCAGTTAAATCCTTCAGTGGGTGCAAATACTTTGTGACATTCGTCGACGATTTTTCAAGAGAACTATTTGTGTATGTAATAAAAAATAAAAGCGATGTTTTCAACAGTTTTATTCGTTTCAAATCAATGGCGGAAAAGCAAACTGGGTGCAAATTAAAAAAGTTGAGGACTGATAACAGCACAGAGTATTGCAATCAACAATTTCGAAGGTTTTTCGATGCAAATGGTATTTTGCATCAAAAATCAGCAGCATATAGTCCGCAACAAAATGGACTAGCTGAGCGAATAAACCGAACAATTATGGAAAAATTGCGGTGCTTACTAATCGACTCAGGTTTGCCAAAAATATTTTGGGCGGAAGCAGCAACGACTGCTGCATACATTATTAACCGCATACCGTGCAAAGGTACAGGAGAGATGTCTCCAGAAGAGGTGTGGACAAACCATAAACCAGATTTATCTTTGATGAAAGTTTTCGGCTGCCGTGCGTTTGTTCAAATACCCAAACAAAAGCGAACGAAATTAGGTGCAAAATCGACTGAATGCATTTTTATTGGATACGCTTCTGATTCCAAAGCGTATAAGTTGTATAACGAACAGACAAAAAAGGTGATTATAAGCAGAGACGTTTTGTTTTGGGAATTGGACAATCGAAGTCAGGTTACTACTGATGGTAACACTAATCAATACTGGTTGCAATATTCTGAAAATGACAATTTTGAATCAGTGGGGGAAGAAGATTCGACTAATATAAGGTTGAAAGAATTACCGTCTTCAGATGATTCATCAATTGTCACATCTTCGCCGATTGCAATCGAGTCCGGCACTGAGGTGAAGGTTATTCCAACTAATATTGAGACTGACTCAATATTCGAAATGACGAGTGATGAGACAGAATGGGAACCAAGTGAAGAAATTGACGAAAATGAACTGCTTCAGTTGGAGCCGCGTCAAAGATCATCTCGAAATACCGACAAGCCTAAGCCAAACTATAACGCTTTGGCATACGCATTTAGTGCGTGCGATCCCATTACATTTAAGCAAGCCATAACGAGCGATTATGCTGATGCATGGAAGCGTGCAATGAAAGTTGAGTTCGACTCACTGAATGAAAATAAAACTTGGGAATTAGTCAAATTGCCTAAAGATAAATCACTGGTAAAATGCAAGTGGGTATATAAAACTAAAATGGACAGCGAAGGAAATGTGATTAAGCGAAAAGCGAGGTTAGTCGCAAAAGGGTTTACCCAAGTCGAGGGAGTTGACTATCACGACACGTTTTCGCCAGTTGTTCGCTTTACAACCATACGTTTCTTGATGGCCATAGCAGTAAAGTTTGACTTAAACATTCGCCAGCTTGATGTTGTCACCGCCTTTTTACACGGCGAACTCGAAGAAGAAATATTCATGACTCAGCCGGAGGGGTTCAATGACGGAACAACCCGTTGTTGTAAATTAATGAAGTCCATTTATGGACTGAAACAGTCGAGTCGGGTTTGGAATTCAACACTGAACGAAGCACTATTAAGCTTCGGACTGAAACGATCATTGACTGATCAGTGTGTCTATTTTGCCGTTGATTGCCAGCATATTTTTATCGTCACTATTTACGTCGACGACATACTGATTTTTTCCAACAATAAAGATATGGAGAAAAGGCTGACTGCAATGCTCTTTTCGCGATTTAAGATGAAAGATATGGGCGACGTGTCATCGGTACTTGGAGTTAGAGTTACGCGCGATAGATTAGCTGGCACTCTATCATTAGATCAAAATCAATATATCAAGGACATTTTAGCTCGCTATAAAATGAGTGACTGCAACTCAGTGTCAGCACCTATGGATATTACCCAGAAATTGTCCAAAAAAATGTGCCCAAAAGACAAAGAGGCGATGGATGAAATGAGAAATGTTCCATATCGACAATTGGTTGGTGCATTACAGTTTTGCGTTCAAGTAACTCGTCCAGACATTTGCTTCGCAGTAAATGTTCTGAGCCGGTACAATGAAAATCCCGGCGAAGCTCATTGGAGTGCAGCTAAACGCGTTTTGCGCTATCTAAAAGGCACTATGCATAAAGGCATTACCTATAAGAAGGCATCAACTCAAATACAAGGCTATTGCGACTCCGATTGGGCCAGCGACGAGGACGAACGGCGATCGACAACGGGGTATGTGTTCACTATGGAAAATGGTGCAATTTCATGGTGTACAAAGCGCCAACCAACAGTTGCGCTTTCCACAAGCGAAGCCGAGTTCATGGCTATGACAGCAGCAATCCAAGAGGCCACTTGGTTAAAGCAACTGGAGAGAGAAATCCTGCCGCACTCTCCAAAAACGATTGACCTGTATTGTGACAATCAAGGTGCCATCAAATTTGCAAGTAATAACTCTTACTCACCGCGAACGAAACACATAGATGTGAAGGTCAAATTCACACATCAACAAGTCACAAAAAAATTGGTAAGGCTGATCTACTTGAAAACTGAAATGTCAAAGAAACAATAGAATTTAGAACAATCATGTATATGAATAAACTTTTTCTCTCTCTTGCTTTGCCTCCTAAACTGTGCGGACGTCTTTTATTCTTGGCATTGGATTAGGTAAATTCCCTGCGTAATCAACTTAAATCTTACATAATCTAAAAGAAATTCAAGATTTTTAAGAGTTTCAAAGAAGAGCAGCATTCAAATAAAATTGAATAAAAAATGAATTAAAATACAATTAAAAAATGTAAATTAATAATTAAATAAATAACACACGAAATAAAATAAAATTATTTAAACTAAAAAAAAAAAAATAATATAAAATTGAAAAAAATAAATAAATAAAAAAAATAAAATAAAATAAATTGAAATACAATAAAAAATAAATAAAAAATTATAATTTAATAAAAAAATATAAAATAAAATAAATTATAAAAATTAAATAAAATAAGAGAAAATAATTTAATATAAATAAATAATATAAAATAAAAAAAAATATTTAAAGTATAATTCAAATTAAATATAATTCATTATAATATAATACAATAAAATGAAAATTTTATATAAAATAAAATAAATTGAAATAAAATAAAGTAATAGAAATGAAATACAATGAAAAGAAAAATAATATTAATTTTAAACATTTAAAATATTCTTAACAGTTTAAGGCAATATGCTCTGGAAAAAGTCATAAAATGAAAAAAAAAATATCTTCAGACTAATGTAGCCCCGCCCGCTCATATTGCACAAATAACATAAAATAAAATAAAATAAAAAATTGAACAAAATAAATTTAAAACGCTATAAAAAAGATATGAACTAAAATAAGATAAAATTTTAATAATATAAAATATCATCAAAAAACTAAAATAAAATAAATTAAATTAATATTCATAAATTAAATGAAATAAATTAAAACAATTTAAAATAAGGATCAAATTAAATTAAATTAAATTAAATTAAAAAAATATAAAATAAAATAAAATAGATAAATAAATAAAATAATATAAATTAATTAATAAAATAACTAAAATTAAATATACTGAATAAAATAAAATAATTTAAAAACATTAAAAAACTTTAAGAGTGTAAAGGAAGAGCAGCTTTCTAGGGCACTGAAAGAAAAGTTATAAAATAAAAATATATATCGTCACACTGTGGTAGCATCGCCAGCTCATATTGAATGTTATTTTTCTATGAAACAAATATAAATTTAATTCACCAATTTGAGGAAAGTTTCACTGTCATTATCAGTTTTTTTGGCGAAAAAAATATTAACATGAAAAAAATTAAAAACACTCCTCATCACTATTCAATATAAGCAATAATTTATTTTATTTATTTAAATTAATTTTAAATATTCAATAATGATAACCCGTAATAAATAACAAAAACAGGTATATATTCAAAAAAAAAAACTTAATTACCATAAAGTCAGTTAACTTTGTACAGAAAATTGTATTTAAAAAATAATACTATTATAATATTTGAATTTATTATATATAGAACCAGTTATTATTGCTCTTTTTTTTTGTAAGAAAGCTATAGAATGGTTAATCAAAAAAACATAAATTTTCACTTATCAGAAATCATCAATTTGTTAATAATATTTTAAGCATAAATTGCTTTTAATTTCAGCTGGGAGGTAACTAAATAGTGAAAATGTGCATATCTCTCAATAATTTAAAAAAAAAACGCATTGTATTGGCGTATACAAACGTTTGTTAGCAGAAAAATGTTCAACGCTTATCAAAATTAACTCACTCCAAGTTAAAGCAATAGCAAAAAACCCCAAGGGGTGCAGCAATAATCGATACTCGCAATAATTTAAAAGGTTTTATACTCGTAGAAGATACAAAAATTTCGTTGCCGGCGAATATCGAGTGAATATGAAGACAAATAATACGAAATTATAATATATATATATGAATTGGCAAGCGCAACAATGTTCATAAGTCGATGTATGACGTCGACGGCAGCTCAAAAAAAGTACTAGGAAAGAGTAAGATTAGCGGAAAATTTAAAAGAATCATAAAAAATATAACAGTAAACTAGACAAGAAAGAGAAAAATTTCAAAAAATACAAAAAATTACAAAGTACACATACATACTTTATAATACACACAAAAACCACATTGGTCATCGAAAGGACATGTGTCATCAATATATTGATTGAAATGCCTTATTTATGAATGATTTTTTGTGACCTCGCTGTTGTCATAAGATAGGTCCTGCGTATGCGGGACCATAAAGCAGTATGTTGGCAACAGAAATGTATTAAAAAAAAAATCTTAAGCAATGCCATAAAACACCTAACACACAGAGATATACCAGAGTATATAATAAATGCTATAGTTGAACGTCTGCATATGAGTATTTGACTTGCCTGCCCATGCCTTAAGTAAATAAATATATAATAGCAATGTAATTAAATACTACACACGTATACAAATGTACATATATGGATATCCTACTCACTTAAGTGGTCACTTTGTACACACCCCACATACACTACTTGACTTCCGGTCACACAATTTGCTCAATTTAATATATATTAAACTAATATTCGTTGCAAATATGTACTTTCTACATACATATGATAGCCCATTAGTACTAAATTTGTACACCAGTGACCACAAGAGTATGGTTGGGTGTGCTCAATTGAGTGCGTCAAACTTTGAGTGAGTCAAGTTGAAGGGCTAGACTTCTTTATATACTCTCTTGTTGCATACATATATACACATAGTATGAAAATCTACTGTTGTTGTTCCTTTAATACTACAGCAAATATGTACTACAATGCACATATGTGCGTTAAGTTAACTGGCATCATCAGACAGCTGACTTTTATCCATTATACGTTAATTATTTACTAATACAGTCATGTGGGTGTCTTTTGTCGAACATTATATGTAATAAAATATTTAATTAATATAGTTTGTAGTAGAGTACGGATGTCATTGTTATGAAATAATTTTGAAAGCACTTAAAAGCTCTTTAAAGCCACTCTCATAAGAGAAAAATTTGCAAGTACAGGCAGTTAGGTAGGTATGTAGGTAGGTAGAGTCGATGTCTTGTGATATATTTGGGACTTAAATTTCCTCACACTACCATTTCCTCTCTGAATCACCCTGTATCCTTAGTTTAGTAAAGGGTGTTTTTTATAGAGGTATAGAACTTTAAGTTGCAATAAAACAACGATGGATTATTCGATTGACATGAATGTTATTTATCCGAAAGATATTCTTGTGGCATTACATTTTAAATATGATTTCTGGCTTATGACCGCCACGGCTGGCGCGGATGTAGTCCAATCTGGGCGTCCAATTTTCGATGACTTTTTCCAACATTTGTGGCCGTATATCGGCAATAACACGGCGAATGTTGTCTTCCAAACGGTCAAGCGTTTGTGGCTTATCCGCATAGACCGATGACTTTACATAGCCCCACAGAAAGTAGTCTAGGGGTGTTAAATCACAATATCTTGGAAGCCAATTCACAGGTCCAAAACGTGAAATTAGGCGGTCACCCAAACGTGTCTTTCAATAAATCTATTGTGGCACGAGCTGTGTGACATGTTGCGCCGTCTTGTTGAAACCACATCTCCTGGACATCATGGTTATTCAATTCAGGAATGAAAAAGTTAGTAATCATGGCTCTATACCGATCACCATTAACTGTAACGTTCTGGCCACCATCGTTTTTGAAAAAGTACGGACCAATGATTCCACCAGCCAATAAAGCGCACCAAACAGTCAGTTCTTCTGGATGTAACGGTGTTTGAACATACACTTGAGGATTACCTTCACTCCAAATGCGACAGTTTTGTTTGTTGACGTAGCCATTCAACCAGAAGTGCGCTTCATCGCTAAACAAAATTCGCTTATGAAAATCGGGAACAACGGTAATCTCGTTTACTTGATGATCGTTTGGCTTCAATTCTTGCACGAGTTGGATTTTGTAAGCACGCAAACCAAGATCTTTCCGCAAAATCTTCCATAAAGTGGATGGACACAGATTCCTGTGCTCGATGGCGGATGGACTCATTCGGGTCTTCCTCAATGCTACGCTCTACAGCAGCAATAGCTTCTTCTGTACGCATCGTACGGCGTCTCTGGGGATGCGAGTTATCAATAAGAGTAAACGTGGTGCGAAAACGTTCCACGGTTAATCGAATTAACTGCTCTGATGGACGATTTTGTCGACGACAAAATGGACGTAGTGCGCGATACGTTTTTTCGCACAGAACCATTATTTTCGAAATAAAATTGCACTATTTGCAAGCGTTGTTCAGGCGTGAGTCTATTCATGATGAATTGCCAAACCAAACTGAGAATAAATCACTTGACAGCTGTTAAATCGGTCGCCATATTGAAAAGTAATGCCAACTTAAAGCTCTATAAAAAACACGCTTTAGTTTAATAAGAGCAACTTACGACAAATACTCAAGAAAACTGATGCCGCTGGTTGTGAACATTTTCCCGTACAATGCTTTACATTCGCATATCAGATGTTCTATCGCCTCCTCTTCTTCGACTTCCTGGCAACTTCTGCAGTAATCGTTTTATGGTAACCCTAGTCTCTCGGCGTGTCTAGCAATAAGGCAATGGCCTGCTAGCACTGCTAATGAGAGTTTTTATGTCATTTCTTTTACACTTCAATAATGGGCATGTGTGACCCACATGCCATTCTAAGCACAGCAGCCAGAGGTATATATATACCCTCTTTACTTGAAGCTAATTGTAAAGTGGTGCCTGATCAATTTCGTCTGCCTCGCAGCTACCCCGAAAATTTTGGTGTTTGGAACCTATTGCAGATTTATCATGTAGTATGATATTAGTCTTCTTAATAGATCAATACACTCTTTCTCCATCTTCGATGTGGTTCTTATTGCATTAGGTGTTTTCAGAGCTGCTTGAAGTAAGAACCCATCTTGTTAGAATCAGTAGGCTCTCTTTAATTGCCGCAATCTTTGCCTGAAAACCGCTGTAGGGATCTGGTGGCGAAATGCGATTCTGGATTTTAACTTTGCCGAAAAGACTGTCCATATAGATAGTAATCCCTGAATTTCCCTTCACGCCATTCTTAACTGGAGGGGAAGGACGAACCTGAACTCCAACTTTTGAAGGATTGTGAAAATTCGTAATATTGACCCACAGTCACTAAAGTCGCCTCTACTAGGAGTAATCTCGTGAGAATATCCATTAACTTTTTTAAACTTGCTATATGAAGGAAATAAGGTTTATGGGTCTAAAGTTCAAAGCACTGCGGTGTTCTCTTCTATAGCTCATACCACAAATCGGAGGAGGAGCTTGACCGAAAATCACTTCAGTGGTTACAGTAACATATACATATGTTGTTCCTTAAATATTATAAAACAAAATCTTCCTTCTCAACTGTTTTTCTGACTGCCTGGCTTTGATGAACTCAAAATCTACTGAGGTGATTTCAAAACGGTTTTCACTAGTATTTAGATCGATTCTTCAGAAAGGTTTTCGTAAATAAATTGTTATGTTTTGTGTATATTTTTTATATAAATTTTTTATGAATCTACACTTACTGTGTGGAAACTCTAAAATTTTATGTATTTTATGTAGAACCATTATGATTATTAAATCCGGACCCGTCGCTATGAAGCTGTTAATATGACTAGCGTCGTTATTTTTTTTTTCTTGCTCTCGATAAGATCAGTTTGGTCTGCCATAGTGGCAGGTGATTCCGGTTTTACATCCCCTATCCTTTACTAAAAACCAGGGAAGTACATTTTCAAAAAATTATTAGAGATCTTGTCAGCAGCACAGCATTCTGGTAAAAAATAATGGGTTAAGAATTATCATTCAGAATTACTGCTTACTTACAGGGGTTTCTTGTCTTAGTGTTCTAGAACTCACCGAGGAACTCTTTTTTTAATACATATATATGCATTTTGGAAATAATAGTCTCTCTATCAAATTTTCGAAATTATAACAATATCTTTTTCACATATGTATGTTTTTCTTAGACAAATTTGGCAGTTCCAAGATCATTAATCTTCACACAGTAATTATTTAAAATTTAACATAAATTAACGAGAACATCCAAAAAAATATCCATGCAAATTGCAAAGTAATTAACAGTCGCAAGCGCCGCTAAAAACGATAATAAAGTGTTATTCATTTAGGGGTTCGGAAAGTGCAGGGCTGTATTTTGATATCTGTTAAACTTAACTGTCAAACCGAACATGTTTTGTTTTAGATACAACTCAGGCATTTATAAAACACGATCACTTAACAACCGCACAACACGTTAAAATCGTTGAAACGTTCTTCAAAAATGGTAGTTTAAATGTGACCACGTGCACCTAATCGTCCAACTACTCAAGCAAAAGGTAGAATTTTAAAGAAATTTGAAGAGACTGGATTGTTAACAGATATTGTAAGGCCTGTGCAACATCGTTTTTCTCGTTCCATCCAATATAACGCTGCTGTAAGTGAAAGTGTTGTCGAAGACCCGAAGGTGTCTATTTATCCACGTCCTCAAGAGCTAGGTCATATGGCCAACTCACACTACAACTGAAACTAGCTAACCCTTCGCAACGCCGTAGATCGGCCTTTACACACAAAAAAAACTTAATGTCTGGTGCGCTCTTTGGTCCAGAGGCGTGATTGGACTTTACTTCTTTGAAAATGATAACGGCGAGACTGTGACTGTCAATTCGGGCGTTATGGTCATATGGTAACCGACTTTTTTGACCTGCAATTGAAGAACACGACTTGAACAAAATATAGTTCTAACAAGATGGTGTTATATGCCATGCAACACGGCTTTATTGCGAGAGAAATTTTCCGGCCGCGTAATCTCAATTTTAAGCGATGTCAATTGGACACCGAGGTCATGCGATTCGACACCGTTGGACTTTTTTTTTTTTTTTTTTGAAGGGCTATTTGAAAGACCCTGTTTATGTGGATAAACTTTTAACTCTTGTGCACAAGAGAACCTACATTCGTCAAGTTGAGACTGAGATGTCGACCATTATGTGCCAAAAAGTGATCGAAAATTACCTCAAATGGATCGAAGTTTGGAGAAATTCAGGAGCCGGTCCTTTGAATGATGTAGTGTTTCACATATAATGATTCCAAGGTTCAAGCCTTAGAATAAAGAAGAAATTTCATTTAAAAAAAATATTGTAAATGCATTTTATTTACCTTTGTATTGAAAGTCGCAAAATGGATAAGCCTCTGCCTAAACTAATAATTATTAATAGATCAAAAGAAACAAAAAGTATACCAAGCAAGTCAATTCTCTACGAAAAAAGCTCATAGCAAACTGAGACAGTTTGAGATAAAACAAAATAAAATAAACAGAAAGGTGAGAAGCAACGCAAAAAAAATTAAACACACAAAAAGATAAGCAAATAAAATAAACAAAAAATTATAAAAACTAAAAAGAAAAACTCAGACCACAACAACAAAAATAACACCAACAAAAAAGAACAAAATACCATCAGACAGTTAAGTGCAAACAACAAAACGAATAAAGCAAAATTAATGAACAAAAAGCATAAAAACAAATGAAAGCTGAGCTAGACAAGACGCTAGAAAATATGCAAATTAAAACAAATGAGCAAAAACAAAAATAATAATACACTAAATAACAACACGGCGAGTGCGAAAAATAAAAGTATGATTTCCAAAAATGAAAAAAAAAATCACGAAAAAAGATAAGCAACAAAAATTCGTCAGTAACAGCGAAAGCTGCTGAAACAAAGAGACAAAGACAACGTGATATGTCAACAAAGATATGAATGCATGCAAGCAAACATACAAACAAAGAAGCGAAATTGAACTGAATGGCACATGGGCGATAAAAGTGGGCAAAATTATACATGCAAGCGCACACGTGTGTGTGTGTGTGTGTGTGTTTATTGACAACACAGTGAAAAGAAGAGGTCATCATACTCTGTTAATAAAATGATTGCATTTAAACATACGGATACGTTGGCGGTTGCTGATGATGATGCAATCCCACACAGTTACCTACATGCGATGTGTATATGAGTAATGCTTTATTGTTCGATGGAGAGATGAGCTATCGCTGAGTTTCAATCAGCTGTGTGCTTGAGAAATAAACATCATAGAATATATTACAGAAATTCCAAATCATTTATGTATGTGAATTCGTTTGACTTGCTAATTCCTAAAAAAAAAAACAAGTTAACGAATAAACATCATTAAAAGCACAAACGAAGTAAAATTTAATGACTTTCGTACTAAACAAATTTTCAATATTTATAAATTTTAAAAATTTCGAGGCATTTTTATTATTATTTATTTTCGTTAACTTTTATGGCTAACTTCTATCGATAATTGCTCAACAGCCACACAAAAAGAAAAATATATTTATTTTTGTATATACATACATATGTATGTATCCATGAAAATATCGTATATAAATAGCAATAATTCATCGGCACGTGTAGCTGATTCGTAGAGGAATTATATGTACATATATATTTATGGTAACCCAGTCAACAATTATCTGATACAATAACTACATTGGCGTAGGCACCGCTTGCGCGAACATAGCCGAATTAATAATTGCGCGCCATTCGTTTATTTTTCTCGCAATTCGGCGTCAATTACAAATACCAAGCGAAAACTGATCCTTCTAATCTTGATCTTCCTAACGGTGTCGGGGTTTTTCTCTTCCTCTGCTCTCATGTGCCGGTACTGCATTAAAAACTTTCAAAGCTGGAGCGTTAGACTACCTTCTGGGTTCATGAGGTACATGAAAATGCTTTGAATCCTCCTGTAAGTCGCCGCATCTTTTTATAGAATTTTCGAGCATTACCCATGTCTGCGCCAGCTTCTCAAGTTCTTCATACTCACGCATTTTGGCCGCTTTCTATTTTCGTCTGCAAATGCGTCTCGCTCTCTTCAACTCACGATATCTATCCCACCCCGCACTTATTGTGGTCGATCGCAAAGTTGCGAAGTAGGCAGTCAGCTTTCTTTCCACTGCAGTTCGACATACCTCATCGTACCAGCTCTTTTTCTGACAGCTTCCTTATATCTAGTGGCTGATCAGTGCTCCCAGAGGGCAGGAATGCAAGTCGATTAGAAAACTGCACAGCTGTCCGCTGTGATTGCAGTTTTTCGTCGAACCTTGCTTGTGTTTGTTGATGGGCATTCTCTGCTGCACAGACGGGAATGCGTATTTTCGCTGCTACAAGATAGTAATCCGAGTCGATATTTGTCCCTCGGAACTTACGTACGTCTTGAACACGGTAAACAGGTATGCCGTCTATCACAACATGCTCGATTTTTCTGCGTGTTATTCGACCCGGAAACAAGCTACAATGTATTTTCTTGTGCTAGAATCTACTACTAAAGAAAACAATATTTCGCACGTCGATCAGCCTCAACCCGTTTGGACTTGAATTTCTGACGGTGGGCGAAAATCTACGAAGTGTTGAAAAAACTTCGCTTTTATGCTGATTTCGGCACCTCTTCGAGTGAAAGTCGGAACTTTACATGGCGAAGCCTTGCTTCCTTCACAAATTCAACACTAAATTTATGCTCCACTGTAACAGATTTAACAAGGACTTACCTACTTACGTTCTTGTCGCGTCCATCGCACTTTTTGGGTGCTGGTGATGTCAGCTTTGAATCGTACGAATTCATCAACCTGCTGGGTAGCGGCATGCACTAAAATAGTGATTCTTAAAAAGTTTGCTGGAGTCTCTCAAAAGAGGCAGGATTTTCATGTGGTGAGTTCCAAACTCTACGGCCAACCGCGGGACGGTCACTTTCTCACTTTAGCTCGCTTCCAAATAGATTTTTGTTGGCTATCCAAAAAATATTTGGTCTATAACCGGAAGTCGTGACCTACTTAAACCATATGTAAAAGAATCGTTTCGGCCACTCCCAGGCAAATGACAGTCAAAAACTGTCCCCACTTGTACATGGCTCCATCCTCCAACAATTATCTCAAATGAGGCTAAAAGGTCAGTTATATGGGTGGTAATTTTGTGTGTGAACTTATGCTAGTGTATTTTTGGCAGAAGTTTGGGACACCTATTGAGTAAGATCATGTTTTCTCGACAAATTCCTTAAATATTCAAACCTAAGTCCACAGATCGTTCAAAAATAAAAGGATGATTTTATGAGAAATAGGTATATTTTTGGACTTATATCAATAATTTTTGGTAGAACTATATATAGAGCACATTAAACGTAGCATACGAGGTATATTCAAAGGAAAAGGTGAAGGTTTTGCTCACTGTTTTCTTTAATTTCAATAGTGTGGTGCATCACGAATTACTGCCAAAAGGTCGCACAGTTAATAAGGAATACTACAAGGAGGATATGCAACCTTTGCGTGAAGCAATACGGCTCAAACGATCGGAATTGTGGAAAAAGAAATCGTGGATTCCGCATCACGATTATACACCAGCTCACACATCAATGGTTATTCGTGATTTTTTGGCCAAAAATAAAACTGTAATCAAGTCTCAACCAACGTATTCATCAGATTTTGCTCCCTGCGACTTTTTCCTATTCCCAAAACTAAATAAACCAATTGGTTAGGAAAGCGTTTTGCCACTGTTGATGAGATCAAGTCAGTATCAAAGAAAGAGTTGATGGCCATATCGAAAAGCGCATTTCAGTAGTGCTTCGAGAATTGTGAAAAGCGTTGGCACAAGTGTATTATATCCGATGGGGATTACTTTGAAGGGGACAGTATAGATATTGATGAATAAATAAGTACTTTTCAAAACAATTCAAAATTTACATTTTCCTTTGAATAAACCTCGTACCTACCACTACTTGGTTGAGTTCTACCGATAAAATTTCAAAAATTTTCCCTTGAGTCGAGCGTTGGGGGACAGTAAAAATACCGGGATCGGACATAGGCACCATTTTGACCCGCTTTTGTGTCTATATTTAATTTGTTGTGCCTTCAGAAGAGAAAAAAATGTTTGAAACTTTTTCACAAACTTTTGTATGACGCAATTTTTTTCATATAAAATTTTCTAAAATATTTCTGGAAAGAATGTTTAATTGACTGCATACCTAACTAATTAATCACTCATTAACTCTTAAACATATTAAATATTCTCGTTATTAAGCCCATTGCTACAAAGCGTAATCAATTAGTAATTCGACTAATCAGCAAAATTCAATAATAAATCTTTTTTATGTTTTGTTGTAGTGTGATTACAATGTATTTTATTGGGCAGAACTTCACAGCTGTTGGCTGGTGTACATGCGTATACATATGTATATTTCCAATCTACCAACATAAGCTTTTATCGCCATTCAAATAAGTAGCAACAAATCTAAATATTTATAATTTTTCTTCCTCCTCTTTCATGCAATCACACACACACATGATTCATAAAGCAATCATACGTTTGCGCTTGCTCATTTCTTTCTTCAACACGAAATTGAACTTTGCAACTTCCAAACAGCCAAAACAGAGTCCATAAAGAAATAATGAACAACAAAAATATACCAACGAAGCAGCCACTTTATGACGCATCCAATGAAATTGCTGTCGTTTGCTGTACTTGTTTATAATCATGTTTGTACATACATACGCATGTGCATAAATATAATGAAAATATGCATTTTGCGGCATGAAGCTCGATTAAGCAAGGAAATGGCTGCACGAGTATAAGACGGCCTAACTGACCAATGACTGGAGTTGCTTGCATACAAATGTATATTGTAAATATATATATATATATATACGTACTTATCTAAAAGCAATAAATATATATTTATACAAACATATATACATATGTGTTGATATATGCAATCTTTCGCAATTTTGCTTTAGTTGTTAATATTTACATTTTACTTGCCCTACTCGATGTGCATATGTAAGTTTGTATGCATTTGTTCTCAAGAACATATCCAGCGTGTAGCAAAGGCCACAATATTCTATTTAATTGTACCATGAAATATGTATATTGCTTTTTTCTTGTAATATAATAATAGTAACAATGTTGGTCTTGCATTCATCGACATGTGCCATTGTGCACTGAAATATGCATGTAATGTACTCGCCACATTAGGGTGAGTTTTAATGTTTTTTATTATATTTTTTGTATTTTTGATAAAATTTCAATGCTTACGTTTTTTTTAATTAAAAATAATTGCATAAGGGTGTCTCCAAAAAAAAATACAAAATTTTTTTTAAAATATCCCCCTCCCAACGATAATGATGAAATTTCGAAACGCTGTTTTTATGTTCTAAATTAAGATTTTTTTTTTTTTCTTTTTGGAAAATCGTTATAAATTTCATTAAAAGCTATTATTGAATGTGCAAATTAGTTTGGTCCGTTTTTTTTATGTTCAAAAAAGTGTTACTTATTGAAAAATATGATTTAAAAAAAACGTTATTCAAAGAAATCATCACAAGCGACTACTTTTTCCCAACTCTAAGATAATTTTCTTACACCATCTTCATAAAAATTCTTTTTCTGTGTCCTCGATCCACTCTTTGAGCCATTCTTCCATTTTTTCAAAAAAAAAAAACTCAAACCGGTGACATCCTAAATTTTTTTTCGTCCGTCGAAAAAACCAGCAGTAGGAAGAAGCAAGGTCTGGAGATAATACGACGGTTGAGATAAGAATTCTCATTTCAGAGTTTCCAGCTAGTTTTTTAGTCTACATCACCTTGTAATGTCTTTTAGTCATTTCTGGCCCTTTTCCGCGCAATGCACGGCTCAAGTGCATTTGTTGTAGTCGATAACGAGTTCATCTTACTTTGGCATGGATTTTGATGAAGTATAGCTCCCATTCTTCGTCTTCAAACTTTTTGGATTGAAGAGGACGCTCTTTGCGAAAAAGCAATATTGTTGTCAGAAACAGACGCTGATGCCAGTTAATTATTATTGGAAATTGTGATATCTTTCTAATTAAATAAGTAATCGTTTCCAAAATCGACCACAACTTGCACTCGGTGAAGTCATGTTTTGGGAACGGACCGAATTAATTTGTATACCCAATAATTAAAAAATTTCAAATATATTGATTAAATATTTACTAACCTTATCTTTCAAAAATTGCTATACTATAGGGTTAGGCCACTCTAGAGGGCCACAAAATAGGCCTTTTTTGAGGCTATACAGCGTTCTGCCTAGGATGTCTTCATTTTTTCGCGAACCACGGCCGGGCACAAAGCTCCTGTAATTTTTTTTTTTTTTAATAAGTTGTTAAACGGTTTCCGCTTGTAAATGGCAATAGGTACAGAAATATGTAGGATTTTTTCAATATATGCGTTTTTGACACAATGGCAGGGCTCTAAAAGAAAAAGTAGCAATTTGACTTTAAAAAATGTTCGAAATTGTTAATGAAAAAACTATGTAAGATAAAAAGAATCGGTTTGTAAATTGCTTGAGTTTTGTTTCCGGCCAACTTGAAAAAAGGAGTTTTGAGATAAACGCGTTTAAAGTTTTTCGTATGCCTTACTGACTGAAACAGACGCTTTAACTGGAGAACAAAAATTTAGCATTTAGTAATTTTTAACTGTCATAATATTTCAGGATAACATTTTTGAGACCAAATGTATAATTTTAAAGAAAAAAAATCCATTTTCCAATAATTCTAGATTGGCCTAACCCCTCATATATGGACTAAATATTTACATATATCTCTAGACCATATTAATGTGCAATATTTATAGAAAGTTTATAATTATATTGTATTATAAATGCCTTGAACGAACTAATTTTCAAGAAGAAAATAATAATAAAATTAAACTTAGTAATAAAAATTGAGAAATATCGTTAATAATTTAATAAATGAAAAATTTAAATGTTCTATGAAAAAGATATCTTTATAATCCAATTTTAAATAATTTAATTATTTTGCACTTCAAATCAACACACCCTAATATATACATTTACACATACTCGTACACGCTTTGCGAATATCGAATTAATTTCCTCAAACTCTTCCATTGTCTAGCCTACAGTTGATTCATCACTGTGAGCTACAATAATATACTTAATACGAGCATGTGCCATATGTACATATGTACATATGTATGCGGCAGTTCGTTCACATTAGTCAGAATCCGAAATTTTTGTATTGTGTTTTTGTATCCACTTTAGCCAAAGGCCAGAACAATCGCTGTCACGCTTATTATTATGCCAACTGGGTGCATGTGCACCGAGCGAGCAGGTTTTTAAGTACACATGCACCCAGAAATCGTGTCGAATACATAAACAACAATGCCAACAAAGTCACCGTACAATATAAAAGCAACAACAATAACAACAACAAAGCATGAGCAACTACGTAATTAAGTGCAACAATACCAAGAACCAACAACATAAGGGGAGCATTTGAGAAATAGCACAGCTGAGACAAGTACATAAGTCTAAGGAGAGAAAAAAAAATAAAAACAATCTCAAATAGAGAAAATAATAGCAATAAACAGCTAGAGAGCGTATCAGCCAGTGCGCAAGCACCGAGAGAGTGTGCAAAATATTTTTTTATATATCGCAAAATTATAATTATTTGTGTATCCAATAGATACATTTGTGTGAGAGATTTGCAAAGAGCGCAGCCAAAGAGCGAGTGCTGGATGAATAAAGGAGGGTTAAAGTGGTTTAAAGTGTGTAAGAGAGAGAGCTAGAGAGAAAAAGGGAGAGAGAGAGCAAGCATAAACATTAGAAAACAGCTGTTTTTCATCGGTTTTTTCAACAAAATATTGTTAATGTTGTTTTTGTATTTTTTTTTTTTTTTGTCGACCCATTTAGCGTATTGCAATAATTCAGTGACTGAATACAACAAAAAATATAAATTAATCATTTATTGAAAAACGCTGAACAAAAACAGAAGCTTGAAGCCCACAAAGAGGTGCAATAAAGGATAAAAATAAATAAAAATAATGATAAATAATAAAACAAAAAAATTTTGGTTTAAATTTGACAAAATTTGTTTGGATAAATAATGTTTTTTTTTTTTGATAATAAATATTTTTTAGATAAATTGTAAAAATACTTCTAGATACGAGTATATGTTTTGAAGCAGATTTGGAATGCTAGAAAATGTTTTTTAAATTTAATAGATTTTTTATTTAATTTTTTTATTTGATTTTTAATTATTATTATTCTATATTTTTATTAATTACTATATATATATATATATATTTTCTAACAAAGAAACATTAAAAATCTGCCTTAATATATTCAAATACATATTAGGTTTTATGACATATGCTTATACATACATATGTATATTTGAGCTTAACTTTCACGAAAATATATGCAATCGAAAACTTGTTTTATAACTACCACACTGAAAATGGATTTCTCAAAGAGTTCTTAAGCATGCGCGTTATGCAAACGAAGAGGTATAAGGACGCTAACGTTGAAAAAAATATATAAAAAAAATTAAATTAAATTTAAAAAAAAATATATATATAATTAAATAAAAAACTAAAAAAAAATAAAAATAAAAATAAAAATAAAATAAAATAAAAAATAATCCTAAATAAATTACAATCAAAAGATTAACTTAGAAATCTAAACAAAAAATAAGTGAAATAAAATAAAATTAAGCAAATAAAAATTGATAAAAAAAGGGAAAGAAAAAGATACAATATAATAGATACAGAAAAATAAAATTTCAAAAAAAAAAATACAAATAAAAACAATTTAAAATTTGCACACTAAACTAACCACTAATCGTGGTTGCATAGTACCTGCCTGTGCTCAAGTATTTTTGGCTTTGTCCATCTCTTTAGAACTATTTTTGTCGCTCAAAACGTGTTTATTTGTTTAAACCTGTACATATATATATATATATATATATATATGTATGTGCATAAATATTGGTATTCTTTCTTACTCTTCGCTGTTTCGATTTTCATCTCAATTCTTCTTATTTTCCCTTCATTGCTTTTCACGGTCATTATTAAGTGCGTTTTTTGTAAAAAAAAATAATAATAATAAAGATGTATATCATGTTGCACAAGCCACTGGCATATACATACATATGTATGTACTCGTATGCATATATGGATGTATGGTTTTCTTTGTTCGAAGAAAAAGTCTTCAACTGTTATATTTTCTTTGTTGCCACAGTGCCAATAGTGGTGCTAGCAACATGTTGCGCAACATTTTAAGTTGCAAGACAAATTATTTAAACATTGAAGCTTTATTAAATGAGTTAAAATGTTATATGCAACATTTACAACCTCAGAAACCCAGAGTAAAATTATTTTAAAATCGCATATTAATTAACTATTTTTTTGTGCTTTCAGCATTGCGTAAAAAAATCTTGAAAATAATTCAAACTAATATTTCATTCTAATAATGATTGTGGAATTCTATGAAGCTTAAGCTAAGTCCAAACATTTTTTCAAAAACTCAATTATATGATGAAAAGGTATACTAGGTGTATTCTTTTGCACACCCGACCTGCAAAAGGAGCATCAGCTGGCTTAATTTCAACTGGTTTATAATTGGGAATAACTTAACACTATTGTTGTTAGCTTTCGAAGTATAAAAAAGTATGTTTGTGTAATATGTAAGCGAATTGCAAAACAAAATTAGTTTTCTGAAGAATATTTGGTATCATATATGAATATATTTAATTGAAAACAGTAACAAATATTCTGAAATATAATGTATATGTTATTTGATTTTTCTAATAATCTATGTGACGCGATTTTACTCACTGTTCTATTTCGAAGTGTCACTGAATTCTGTAGTTTGACTGAAATCAGTTTGACGTTTAGCGCGAACTCGCATCGGATTTTTACAGCACCATTAGTCAGCTCGGGTATTGTCTAAGCGTTTTCAACTCAAACCAGATAAATTAGCTCAGGTTGCTTATTTTGTGTTGTTGTTTTCGATGTTATCAGTTAAATTATCTAACGTTTTGTAGGACGGGTGCAATTAAAAACTCATATTCAAAAATTTCTATTTTTCTAATTTGTTTGAATGATGATGAAAGTCTTTTAATGCAAATTATATGGAGTTTTAGATACTGCTCGATATGATGATTAGTTGTTAAGATATGAGCGAATGAGCTCACGCTTTTTTGCAAGACAGCAACAACAGCGAATGGGGAAACTGTCATACAAACTCCACCTATATACGACAAAGAAATGTAGCTTGTTAGCAATGCAGATTGCTTAGCTAAAAACATTAACGAAGAGAAAAAAAATCTCAAAATTTGGAGGTTTCTTAATTAAGTAATTTTTTTCACCTAAACATCCGAATTCCTTCCTCGTTTGCCAATTCGACTATTTTTCACTGAAATACTGTGAAAAAAAGCATCAAAATAATTTTTTTCCCTTCAAACAGTATTTTCACCTAAAATGTAGTTATTTAATTACTGCTTTGCGCTCGTATCTCTTACTTGTGCAATACTATAGTTATTTTATAAATTTTTACACTCCCAGGTAAATAATTCTAGTCATGCACCCAGCAGATAATTTCCTACTTTTCTCTCAAACAAGCTATTTGTTTTTATTCAACTCCTGGACAATTAGTTACTATAACAGCAAAGCTGTTTTGAATAAGTGCTTTTGACAGATGTAATGTGTTGTAATTAAATACTCGTGTGTGTTTAGTTCAGATGAATTTTTATGCTTACATATATGTATGTGTATGTATTACCTACAAACATATTTTGTTGTAGGAAACTCACTCAAAGCCTTTCAAACAAATTTGCATACTATAGATGTGAAATTTTTTCAAAATTAGCGCTAAAGAATTTTATAAATTTATTCAAGATATGTTTTGCAGATAAATGTAGTTTCTTTCGAAAATATAATTATTTATTTTCAAATTTATTTAAAAAAAAATTAAAATATCACAATTCAAAATTCAAAATTCAAAATTTAAAAATCAAGTCACAAACTTCAAAATTCAAATTTGAAAATTTTAAATCCAAAATTTAGAATTCAAAATTTAAAATTCAAAATTCTAAATTCAAAATTCAACATTCAAAATTTAAAATCAAGTCACAAAATTCAAAATTCAAAATTCAAAATTCAAAATTCAAAATTCAAAATTCAAAATTCAAAATTCAAAATTCAAAATTCAAAATTCAAAATTCAAAATTCAAAATACTAAATTCAAAATTCAAAATTCAAAATCAAAATTCAAAATTCAAAATTCAAAATTCAAAATTCAAAATTCAAAATTCAAAATTCAAAATTCAGAATTCAAAATTCAAAATTCAAAATTCAAAATTCAAAATTTAAAATTCAAATAACAAAATTCAAAATTCAAATTTCAAAATTTAAAACTCAAAAATCAAAATTCAAAATTCAAAATTCAAAATTCAAAATTCAAAATTAAAAATTCGAAATTCAAAATTCAAAATTCAAAATTCAAAATTCAAAATTCAAAATTCAAAGTTTAAAATTCAAAATTCAAAATTCAAAATTCAAAATTCAAAATTCAAAATTCAAAATTCAAAATTCAAAATTCAAAATTCAAATTGCAAAAATCAAAACGAAAAAAAATTAAAATATTAAAAATTAAATTGAAATGTTATTTGAATTTATATCAATAATATATATTACCTTTTTTAAACCTTTTTCCATTTTTCAAAAAAAAAATTTAACAACTTATATTATATAAAAAATTTACATAAAAACCAACAAAAAAAAACATATTTTTTCAGAAAAATTTTTAACGTTCTGTTTGAAAAGCAGAATTCTCAGAGCCGAAGTAATATTTGGCCAAACTAATAGCACTATGTAATGTTTATAAAAGATTTTTATGTAAAATCTCTTTATTTAAAACTAAAAACACTGGAGCTGTGGCAATAAAAACTTAAATAATTTATATAACATATTATATAAATGTAAAATTTGCCAAAATAAACATTAATACTCAAAATCAAAAAATTCCCTAAGGGCCTATGCCATATATACATACATATATCTCAATCACACCCACAAAATCAAAAGTTTTTTAAAAAATGTGAAAAAATTACTGTTATCATTCAATTTGATTTTGCTTTCATTCTCTTCTTTTTTTTTTTTTTTTGTCTGTTTACCACACATTCAGCAGGTAATTAAATGGAGATGCTCCATTGACCACTTTGTCCATCTTCATTCATTCGTGAATGGAAATGTGCATTTCATGTATTCGTTGTTGTTGTTGCATTTGTTATTCTGCAATTTTCACAGCAACACAGCATCATGTTGTTAATTCAATTAATATCTGAACGAAGCGCCGACAAAATGTCAAATATACTGATATATGTAATGTGCGAATGTACGAATGTGCTAGGCATGCATACATATAGACATATAGACAGACAGACAGACAGATACATACAGCGAGTATAAGCAACAAACAATGTTAATAGATATGCAACTGGCAGACAAAGCGTTTCCATGCTATCAATTTAATTATAGTTCATTCTCGCTTAAGGCGAGCACATACCAACTAGGAAAATTAAATTTTCAGCAAATATATAAATTACTCGATGACTGGTAGTAAACTACTCTTACAACTAGCACATTTATACCAGTTGTAGTAACTCAAAATAGTTTTTTCTTAATTTTTTTAGTAAGAAATTATATATATAAAATCACTCTTAGACTACACACATTTGAACATTTTACTATTATCTATTATATATATGTATATAGTTAGTATATTATATATATAAAGTGTAAATATGTGCTCAATCGTTAACTTAGAAACATGCTCCACTACACTCAATCACTAATTCATTTCGAAATTGTTGAATGGCCAGCTGTACAGTAGACAAATATGTATCTACAGGTTGCGAGTGTTGCTTAAATAAATACATATAAACTTGCACTTAAACGTACATGAAAGTGAATTACTGAAAATGCTATAAAGAGTAATAAAAATCAACGGCACATGCATACATTTATAAATTTTTTTATTTGCCCGCATTCTTTTATCATCAATAAAATTGAGTACACAAAAATATACGTAGCCTTATGCTTACATGGATACGTCATAATTTTGCACTTAAATTCCACTGACGGCGTTTAAAAATAAATACGAAAGGGTTTGGGAATTTCTTAACCCGCAATTTTTAACTGGCAGATATTTAGACATTTGAAATTTGTAAAAATTTCTTCTTTGAGAGACTTTTTTTAGAGCATATCCTCCAAGCAATAAGTATCGTAGCTACTTATATACCTTGCCAACCGTAACTAGTATCAAAAAACGCCTTATAATACGTCAAAGACCCTAATTCCTCCTTTGTAGTCTGATTCAGTTTCTAAAGGGTAATCTAAGTAGAGGTACTTTCTTCAATAGCCGTTTTTTGGCACATCACGCTTGAGTCGTGTCAAGCTGAAATGGTTTTTTGGTTCAGTATTGTTTGGCATTTCATCATGGAAAGACTTACGCCTGCACAATGTTAAACTTTATTACGAAAATTACGTTGTGTTTCGCGCACTTCGCTCAACTTATGGTCAAAACAATCCGCCTAATGAGCGTGCTATTCGCAACACCATCACCCATCCTGAGACCCAGCATTCATTTTGGATAATATTCGATAATATTCGACCGAATAAACCACATCAAGAACGCAGTGAAAAAAATATAGCGACCGTAGGTGAGACTGTACACGAAGACCATGGAGAGTCGATTCGGCGTCGTCCACAGCAACTCGGAGTGGCGTATGAAAGGATTTGGCGTATTTTACATCGAGATCTTAAATTAAAAGCATACAAAATACAGCTTGTGCAAGTACTGAAGCCGCTCGACCTTACCAAGCGATATCGCTTCGCTCTATGAGCTCTTGAAAAGTCCTAAGAAGGTCTGACGTTTTCCGAGATCATGTGATATCACACCGTTAAACTTTTTCCTGTGGAGATATGTAAAATCTAAAGTCTATGCGGACAATCCCGCTTCGATTCAGGCCTTGGAGCAAAACATCACGCATGTCATTCGCGAGTTACCAGTCGAAGTGCTGAGACGTAGCCGCGGCCAACATTTGAAAGAGATAATCTTCAAAAAATATATGCCAAAGAATGTTCTTTCGAATGATAATAAACATTCCCCATTAAATTTGAATATTCCATTTTTTTTCTTCAGTAGGAATCTTCTAAATGGATCACCCTTTAATTCAGAACTTAAAGTTTTTAAATTACTTTTTTAATCTGAGAGTTTCTATGAAAGGCGCTTCTCGAATGAACTTATAATGAACTATCCCTATTCCCAGAGCTGTACTTATCTTCATCACATAAGTAACCTTTCCCAATATTCGTTTTAGACCCTTTTATGAAGTAATAACATAATTTAAAAAAATTACCCATATAAAATTTAAAAATATTCCTTTTCTATCACTTATTTCTAATCTAAACTATCACTGCGCCTAAGCACACAAGAATGTGTCTGTATGTAAACATGCACCACATATTTGCCACTTATCTTGACACAATTAATTTCAATTGAATGAAATTTGTTTTCAACTGTGATGTCAACACTATAAGCCCCATACACGGTAGGGGTCAACAATTTCTCAATTACTAAATCAAAGCAGTTATTTGTGTCACAATACCACCTCCTAATAGAAAAAACAGTTCTATAAAAAATAGTTGGCAACAAAACAAATATTTTATAAATTTTTTTTTTTCAATTTTTTTTTCCTTTTTTGTTTATTTCATTCATTTTTTTTTTTTTTAATTTTATTAATTTAATTTTTTACACCTTTCATGTACATGAAAAGGTATATCAGGGAGTACCAAAGGAAAAGAGATGATACTTCCATCAAAGTTTATACCGACTCATTTATTAGAATGACGAGCTGAGTTGATTTAGTCATGTTCGTCTGTCCTTCTGCCCGTCTGTCCGTCCGTCTCTCTGAACGCAAACTAGCCACCCAGTTATTCTGATATTTCAACGAACATAGTACGAGGGTGTATTTTTGTAATGTATTGATCATTTGTCGGACCGTCCAAATCGGTGGGCTATGTAGTATAGCTGCCATTGAACCGGTTTATTCAGATATGTGATTTGAGTCATAAATTATGCAATATAGTATCTAATAACATAATATTCGGTATTCTACACGCATATACAGAAGTAAATACGGGAACTAAAAATAATCGAAATAGAAAAAAAATGCAGAAAATTGAAATTTAATTGCGAATGTTTATTATTATTCGAAAGATCATCCTTTGGCTTTTATTTTTGGAAGTTTATCTCTTTCCAATATTGTTCGCGGCTATGTCTCAGCTGGTCCATCCGTTGAGTCCAATTTTAGATCGCTCGCTCGAGCATTTCGACTGGTAACCTTCGAATGCCACGCGCGAAAATGGTCGCCATTGACGGTTAAGTTCTCACCGGCATCATATTTGAAGAAATATGGACCGATGATTCCACCGGCCCACAAACCATACCAAACCGTTGGTTTTCTGGATCAAATCGCAGCTCTTGAATCTCTTCAGCTTGCTCTTTGTCCCAAATGTGGCAATTTCGCTTGTTCACAAGCCCATTGAACCAGAAATGAGCCTCATCGCTGAACAAAATTTGGCTCGAAAACGTCGGATCTTCTTGGAACTGTTCAAGAGCCCATAGAGCGAAGCAATGTCGCTTGGGACGGCCGAGCGGCTTCAAATTATGCACAATCTGTATTTTGTACGATTTAAATTTAAGATATCGACGTAAAATGCACTAAGTCGTTCCACACGTCAGTACGAGTTGCTGCGAACGGCGCCGCATGGACTCTCCACGGTCTTCGTGTACACTCTCAGCTACGACCGCTAAATTTTCTTCTGCGTACTGGACGTGGTCTATTCGATCGAATATTATCCAATAATGAATGCTTAAGATGGGTGATGGTGTTGCGAATAGTACGCTCAGTAGGCCGATTATGTTGATCATAAATTGAGCGAAGTGGGTGAAATACATTCTTTACAGAACGTGAGTTTTCGTAATAAAGTTGAATTAATTGTAAACGTTGTTTAGTCGTAAGTCTTTCCACGATGAAATGCCAAACAATACTGAACAAAAATAACATGACAGCTTGACACGACTCACGCTTGATCTGTCAAAACAGGGCTCTTGAAAAAAGTATAGCCTCCATACAACCGATTCAGTCAGATAAGGGGTTTTGGGAAGAAAATCCGCAAAAAATCATCTATGGTGTGAAATTTCGTGTGCTACTCACGATTATTCTACTAAATATTGACACTGAAAGTTAAAAACTCATTTACTTCATGAAAGATATAAGGCCGTTTCTTTACCTTTTTTTCATCATTTTATTCTATTTTACTTTTTTTAATTTTATTATAATATATTTTATTCCATTTTATTAATTTTTTATTTTCTTAATTTTTTTATTTTTACTTTATTTCATTTCATTTATTTATTTTTAGTAGTTTATTCTATTTTATTTTACTATTATTTTTATTTTATAAATTTTATTGTTTTTTTTTATTATTTAGTTTTTTAATTTATTTTATTTTTATGTTATTTTATTTTTTACTTAATTTATTGTATTGTAATTGTTATTAATGTTTTATTTCATTTTTAATTTAAATTATTTTATTTTATTTTTTTTGATTTATTTTGGTTTATATATTTTATTTTATTATATTTTAGGATTTGTTATTTTTTTTCATTTTGTTTTATTATATTTAATTTTATATTATTTTATTTTTAATTTAAAATTTTTATATATTTTTATATATTTTTATTATAATATTTTGTTTTAATTTGTTTTATTTTATTGAAAGTTTTTAAATTTTTTTATTTTGTTTTTATTTATTAATTTATATTTTTTTATTTTAAGTTATTCATTTTTTATTCTTTTTTATTTTATATTATTTATTTTTAATTTTAGGAATTTTTTTTTTCATATAGAAATTCCGTACAAATATTTTCCTTAAACTTCTATCCATTTAATGTTGTTTGCATGTATCTTAAAAAGTTCTTAGCCGCTGATTACCGGCCATTCACTCGCTCTGCGCACACATTGAACGCCTCAAATGATATTGAGATGAGCGTAATTAAAGTCCAAAGTACCCTTTTATGTTTATAAAGGAGGAGCAGACTATAAAAAGACCAATCCACGTGAATGGTTAGTAAACTATCTTTATTACGAGTAGCTAACGGTTTTTCCTAAACAGCCTCATTATCATTCCCGTTTTTCATCGTCAACATTATTATCTTCGTCTTACCATTGTCATTCACACACATCGCACGTAAGTAAGCACAGTCAAGCGCGCCATCAACTGTCATTTCATTACAAATACTTAACTACCGACACACTGAGCAATGCTGAGCAATGCCGAATACAACTGTCATCAAGACATAAAACTGTGTTGAGATTTGTCGGCGGCATGTCATTACGAGCCATTCAAAAAGTCACTAACAGCAGCTGTATGAACGGGTAGATGTATAGGTATGTTTGCTCCTGTCATTTAACTGACATAGACACAGCGTCGCATACAGCGCCATGCACACACACACACATACACTTACTCGAAGTTACACACTTATAGGGAAATGCATTTGGTCACCCGTTCCAGTGCACAGCGCCTAGCCAAGTTTGCGGGGAGTCGAACCAAGTAAAACTAAGTTAAGACAGCAAACAGTAGACTTGTTGTGGGGCAGAACAATACGCTCGTCAGCCCATGTAAAACAATAAGAAGAAGAAGAAGCAGCAGAAGTATAAAACTTTAAGTGTAAATATAGTTGGGCAGGCGAGCATTGTTCAGTGCTTGCTGATGGACGCAAAGTGAACGTTCTAGCCGAGCGGCAGTTTGAAAAAGGCTTGAAAACCGGATAAAATTATCCTTAAAAATAAATTTATACAAAAGTAATCTACAACTTAAAGTGTTTCTCGAAAATAGCTTCGAAAGGATATACTGTTAAAGGAATTTAAAAACGGAAATTAATTAAAATAATAAAAATTAATAAAAAATAAAACATTAGAATCTTAAAAAATATGTAAAAAACGATTATAAAAAATTTAAAAAATTTTTACAAAAAAAAAATATATTTTTCTTCGAAAAAAGTGTTTAAAAATATTTCAAAGCAATAAAATTCGCGAGTCCTTGCCAAAGCGAAGAAAAAAGTGAATATCAACTCTAAGCACAAAATGTGAACAAATCAGTATTACCCGCAAATCCTTTAAAAAGCTTAGCAAAAATTACAACAAAAAAAACATTTTTTTAACACCAATCAAACATCCTTCCACAAAAATGCCTCTTTAAACATGTCGCACACATCCGGTTGCAGTATTTTAGATAATTTAACAACCTCACAGCCACAGCTGTTAGCGCATTGTAGCAGCAGCAGCAGCAGCAGTAGTTCGGGCAGTGACAATCAACTGGTACTGGTGAATTGCCCACGAAAAGGCAGTGCCGGCAAAGGCATTGTCCTCGGTCGTGGAAACGCCACCACAACGAACGTCCCTTCAGGCCCAATGCCAACGAGAATTACAATCGATGCGGATGGCGGCATACGCAACAAGGGCTTTGTGGATAATTTTTCTGCGGTGCAACGCCGGCACTCCGAGTATGTGGCAGCCTATGCGGACATGCTGCACGATGGTAATAGTGATGATGCGGGTAAATCATCGAATACACGACCACGTCCGCGACCATTGTCCTGTTTTGTACAAACGAAACTGACAAAGAATGGTTATGTAAGCGCCGCATTGCAACAGCGTCACGATGGTGGTGGTGTCGACGCAGGAGTGCCTACAGTGGAACAATGGCGGAATTCAGGTCAACTAAGGCAGGAATTTGCCGCTAAAATGGCAACTTGGTTGAAGCCACTGAAGTAAATGAGCAAATAATATTTTACTCTTTAAAAAAAAAAAATTAGTATTAAATGGAGATTTAATGAAATGCAGCAGATTATTCTTTAAAAGGTTTTATTAAGTTGAATGCTTAAAAACTTAGGTGCTTAGTATTGACAGGTACTACAAGGACTTTTAAGTTCAACCTCACATTCTATTGACGAAAGACGATCCCACCGTCTCTTTTAAAAAACTTCGGGAATAGGATAGCTAAACTGCAATCGAACAATGTCGTTGTTATAATCAATGCGGTTTCCAAGCGCGTTTCGATCTTTGAAGCACAAAAAGTTCCCTGCCATTCTGCATCTGAATTTGGGTCAGTAAGACCGCACACGAGGCTAACATTCGCTGATTTCGCGCAAGGACTCCTGACCAAAACTAAACTTTTGCGTTGACCGTAGAACATTAGTGCAGATCCATTGATCTGGTAGCTCGCATCTATTCAACTAATGCCCAGTATCCATAAATGTTTAAAATTAAGTGAAATACTTAAAAAAAATTGAACATTTTAAATAAGTAAGTTCAGAGATGTGAACCTCAATTTACAGCTCTAAACCGAAGATTACACCGTCAAAACGAGAGAAGAAGTAATTTAAGGACTAAATAAAAACAATAACTCTCTGAGAGCCAAAATTGGAGAAGAGCGAATATTTTAATGTAGTCTTAAAAACTGAATAACAACAACAACTCAATGAGAGCTCATTTTAGATTTCACTAAAACTGCTCTAGTAAGCCGAATCCCATTAAAAGTGTAAAGATAGCACGCAGTTAGAACCTCTTCCACTTATATAATGTACGCATATAGTTCCATCCTAGTATGGTTCAAAATTCAGACATGAACACGGAAAAACTTTCAACTGAGAGAAAATTTATGTTTCTGTAAATTTATTCAGACACCCAAACTTTCTAAGCCATCGCTGCCTCCGAGATTTCTCTTAAGCTAGAACTGAGATTATCTCTTCAAAAGTGTTTAAGAACATGTGAAGTATGGTTCCTCCAACAACTTTATAAAATAGAATGTATCAAATTTTTCCAACACTACAGGATCCTTACTTAAGATGCCTGGCACACTGCTCTATTTCCAAGAAAATATCATCTCTGTTCCACACAAATAGTTTTCCAGCTGTAAGGATAATATACCGTCGCATAACCTTTCTTAGAATAAGCGAAAAGCAAGTGAGAGTACCCATCTAAAAGCATCTTGGTTATTAAGTAAGGGGGTATTCTAGTCTATTAGGATGAATTTTAGGTAATCTTTGAAGCTCCGTGAAAAGAAAGCAATAAAAAATTTTACTATCCATCTTTTTATAGGTTATTTATTGAATTGAGAAAAATTCAAAAAAAAGAAAATTGAAAACAAACAAATTTTTATATATCACGAATTAACATCTGATGAAGTGGGGGGTCGTGAAAAATTGTTACGTGGCTATACCCACGATTTTAGCCCTTCTAGCAATCTAAAAAAAAAGATTATTAATCTAAAGGCATATCGCAATGTCTGGAAATACGGAAAAGTCGAAAAAACATTTTTTCACAAAATGGCGACTGTTTGAAAAAAAAATTATTTATCCTTTTTTTGGGCTTTTCGAATTTTTTAAAAATACTAAAGAGTGATGTAGCGTAGTTCCAGACATAGAGAAGTCTATAAAGATGACTCTCCAAAAATTCCAAGTAAATCGGTCCAGTAGAACTTGAGAAATCGTGGTTATTGGTTTGAAAAAGAGAGTTTCGAGAAAACCGCGTTTAAAGTTTCGCGTAAATATCGAGTCGGCATGATTGCCGTGTCAGCAAAACAGCTACATATATCTCCGAAAATTATTTGAATTTTGAAAAATCCTCTTACAGATATATTTTTAAATAGTTAAACTTTAAAAATATGCAAAAAGAATCGAATATTCCAAAATTCTAGACTAGAATACCCCCTTAACCCAAGAAGTTTCTTAAAATAGAGCGGCTCAAACACAGAACTGCAACTGAATATTAAAAATGGTTTTGACGGTGATCTGAAAGTCGAATACGTTAGCTATAACGAACTATAGAAATCGTGAATAAAATGGGGTTTTGCCTATTCACTATACACAATCATTCCTCTACTTGGCTGGAGATGGTTATTAGGAGAAGTATTACCTCTCCATTAAACTTTCAAGAGAGACTTTAAATGTTATCACACAGCATAAGCTAAGGGTTATTGATTCCAAAGGAGCGAAAACAACAACTGCTCAGTAATAGCTAGTCCTATATCTCCATACTGTTTCTCCAGTTATTTTTCTTATTTAACGGTAAAGTAATTTATTATTCAAAAATGAATGAATTAATTCAATGAAATATATTTAACACTTTTCTTCTCCTCTTTTCATTCTATTTCAGCTCGCAGAGTAATCTATGCAATGGCGGCATTGCCAGTCAAAATCACATACTCGCACCAAAGAAACAAAACAACTGCAGTCCAAATGGCCATAAGAAGGGCACAGTCACACTCTCACATCTGCCCCAACGGCCACCAGTGGATATTGAGTTTTCTGATATATCATATTCGGTATCGGAGGGACGAAGGCGCGGCTTGAAAACTATACTGCGCAGTGTTTCGGGCAAATTTCGCAATGGTGAGCTAACGGCCATCATGGGACCATCCGGTGCGGGGAAGAGTACACTTATGAATATTCTAGCGGGTTACAAGTGAGTATAAAAAAATAAATAACAGGCAAACAAAAGAAGTGAAGTTGGGTAGGAGAAGGGAAAGAAAAGTAAATTTTTCAAATAAAAGTGATTCAAAAATAAAACAAGAAGGTAGAGCTGTCATTGCCGAAGTCTTTATACCTTTACCACTTATACCACTATTCTATAGAATATTATTGTGTAGAATACGAAATTTCACACTATTAACTGCTGTTTTGACAGATTTTTGACAAAAACCTCAATCAACTCAGCTCGTCCTTCTGATGCAATCGGTATACATTTTGGTGGATTCATTTATTTTCCTACTGGTACTAACATATTTCGGACCAAAGTTAATAAACCCTCATTTAGTGGTTTCGAAATTGCAAAGCTGTATTTTGACATCTGTCAAACTTAACAGTCAAATTAAAAATGTTTTTTATTAGTTAAAAGTCAGGCATTTATGAAAATACTTAACAACCACACAACGCGTTAAAATTGTTGAAACCTTGTAAAGGCTGTCTTTTATAGAGGTTGGCATTACTTTTCAAGATGGCGACCGATTGAACAGCTGTCAAGTGATTTATTCTCAGTTTGGTTTGGCAATTCATCATAAATAGACTCACGCCTGATCAACGCTTGCAAATAGTCCAATTTTATTTCGAAAATAATGGTTCTGTTCGGAAAACATATCGCGCACTACGTCCATTTTATCGTCAACAAAATCGTCCATCAGAGCAGTTAATAATGTAATGCCACAAGATTATCTTTCGGATAAATAAAATTCATGTCAATCGAATAATCCATCGTTGTTTTATTGCAACTTAAAGTTCTATACCTCTATAAAAAACACCCCTTACAAAAATGATGATTCGGTCTTTAAGACGAGACTATGGTGCACATAATCGTTCAACTACTCAAGCAGTTGATGAAATTATAACGAAATTTGAAGGGACTCAATCGGTTAGAGGTATTTATAGATATTATACGGCCTGTGAATCATCGTTTTGCTCATACCACCTCAAATGTCGCTACTGTGGGCGAAAGTGTAGGCAAAGACCCGAATGGGTATACTCCTTGACGTCCTCAAGAGCTTGGACTTTCTTACTGCACATTAATCGCGCCGCAGTAACGTCGGTTGTGTGCTTGAGCAACAAACATTAGGTGCGATGGCTCCAACAAAATTTTCGCAATTGGGTTTCCGAGAACCCTCAAATTATTTAAGAGAGGCCATTACACCCCAAAAAAAAAACTTACTGTCTGGTGCGCTCTTTGGTTCGGATGTGTTTTGGACTATCACTGTGAATTCGGAGCGTTATGATCGTATGATAACTGACTTTTTTGGCCCTCCATTGAGGATCACGACTTGGACAATATGTGGTTCCATAAAGATGATGCCACATGCAACACACCACGAGCGAATACGTCTTTAATACGAGATAAATTTCTCGGCCGCGTAATTTCTCGTATTGGCGATGTCAATTGGCCACCAAAATCGTGGGATTTGACGCCGTTGTATTTTTTTTTTTTTTTTTTTTTGGTTGAGCTGACCTTCAGCACCTGAAAACCAAAAATGGTCGGAAATTACCCCAAGCGGATTTCAAATATTCTCGAGGCGGTCATTTGAATGATTCAGGGTTTCACAAATTAAGCATGCTTAATAATAAAAAAGGAATTTCATAAAAAAATGATTTTAAACGCATTTTACTTACGTTAATTTTGAAAACCGCAAAATGCATAACCCTGTAAAATAACGGAAAATTATGAAATGTTAAACACGTGCAATTATAAGCCTTTTTAGCCACAATATAAGCTTTAGAGTCCATAAGACTTTGCTTAAGTTTGACTAATCCAATAAGTCGCAAGTAATTATGAAGACTTTGGCTTCAAACGCCAGTAGTAAGAATATCAATGTATGTTTGTATGTATATAGAAGAAGAGTATTTGGCTTGCCAGGACAACAATTTGCAAAGTAATACGAGTTTATCACTTCTCCTTGTTTTTGTTTTATGGCTTCCTTTCTTGTGCTAGTTTTTGCATAGTTTGCAAAACCATAAAGCGAAAAAGAAAAAAATCCAAAAGCGATTTCTTTATTTTCCTTAACCCAAAAATATAAGTTCGTCCTTTTACAAAGACTATTGTTTTCTTATATATGTATGAAAAGCGGTTTGTAGTTTCTTACTTTTTGTTATTTTACATTCATGCGAAATTCTTCGATACATTTCGTCAATACATTCTATGCCGTTTTGTCGATTATTAACCAATAACTGTGAGTGTATTAGTTTCATTGGGAATTTTTTTTATCCCAGCAAACAAATTTAGAGGATCTGTTGATGAAAGCTCATGATATGCTCTCAAAGCTCTCTCTCTCTCTCTCTCTCTCTCTCTCTCTCTCTCTCTCTCTCTCTCTCTCTCTCTCTCTCTCTCTCTCTCTCTCTCTTTCTCGCTTTTTTATAATTATTATCCGAAAAACGGTGAAAAATGTTTGCTTCTCTAAATACTTTTATTGTATGGGATAGTCAGAGAAAAAGAGTTCATCAAGACATTACCTGTAGTGAGATTTTTGACTTGTATGAAAAACATTTACAAAGGAAAATGGTGAAAAATTATTCAGCATATTGGAACCTTCTCCACATTGCTTTTTGCAAACTCTTTACTTCATATCAAAAATACAAAATTCTCCACCAAGGTGCGACCGAAATTAAAATTATGTTACGGCTGATCCTTTTCGAGGTTCTCTGCTTTTTAGAGAAAAAAAAGCATTAAATTCAAATTTAATGGGGCAATGTTTATTATCATTCGAAAGAATATTTTTTCGCATTTATTTTTGGAAGATTATCTCTTTCAAATGTTGGTCGCGGCTACGTCTCCGAATGTCCATCCGTTGAGTCCAATTTTCGATGACTCGTTCGAGCATTTCGACTGGTAACTGCCGAATTACATGCGTGATGTTTTGCTCCAAGGTTTGAACCAAAGCAGGATTGTCCGCTTAGACTTTGGACTTTACATATCCCCACAGAAAATAGTCTAACGGTGTGATATCACACAATCTTGGTGGCCAATCGACTGGCCCAAAACGTGAAATTATCTGCTCACCGAAGTGTTCTCTCAACAAATCCATTGATAGATGCGATGTGTGGGAAGTGGCGCCGTCTTGTTGAAACCAAATGTCGCGGAGATCACGAGCTTCAATATCTGGCATCAAGTAGTCAGTTCTCATGGCGCGATAACGTTCTCCATTGACGGTTACGTTCTCACCGTCATCATTTTTGAAGAAATATGGACCGAAGATTACACCGGCCCACAAAACATACCAAACCATTGCCTTTTTGGTATAAAATGGCAGCTTCTGAACCTCTTCAGGTTGCTCTTCGTCCCAAATGCGGAAATTTTGCTTATTTACATACCCATTGAGCCAGAAATGAACCTCATCACTGAACAAATTTTGACTCGAAAACGTCGGATCTTTTTGGAACTTTTCAGGAGCCCATAGAGCGAAGGAATATCGCTTGGGAAGGTCGAGCGGCTTCAGTTCTTGCACAAACTGTATTTTTTACGCTTTCAATTTAAGATCTCGGCGTAAAATGCGCCAAGTCGTTCCATACGTCAGTCCGAGTTGCTGCAAACGGCGCAGAATCAACTCTCCACGGTTTTCGAGTACACTCTCAACTACGGCCGCTATACTTTCTTCAGTGTGTGCTGGACGCAGTATATTCGGTCGAATATTATCCAATAATGAATGTTGGGTTTCAAGATGGGTGCAAATAGTACGCTGTGTAGGCCGATTATGTTGACCATAAGTTGAGCGAAGCGCGCGGAACACACTCTTTATAGAACGTGAATTTTCGTAATAAAGTTGAATGATTTGTAAACGTTGTTCAGGCGTAAGTCTTTCCATGATGAAATGCCAAATATTACTGAACAAAAATAACATGATAGCTTGCCTCAGGCGAGATCTGTCAAAAAAAAAAGACTATTGAAAAATACCTCTATTTGGATCACCTTTTAGTTTGGAAAAAACAGGTTTCGAACTCCACGGTCGTCTATAGCACGCACTACTATCCACTTTGCTACTCGCAGACACAAAAAAAAAATCCTGCCTCAATTAAAGAACCGGATTAAAAAATGCATTACTTACTGCCTTCCAGTGTAATGAATTCAAGAAGTGAGCCAAATGAGGGAGCAATCGCATTGCCATGGGATTTTTTTGCTAGCATGTTTAGGAGTGCTTAAGTAAATTTATATGTATTGCTTACGGCTTTTGTCGCAATATTAGGTCACTCTTAAGGCAAAAAGGATACAAAGCCTAACAAATCCATTGTTGACTTCTTCTTCTTCGCTTTTGTGTTAAGTGATTTATTGGCAACATATCTCGCTGGCAATTTATCAGGTCAACAACAAAGGAAATAAGTTTTGGAGAAATTGTCTCGAATTTTTTTTAATTTTTTTTTATTTTTTTTTTATTTGGGAGGAAGGTGCGAGTATTCAGAGTCTAGCAAATTGTCGGAGAGTCTTTATATATGTAATTGATGTTATTCGGTATGCCTTCTTTACTTCCTTCTACTTAGGTGGACTCAACTCGGACCGTTTAAGTTCTTTGTTTTTTACTTCAGTTCCGATCTTGTTACGATGTTTCGAGGTCCATGGACGGTAACTTCGCTTTACTAAATTTCCTGAGGAGTATCTCTCAGTGTATTCCTCTACCTCCATTTTATTGAGCAAATAACTTACTTCAATCCTCAAAAACGGAATATATTATTACAGAAGATTTATTTACTCTTCTTTTTCGAAAACTTGGCAACTTTGCACATTATCCTTTCTATTTTCACTTCTACTATTTGCATCAACTAATCCATAATTTTCTTCATTCCAGAACTTCCCAGTTGAGCGGTTCGGTGCTGATCAATGGCAAAGAGCGTAATCTACGTCGTTTTCGTAAACTCTCCTGCTACATAATGCAAGACGACATACTCATAGCGAATCTTTCCGTACACGAGGCCATGATGATCTCTGCCAACTTAAAGTTGGGCAAAGATATGAATTTGGCAGCGAAGAGAGTTGTTGTTAATGAGATACTCGAAACAATCGGTTTGAAGGAGTCCAGCAATACGAAGACCTGCAATCTATCGGGCGGACAACGTAAACGTCTCTCCATCGCACTTGAGTTGGTTAACAATCCGCCGGTGATGTTCTTCGATGAGCCCACATCGGGTTTGGATAGTTCAACATGTTTTCAACTGATTTCTTTGCTCAAGTCGTTGGCACGTGGCGGTCGCACTATCGTTTGCACCATTCACCAGCCGTCGGCGCGTCTCTTTGAAAAGTTCGATCACTTGTACATGCTCGCCGAGGGCCAGTGCATGTACGATGGACGTGTACGCGGTCTGGTGCCATTCCTCTCGTCGCTCGGCTATAACTGCCCTTCATATCACAATCCAGCCGATTATGTGCTGGAAGTAGCCAGCGGCGAGTATGGCGAATCTGTGCAAAAGCTGGTGGCGGCAGTCAACAGCGGCGAGTGTAAGAAATTCAGTCAAAAGGACTACGGTTTGACAAGTCTGACGGCCGACGGTGTGCGTGGTATAGCGAATGATATTGTTAAAGGTGATAATTCCAATAGCACAACAAGTGCAAATAACGCAACACTCACAGCGACTACAACGCTCACCTTGGAGGATGAGAAATGCAATAAGGGAGATGAATTTGCGACCCAAACCGAAGCGAATATGCTCAATCAACCGATGTTGGCGACACAACAGTCACAACAATCCGACTGCACCGTTATCAACATGAACATTCCAGCCAGCAACTCCGGCAGTGGTCTACCCTACAGCTGCAGTTTTAGCTCGAAGAGTGGGCAGATAGTTAATACGGCGAAAGCAGCCGCGGCCGGTTGCACCACATCATTGCTGGACTCACACGAGAGCGTTGTAACGCTGCCCAACAGCTCGGGCTTCCCCACAAGCGGTTGGACGCAGTTCTGGATCCTTCTCAAACGTTCCTTTGTTACAATTATGCGTGATCGTATGCTGACCCATATGCGGCTGGCCTCTCACATCATTGTTGGCGCCATCATCGGCATGATCTATTACGATGTGGGTAATGAAGCATCGAAAGTGATGAGCAATGCGGGATGCATATTCTTTACGACGCTCTTCACGATGTTCACGGCGATGATGCCGACTATTTTGACGTGTAAGTAAATGAGAGCAACATTATAATAAGTAGTTCATATCTTTAAATTAATTGAATGTATATGTATCCTTCCAGTTCCTACGGAAATGTCGGTATTCGTGAGAGAGCATTTGAACTACTGGTACTCGCTGAAGGCGTTCTACTTTGCCAAGACGATGGCCGATCTGCCGTTTCAGGTAAAAAATTGAGTATATATAGCAAGGGAGGAAAATAAAAATTAAAAATAAAAAAATACAAAATTAAATTAAATTATATTAAATTAAATTAAATTAAATTAAATATAAAATAAAAAATAAAAATATATAAAAAAATATATAAAAAATAAAATTATTTAAAATAAAATAAAATTAAAAAAAAAAACTTAAATAACAAATTAAAATAATAGAAAAAATTACCTAAAACAAAATAATTAATAAATTAAATAAAAATAATTAAAAATAAAACATAAAAAATAAAATAAAATAAAAAAATAAATTCAAAATTAAATTAAAATAAACTAAATTAAAATAAAATAAAAAAATAAAATAAAATAAAATGAAATAAATAAAATAATATGAATAGAATAATAAAATAAAATAAAATTAAATTAAATTAAATTAAATTATATTAAATAAAATAAATCAAAATGAAATCAAATAAAACAGAATAAAATAATATAAAAATATAATAAAAAATAAATAAATAAATAAATAAATAAAGTTAAAAAAAATTCAATTAAATAAATAAAGTAATAGAAAAATAACCTAAAATAAAAAACAAAACAAAAATAAAAATAAAAGATAAAAATAAAAAAATTATAAAATTTTAAACAAAATAAAGAAATTTAAATTAAATAAAAAATAAAATAACCTATATTAAATTAATATAAAATAAAATAAAATAATTTAATAAAATAAAATAAACTAAAATAAAATAAAATATTAAAAAATAAAAAAATAAAATTAAATTAAAAAATTAAATAAAATAAAGTAAAATAAAATAAAACAAAATTAAATTAAATTAGATACAATAAAATAAATTGAAATAAATTAAAATAAAATAAAACAAAATTTAATTAAAAAAATAAAATAAAATAAAATAAAATAAATTAAAGTAAAATAAAATAAAATAAAATCAATTAAAATAAATTAAAATAAAATAAAACAAAATAAAATAAAATAATACTAAAAAATAAAACAAAATAAATAAAATAAATAAATAAAATAAAATAAAATAAATTAAAATAAAATAAAATAAAATAAATAAAGTAAAATAAAATAACGTTAAAATAAATTTTAAAAAATTTAGGAGAATACAATAAAATAAAACAAAAAATAAAAATTAAATTAAATTAAGTAAAATATTTTAGTACAAAATAAAATGAAAATTAAAAAATTAAATTAATTTACATTAAATAAAATCAAATAAAAAACTAAATAAACGAATACAAAGATGAACTTTTTTATCTACTCCAATACTTTGTTTACCTATATTATATATATATATGAAATAAATAATCTATATACACTTAAACGAATATATATTTGACACTCCAATTCACTTCTTCACAGATCGTCTTCTCTAGCGTCTATGTGCTTGTGGTCTACTATTTGACGTCGCAGCCCATGGAACCCTTGCGCGTCTCAATGTTCGTTTTCATTTGCGTGCTAACATCGCTCGTTGCCCAGTCATTGGGTTTACTCATTGGTGCTGGCATGAATATTGAAGCGGGCGTTTTTCTCGGCCCTGTCACAACAATACCGACCATACTCTTCTCCGGCTTCTTTGTCAATTTCGATACTATACCCGGTTATCTGCAGTGGGTGACCTATGTTAGTTATGTGCGCTATGGTTTTGAAGGTGAGTAATGCACGTAAGTAAAATAATTTTCAAAATAATCTCAATGACGTTTTTCTCACAGGCGCTATGGTCTCCATCTATGGCATGGATCGGGCTACAATGGAATGCCATGAAATTTATTGTCATTTTCGCTTTCCCAAAAAATTCTTGGAGGAGATGTCTATGGACAAAGCCGAGTATTGGATAGATGCAGTCGCACTGCTGGGCACATTTATCGCTCTACGTATCCTAGCGTACTTTGTGCTGCGCTGGAAGCTGCATCTGATACGCTAAACTATTATAGCTTTTTTGTAGTCTGTAGTTTGTTGATGTACGCTATATGTAATTACAAAAATTTATGTATATGTACTTTTAGTATATTGATGTATTATATATTTGTATTTTATAAGTAGACAGACAGTCAAACAAGAGAGTTCCAAGAGCATTTCACGCCGATTTCAGTTTATTCGAAATCATAAGTTTAATGCGTTTTTTTGTTTTATATAAACACATATATAAGAAATTGAAATTGGTATTATTTAGCAACTTGAATTGATATATAAAGTATAAAAATCAAATATATATTTAATTATTATAGAATTTTTGCGCATACTGGCCATGTAATTTACAAAATCTAAATAATGAAGAAAATAATAATTATAAGGTATATTGCTGTATATATATAAATGCACATGTAAATATTGAGTTGCATGTTTTCATAACGGTGCTTTATGTTTTTTTTTTCAAATCAATATATTCTTATTTGTTACACCGGAAAAGACTTTTTTGTATGAAAATCAATTTTTGGTATAAATATTTGTTAGAGTAGCTTGTAAATAGTTTCAAATATTATAAACAAATGTGTTATTACAGAATGTATTAAATAAAATTCCAATAAATTAACCTTACCTAATATCAAAGATACATATGACTTAAATCAAAATCATAGAAATGGAAAATTTAATGAATATAAGAAAGCATACAACACCCACATAAATTTGGTAGTTCACCAAAAAAAAAATCATTAAAATTGCGAAAGTAAACATTAGGGTAATAAAAAAATAAAAAATTTAATCAAAATTAAAATTAAATAAAAATAAAAATAAAAATAAAAATAAAAATGAAAGAATGATAAAAATAAAAACTGAAATAAAATTAAAAATCAAAAGAAAAATAAAGAAAAAAAATATATAAAAATAAATAAATAAATAACATTAAAAATACAAATAAGAATAAAAAATAAAATTAAAAATTAAAAAGGGAAAAATAATAATAACCATAAAAATGAAATAAAGTAAATATAAGATTTAAAATAAAAAAGTAAAAAATAAAAAATGTGAAATTAAAAATAAATATTCAGCTTCTTGCCATACCATGCACAAGAAACTATTGCTGCCGCGCTGAATAAAACTTAAAACAAAATTTTTTTGGGTGGCTGTTCTCATGCATAAATTCCGATTCTAGATATTGAAAAATATTCAAATTTTAATTTTTTAGTACACAAAGTTTGATTATACCCGATATATGTACATGCGTTGATAAGTAATTTTATTATTTATTTTATAATATATAAAATAAAATAAAATAAATTAAATAATAAATAATAAAATTAAATTAAATAAGTAAAAAAATATAAAAAAGAAATTTAATTAAATTAAATTAAATAATTTAGTTTAAAGTAAAATAAAACAAAATAAAATAAAATAATTAATAATAAAATAATAAAAAAACAAAAAAATTAAATAAAAATAAAAAATTTAACTAAAATAAACTAAATAAAATAAAATAACATTAAATCAAATAGTTTAAATAATAAATTAAATACAGTAAAGTAAAATAAAATAAAATTCAGTCACTTTTTTTAGGTTTTACTCATTTTATAGAAATATAATTAATAAATTTTAAAATAAAAAAAGTTAAAATTATTAATGACATATTTAGCTTCATGCCATATTATGCGCTATTTTATTTACTGCCGTGCTGACTAAAAGCTATAAACAAAGATAAATGCAGGAAAATATGAGCACATAACACTGGTCAAAAAAAATTTTTTGGGTGTCTGTTCTTATGCGTAAATTCCGATTCTAGATAATGAAAAACACTGAAAATTGTTAGTACACAAATTCTGATTATACCTGATATACGGATGTACATGCGTTGATAAGTAATATTTTTATTAATTTTTTTTTTATACATTAAAGCGAGCAACAGAAAAAATCAATATCATATTCTTTTCCATATTTTTAGCTTAAAAGTATATGAAACTTAGCATGCCGAGATCAGACCCACCGTTGTAATGCAACGAAATCTACTAGTTATAATACAGTAAAGACCACGTAAGCAACAGTAATAATATCAAAGGACATTTAAAGACAGTATGATTGATAAAAATATATAATTATAATAAAATTCCTGTCATTTTAGAAGTGATTCGTAACCTCTTTAAAAAATTATTTTCTTTTTTTTCAGTAGTGAAAAAATTAACTTTTCTAAAAACACTTCAAGTTATGCTAGATGAAACTGATACGGAATAGAACAGCTTTCAGAAACAAAAAAAAAAAATATTAGAGGAAAAGAGAGTAACTCAGAGCATAAATCTTATGAAACTCTTTTCGAACAGCAATCTTGAAATGCAAATATTCAATGTTTCCAATGTCAAAATTTTATGCAATCTGGCAAAAAAAAAAAAACTTTTTCGATCTGTCATTGGACCAAAATATCCGATTGCGAGCCGCCTTTGCAGTGAATCGATCGTTTGAATAAACCCACTTCAGATCGAGTCATACTTGTTGCTTGCATCTATCTAACCCAATTTTGTTATTTGTCAGCCACGAAAAATAAAAAAATAAGCAGTAAAGCGTGAAATTTTGAGAGCATCGTTTTTTCCGAAAATGTTCTGCATACTTTTAGGCTGCTTTCCAATGCTGCTTCGTTAAATGTCGTTTACGAAAGCAAAAGCTAAACGAAGAGATTAGGAAAGATAAAATGAAATGAAGGAAAATAAGTATATTTAAATGCCACCGGAAGTACAATAAAAAAATAAAACTAAAATACTCTAATGTTCGAAAATAAAGGATTGTTGAAACAATTTTTTAATAAAAATGTATACATAATTTTTCCTGCCATTTTATAGTCCAAATTCTAGGAAGAAGAGCTGTTTTGGAAATATTCAAAAAAATCTTAATGTAATATTTCTCTTCTTTATTATTTTTTCTTTAATTATATAATCTTTAAATGTAGTAGAAATTACCGAACTAATAATAGCAAGCAATACGTACGCCCAAAATTATGCAACATTTCCATTAAGTTCTGAAATTTTGTGAAAAACCTATATGGCTTTATGTACATATATCCCCAAAAATCAGTGAAATAAGGAAAGAAAAAAGAAGAGACAACTTTTAGTACCAAGACAAAACCAATATGTTACTCAGCACTTACATAAATAGTAGTTAAAGTTCATATAAGCCCAGAGCAAAATATACATATTTATATATATAATAAAAAAAATTGTTAAAAAAACGTATCATTTAACCTACTGAAACACAATGGAATTTAAAAACAATTATAATAATAATTTAAAAAAAAATTGTTTTCTGAAACCATGTAATAATGCTCAGAAACAGATAACCTACAATATTTATCAGTAGGTATCAGTTTTGCAAATCCATTATCGTCCACTGGCAACATCTGCGCTGATCTAAGATGTGAAGAAAACATAGTGAAAGAAAATTATTCAAATGAATCGTTGAAAAATGTGATAGGCAAGCGTAAAGCTCAAAAAAATAAAATTTAAAAAAAAAAATAAATAAATAAAAATACATTAATATATATAATTAATATAATATTTAAACAAAAAAAATCCCATAATCGTATGCAAACAGCAGTACAGAAGTAATTTCCATTTTTTTTTCGAATATTTTAAGTATTTAAACTTAAAATTACTCATATCAATTACGCTTAAAAATTATTTCGAAGATTTTATTTGTAAAAATTATTTTCATAATAACTAATTAACATATATATATACATATATGTGTATGAAAAATAAACTTTCTGATTTTATTTATATTATTTTATATTATAATCCTTATAATAAAACTTTTTTTATTAATTTTAGAATTCTTATAAATGTAAGTATGATGTAAATAAGCTCACTTAAAGCTGATTCGAAAAATTATTTTGTAAATCAAATATAATTTGTATCAATATTTTTTTTGTATATATGTAAATTTATTACATTATTAATACCAGCTTGTTAGCTTGATTATGTTCAAAGCAATTAAAAATATCGAAAGGTTTGGCCAAAAATATAATAAATATTTTTTTTATATTAAAATATCAATTTTTTGCTTTACTTTCGACTTTGAAGAGTGCTAGAAATTAAAAAAAAGCTAAAAATTTAGTAATATATAAACCTTTTTAGCTACGAATACATGTTTGAATTGTTAAATAGTAGTAAAAGAAAGTTAAAATCGTGATTTTAATAACGAAAATACTGTTAGATAAATTTTAAAACAGCGAATATGAAATGTGTAGTGGAAGAAAAGATAGATTTAGAAATTAGTGGTAGAAATAGAGATTTGTTTAAGAATGTAAAGAGAAGAATTTTCTACAATAATTGTAGTAAGAAAAATTTAATTAAAAAATTTATAATAAAAAAATATATAAAAAAAATAAAATTAAATAATAATTTCCTTTTTTAATTTTCTATCAAATTTATATCGTGATATTTTACTACTCTTTGGTTACCAGAAAGCTTTAAAGTGCAAAGCAAAGTTTTATTTTTCCTTATTATTAAATATAAAATTTTCTAATAAACAAAAAATGATAAAAATCATATATAAATAACAACCAAATCACTGTAAAACTTATGGAAAATAAAACACGAAAAATAAAATCATTTCCACTTTCAGCTATATACATATATGCCATTATTAAACACTTGAACTGATTACACAAAAAATTAAAAAGAAATCTTAAAATGAATTAAAAAATAAAAATTTCTTGATTTTAAATTAAAAAAATAGTCCGTAAATAAATTATACTCTAAATTAGCATACACTTATAATTGTAATAGCTAAAATTACAATTCAAAAAAATCCAAAAAAGTATGCATAAAAAATACAAAATAAAAAATGTAGCTAAAAATAATCACCTACAATTAGCTCCATCAATAAAACAATATTTGTTCGCATACAAGGAAAAAAAGAAAAACCTTAAACCAAAATCATTATAATAAAATATGCAGCATTATCAGTTATCATATGCGCATACATTCAGAGTAGCTTAACCCATTTAGTAACACTTTTGCACTCAACAAAACAGAAAAACTGTATTTTATGTAATGCACATCGATGTCTGTGTGTATATGTTAATGGAAGAAAATCTCAGTAAGAGATTTTAATACAATATCTAATATAACTCAAAAACAAAAAATATTATACACGCAATTGACATATAAACGTACATATTTATTACAAAATAAATATATAAGAAATTACTTGTTTGTATGTAATCAACAATTGTTATTAAATGCAATGCAACTGACATTCTGAGACTTTGGAATTTGTGTTTTTTTTTTTTTTGTATTGTAAATATGCAGTTGGGTCAAGTCAAGTATGTATGCTTATAATTATAAATTAAAACTTAGAATTGTATGTGTGAATATAATACTATAATTTTTTTCTAATATTTAAATAAACTTTTTACATATAAGTTTAACTATAAATAAGTAATTTTGTGTATAAATTAAAATAATATAAATAAAAATTTAAAAAATTCAATTTATCTAGAAATATAATTATCGAAATTTATTTTTTTCTTTCGTTGAACAGGGGAATTGTATGAACACTCTACAGTGCATAAAAATATTTAAATTAAATAAAATAAAGTAAAACAAAATAAAACAAAATAAACTAAAATAAAATTAAATAAAATAAATTAAAATAAAATAAAATAAAATAAAACTTAAATTAAATAAAATAACGGAAAAAAATTTAGTAATATAAAACAAAACAATACCAATAAAATTTGAAAATATAAATTTACATTAAATTAAAATGAAATAAAAAATATAGTATGGAATTCAATAAGTAAAATCAATATAAAAAAATAAAATAAATAAATGAATATTAAGTGAAATAAATAAATCTAATTTGATTTAAACAAATAAAAAAAATTAAATTTAAATAAATCAAGTTAAATTAAATCAAACCAAATAAAATTAAAAAATATATAAAAATATAATAAACATATATTAATTAAAATTAACTTAAATAAAAAAACAAAAACTAACATAAACTTATGGATATTAAATATAGATGAATTAATGTAAATTAAAAAAATTAAACAAAATGATAAAACTTAAATTAAAATTTAAAAATTAATTTTAATTAAATTAAATTTTAATTAAACTAATATAACACATACATAAAACTAAACTAAATTCCATTAAAAAAAAAATTAAATTAAATCAAATACCATAAAATAAAATAAATGAAATTTAAGTAAATTATAAAAACCTTAAAATTAAATAAGATGAGATAAAATAAAATAAAATAAAATAAATGCAATAATAAAGGGCGATCCATTTTGAGTTTCCCTAATTTTTTAAATGAAAAAATAAACAGAAAATTCAAATTTAATGCGGAATGGTTATTACCATTCGAAAAAACATTCCTTGGCATTTATTTTTTGAAGATTATCGCTTTCAAATATTGGCCGCGGCTACGTCTCATATGTTCCTTCCGTTGAGTCCAATTTTCGATGACTCGTTCGAGCATTTCGACTGGTAATTGGCGAATGACACGCGTGATGCTTTGCTCCAAGTCCTGAATCGAAGCGCGATTGTCCGCATAGATTTTAGACTTTACATATCCCCACAAGAAAAAGTCTAACGGTGTGATATCACACGATCTTGGTGGCTAATCGACCGGCCAAAGACGTGAAAACGTGAAATTATCTGCTCATCGAAGTGTTCTCTCAATACATCCAATGATTGATGCGATGTGTGGTAAGTGGCGCCGTCTTGTTGAAACCCAATGTCGCGGAGATCACGAGCTTCAACTTCAGGTATCAGATAATCGGTTATTATGGCGCGATAACTGTTGCCGTTACGTTCGCAGCGGCATCATATTTGAAGAAATATGGACCGATGATACCACCGGCCCACAAACCACACCAAACCGTAATTTTTTCTGTATGAAATAGTAGCTTTTGAATCTCTTCAGATTACTCTTCGTCCGAAATGCGGCAATTGTGCTTGTTTACAAACCCATTGAGACAGAAATGGGCATCATCGCTGAACAAAATTTGGTTCGAAAACATCGGATCCTCTTCTCTCAACTTATGGTCAACATAATCGGCCTACTGAGCGTACTATTTGCAACACCGTCACCCATCTTGAGACCCAGTATTCATTATTGGATAATATTCGATAGAATAGATCATGTTAAGCACGCAGTGAAGAAAATATAGCGGCAGTAGCTGAGAGTGTACACGAAGACCGTGGAGAGTCGATTTGGCGCTGTTCGCAACAACTCGGACTGACGTATGGAACGATTTGGCGCGCCGAGATTTTAAATTGATAGCGTACAAAATAGAGCTTTTGCAAGAACTGAAGCCGCGCGACCTTCCCAAGCGACATCCTATCGTTCTATTGGCTCTTGAAAAGTTTCAAGAAGATCCGACGTTTTCGAGCAAAATTTTTTTCAGCGATGACGCCCATTTCTGGCTCAATGGTTATATAAACAAGCAAAATTGCCGCATTTGGGACGAAGAGCAACCTGAAGAGATCCAAGGCCTGCCATTTCATCCAGAAAAATTTTCGGTTTTGGGTGGTTTGTGGGCCGATGGAATCATTGGTCCATATTTCTTCAAAAATGATGCCGGTGAGAACGTAACCGTCAATGGCGACTGTTATCGCGCCTTGATAACCGACTACTTGAGCCCTGAAATTGAAGCTCGTGATCTCCGCACCAACAAGACGGCGCCACTTCCCACACATCGCATCAAGCAATGGAGTTATTGAGAGATCACTTCGGTGAGCAGATAATTTCACATTTTAGGCCGATCGATTGGCCACCATGATTGAGTGATATCACACCCTTAGACCTTTTTCTATGGGGATATGTAAAGTCTAAAGTCTATGCGGACAATCTCGCTTCGATTAGGGCCTTGGAGCAAAATATCACGCATGTCGTTCGCCTGTTACCAGTCGAAATTCTCGAACAAGTAATCGAAAATTTAGCTCAACCGCGGCCAAGATTTAAAAGATAAAATCTTCAAAAAATAAATGTCAAATAATGTTCTGATAATAAACATTTTCCATTAAATTTAATTTTTCCGTGATTTTTCGCTAAAAAAGTAGGGAAATTAATTCAATTGAATTTTAGTAATATTTTATTTACAAATTCTTTGATTATCAACAGTCTTTATTATATATATATTTTCACTACTTATCATTCAATTTAATGTTATAAAATGTATTTAATGAAAAAAAATCGATGAAATATTTATTAATTATTTTGTCTTATATATTTAATTTTTAAATCTCCGGCACACCCTGTATTTTATGTTAGTTTCTGTGAAAGAAGAGCTTTGTAAAACTTTACTATAAAAGCTTAGCGATTTACATGATAGTGTGGACACTTTTTGAACATACATACGCGCGTTTAGATATAACACACAAATTCTTTATTTTCTTAGCTTCTTATAGAACTTTTAAATTTAAGTTTTAAAAACTTTGATTTGAGAAATTTGAATACATAAATTTCTATTTTATTTTGCACTTCAAAATTATTGTAATATAAAGCTTTTGATTATTTTATATTAAAATATGTATACAATTTAGACTGCGATAGTAACTTCCAGAGCTGCTTTTCGCAGTTTACCACTAAGTGAAAAGCTAACCCGTAACCGACTCGGCTTATTTGGAGTAAAATTTCTTTAATTTCATTTTCAACTAACTTTTCAAATATTTTTAATTTTTTTTTTTTATATATTGCAATATTATTATTTTTTTTTTAATTTTAAATATTTTATACTCAGTTCCTTAAAAATATTTCCACCATAACGCTCTAATGCACACACAAACCGATATGCCGGCCATTGCCAGCTGTAAGTGCAATGTGCAAAATATTTCTGCGCGCTCACTGCACGATATCCAACGAGTTGCATTTTCAGTCTGTCGGCGTCAGTTTCCCGAGTAGGTGTGGTGTGCAAAGCCAATAGTTTTTCAGTGTGCGATTTTTCGCGGTTTGTTTTTCTATCACAACACTTATACATATACATATAAAAAAAACTGAAAAAAAGGAATAATTTTATGATTAAATAAATTCCAGACAAATATTAACTCAAAATCAAGAAGTTGAGATAAACAACACGTCAGAGGAAAGAATGAAGATGTGAAAAATACACTACAGAAATTGTGAAAAATAAACTAATCGTCTTTTCATTTGTGTTTGTATTTCGCCACATATTTTCTGCAATTACTTTTTTTTCTCTTTCCACTTCGCTGACACTCAAAGCAACAGCACTTGCCACTTGTTGCATGACCGCATGACGACGATAAGCTGAACATTTATCTAACAAACCAGTTATTCTTCAAAAATTTTCCGCCGCTCGTCGTCGCTTAGCCTGCGCGCATAACAAGCCCATAAACGAACACACGGTCGTGCTTTTGTGCTTTTGTGTTCGTTTTTAATTTGCTCTAAACACAAACGCGCATTTTTCAACGCCTGCCGCCCTCCTGCGGGCCCACACCAGCGAAGACCTTGTGCTCTACGACTTGTTCGTGCTCCCTCTCTGCATGCGCGGTCTATGAGATCTATGAATGTGTTGTGGCATGTTTTCTACGACTTGCATGTTACATTCGTCGTTCTTCGACTGAGTTATTGACCCTTCACAAACGAGATTTTTCAAATTCTCTAACATTTTGTGTGTGTTGTTGCTGCTTTTTTTTGCGAAAGTTGCTACGTTTTACAGAGCACATAGTAAAATTTTTTGTTAAGTGCGCGTAATTATTTTTTTTTTTTCAAAAGTACCTACGTACGAGTAAGTATCCAAGTAGTTTCGTGATACTACGAACGTTTTTATTGACTGTGTTTGAAATGGAACGCGATGATTATGCTTTGAATCTCATCGAGAAAAATAACCGGTAAGTGTTGAGGTCAAGTGGGTGTGTAATTTTATATCAACTTTATGCAAAACAAAAAACTGAAAAATAAAATTTAAAAAAATCTGAGAAATCAACTCGTTCAGTGCAAAAGTAGCTGCTTATTAAGCTTTCTTTAGCCTTTATACAAAAAAATGTCGAGTGTAATTTTTAATAATTGTGCAGATTCTTAGAGCGTAATTAATTTGTGTAAACAAATTGTGGCACAAAGAAGTAGAGATAAAGAGATGGAAAGACGCAAAGGAAATTATGAAATAGGATTAACCAGAATAATTTTATTTAAATCATTTCAGGCAGACATCAAGGACTAGAATTTAGTCGGTGTAACTTGAGCTCTTACCACTATTAGGTCACATTTTCATAAGTGCTCGTTACCAAAAAAAATTTTTTTTCTTTATGTACAAAAATTGTTTCAGAAATCAGTTTTAGTTTTCAAAATTATTTTATTGTAATCAAATTGGTCTCCTTCTTTTTAGTTGGTTGGCTGCATCGTAATAATAAATTTCACGTTAATCACAAAATTTATATCGTTTCGGTTGAAACGTTTGAAAAAGTTACCGTTAAAGCACTTATCAAAATGAATTTTATTTCGTTCTTTGCCGAAACGAAATGCTGTCGTTAGTGCTAACTCGTTACTAGTTAATATTAATGTTAACGATGAGTTTGTGGCGTTTGAACACTAACAATTCCATTTCGTTTCGATGACACGACGCCGAAACGAAAGAAAATCATTTCGTTTAGTTTTTCATATAAACAAAATGAAATGATATTGTTTCGTTACATGAGCATTTCTTCTTTCTTCTTAATTGGTGATATACAGCTCATCATTCGATGGTCTGCAGTATTTGCCATTTCCAATGCGTGAAGGTTTATATACCTTTCACAATACCTTTCCCTCAAAAGTTCCACCACGCTTCCACGCTATAAAATTGGAGGGAAACGATAGATATTGAACATGATTTTGGTTCGTCGAGGGAAAGCATTTCTTTTTGCTCTAGTTTGTTGATTATATGTTGGATTTCGAGGCTGTAATTGTCATTGGTCGCGATAGGTGGGTGGTTAGCATTGCATACTACCATTCGGAAGGCCTAAGTTCAGATTCGAGCAACATCCAAAATTATAGAAAATTAATTTTCCTAATTGAAATCGCCCATCGGCAGGGATTTTCAAGCTCTCAGAGTGTATTTCTGATATGAAATAAAAGCTAATCATAAAAATCCATTGGCCGTTCGGAGGCGGCTTAGAATAAACTTCAGGTGTTGATAGTGTTGATGGTTCCTTAATAAGCGATAAAGCCCATATCTTAAAAATTTCGGCTGCCAGCATTGACGTGGAATTACAAATCACAATTCTTCGATTGCGTAAGAGCACCTAATACGAGGCGTTAATATTGTTTACTACCACCTCAACATCCTAAAAAGTTCATTTGCATGCGGTCCAGATAATACCCCATCTAGTGGACCAATTTTATATATTTAGCATTAACGAACATATTCAATAAAGCAAAATATGTTTCCCTGGTTGTGCAAAGATATGCTCTATTCCCAAAAATTTTGGACCTATTATAACTGATCAAGTGGCTCACTCAGTATTATCAATTACTGACACTTTACAGGACGGGTTTCATTAAAATAAATCCACCTTATCGAACCTACTTCAAATCACTACCCATCGGTATTAAAACGATGTTATTTATACTGATCTCAGCAAAGTATTTGACAATATTTCACTGTAAACCCTATCCTTACTCAACTAGATTTCGTAATATTTGTCAGGTGGAAAGTAAAGAATATTTTTTAACTCTAGTACTTGAAGTAGTACCCGAAATATTAGTATCATCTGGTATACCTCAAGGCAGTCATCTCTATCTCTTGATGAATACAAGAGTATAAAAAATAGTATATTCATCAACGCTCTGCCAAATGTGGTTCTTAATTCTAAAGCACTTATGTCGGCAGATATGTCGAACTCTTTAAATTAGTACGTTTTATTGAAGATAGAGATCTCTTGCATTTTAACTTAAATAATTTGATTAAATGGTGTGATGTTCTGTGAAAATTGAAATATATGTCCTTCTGCAGAAAACCATTGCAATCATTGCCCTATGTGATTCAAAATCATAATGTTGAACAAGTTACTGACTTCATTGACTTTGTGTTATGAGGTGTCCCAATGGACTCTAAGCTAGATTTTAGAAATCAAATAAGTTCTTGTGCTAAAAAGGATAAAGTAACCTTTGCTTCTATTAAACGGTGGGCTAAGGTGTTTACAAATCGATATATTACCAAATTACTCTACACTTCTTTCGATAGGCACATTTTGAAATATGGTTCCGTTGTATGGAATTCAGACTTTATATTACGATGCGAGTAAGAATCGCCCATCCTTTGAAAGCCGACTAAGGCTTACTTACAAATCGGTCTTCACTCCATCCTCATGAGATTTTCTTAGAGTTTTATTTTTAAATAAGCTAATAAGAGGTATTATCAATAGTCCATTCCTACTTAGCGAGCTTAACTTTAGTGTCCCTTTCAGATCATCTACTCTCTCCAGACCCTTTTCCTTGTGTTTATGAAAAACAAATTTTGAAATGCACGATCCATTCGTATGTTTGTGCAAAGATTTTAATTTTCATTCTGCCAGCTTTGATTCTTCTGACTCGCCATTTTGTATCAAGGAATATTTACTGAGAGTTTTAAACTTATAAATATTCTCTTTATAGCTAATCGTAATTTACTTCATAGCAATCGTAATTTACTTCATAGCAGCTGATGAGAAAATCGGTTGCTGCTCAGTGTAAGAGGCAATTGTAACAGCGCCCTTCAGCGATCGGTTTCGAATTCAGGACAGTGCGGGTTGTACCCGGTTTTTGGTAAACGATCTGTTGGATTTTAATTTTATCCAGCAGGCGCGCCTCTCAGTGGGTTGGGCGGGAGGTGGGTAACGCTGGGTTTGGCATTGAAAAAAAATAAGAGAAAACGTTTACGGTCTGTTTGATGACACGAAATAATTTGTGCTACTATTCTAGGAGGCTCATCCACTCCCATTTTTGTTCATATCATATAAAATCGATGAAGCAGCGATGAGTGTCTAGCATTCGATTAGGTTTCTTCTCGAGGATTTCGTACAGGCTTTGAATATCTGTATAAGATCTAAGTCCACGCTGGTTAGATCCGATTCCTTTGTAGACATTAAGTTTCAGATTTTCATATACAGACTTTAGCGTCCAACTTTTTGCGGATTTTGCCCGGTACACTTAATACCATTCATGAACATGAAATGGTTTATCGTATGAAGGTTTTTCCGAAGTATGTAATTACCGGAAGTAGAAGACCCACCAAAATTTATGACGATTGTATCAGAACGACGAGCTAAGTTGATTAAGCCATGTCCGGCTATTCGTTTGTCCTTCTGTATGTTTGAAGGCAAATTAGTCACTCAGTTTTTGAGATATTTGAATCAAGTCTAGTATGTTGGTCTAATTTTATATTATATTGATCATTTGCCAAAATCGGCCCGCTCGGTTGACTATATCATATAGCTCCCATACAGCCGATAAAGTCAGATATGCGATTTTGGATTGTAAATACTTCTAAAAAGCATCTGAGAACAAGAAAGTCGGTATACTACACACACATATGTACATAAAATAAACTAAACATTGGTACTGATAATTATCGAAATCGGACAACTGTATCATATAGCACCCATACAACCGCTTCGTTATTATAAGGTTTTGGGTTGAAACTCCGTGAAGCAAGCATCAAAGAGTGTGAGATTTGGTATTCAACACATATTTTCCTATAAATATTAAGACTGAAAATCGAAATATGTCACTATCACTCTCCTTCTCTCTGAACTCACAGTGGATTATAATATAAGTAAGAAAATATTTAATTACAAGTAAGTTCTCGTATATATGTATGCACAAATACTTAATTTTGCCAACGAGCCTGTTGTACTTATTTTAGTGCACAATTATTTATAATTACTTTAACTGTACAATTCTAGGCAATTTCTTTGACATTCATTTAATTATATTTAATTGTAAATAAATTCTTTTTGTTTTAATAAATGAGCGCATGTGCATTTAAAACACGTACGTATATGTACTTACAAGCACTTTTAAGTTGACAGCAAATATATGTGCATTTACAAGTTTCGATGGAGAAAACAGAACAATCCAGTTTAACCTGTTTAATTGCTTCGAGAGTACAATGTTCGAATTCAGAAAAGTAGAATTTATTTACAGATATACACACGTACGCATGTAAATAACTGCATTTATAAATATTAAGTAATTCGCTTAGCACATTTTCAATTAACTTAAAATGAATAACTTAAAGAAATAAAATGAAAATTACTTTAGTTTTGAGTTTACAAATAATTTCGCGTTCTTGATAGTTCTGCATTGCAATATTAATTGAAATTTCTCTAGCTGTGCTTTGTATATTAATACAATAAAATAGCATGAATGTAAGGAAAGTAATTTTTTTTTAGTTTTAGATTAAGAGGGGACCAAAAGTTAAACCACTCTTACTAAAAAATACTTCATTTGGTAGATAATCATCTGACAACGCAAGTAGTCTTTTAGGAGGCTCAATGTACTGAAATTCGCTGAATACTCTCATGCCCACTCTGAGAACCCCTATGATTTCTTCTTGTATGCTGTTCCTAGTCAACTGACTTGTCTACCATTAAGCTAGTCAGCGGTTAGCACCCCTGTTTGAGTACTTATGTCATTCGATTTAAACTACAATAGTCAGCACGTTCAGAATATATTCAATTCTGCTATGTTTGTTTGCTTTTTAAGTAAGTTAGGGATTGTTCTCAGCGAGACTTAGCCATCCACTATTATATTTAACATGTTTTTTCTTTTTTATCTGGAACTGTTTGTTAAGTTATGTCTAATCTAGCAAGTCCATCTGGTTAGCTAGGATATCATTGTGTTCTGTAACCTATTACAGATTTATTGTACATTTTTTCACCATCTTTATTACATCTTAAGTGAACTTTATGGTTTAATTTTGTTGGGAGGTGCTGGTCCCTCTGTTTTCTCAAACAGTCAAAATAATTTCCGCTCAGCGGCTTTCCCACAAGTTTTCCTACCGGATTTATATTGGAACGAATTTTCGTCATCCCTTGTCAATTTTGGTTTTGTAACAAACCGGTTTCGGCGAACCGCCATCTTCAGTGCCTGATTTCGTTCTCCACCGTCCTACCGACTTTACCTTTCCTTTAAATGGAAAAAATGCAGTCTTAATCCGCCTCGTAACATTCTAACAGATTCTTAGGGAAAAATCTCTCATATGCCCTTGAGAGGGTTAGGTTTTAAGCATCCCTGCGAACTGTAAAGCTTTGGCGAAAATTCTTCTTCAGCTCTTTGGCGAAAAATTTGTTCTCCCACAATGTTCTCGTGGACTGGAAACTCATAGATTATATGTTACTTCCCCGCTGATATCTTATGCATTATATAAAGAAGAAGAATTGTATGAAGTAGCGCTAATAGCTGGCAACCTAAATGCTTTAAACAATCGGTTCCTGTTCCCATGCAGGGATTGTGGGCATTACTGAAGGTGCCAAGTGGACAACCGCTTTATTGGGAAAATCTCTTAGGTTTTTGATGCACTGCTTAGCAATTAAGGGAATTTAGTGCTTTAATACTAAGCTCAAATGTGTGCGAGCATGTGAAGAAAAAATTAACAGACTTTCGCTGGTAAACACAGTGAATTGCACTTGAGTCGGAAAGAAAAGGTCATGAAAAGGCGGACAAGGTAGCGAAGCTGTCACCATTGACCCTCTCAGACTTTTCAATGCTTTCAAATGTTATCTAAAGCACTGGACCATGCAGAAATATTTAAGGTTCTGGAGAATTTCCACCGTTTTTAGGACCTCTAAATGCGTAGGAGCATATGAGCCTAATAAGCCTTTTTAGCATTAAATTTCCAAAAATATTGTAGCTGATCTATTCCAAGTGTTTTATGTCCAATATGCGAGAAAGCTGGACATTCGCAAATAAAATTGATTTTTTTTTTTTTTTTTTTTTTATAAGTAAATGAGCTGTATTCAAAGGCCTATTTTTGTTAGAAACATTATTTTTCCATTGAATATTTTGTTATGCAACAAAGAAAAAAAGGGAAAAAGTGACAGCTGTTTCGGAGATCGATTATTATTTCCTGATTCTCTTCTAAATTAAAGCTTCAGCAGCGGTTGTTATAGGGAGGCCTATTTTCGATGAATGCTCTTTGAAGGGTCAATGACCCGTTACAGTGTCTGTAAGACTATATATACTTTTCCTCGACCTCTTCCTTGTTTCGATAATGCCATACCTGAGCCAGATCTGTTTCACTATCTTACAGCTGAAAATGAATTTCCATCTTTTCGGTGCTATTTGTTCGAATGGTAAGTGAAAGTATATTCTGATCATTCCGAATGGACATGGACAACACGTCAACGTTTTCATTGTCGAAAATGTTTCTATAGCTGAGAATCCACATAATGTAGATGGCCTTCCATGGAGCTTAGAGTCTCCTGGCAATCGTTGACGACACTTGAGTTTATGACGATAAGGCCAGTAATGAGGACTGACTATTTGAGTATATAGTTACCTTCTGTATCCCCTCGTATTTATTCAATATCACTCTACAGACCTTTTCAATTCCTAGCATCTCTGACTGGTTGATGTTAGCTTAATTTTGTAGACATAAGTTAAGAAAGATTTTAATATCCGCAGACAACGGGCTTTCTATATGTCTTGATAAGCCGCTATCCTGTACTGCTTTCGTTGTAACGATTTTTTTATTACGCTTATCATTTCATGCAGGGCAGTTTATGTTGAGCGACCTTTTATGTATGCGTGTTAAGCTGTCAAAAAAGCTAACCCCGTTATATAAGATAGCTAAATACCAGCCTTGTACATTCTTCAAGCCATTACACCTTCCTTTAGCTTTTGTTGCATTATGGCGTTAATTCCATCTGGACCCGCCGCTTGACGACAGAGTGTAAAAATTGTCCCTTAATGGCAGTATGTATGTACATATGTATGTATTTTCAGACATGTTTACCTAAATGACCTGAAGTAAGTTATCCACCATGCGGAAGGAAACATAAGCAGACATGAAATTCTTTAAAAAAAAACTCATTAATACCCACATGTATGCTTCAAGGAAAAATTAGCATGTATTTTTATCAAGATACAACTTTAAAGGTACACAGGGAAAGAAGAAGCCTTAGAAACCTAAAGAAAATGTAAGAAAAATAAAAAAATATATAAAAAAAACGTCTGCAGTGAGGCACAGCAAAGTAAACCAAACACGAACGCCAATAAAAAGGGTTTGGTACAAAATGCCTATGAAATATTAGGTGACACACATACATACATATTAAGATATATCTATGTAAATATGTAGCTTCAGGTAAACATTTCATGACTAATAACAATTCGCTTACTCTTTGTACATTGACATCGCCTGCTCGTGTTGTAACTGCAGTCAGTTTGTTTGACAATAACACACAAAAAAAGTAATGTGGCACAATGAAAATTATGAAATCACTTTGATCATATACATATGTAGGTATGTATGTGTCACAAAATTTGCATGTGTCTCCCAATAGCTTAGAAAGCAATGACCTGTAACCAAACCAGCTAACCAATTAATCGACTTGTGAAGCATGGAAAACGTGAGTGAAGAATAAAAACACTTGTAATTATATGGAAACTAACGGTAATCTGATATACTGCGGAACTATATGAAATTTTAATTTTGTTGTTGTTTCTTGAGTGATCTACTAGACCACTACTTGCTAGAGATGTATAGATCTAGCAACTGGAATGCAAACCCAACCCAATTATCTCATTTTAAGCAATAGATTAATGGAAAAATAAACAAAACAAAAAATAATTCAAAGCAAGAAAGAAGTGTTTTGTTGTTGTTGTTGTAGCGGCTTGCTAAACCTCACCTGTGGACAAACGAATCTAGTCCAAGTCATCGAAGTCATAGCGAGTCCAAGGGAACGTGGTGTTACGACGGGCTAGTACTAGAGGAAGAGGGGTATTAGACGGATCGACTTTAAGGGTCATGCGCTGGATAGGTAGAATTCAGGGCGACTACAATAGTAGTGTTTCTCGGGTTTCTCGAAGTAGCTCTTGTTCTGCGATGGGTGCTGCGTGGAATGCCATTAAAAAGAAGAGAGGTCGGAAAGGTGTTAACGGACTGTAGTTGAATGCCTGTGTCGGTACGCCGTCCTGTCAAGCGGTTCTTGTCTTTATTGCTCTGCGAAGTCGCAGTAGTCAAGTACTGACTTACTGATGTGCCTGGGAGGAGGTTCGGCTTCTAATAAATGTCTATTGGGGTGGTCCTTACGATAGCATCCCAAAAAACATTGCTTACACAGCATGACATTCTGATCCTTAATTGGAAGCAAAGATGTTTCATGCTTGTAGCTTCAACTGTTTTGTTGCGGCTCTGTACTCCCAGCAACTTTGGGTTTTTTTATCGTCGGAATCTCACATCGAATTCCAGCCGACACTCCTTCACTCAGCTGGTGAAGGGGGTAGCCGCGGATTTCGCAGGTTGTAGTTGTAAAAGTCATATCATGAAAAAGTGGGAAAGGTCCTTGAGATATCAATTTATTTTCGAAAAAATGTAATCAATATCCTGGCCTCAACAATCAGCGGCATATGAGATCAAGGAGATGTCATCTGGTGGTACAGGGAAGCTCGAAATATAAAAACAGAAAGGAAAATGGAGCGAGGGCACCACCCTATAGAACTTCGTGTTTAATTTTACAAGGTTTGGAAGTTTCAAGTAGTCCGTGGTCCACCTCTTCAACCCCAGCGGTAATGAGTATTCCTTAATTGGCCCATAATCTCGAATCGGCCGTTTGGGAGTTATGCTATATAGACGTCCGACTTCGATGATTTGCAGTACTAATCTTTAGTTCATTTTGAATGTGTGTAGAATACTGAATTTCATGTTCTTAACCTCCACAATCAGCGAATTTCTTTGTATTCCAAGTACTGCTGTGCGCACATATATTTTTCCACAATTAAACGCTTTGTTGCTTTCCTTAATGACATCCACTGGTGTTTCCTCTGCTGATTGCATTGCATTCAAAACTTAGCACAAAACTTTTTGTATTGAAACCCATAATTACTTTTTGCGCCACAATGTAGGCAATGATATTATGCTGATTTGTGGGCAGTTGCTGCCTGACCTCAATTCAACTTGCTAATTTCACTTAGCTCATCACTTTCTTCAACTATTCACCACAATAATAAGTAAATAATTTGCAATTCGCATATCTTTGCAGGAATTGTGTGCAAAACTTTAAACGAGTGAAGTGAAATATGCAAGTTGCGTGGGGAGAAGTTTTCGCTTAACTGCAATTTGCATGAATGAAGATTTGCGGGAAATGCAAATGTTCTCAGGAAAATATATTGCATGCAATTGACAATGAGTTCCAAGAACAACAAAATGTAGGGAAATGTTTTTCATACAGCTATGCATATATGTATATACATGTAACAAATACACAATTATACGAGTACATAGAGTACATACATATATAAGCGTTACTTTCTTTGCATATTTTTCCAACAAAGAGCGGTGCCAATACTTTGTCATCTTTTTTTTTAAACATATCTGAAACTTCGTACGGTAGTATGTATGTATTTGCAAACAATTTTCTGAAAATAAGCACTTTTTAAATTTCATACAAACTCTGTTTTGCTACTAAATGCAAATTTTTATATTAAAATGTATTACTTTTAAAACAAAATCTGTGGAAAATTACCAACGCATGCTTGCATAAATTGAACATACAAATTTTTATACAATTTTTTATCACTATGAGAATACATTTCACACACATTGAAAACTGCATACTTGCATATTTATAAACCTGTTAATAAATACTGCACTTTGTTTAAATAAATGTACTAAAACACACCCTTATATGTAAGTATGTTTGTATGCGTACCCTCATTGTTTGCATCTTTGCAAATTTTGCTCAAATTAAAATTGAATTTCGCTATAGTTTCGATAATATATTTAATTTTTGAAACTTTTAGTAATATAACCAGAAAGAAAGGCTATCTTTGGCCATGCCCACGTATTTTTACCTTTCATGAGCATATCAAATTTATTGCAAGTTTCAAAATTAAATTTCGATGACTTTCAGTGTGAGTGGCGGATATTTGAAATAAAGCCTCATATGTGAACAAATGATACAATCTTCCGATATCGATGATTTTCCGTATCAATGAAATCATCGAAAATGACTGTGTTTTTCATAATATTCTCCATTAAGATCTAAACCCTTTTTTCACTTTTGCCACTCTGAGCCACCTTCTCAGCAGGTGTCGGAAAACGTTGACCTTTCAGTTTATTTTATTTTTTACGGACGAGAATAAAAGGACTCATCAAATCGATGTTTGATTGCTCAAATATGCAGTTGTTTCCGTCGATGTATGAGAGATCGCATTCTTATTCGGTTGCTTTTTCTGATTTCTTGAAAGGCAACTAACAAACAAATAATAGTTTTGTAGCACTGCTGTATCAACTTTTGTTGGATTCCGTTCATCTTGAAACACCCTTACAGTCGACTGCTGTTTACTTACTTCCTTATACGCATAAATCCATAATTCATCACCTGTCACGACGTATTTCGAAACATCGTTATCGTATTTTTTTGACATGTCTCTCGATCAATCGGCCCTTTTTTAACGCTTGACAAATTATGTAGGACCCAACGTGAACAAATTTTTTTTACAATCAAATGTTCTTGCAATATTGCATGTATTCTGGTTCCACTAATGCTATGGGCATTAGTTGTCGCGCCAATATGTTCGCGATTTAATTCCAATTATCGGCCGGGATGAATATTTTGAGTTATTCTAAACATCACAAATAGCACTCGTATGTCCAAGCATTCTGAGTATGTCTAATATCAAAAATGTCAAAATTTACGATAAAGTTGCCATTTACCAGATTGCAATACTAGGGTTGCCATGTGACGATATATAAAATGCAACCCTCTTATTTATGAAAAACAAAATAATAAAATAATAAGGTCTGTTATGTTGAAGGTGGGTCTATTTCCATACCCATGTCAGCCATTTTCTGACAAGTTTTTAATGTAAATAAAGAAAAGTATGCCCACCAAGTTTCGTTGAGTTCTATTGATTAATACTTTATATGTTTATGATACGATATTATGAGTCCAGTGTGAATGGCAAGCAAAAATGTCGTTATATGAAAAAGGCGTAGTGTTGCTCGATTGCATGATTATTAAATTTGTGCACACTAGATCATGGGACAGTAAGTATTACATTTAATCGAACTTTATAGTGGTTTCGGAGATATACTTTTTGACCCAAGTGTGGTTAGTGCAACGTCCGTTTACACCTTTCATGTACATAAAATGGTATATTAACTTTGGTTCGAAGTATGTAAGTGCGAGAAGGAGAAAAGATAGATCCATCGATCGTATCAGAATCACGAGCTGAGTTGATTTAGCCATGCCCGGCTATCCGTCTGTTCGTCTGTCTGTTTGAACACAAACTAGTAACTCAATTTTTGAAATATTTCAGCAAACTCGGTAGGTAGATGAACCTATACGTTTTAACAACCATTTGTCCGAACTGGCCAGATCGGACCACTATAGCATCTATACGACCGATTTTTCAGATTTGAAATTTTGGGTCATAAATTTTTCAAAACAAAGGTACCTAAGAACGTGAAATTTGGTATACTACATATAACAATATCGGCGGCCGCGATAGTCGACTGGTTAGCATTGCGTGCTGACATTCGGAATGCCTGGGTTCGAGCCCAGATTCGAGCAACATCCAAAATTATAGAAAAAAAATTTTTCTAATTGCGGTCGCCCCATGGCAGGGAATGTCAAGTCCTCAGAGTGTATTTCTGGCATGAAATAAAGCTCCTCATAAAAATCCATCAACCGTTCGGAGACGGCTTAGAATAAACTGTATGTCCCTCCATTTGTTGGTAAAAACATCAATACGCAAAACCACAAATTGAAGGAGGAGCTCGGCCGAAAATCGCTTCAGCGGTTACAAAGCGCCAAATATATATATATATATATATATACATATAACAAGTCACTTGAATGGTCACTGACCTACCATAGTAAAACACATTTTTTGCCGAAATTCATTTTTTTTATTCAACATAGTTCCCTTCAAGAGTAATGCACTGATTATAGCGACCCTCGAACTTTACGATACTATTTTTGTGGTATGATTTGTCCTTTGTTTCAAAATAGGCCCAAGCTTCCCAGTAACCATTCTTTTGTGGATCTGAGAACAGGAAAAAGTCGCTGGGGGCCAGATCTGGAGAATATGGTGGATGCGGAAGCAATTCGAAGTCCGATTCATAGATTTTTGCCATCGACTTCCTTTCACTGACTTGTGACGCTTTACATTGTCTTAGGGCAACAACACTTCCTTTTTCTTCAAATTCATCCGTTTTTCGGCGATTTCATCCTTCAAACTCGCGCGACACACACTTTGCACAGAGCTTTTTCATACCCAAATACTCGTAAATGATATTAAGTTGATTACGTTCAGTTGATAGCGGGCACTCTACTGTTATTTCAATTTAAATTTACGGTTATTTAAAATTAATTTAGAATTTTTTGATGTTTTCGTCGGTAATTACCTCTTTTGGGCGTTCACTGCTTCGGTGCTCATTTCACTACGTCTAAACGTTGATTGTTGACTTTCCTGGGGCACAAATTAATGATCCGACATCAGTTAAATTTATACATACGTCTTTTGAAAGTTAGGGCTAGCTAAAAATCATATGAATTTTGTAATTTGCAATAAATATGATATGTTCGTGAAAGGTGTAAAGACTTTGGCATGGCCGAAGACAGGTATCTATTTATCTAGACAAACAACTGCCGAAAATTTACCAGAGTGCATGTTCCATTTGCTTTAAGTTCAGTATGTTTGTACGCACGTATGTTTTGGTCTAGATTTACAACATATACAACGTTTTTTTCCGAGAATGGGATCATAGATCAACAAATCGACGAAAATAGGCATGATTCAGATAAAAATATGAATTCTTCATTCGAGTTTCAGCATTCGGTTAGATCCATATGGTCGGGAACTTCGTCCAATATTATTGTTTAAAGGTAAAGACCGTTCAAGCCAGTCATATTTCAATTTTCGTGAACGACTTTGAGTGGCGGTTAATCTCTAACTAACTCCGGTCAATAATACATTAAGAAGTTAAATATCTTGGATGAACTACATCGTTCTTTACAATGAAAATTATAATATCTAAATTGAACAGAATAAGAGAGAGCCACAACAACGTGTAACCGGACAATGCTAGTTTTAAATCAATTCTTATTTTTTAAGGCTACAATAAAAAAAAAAAAATTATTAGAAAGTTCCACTAAACTAAATAGATTAAATGTTATTTAAAGACCTTTTAATCATATAAACTGCAAATGTTGTTGAAATGTACACCATAACATGCAATATTTTTGCATAACTACACATGTAGTTCTCAGTAGCTAGCTAATCTTTTAGTTAAACGTAATTTTTTTTTTACATTTTTTTTTAGTTACAGCCTTTTAATGAACTAACTACGCAGTAAAAATTTGTTTTGTCAGGCATGTAACTTCATAATTTATAAGTAAATACGATGAGAGTGGCTACACGTTTACAAAAAAAAACTAAAAAAAAAAGAAAATTACTAAATAAATGAGCTTCATACTTTTATAGATACTTCTTTTTATATATATTTTTTTTATTTAATTTTTTTTTTTGTTATTATTATTATTTTTTTTTGTGCTATCAATTTTTCGCATACATATTTACATAGTATATGTGCGCTCGGCATGGCTATCTTCAGCCTTATTGCTCATCAGACGCATTTTTCCAGCCATATTGGCTGACTTCTACTGAAGATAATCTCTAGACGGAACAGTACCCCGCGTGCTTAAAACGGCGCACTAATTGCATTTTCAAGGCCTACAAAGACATATTTTCATACAGTATATAAATGATAATAAAATATTTAATATAAAATATATGTACAAGTATGTGTCCATGTAATGACTCTTATAATACTAAACTAAGTTTGTGCATACGCATGTGTGCGAATTTTAATATTTCTATGCCACAACAATTACCATTGACATTTACAATAACATTTACATGCAACAACAACATGAAGTTAAATTTCACACGCTATCAAATTGAATATTCCGCGCTGCTGCTTTAAGTACTTTTTAATTCAATGACTTCCACACAGCATTGGCTAAAGTAAATCTAAGCCAAATTATTTACGTTTATATGTATATATGTACAAATATGTGTGCCTTTGTGTAGGTTAATGTCAACAGCAATTGCAAATTTGGTTAACTGAGAGTGGTTAGCTGGCAAGTGTACAACAAAAAATGCTAAAAACAATTGAAATAAAAAATGTATGCCAAAAGACTGCCATAAAAAATGATTATGAAAAAATTTATAAAATTTTTTTTATTGTAGTATATTTAATGTTACATAAATGCTTCTAGAAATTCGCTATTGCGTGTGGCAGGCAGTAATTTACTACGGGGTAAAAAACTGCTAATGCCAATGCAGATTTGACTGATTGGTGGCAACAACAAATAATGCTTCTTGAAGTAAAATAAAAAAATTATATAAATAAAATAAAAAAATTTAGATAAAATAATTATTAATTATTAAAAGAAACATTTTTGTAATAATAAACACTTTGCACACTGAAAATATTGGTTTTCACTTTGATGTGAAAAAATACAACTTTTAACGATTTCTTTATATCCATAACGATTTGATATTGTTTTATTATTGTTTATTTAAGTTAATTTGTGAAAAAAAATTATGGCAAGTCTGTAACAGGTCAATTGGAAAGTCTCTAGCCTGACACATAGATGGCGCTACTAGAATTCAACTCGCATGATTTTTAGTTAACCCTAACCCGCAAAAGACACTTGCACTTGCTGCCGGATCATTACTTCGTGAATAATAGCATTTTGAGTGAAGCAACTTTTGTTATTGTGAAAAAAATGGATAAAAAAGAACTCCGCGAGTTGATAGAATATAGATTTTTGAATGGAAAAAGATACAGTTGAAGCAAAAAACTTGGCATGATAATGAATTTCCAGATACTGCCCTAGGAAAATCAATCATCCAGGATTGGTATGCTAAGTTTAGACGTGGTGAAATGAGCACCGAAGATCGTGAATGAAGTAAACGCCCAAATGAGGTTGTTACCGACGAAAAAATCGAAAAAAATCCACAAAATGTCTTTGAATGACCGTAAATTGAAATTGAATGAAATAGCAGGTACTCTTTAGATATCCACTGAACGAGTTCATCGTATTATTCACGAATACTTGTCTATGAGAAAGCCCATTGCAAAGTGGGTGCCACACGAGCTCACTTTTGGCCAAAAACAACGACGAGTTAATGATTCGGAACAGTATTTGGATATGTTCAAGCGCAATAAACTCCAGTGTTTGTCTCGATATATGACAATGGATGAAACATGGTTCCATCAGTTCACTCCGAAGTCCAATCGTCATCCATCCGAGTGGACCGCACACGATGAATCCGCTCCAAAACGTGGAAAAACGCAACAGTCGGCTGGCAAGATTATAGAGTCTGTATTTTGGAATGCACATGGAATAATTTTCATTGACTACCTCGAAAAAGGACGGACCGTCAACAATCGCATAGCGTGCTTGGGCTGTTTGAAAAACGAAATTGCCGAAAAGCCTTCGCATTTAAAGAAAAATAAAGTGCTATTTGCTGTGTCACAAGCCAGTGAAATCGATGGCAAAAAACTATGAATTGCGCTTCGATTTGCTTCCGCTTCCACCGTATTCTCCAGATCAAAAGAATGCTCGCTGGGAAGAAATTTTCGTAGAAGCTTGAGGCCTATTTTGAAGCAAAAGATAAATTGTACTACAAAAATGGTATCGGAAAACTGGAGGGTCGCTTTAATCAGTGCATCACCCTTGAAAAGAGCTATGTTGAATAAAAAATGTTTTTTTTTGCCTGTTACACATGCAACAAAAAACAATAAAACCAAGAACTATTCATTTTTAAAACTATTAAGAAACTCTTCACATTTCGTTTTTCAATTCTACAATTTTTAGAAGAGCGCTTTCTTATCGCCGTGAGCAAGATCAATCATCCAGCCAACTGAATAATGAGATCATCAAAAATTTACAAAAACCACAATAAAAAAAATTCCATTGTAATACAAGGGTGGTCTTCCATAAGTACAACAGAAGGCGTGAAAAATTTGAAAACTTCATTCCGACTGTATTTTTGAAATAAACTCGGTTATGATTTTGGAGGTGCATATCGAGCGGAAGATCTTGAGATCTAAACTTTATGGAGACGACCAAGAATTTAGCACTGTATCTACAAATTTTGGAACGAAATTTAAACACACCTCCTGCAAAATGTAGCTTAATGAAGAAAAGTAAGGCGAACTTTAAATTATTGTGTTTACAAATTAAGGGGCTAGGTGGGTTTCAGAGTTAAAAAAAAGTGATTTTCCCTTTTTTTATATATGCAATCATATATTTTATTCAAACAATTTACCATATCAAATATAAATATTTAAACAGTATTTTGTGAAATTTTTATCAAAAATTCCGAAAACTCACCCATTGGTATCTCATCTCCCTTGACGTCTCCAAAGAAAATACTCTCGTCGTGGACAAAATCAAAAAACCAAAAATATAAATAAATATAAAATTAAAATTTGAATGTTTTAACAGACTTTGAACAAAAAACACATTTTTTGAACAAAATTTTTCGCCATGCATTGGCGCGAAAAAATTAGTTGTAATAAAAAAATCCTTCTTACAAAAATATGTGTCAAATTTGAACAAAATCGCTTTATAACTTTTCGAGAAATCGTGTCCACCGACTTAAAATGTAGAGTTTTGAGATAAACGCGTTTAAAGTTTCAAATGGACACAGACATGGCCTGAAGGGCGGATCAAAAAAATCGATTTTTTTGGAATTTTCAAACCCACCTAACACCTTAAGGAAGGCCGTTTTTTTTTGTGTTCAAAAAAGTGCTTTTATAAAAAAAAATTTTAAATATTAATTAAATAAAGTACTGTCTCTCCAGTAATTTTCGAATACAACCTCTAAAATATTAGAACTTACTGTCATAGATTACTGAGCCATTTCACGATTTCTTTGAAAGACCAGAACCGCTGATCCCACAAATCGTTTCCGTCGAAAAGGGCCACTAGTCGGAGGGAGCAAAGTCTGGAGAATACATTGGGTAGGGTAAGAACTCCCATTTTAGCGTTTTTAGATAGTTTTTGACCATTGCAGTCACGTGGGACCGAGCGTAGTCATGCTGAAAAATCGCCTTGTCGTGCCTTTCGATAATTTCTGACCTTTTTTCGCGAAACTCACAGTGAAACGCATTAGTTGTAGGTGATGGATCTTGCTCTAGTAAAGTCTCTAATTTCTTATCTCCAAGCCTTTTGGGTTGGCCAAGGTGTTTTTTGTCTTCGACGCTAAAATTATCGCATTTTAAGCTTCGGAAGCACTCTCTGCATGACTTATCGGTCGATCGGTCGGCGGCACACATTCGCTATAAACTTCCACAAGCAGTCGATGGGCTTTAGCTTTACAGATATGAAATCTTTTCAATGAAATGGGTTATCGCTTCCAAGATCGGCGACAACTTGCAGGGTGCCATCTTTTGACTTTTGAAAAGAAACCAAAAGTACGATCTTAGCTACTGTATAATTGCAAATTTTTGGTTGCGCTTACTTTGGAGAGTGTGAAAAAGGATACATAAAACTGAAAAATAATATAATGGAAAAGTGATCTAAGGTCAGAATTGAATATGACTAACTAAAGTTGATTCATTTCCTGAAAAAGGCCTCAAAAATGCAGTTAATATCAAGGGAGTTTATACTGAACATCAAAATACCCATAAGTATTAAAAAAAGACTTAAGATAACTTGCGAAGAGAGTTTCTTGGCGGCGTCATAGGCATAATTTTTTTTTTTTTTTTTTTTTTGGTTCTCTCGTCCTCTGTTTATAAATTTCATATCGTTTTTTTTTCATACTTAGACTTAGAGTGTTTGAAATTATCGTCTACCATGCAAAAACTTCACATAATTGATTAGACACTCTTAATTAGCAAGCAAAGTCCAAAAATTATTTTTTGTTCGATGTGAAAAGTGATTCTTGACAAACTGTAAATTAATGTAAGAATGTTTTGACACTTTTATAAACAATTTCTCACCACCATTCGACATATTTCTTTCGAATTGAGCTCAAAGTTCAATCATATATAAGTCGCAAGTTTCGCGTAAATATTTTGAGTAACTTATGAAACCCTTGTTTTCCGTCACTCACTGATAAGAATTTCAGAAACGCGCACAAAAGTCTTATTTTTACATTACTTTTTTTACATTATTATTTTTACACGTGCGCTAAGTTACATTAGATTTTAGTATAACAAAGTGCCAGCTACAATATGGAACACATATATATATATATAAAAGCTACTTATGCGAGCCGCAAAAGCCGAGTGATAAGCAGTGCGTACTACGTTTTGGAAGGCCAGAATTCGAGAACTAGCTAGGAAACTAGGAAATGTCAAGCCTTCCGTGTGTATTTCTGGCATGAAATAAAAGCTCCTCATAAAAATCCATCTGCCGAAAAATTCTTCAGCAGCTACAAAGCATTGTAGCATATATACAGAAGGTCAATTGAAAAGTCTCCGGCCTGCCAAGCAAAACACATTTTTTTGGTAAAATAAATTTTTTTTATTGAACATAGTTCCCTTCAATGGTGATATACTGATTATAGCGACTCTCCAACTTTTCGATACCATTTTTGTAGTACGATTTGTTCTTTGCTTCAAAATAGGCCTCAGCTTCGGCGATCATCTCTTCATTCGACCAAAATTTCTCGCTCGCTGGTTCTTTTGAGATCTCAGCAAATAGTCGCTAGGGGCCAGATCTAGAGAATACGGTGGATGCGGAAGTAATTCGAAGCGCAATTAATGGATTTTGCCATCGATTTCACTGATTTGTGATGCGGTGCATTGTCTTGAAACAGCTCGTTCTCTCTTCAGCGATTTCTTCCTTCAAACGGGCCAATAATGCTATGCAATAGTCGCTGTTGATGATTCTTCCCTTCACAAGATAGTCAATGAAAATTCTTCCATGCGCATCCCAAAATACAGACGCCATAACCTTGCCAGCCGAGTGTTGCGTTTTTCCACGCTTTGGATCGTCTTTTGAAGGTTCCGCAGTCCACTTGGATGGCTGTCGACTGGACTTTGGAGTAAAATGATAGAGCCATGTTTTACCCATTATCACATATCGACACAAAAACTCGGATTTATGTAGCTTCAACATCTCCAAACACTGACACGAATCACCAACTCATCGTTTTTTGGTCAAAAGTGAGCTCGAACGGCACCCACTTTGCACAGAGCTTTCTCATATCCAAATATTCGTGAATGATATGGTTTACATATTCAGTTGATATCTTTAGGGAGCCTTCCATTAGATTCAATATCAATTTGCGGTCATTCAAAATCATTTTGTAAATTTTCTTGATGTTTTCGTCGGTAACAACTTCTTTTTGGCGTCCACTGCGTTCATCGTCTTCGGTGCTCATTTCACCACGTCTAAACTTAGCATACCAATTCTTGTTGGTTGATTTGTTTGGGGTAGTGTCCGGAAACTCATCATGAAGCCCAGTTTTTGCTTCAACTGTATGTTTTCCATACAAAAATCTATATTTTATCAACACACAAAATTCTTTTTTATCCATTTTTCCCCAATAACAAAAGTTGCTTTCCTCAAAACGCTATAATTCACAAACTAATGATGCGATAGCTGTCGAATTAACACGTCTTTTGAAGGTTAGGTCTAACTAAAAATCATGCGTATTGAATTCTAGTAGCGCCATCTATGTGTCAGACCGCGAACTTTCCAATTGACCTGTTACTTATGCAAGCCATTAAGTTACGCTTTGGGCTTTGTTTTTAATCAAATCTTTTATATATTTACAAATATTCGTATGTATAAGTAAATATATTGATATAGAAAATATGCTAAACGTTCAACGTTTAATTCCGCTATTCAAGTTAATTAAATGAGTTCAATGTAAAATAACATAAAGTAAGAATTGTATGCAGTTGTGTCTGGTTATTGTGAACTAATTATTGCAATGCCTCCACACAGTATTGAAGTTGTTCACTGTATCAAGCTAAAAATGTTTGCTCAAAATATACTTTTTGTATAAATATTGAAGAGATCATTAATTCAAGTAAAATCCGCCAAAATTGTTTTGAACTCAGAAACTTCTGTATACAATGCAAGTACACATAAAAAAGTCAACTTTCAACTAAAAATCCGCTCGCATTCAATAGAATAAATCTTGACCTTAGAAACAGCTGATTTTACAACAATCCATAGCAAAATAAAAATTGGAGTTCCTTCTTGTAATTTTTTTTGCTTTTTACTTGAAAATGCTTTTGAAATTCTGTTCAATATTTACCGATTTTCAATTGTTCGTTGCTTAGAGTATTCCATGTAAGAATTTGATTGTTCACTATATCGAGGTGTTCACTCAACCCACGATACTTCGACTGTATATTTGTACATATTTACATGTCTACTATCAGCAAATAATTAAACATTGAAAATAATTTGCTAAAAATGTGAAATTAAGCACGTGGTGTTGCAGTATATGTTCGCGTATATATGTATTTCCATATACATATGTGCATTAAATTGATAGCAACAGACATTGAAAAACAGTTTTTTAAACACACATGCATAGATGTTTAATTTAGAATTCCGTTATTTAAGTAAGTATACTTTTCATGTAATCATCGAAATCGAATTTCGCATTTTTCAATAATAATTGAAGGTTCATGAAAGGCAACAAGACTTCGGCATGGCCGAAGACAAACTTCTTTTTCCCCTTTTTGAAATAAATTTTTATTGAAATGTGTGCAAAGTCATGTGAAAATAGTTCTGAAAAAATATGGATGTAATTGATAGTCTATTACAATAATAATATGTTATGTATGCTTGTATGAGCTCCTCCATAATTAAAAAGAAATTGCATGCGAACCCCCGAATGATGTATCAGGGCAACAAAAACAAAAAAATACAAAAAAATTTATAAAATGTTATGGTTTAAATTCTTTAAATTTTGATTTCCAAAAACTCATTCTGAATTTTTTTTTCAACTGTAACATGTTCTTCTCAATTGGCATAGCCCGTACTTTCTTCTTTCTATTGTTAGGTACCAATTTCCACTCAATCCTTCCATCGAAGTAGAGTTGTCCTCTTCCTCTGTTTACCTCACCGAGTTACAGCAACGAAAAATTGTTAAGCTATAGTGACCTATCCGGATGTCATAACTCAGAATACGCAGCCGCTCTCTTTTAATTCGCTAACTATATCAATCCTGCGATATATCTCGTACAACTTATCGTTTCTCGTACAGCTCATCGTTTCATCGTTTATCGTTAATCACAGTCATCATAAGTCACACCTCTGTCTTATGAAAATGAGTCTTTGTACCAAGAGAGTACCAAGAGAGGAACTTTCATTTGCCTATTCGAAAGTACGGAGTTATCCATTTTACAGTTTCCAAAATAAACCAAAATAAAATGCTTTTAAAATATTTTTCTACATTAAATTTCTTTTTTATTGTTAAGTTTGAATCTTGACATTATATTTGAAACCCTGCATAACTCAAATGGCCACGTCGTGATTTTTCGGAAATTTCGATCCGTTTCAGGTAATTTTCGACCATTTTTTGGCACATATTGGGCGTTATCTCAGCCATAGCTCGAAGAACGTTGGTTTTCAAGTGTTCAACAGTTAAAGGTTTAACCGCATAACCACGTTTTTTCGCGAAGACCTACAAGAAAAGCCCAACGGTTTTAAATTGCATGATCTCGGCGGCCAACCGACAACGCCAAGGCGACAGATTACGCGGCCGGAAAATTTTCCTCGCAATAAAGTCATATACGCTCGTGTTGTGTGGCATGTGGTACCATCTTGTTGGAACCACATTTTGTCCAAGTCGTGCTCTTCAATTGCAGGCCAAAACAAAATCGACTATTGTACGACCATAACGCTCGGAATTGACAGTGACATTCTCGCCGTTATCGTTTTCAAAGGAGTAAGGTCCAATCACACCTCTGCATCAAGTAGACCACAAGACAGTATTTTTTTTTTTATGGTGTAATAACCTCTATTCAATTATTTGAGGATTCTCGGAGCTCCAAACACAATTTTGCTTATTTGCATACCTACCTGAGAAATGTGCCTCGCCCCTGGAGAAAATTTCGTTGGAAAAATGGCGATCTACTGCCTGTTGTTTGGGACAAGCAACTTTATGTCGAACTCCGCTCTCGTCGCTGAGAACGCGTTCACTCATTGTTGCCCCAGAGATACCTTTTATTTCCTCACTGCCATTGAAAAGACTAAGTACGATGTAATATCTTGTCAGGAGCAGTGCTCATAAGTGCATTCTAAGCGCTCGAAGGTGTTATTCTTGGATATACAGTTCTGCTGTTCTGTCAGGGTTGGGCATAAATTAGTGAAATATTAAGAATTGCACTTGTAATGCGAATGATAATGAAACGTTTGTCTATCGCGTCCGTTTTATATAGGCACTTTTCTTAAATCTCACGAGAACGTAACCTCTTCCATTATTTCCCTCTTGTTTGGTGGCCTCAGGAAATAGAAACAATTCATCAATTAAGGAGGCCGACATTTCCGCTGTTCCTAATATGTTTGCCATAGCCTTTATCAAAATAGAAAGTTCTCATCCGTGGCTGTTTTTGGTTTTACATTGTATACCAAACCCAGCGAAGAGCAACGTTGAGCGAATATGTATGTAGTGCGACGAAAGTTTTAAGATTGACGTTCACTGGCAGTCGTATCTGTGTAGAACAGACACTGAAGCAGAACTTCAACAGGCCCTTCGAGGGAATATGTCAGAGTGTTTCCACTGCAAATTCTTCACTTTAGTTCACACAGCACCGCACAGGTTTATTACCTCATCACAAAGGTTGCTCATGTTTCTGGCCGAGCTTTTGCTTCAATCTGTAGTTTTGTGTCTTGATGTTTTTTCCAACATGATGGGAGTTTATCTAAAGCCGCCTCCTCGAACGGCTGATGGAGAATGTCAGAAATACACTCCGAGGGATTGGCATTCCATGTTGAGGGGCGACCGCAATCAGAAAAATTTATTATCTATAATTTTGGATGTTGGGTAAACCCGTGATCGAACCTCGGTGGCCCAAGTGGTAGTGTGCTATGCAACTCGGCTATGGCTGATAGACTCGTATATACACAATAAGACTGAGTTAACACACGAATACTTTTGTTGCCGAAACTCCTAGTTTGTGGGGGAGAGGGCGACGAAAAGAGAGCAGGGTGCTGCCTTCTTGTCACCCTCTCCACTACACACTAAGAGTTTAGGCAAAAAAAGTATTCCAGTTAAACTCAGCCTAAGCAATAAAATATTTTGACCTTTAAACCGACAGCTATGAAATTGTTTGATATACTAACATACATACATACATACATCATCAACTGATATAAGGGATGTCGATATTTAACAGCTATAACGTCATTAGATTCACATATACAAGTATGTGGAGTAAACTCCTATTATTTGATGGCTTATCACTTCCATTTTGCCCATTCGCTCAAAGTCCAGCATAACTACAATGTAAGAACAAGCCAAAGTAGGTTTCAAGTATTGATCAAATATCCCATCATAAATTTATAAAATTTTATTTACTGCTAATGAGGTATGTTGATAAAAATAAATATAATTTTAACATTTCGCCACTGTTGCCACTTCATTTTTCTTTCTTTTTTTTTTTTGGACTTTCATTCTTTTCTTCATTTTATTTATTGTTCTAGTTTTGTATTTCAAAGTCAGTGAAATATGACTCGCCGCTGAAAAGTAAAATGCAAATATTTTCGAAAAAATATCAATATAATCCTTTGTCGATTGCCATTGACTTGCTTATCAGCAATAAAAGTACATTCACATTTACATAAAATGGCAAGCCAATGCACTGCTGTAGCTTATCAGCACATATAAGTACATACTCGTACATATGTATATATTTGTTAGGTAAAAAAAATTATATCAATCAATTGGCAATTTTTAATGAAGAGTAGAACACATGTTGAAGAAGCGTGATTTTGTTGACTTTGATTTTCGAAAAAAAATTATACAATTGCAATACTGAAAAGGAATTGATATATTTAATATATATTTGAAAAAAAATATACATTTGAAAAAAAGGTATTTTTACAATAATAAAATATAGTATTTTTCGTATTAAAAATATCCGCGTATGAGAATATTTTATTTGAGTTTTGGTTTAGTTTATGAAAACGCATATGTATGTATAAGTTAGTATATAAAATTGCAAAAAACAAATTATAATGTTTTACGTTATTTTTTATACAAAAAAAAACAAATTTTCTCTTCATTCCGAAAATCGCTTATTACATAATTTTTTTTTCAAACTACGCAGCTTAAAAACTTGAGTTTTCATTGTAATGAAATAATAACTAGGTGAAGTGAGTAGAGTGAAAAGAGACAGTGTCAAAACCTTAGCTCAACGTTGTATTTTCAAATTTGAAAAGAAAGAGGAGGAAAGAAAGAGAAATCACGGATTTTAGAGATATATTATATTTATTGAAACCAGCCATTTTTGGAAACTGACTCTCCTTCCAAGCCAGGATATTATTTATATTACATAAGCATGAATTAAATTATTTTATTTTTACTTAAGGTATAGTTAAAGGGTAATCCAAGTAGAGGTACTTTCTTCAATAGCCCTGTTTTTGACAGATCACGCGTGAGTCGTGTCAACCTGTCATATTCTTTTGTTCAATATGGTTTGGCATTTCATCATGGAAAGACCTACACCTAAACAACGTTTACAAATCACTCAATTTTATTATGAAAATTAACGTTCTGTAAAGAATGTGTTTCGCTCAACTTATGGTCAACATAATCGGCCTACTGAGCATACTATTCGCAACATCATCACCCATCTGGAGATCCAGCATTCATTATTGGATAATGCATTTTACGTTGAGATCTTAAATTGAAAGCGTACAAAATAAAGCTTGAGAAAGGACTGAAGCCACTCAACCTTCCCAAGCGACATCGCTTCATTCTATGGGCTTTTAAAAATTTCCAAGAAGATCCAACGTTTTCGAGTCCAATTTTTTGAGCGATGAGGCCTACTTCTGGCTCAATGGGTATGTAAACAAGCCTAATTGCCGCATTTGGGGCGAACAGCAACCATTTCATCCAGAAAAAAAACAGTTTGGTATAGTTGTAGACCGGTGGAATCATCGGTCCATTTTTCTTCCAAAATGATGCCGGTGGGAACGTAACCGTCAAAGGCAACCGTTATCGCTTCATGATAACCGATTATTTGATGCCTGAAAGTGAGCTCGTGACCTCCGCGACATTTGGTTTCAACTAGATGGTGCCACTTCCCACGCACCGATTCAATCAACGGATTTATTGAGAGAACATTTCGGTGAGCAGATAATTTTAAGTTTTGGGCCGGTCGATTGACCACCAAGATCGTGTGATATCACACCGTTAGACTTTTCCCTGTGGGGATATATAAAGTGTAAAGTCTATGAGGATAATCCCGATTCGATTCAGGAATTGGAACAAAATATCACGCCTGTCATTCGCCAGTTATCAGTCGAAATGCCCGAACGAGTCATCGAAAATGGGACTCAACGTATGGACCATCTGAGGCGTAGACAACATTTGAAAGAGAGAATCTTCAAAAACTAAATGCCAAAGAATTTTCTTTCGAATGATAATAAACATTTGCCATTAAATTTGGATTATCTGTGCTTTTTTCTTTAAAAAGTAGGGATCCTCGAAATGGATCACCCGTTATGAGGCATATCAACTATTACATTTCGTGTAAAACAGTTTTAATCTGAAATTAAAATATTAATTAATATAATAATCTCTACAAATTATATTACCTTTTTAATTAAAAAATTACAGTCTTATACCCCGTTAAGGTCTACCTGGTTTTCTTCGACTAAAATTTTGAAAGGTAAGACCACGTTATTCTTACTTTATAATAGCACAAAGGCTTAAAATATCAATCAACATACACATATAAGCAACCATAACAATTGCCCATCAAGTATTTGCTTAATCTGGGCTGAATCAGAGGTTTTCATCCATTCTACCACGCATTCATGCCGCGAATCATACCAAACAGTCAATTTACATAGTTTAGTCTATACGTCAGCAGGTATTGCAAAGAATACTTCTTGTTGACATATTTCTATAGCTCCCGTAAGGCGTTGTTATTCAATTGAACACCTTTTTAGCGGGGTAATAATGTTTTACTGGTCCTTGTGTGAAGCCTTAATGGTGTGTAAAATTTCGATGCGTACTGTCATTCGCAAGGTCAGGGTTGAAGTCTAGTCCTACCAACAGCCACAATTACAGAGAATGTCCCTCGAAAGAGAATATCAAGTCCTTGAACTGAATTTCTGATATGAAACAAAGCCTCAACATAAAAATCCTTTAGCCGTTCGGAGGCGGATTATAATGAACTGTAGGTTACGCAATTTGTTGGAAAACCCCATCAAGGAGGAGAGCTCGGCCGAAAATCGCTTCAACGGCTTACTGCTTTGAATTTACACAAGGAACTTATTTCAAATTCCATATTTCGTCATGCATTTAATTTAATTAATTAATTTTCAGAGCTATGTAAGGTCAGATTAAGTCCTTGAATTTGGTATAGATTAACATTAACATGCTAACCATTTGATATTATAGCAAAATCGCTGAACGCACTTGTCATAACCGCTGGTCACCGCTTCAATTTTTCCTTTTGCTTAAAGACGCGACATTGGCCAATTCAAAAATGCTCGTAAATGGTTTTGTTGTAAGGTTATGCTTAACAAAATTTTTGTTTAATCCAATTAATTAAGCTTAATAAAAGGTTTTCCAATAGGCCTTTTTTAATATGTCATGATCTGTCATTTTTTTTCCATTGTATTGCGTAATGTTTACAATTTCATTCATGGACCATCATAAACATCTGAATTTGCTGATTTTGCCTTGGAAAAACTTTAAAAGGATAAAGATTTTTTTAAGAAAATCATCTTCTCCGATGAGGCTCACTTTCAGCTGAGTGGTGCATTCACATCAATTGACAGTTTGGAGATCGGTATAGATCGATGATAACCAACTTATTGGAAGAAGTTGATCTTAACAACATCTGGTTCCAACAAGACGGGGCTAGCTACGTGTCACACAGTACGTGCAACAACCGAATTATTGCGAGAAAGGTTTGGAGATTGGATTATTCCAAAAAATTGTGACATTGAATGCCCTCTAAGAAGTTGTGATTTAAAACCATTAGACTACTTCTTGTGCCGTTATTTGAAGTCAATGAAGACTCTCTTCAAGATTTGAAAGTCAATATTGAACATGCTGTTCATGACATACGACTCGATTTAGTGGAAAAAGTGCTCAAAAACTGGGTTCATCGAATTCGTTCCTGCAAAAGAAGTCGTGGAGGCCATTTGAATGATATTATATTCAGAACTTAATTCTATCGATTGTACTTTACATCAAATAAAAAACATTTGAATTTCCTTAACAATTAGAGTTTTTTTAAAGAAATCATATCACTCTTGTTGGAAACCCCGATATTACCTCTGCTATAATTTGCCAAACAAAAAGATGAAGAAAATCTAGTTCAAAATGGAATTTCGTTAAAACAAACATTGAAATATCTCTATTAATACCCTTTACCCTTTTCATTGATGGAAAACCTTAAAATCACCCTTTTTCCATGATTTATTTTAAAATATGCGAACAAAAATTTATAAAAGCAGCATCTTTCGCTAAGGCAGCGTGGGAGAGAGGGACAACTGTTAACTTACTTCACCTGGTAATAATTTCATCATGAGTTTTCATATAGATATAATTTTTTTTTTCCTTTCTACCTTTTTTAAACGAACATATTTTTGAGATTTTATTTTATATTTTTTTGTTTATTTTTATATTTTTTTTAATTTTTATACTTTTTAATTTTTTATTTGTTATTTAATTTTTCCTTTTTTCTGTAGCAACAATCAAAAACAGTTATGTAACAGTTCACTGTCAAGGTCAGTTACAGTCACGATTTTCACAAGTGTATACACAAATATGTTATGTTCATATATGTCATGTGTACATCTGTACGAGTATATGTGTGCTTAAATACAATACTTTAATGCTAACGGTATTGCTTTTACAACGTCAGTAAAAACTAGTTTTTGTAATTAACAATTTGTGATAAGTAATCAATCAAATAATAAATTGGCTTCCCAGAAGCGAATATATATATATAAATATTGATGGTTGGTGATTGAATAAGAGTTAAAGTCAGAACATAAATAATAACAAAACGAACAAAAAAAAATTATAAGATTATGGATGAAAAGCACTTCTTTCATAAATACTCTTTTTTTACAAGAGAAGTACAAGCAAAAAGAAAAGATAACGTGCCTTAAAAATACTTTTCTTTATAAGCCTCTGTCCTAACTTGTTCCAAAAATTTAAGATTTTGTTTAAATAAAATTAATATAGGTTTATAAAAACGTATTCATTTAGTGGCTTCGAAAGTGCAGGGCTGTATTTTCATCTATCAAATTTAACTAAAAATATTTTGTTTTAGTTAAATGTCAGGAATTTATGAAAATGGATCGCCCAACAATCGCACAACACATTAAAATTGTGGAAATCTACTACAAATATGAATATTTAAATGTGGCCTCGTTACATGCTTTAAGAGGAGAATATGCTTTAATCATCCCACTACATCATTTTGCTCATTCCACTTCAAATTCTCGAAGTTCTCAAGAGTTTAGACTTTCGTAAGACGCTTTATGGTGTATTTTGCACTTGGACCCTCACCTACATCCATATAAAGTCCAGCTCACACAACAACTGAAGTCAGCTGACCATTCAAAACATCTTAGTTACGTCATCAGTTGGGTGCCTGAACAATACGAGGCACATTTGTCACTCGGTGGATACGTAACTAAGCAAAATTGCCGAATTTTGGGCTCCGAAAATCATCAAATAACTGAAGGGAGGAAATTACACACAAAACAATCTCATGTATGGGACGCTCTTTGGTCCGGAGGAGTAATTGTACTTTACTTCTTTGAAAACCATTACGGCAAGACTGTCACTGGGAGCGCTAAGGTGGTATGATAACCGGCATTTTTGGCCTGCTATTGAAGATCAGGACTTGGACAATACGCGGCTTCAACAAGATGGTGGAATATGACTCTATTGCGAGAGAATTTTCCCGGCCGCGTAATCTCTCGTTTAGGCGAAGTCAATTGGCCACCGGGATCGTGCGCTACCGTGTTTATGAGAATAAACCTTTAACTCTGGAGCACTTAAAAAAATTGTCAAGTTATGGCCGAGGTATCGCCGAACATGTGTAGAAATCAAATTTTATAATGACGGGAGATCCATTTCCAGGCTCCCTACTTTTTTAAAGAAAAAACACAGATAATTCAAATTTAATGTGGAATGTTTATTATCATTCGAAAGAACATTCTTTGGCATTTATTTTTTGAAGATTATACCCTTCAAATGTTGGCGTCGGCTACGTCTCGGATGGTCCATTCGTTGAGTTCAATTTTCGATGAATCGTTCAAGAATTTCGACTGGTAACTCGCGAATTTCACGTGTGATGTTTTGCTCCAAAGCCTGAATCGACTACTTTCTGAAGAAATATGGACCGATGATTCCAGCGGTCCACAAACCACACCAAACCGTTATTTTTTCTGAATGAAATGGCAGCTCTTCAGGTTGCTCTTCGTCCCAAATACGGCGATTTGTTTAAATACCCATTGAGCCGGAAATGGGCCTAATCAGTGAAAAAAATTTGGCTCGAATACGTCGGATCTTCTTGGAACTTTTCAAGAGCCCATAGAGCGAAGCGATGTCGCTTGGGAAGGTCGAGCGGTTTCAGTTCTTGCACAAGCTGTATTTTGTAGGCTTTCAATTTAAGATCTCGACGTAAAATGCACCAAGTCGTTCCATACATCAGTCCGAATTGCTGCAAACGGCGCCGAATCGACTCTCCATGGTCTTCGTGTTCTACATATTTTCTTCACTGCATGCTGTATGTTGTCTATTCGGTCGAATATTATCGAATATTATCCAATAATGAATGCTCGGCCTCAAGATGGGTGATGGTGTTGCGAATAGTACGCTCAGTAGGCCGATTATGTTGACCATAAGTTGAGCGAAGCGCGAGAAACACTTTCTTTACAGAACGTGATTTGTAAACGTCGTTCAGGCGTAAGGCTTTCCCTGATGAAATGCCAGACAATGCTGAACAAAAATAATATGACAGCTAGACACGAATCACGCGGGATCTGTCAAAAAAAGGCTATTGAAAAAAGTACCTCTACTTGGATCACCCTTTAGAAATAAAAAGCAAAAAACGTAATTATTGAAATCTATTACAAATATTATACGTTATTGTTATATTTTATTTGTTTCACAATTTCAAATTCAAGCGAAATATATTACTTTTAAAGCACGTGCTTTGCGAATTCCAACAGCTGTTTTTGCAACAGTTTAGCGGCGTTGCGTCTCTTTGAAATGTCTAGAACGTAACAATGTTCTCCGTAATGTTACCAAAACGCGTGTTGACAAAATTAAATTATTTTAGGAATTTTTAAAAATTTCTTTTTGGAAGTAGTCTCATGCCTCCATGAGCGTTTCGTTTCATTGAGCGAGCGAACAGTTGCATCGGTTAATTTTTTTCTTTTGGCAACTGCACTCAGTTTTTCGCCAGCTTTTAATTTGCCAATAAAAATTAAATATTTCGCACAAATTTACTTAAGGCTGTTTTGGGGTCATTGCAATCACTTTAGAAATTTTTTTTTTTTTTTGTTATTTATTTTTGATGTTCTTCTCTCTATTGACATTTTCGCTTGCATTCTAACCCTCAAACAGGTTTTTATACTAAAACATTTGTAAACAAATTTATTTTAAAATATTGAATTAAAAAAGAGGATCTGGTGTACATAAAAAAAACTAAATAAATTAAAAAAATTAAAAAAAGATCAAAAATTGAGTTTTTTATTAATCCTTTTATTTTCCCATATAAAAAAACCACTTGCCTGCGTGCATACTTAAATAAATCTCTATTCAAATTTCCCGCTAAGCTTGACCAATAAACATAATTATATTACAGTTTTTCCAATTTGCATATGTGTGTATGTACATATGCACGTATATATGTAAGTGCATTTTTCATTGCGTGAACTTTGCACAAACCGGAAATGTCTAGCCACTGACACAATTAAAAGTGATTACGCTGGCGAATGTGTGGCACTATAAAAATACAGGGTGTTGCCATGCAATAGGAAGAAGAGTTTTTCACATATTTTTATTATTTTTATTATAACTGTTTTTTATTATTTATTAATCTACCAATTTTTTTATTAATTTTTCGTCTTCGCAAAAAAAAAATATTTGTCTTAAAACAAACAAATTGGCATCTCTCTGTTACAAAAAGCTGCATAAAATATTACTTAATATTAGTGTAAAAAAATACTTTTATCGCCGTAATCACCCTTTATATGCATACTCATGCATTTATCACGAGGTTAAGCGTACAATAAAATAATTCCAGTTCTACTATGGTTTTAGTGGATAACAAGCGCGATTATAAAATTATTTACATACATACATGCATATATATATACACATTCCATAGCACATGTTGCAGTAGTTGTATTGCTTACGGATTTCATAATTTTTCACCCACTACTATATGTAGAGTCGCATTTATACAAACATATGGCTGATGAGCGGCTGTAGGTCAGGATCAAAAACTTGTGGAAGAACTACTCGTACTAATGCAAATTAATTTTACTCACACATAACTACATATGTATGTGTACGAGCATATAAGTATAAAAGTAAATTTTCAAATTGGAGAATATGTATATATTAAATATTAAAATCACCATATACATGCATTTCTAAATGATTTTCATAAAATTTTTCTGCCAACAAACTTCTGTCAATCAATCTCACTACTTTGTTAATTTATTTTAATTAAACTCATTTCCATTTTCTATCAATTTAAAGTCGCACGCGAGAATTTAGAATTGCATTCCCAAGCTATTTTCAAGTCAATATATTTGTGTTTACTGTAAAATGCATTAAAAATTCATTGTTGATCATGCAAAATTATTAAACTGTCAGAGTTATGAAATACGATCTTATGATGAATTGAAGAAAACGTAAAAGATTGGAAATATGTATATGTATGTTTGAATAGACGAATATTTTCTACTCATAGAACGCTTTTGAGCAGCTCTGCGATAGCCAGAATTTCGTTATATCTCTATATGTCGAAATTTCTCGATATATTAAAAATACTAGCGGTACCCTGGTGTGCTGGTATGCTACAAGATATTGAAAAAAGCGAAAAATTCAAGAATTTTTTTTTTTTTTTAGATCCTTTCAAGGATGATTTGAGTGACCCTCAAACTTTTCGATACCTTTTTTGTAGTACGACTTATCCTTTGCTTCAAACTAGGCCCCAGTTTCTTCCATCACCTTTTCATTCGACGAAAACTTCTTCCCAGCGAGCATTATTTTGATATCTGAGAACAGGAGATAGTCATTGCGGGCCAGATATAGAGAATGCGATGGATGCAAAAGTGATTCAAATCCCAAATCATGGATTTCTGCCTTCGATTTCACTGACTTGTGACACGGTGTATTGTCTTGGTGAGACAGCGCTTCGTTTTTCTTCAAGTGCCGTCGTTTTTCAGCGATATCGTCCTTCAAACAGTCCAATAGCGCTATGTAGTAGTTGATTTTTATGGTCTTTTTCAAGGTAATCAATGAAAATTATTCCATGCGCATCCCAAAATACAGACGCCATAACCTTGACAGCCGAATGACGCTTCGGAGTGGGTTCATCGTGTGCAATGACTGTCGATTGGGCTTCGGAGTGAAATGATGGAGCCATGTTTCATACATTGTCACATATCGACGCAAAAACTCGGTTTTATTACGTTTGAACATCTCCAAGCACTGCTCCGAATCATCAATTCATCGTTGTTTTTGGTCAAAAGTGAGCTCGTGCGGCACCCATTTTGCTCATAGCTTTTTCATACCCAAATATTCGTGAATGATATGATGTACATGCTCAGTAGATATCTTTGAGTTCCTGCTATTTCATGCAATTTCAACTTACGGTCATTCAAAACCATTTTGTAGATTTTTTTGATGTTTTCGTCGGTGACAACCTCACGTTCACTGCGTTGATCGTCTTCGGTGCTCCTTTCACCACGTCTAAACTTAGCATACCAATCCTTGATGGTTGATTTTCCTGCTGCAGTGTCCGGAAGCTCATCTTCAAGCCAATTTTTGCTAATGGACAAAAGTTCCATTTTCTCTGGGCGACGTTGTCCCACTTAGTTGGTAAAGCAGGTACTCTGGGTAGTTTGTGAGATTGAACTGATTTTATGGTAAAAGAAAATGTTATCGTGAGGTTAGGTTATAGGTTACTAACTCAGTACCGGATCCCTCCCTGCAAATTTTAGCATTTTCCCTTGATTACAAATTTTGCAGTTCCCAAACAAAGTGAAAAGCACTCACTTCAATACCCAGCAACTCGCTTAGATTGGTTAAAGAACGCAGTGAAGGGACGTAGTGAAGGAGTAGGCACCGATATCCCTGCGGTTTAAGGGTTCAAGAACTTATCTTTATACCGGGGATGGTGTGACTGCTTTTTCTGAAACAATATGTGTGTCTCGCTGGTTGCTTGAATATCCTTCGATTTTTCGCTATCCACCCTAGGTCAGAAGGATCTTGTGATCGCATTTGAAGGTCGAAGACTGGGGCACTAGCCCTAGCGATTGATTGCTGTCAATTTCGCTTAAAAATATGCTACGACACTACGACCAACACAGACCAAAGGAAAGAGCCAATTAAGGAGCGTAGTATATTCAGAATCTTCAGTGATGAAATCGAATGTAGAACGACAACAAGTCGAGCCTTTCAACCGAGCCGAACCATCCTCTACACACATTCTAGCCAATTTAGGCAATAAGCCGAACTGATTTTCGATGGCATCTCTAGTAAAGTCTATGTCGACCGACGATCTTTTCGAAGACACTTTTCAGTCGAAAATGATCCCTAGGTATAAGACAAGTTCTGTCTTATTAATGGTGAGCCTTCGTACGCAGGGCAACTCAGGTTTCATCCAAATATCATTGTAGCGTCAGTTCAGCAGAGATGACACTGTGAGCGGTTTTGAGGCAAAGCCTCTCTATAAAAATGTGTTCAAAATTTAACCCTGCTTGCCTAACGGAGTTCTATACTGGCTTTGGGACCCGCCACATATAAACCAGCTCCAACGAAAAGAAGGCAAGAAAAAGGAATGCAATTTGTGTTCCTCGGAACGGTAAGGGTGGACATCAGCGCCGTCCAGAAAATGCGAATACAGAAAAGGATAGTCCTTATGACGTTTATTACAGTGGTCTTACAAGGTAGCGCAAATTCGGTATCGAATTTATGGTGGAAGAGATACTCAGTCGCCCATCCCTGTTGTTGTTGTTGTTGTAACCGCAGAAAATTCCCTAAATTGGGCTTCGAGGAATATTGCGGGAGTTCCAAGGGACAGTCCTTGGCCGGATGAAAATCCGGGTCGTTCCGGTATAAAGACCCGACAGTCGCGAGAACTATTGGATTTTAGTCGCCTCTTACGACAGGCATGGCTTACCGCGGGTAAATTCTTGAACCACTAACCAGCAGGGTGTAGCGCCGAGCCCTATCATTTACCACGTTGGATGAACGTTTCGCCACATATCAAAGCGAAGGTCTTCAACATATCGCCAGTTTGCGTCTATGCCTCGACGGAAGAGAGAGACGATTTGGGCCAGTCACTCTTCATCTGATCTTCCAAGCTTTTAAAGAAAGCAGAGAGTTTCGTCCTTCAGGAGGGCATAAACTGCCGCGATATTTCACTTACAGCGCATCGTTCCAGTCACTGCGGGTTTTGCAGTCGCCTATACGCAGAGCATCATAAATCTTCCGCAAATTCTTTCTTTCAAAAACTCCTTATGCCGTTGTCAGCATCCACGATACTACATTAAAAAGTGGAATGAAAACGGTGAGCTTTTAGACAAGTTTAGACTTTCTTTGCGCATACATCAAGAGAGGACTTCTTCCTTCAATTGCCTACTCAACTGTTTGTAGTAAATTTGACATTGACCAGGAACCTTTGAAACGACATTTTGAAATGCTTCAGGCATTCTGTTTTATCTATGCCCTAGGAAATGTACATATATACATATATATGTATGTATATATATATCGCATTGTTAATATTTTTCCAAATACCTTTTCAAAAAATGAAACTCTCCTGCAGCGTCGTAAAATTGAAATCCAAAACACACACGGCGTCAACAACAAAGCAATGCGATGGGACTCACACACAAACAGAGAGCAACAAACTGTGTGCATGCAAGTAATAGCAACACGAAAAAAACACATAAAAACGACGAAAGCAAAATTCGAAATGAAAAACAGAAAAACAAAACTCAAAAAGGAATAAGAAATGAGATAGTGAAGAGAGTAAAATGCAACAGGGCATAAAAAAGGGAGGAAATGCACACGATACGCGTCCGACTAGAGTTGCCAAAGTGTAATAATTGAGAAAAAAAATGTTAGAATACAACACAACTGGCGAGTACAAAACAGCGCTGTATTACTTGCTATTGTTGGTGGTGTATGGGCTCTAATATGTTTTTTTTTTTTTTTTTTGGTAATGAGAACCCACTCAAAATACAATCGCTACATATCATACGCACGAACATGCTCCCAAGCATTGAAAATCATACGGAAATTGTATGGAAACCAAACACCCCTTTTGTAGCAACAACAATTTCGTATGCATGTGTTGGTGGTGAGAGAGCGTTGTGTGCAAGCACAGGCGATTTTTAGAGAGCGTAGCAAATACAGAAAATTTTCTATTTATTTATTTATTTGATATTTGAATTTTCTGGTTTTTTTTTTTTTGCTTTTAGTAATTCTTCATTTATTATTTTATTGTCACTTGTGCTGTGTTACGCTGCCTTGCGGCTGATAAACGCTACGACATGCATACATACACTCCGACTACAAACGCGCACTTGTTCTTGCGTTTCTTTATACATACAATTTACTGCGTTGTTGTTGTTGTTGTTCTTCGTGTGGCTATGTGTGCGTGTGCGTTTTGCTGACTTTGCTTTTATGGTTTTATACAAAAATAATTTTTTTTTAAGTCAACGCTTTTGTTGCTGCATTTGCTTTTCTGCTTTCGTACACTGTCGATTACTCGCTGAGCAACTGGCTACTTTGAAACTAACAAGCGGACGGACGGACGTACTGACTAACTGTCTGCCTGCCTGCCAGCCAGCTGCTTTTTGCCTTTGTTCGATTGTGTTGCTTGCCTTTTGTACTGGGTCCAATTTGAATTTCGAATTAGTCGCGATCGCACCGTAAAGGTGGAAAGAACATTTCGAATTTGAATTGCGTTGAGGTTGAAGAAGTGTTTGAAAAACAAAAATTTCAGTTTTGAGTACGCGTAGAAAAGAAAACAAAAATAAAAAGCGTTGCTTGAGTGTGGAATTGCCGGTCCATGAGATACACACACAAAGAGCTAAAGAAATGTATAGAAATTTCATACATAAATACATATTAAAATGATGAGCGTAGTGAAATTTGTGCAGTAAAAAATTTCGATAGAAAATTGAGTTGCAATTTTTTTTACAAAAAAATATTTAATCAAATATAGAACGCAGTAGATTTAAAGAAAAAATCGCCAACAAACGAGCAGATCTCTTTTAAGAAGCTTTAAAAACTAGTAAACCAGCTTGTTTACGTGTGTGATTGTGAATTTAACTATATTTGTATAAAATCCATACGTTCATGCATATATATGTATGTACATATATACACACGTGCCCACAGTTGCCTTTATAAATTCAGTAGCTAGAAACTAGAACCTGTCTGTTAATCGTTGTCCAGCGAGCGTCAAGTGTTGAAAATATGCTCAAGATTTTTTTTAGAAATTCAATGAAGAATTCTTACGCGTGTTAATGTAGTTTTTTTTTTTTTTTTGTAATTTCCAAAGAACAAAATATACTTTCACGCCAAACTTTGCACTAAACGAGTTGAACTAAACCAAAAAAAAAAAAAAATACCAAAATAAAAGAGAAAACAAATTAAATAAATTAATACAAATCAACAAAATGGTTGAAAAAGACAGTGTCACTAAAAATCTTCTAAACGATAATAGGCATGGCGGTGGTGCAGTCATTGTGCCAGCTGGCGGTAGCAGCGGTCCACAAAGCAGCAGCGGCGGTGGTGGTGGTGTGGCAGCACCGAGCAGTGTTGTTGTGCCCGTAAGCATTCTCAAAGCACAATTTTCACCAGCCCAACCAAAAACACTGCAACATTTGCCGAAACGACCGGCTGTGGATTTGGCCTTCCATGAGCTAACATATCGCGTTAAAGAGGGCAATCGAAGCAGTAAGTAACAGTATAAGAATTCATATGATATGTAGATAAAAATCAAATACGTTTTTTTTTTTAATCTTAGCCAATTTTACTAGACTTTTTTTTATCAGAAATGATATTTCGATATCTTAGTGATTAGTAGTTACTCCAAAGATGATTGTAATTCTTACATTAACAGCATAACTCTGCTATAACCTTTTCACCAGGCATTGCTTTATATCAGCTGTTCACTTCCTTAGTTATTAATTTATTTACTTTTTACATAGCAAATTTACCTTCTAATTGGCTCTTGAGCATTTATTGATATTCCCGCATATTTTTTTTGGTAGATAAGATATTTTGTTCAAATTTTTTATTACTCCGTACTTGTGCTTTATACAGATATTTTAATCACTTATTATATTCTTGTTTTCATTTATTATATTCTGTTTTAATTTATTTTATTTCATTTTATTTATTATTTATTTTAATTTTAATTAATTTTTGTTATTTTATTTCATTCTACTTTTTTTAATTATGTATTCGCTTATTTTATTATTGTTATTTTTTTAATTGTATTTAATTTAGTTTACATTTGTTTTAATTTATTTTTTATTTATTTTATTTTATTTATTTTATTTTATTTTATTTATTTTTTTATTTTATTTACTTTATTTTACTTTTTTTATTTTATTTTATATTTTCATTTAAATTTTTTATCATTTTTTAATTTTCTTTCTTCATTTTATTTCCCTTTATTCCTTTTTTTTAATCCTATTCTTCTCTTTTATTTGATTTCCATTCATTTCATTTATTTTTTTTTTTAATTAAATTGTTTATTATATTTTTTTTTATTAATTTTATTATATTTTCTTTTATTAAATACTAGCTGACCCAGCCACATGCTGTTGTGGCTTTCTGTAGTTTCTCCAATTTTTATTGTAATTGGTGTTGCAAAGGCTCATTAAAGTACCCAAATTTTTAAATTTTTTATAATATTTATCTAGTTGCGTATTTGTTGGTGCGTTTCGCTAATTCACTACTTAAAGTCTTTCACGAAAATGTCAATATGCAAGCTTCAAAGTAAACCGAATGCAGCCTTCGGTCACAGAAAATTTACATGACGCAGCGAAGAAAATACGCACGGACATCCAACGCTTACATCCATCTTATTCTATTTTGTCTGCCTTTCGGTGATCCCTTTCCCGTCAAAATAAAATTGATGCTTCTTCAAATCGAAGCATAAGTCATCATTCACGTAAATCGAACCATAAATAACATTTCCAATAGGTCGGTCTAGGTTGGTCCACTTTTCGTAGAGAAAAGGAGTGTTCCTACTAATATAAGCAAAAAATTACCAATGAACCAAATTTCAAGCAAATTGAAGCATAAATACGATTTTTTATAATAGGTCATTCTCAGGTCCACCTTCCGCAGATATGTATGTATATATATTTTTTGCGCTTTATTACCGCTGAAACGATCTTTGACCGAGGATTTCCTCCAATTTATGGTTTTGTGTCATGATATTTTTACCAACAAATTGGAGTGACCTACAGTTTATCCTAACCGCCTCCGAAAGGTCAATGTATTTTTATGAGGAGCTTTTATTTCATGTCAAAAATACACTCAGATGGCTTGACATTCCCTGCCGAGGGGCGACCGATATTAGAAAAATTTATTTTCTATAATTTTCGATGTTGGTTGAACCTGAGCTCGAATCGAGGCCTTCCGAATGGCTGTACGCAATGCTAACCTCTCGGTTATCGTGGCCGCGGATATGTGACTGATGCAAAAAATAGATAAAAATCGGTGCAGAACTTTTTCAGTTTTTGAAGCGTACACAAACCAATATAACATTTATATATATATATATATATGTATATATATATAGATTATTTTATTTTATTTCTTTATACCTTTCATGTATTAACTTTGGTCCGAGGTATGTAAGTAACAGGAGAAGGAGAAAAGATGGACCCACCAAATTTTTACACCAATCGTATCAAAATTTCGAACTGAGTTGATTTTGTCATGTGGGTCTGTTCGTCTGTCTGTTTGAACGCAAACTAGTCCCTCAGTTTTTGAGATATTTCAATCAAACTTCATGAAAATCATTTGGCGGCGACGTCCAGATCGGGCCACTATAGTATATATTCGACCGAATATACAAATTAAAAATTTCGGGTCATTAATCCGTCAAAAAATGTGCCTAAGGACGTGAAAGTTGGTACACAACACATTCATAAGGAGCTGCACATTGGTTCTGAAAATCAACGAATTCGAAATACTATAACAGATAGCTCCCATGCACAGATTTGTTCAGATATGAAGTTTTGGGTAAAAAAAAACCGTTAAAACGACATCTAAGAGCGTGAAATTTGGCATTCTACAGACGTAAATTCAAGTTTAATTTGGTACTGGAAATCATCAAGATCGAATTTTGAAATTTGCAATAAATTTTATATGGTATAAAGACTTCGGCATGGAAGAAGACAGCCGTTCCTTCTTGTTTTTACTTCATTTCGTATTATCTTATTTTACTTTATCTTATATTATTGTATTATATTTTATTTTATTTCATTTCATTTCATTTAATTTTTTTTTTTTAGTTTAATTTTTTTTTTTTTTATTGCACTTCAGAGTACTTTATTTAATATTAATATATTTGATTTTAGAATATTTTATTTAATTTAATTTTATATTATTTTATTTTTATATTTTATTTTAATTTATATTATTTTTTCATTTTATTTTATACATTTTTTATTTATACTTAATTTTTTCACTTTTTTATACCTGCCTCTTCCTACTTTACACCGAAAATTATTTTTTTTTTACATATCTTACATATAAATGACGATTTGTTTAATAATTAGTTTGCGTAATATATATTGCTATTAATTCCTTCTTTTCCAAATTTTAGTGTTGTGTTCATATTTGCTCCCATCCCATTGCTTTCCATCTATTAAGTATTGCGTTTGTTGTTAACGTAGCTTAGCACTGATTTCCCTTTTATTTGCTTTATGTGAGTTCGACTAGATCATTAGATAAGTACACATATCCGCATACATATATATATGTATATCATTGTGTTGATGGTATTTTAATCGAGTAGTTTTGTTTATTATTCCCCCTAAGAAAATTACAAACATTTTCTTCCTTCTCTTGGGGATTTTTTTTTCTTAAAATATTTTTAGAAATGTGAAATTTTACTGAATTTTTACCCCAAATATTCGAGACATTCAAACTATATTATTTTCGATTTAATTTTTAACTTTTGCGTGGAAATTAAAATAAAAAAAGGAAAAAGGGCTGCCTTCGGTCATGCCGAAGTCACTGTACCTTTCAGGAACATATCAAATTTATTGCAAATTGCAAAATTCGATTTTGATAATTTTCAGTGTCAATATGAACTTGAATTAACGTCTGTAGAATACCAAATTTCATTTTGATGCATTTTTGGCGAATTTTTAAAAAAAAAACCGCATATCTGAACAATCTTGGTTGTAAATGTGCTATATGATATAGTATTCTGATTTCGATATACCAACTTTTCACGTCCTTAGGTACTTTTTTGATGGATTTTATGACATAAGAGCTAAGCTAAGTAATAGAGATTAAAAATTTTAAATTATAAAGAAATCAAAAATTAAAAAAAATTATAAATTCTGTAACGAATGTGCGTTTCAGGGCTACACTTTTGAACATATTTGAAAGACATTACACTGTTCTCTAATTCAGTCAAATTTTTTTAGTTACTCTGAAATTTGACATTGTTGAAAATTATATTATTTAGCTAAAAATTTAGGTATTGTAAAAATAAAATTTCTATAAATCAGGGTTCATTGAGGGGTTAGGTGGTTTTCAAAGGATGAAAAAAGGAATTTTCACTATTTTTTTTATATATACAACCATGTATTTTATTCAAACAATTCACTATATCAGAGATATATATTTAGACAGTATTTTGTGGAATTTTTATTCAAAAATTCCGAAAATTCAGCCGTTGGTACCTCATCTCCCTTGTCGACTCAAAAGAAATTGCTCTCGCCGTGGAAAGCATAAGTCATTATTCGTTCATCTAAAATCAAAAAACCTAAAATATTTCGTAATTATATGGATCGTTATTGAACGAAGAAAAAAACAAAGAATTTAAATTTGAATTTTTGACAGGGTTTGACAAAAAAAAACACACTTTTGATCAAATTTACGCCATGCATTGGCTTGAAAAAATTAGTTGTAATAAAAAAAAAATTCTTCGTTCAATGACTAGATAATGTTATTACAAACTTATGTGCCAAATTTGAACAAAATCGCTTTAAGTTTTTCGAGAAATCGTGTCCACCGACTTAAAAAATAGAGTTTTGAAGTAGAGTTTAAAGTTTCAAATTGACGCAGACATGGTCTGATGGGCGGAACTTCCAAAGGGTCTATCTCTTAGAATTTTACTCCTATCGATTTGAAATTTTAGGATAATATTTTAGACATATTTTACAATTTAATAAGATAAAAAATCGATTTTATTTTATTTTCAAACCCACCGAACCTCCTAAATAAGTAGCAACAAGAAAGTAATTGAAATCCATGAACAGTGATCGTGAAACATTATAACCTCAAAAAAACCTCTGTCATACGAGTAAAAACAAAAGTAGGGAAATTAATTAACTATTTTATTGTTTTGTATTGTAAATAAATATTTTAATAGATATTTATTTATATATAGTTATTAACTACTACTTAATTTAATCACGCCATTTTCATTTCCTTACACAGCTCAATAACGTTTTATAATAGTTTATTTATTTATTTATTTATGAAAAACATATTTTCCGCGCTAATTAATTAAATAAATATATGTATATGTGAATAAATAATCACATGTAAATATGCACGAGGTAAGCAAAATCTGAAATATATAATACTCAATAAAATTGCTATTCGTTTTTCTTATATAAAATAGTATAAAACAATAATCTTAATAAGCGATAAAGCAAAAGTCAGCGATGTCAATTCGCTAAGGAGATAATCAGAAAAATTTCCGTTTTAGTTATGCATGCAAATACATATACCAGCCATACATATATATATAAAATGTTTATAAAATGTATAAAAATGCAGTTATGAGCTGAAAATGTTCTTCCTGAGGCTTGAGGCAATCAATATTTTTTCTTTATTTAATATTTACTAGCAGTAACCTTGCAATAAAATATCAAACCAGCCATATATAGTATGCGATTTTCACTCAAAATCATGCTTGCCCGAAAAGTAACAAATTGATACCAATTACTTATATAAAAGTATTCAAAGTGACTGAATTCAGCTAATTTAATTATTTTTTAATTTTTAAGATGACTAAGCGAGCTGATCTTTAATTGTACTTGAAATCTGGTACTCGATTGATTTGGAGTACATATTTTGACGAATTCATTTTCCTGTGTTTAATTATTTTTTTTTTTTTTTTTGCAAAAATATACAACTAACTTCTGCTGGCTTTTCAAAACAGTAATGAGTTCAAATGGGTTATTGAACTATTGCCAGTTTCACTTTTAACCACCAAACTCCTTTCAAATATTCAAAAGCATATTTTTAGTTCAAAACTGAACTAACAACGTTTGGTCCATTTCGAAGTAGTATTAGAACTAGTTTATTACTACTTGCAAACTGATCTTTTTGATTTCTCAAATGACACAATGTCAAAAAATCAAGTTGCTTTCATTTCTTATCTATTTTACTGACTTGTTGGGCTCACTCAAAATAGTTTTCAACTCGTTCACTTCAGCTGAGGGTACTCACCACAAACGTACTTAGTTATTCTACTTAAATCCAATGCAAATTCATAGTTTTTACTTTTTTACATATGATTTTTACTACCTTCCATGCCATAAACTGTTATGATACCAAGAAGGGATTGCAAAAAAAAATTTATAAAATTCAATAAAGACAAAATTTACATACAATATTGTTGCAAAATTCTACACACCTTCATATAACGCTTTTATTACGAGCGAAGAAATCCAGAACACGCCTTTTGTTTACTTGCACACACAACTATGTTTCGAACATGCATACTCGTATTGCTTTTGAAGTTATATTAGGCATTGAACATTTCTTCACAGTCTACGTATAAAGGGTGATCTATTTCGAGGTTTCCTACATTTTTAAAGAAAAAAAACACAGAAAATTCAAATCTAATGCGGAAAGTTTATTATCATTCGAAAGAACATTCTTTGACATTTAATTTTTGAAGATTATCTTCTCCATATTTTGGCCGCGGCTACGTCTCAGATGGTCCATCAGTTGAGTCCGATTTTCGATTATGTTTTGCTCCCAGGCCTGAATGGAAGCGGGACTGTCCACATAGACTTAAGACTTTACACACGATCTTGGCGGCCAATCGACCGGCCCAAAACGTGAAACTATCTGCTCACCGAAGTGTTCTCTCAATAAATCCATTGATTGATGCGATGTGTGGGAAGTGGCGCCGTCTTGTTGATACAAAATGTCGCGGATATCACGTGCTTCAATTTCAGGCATCAAATAGTCGGTTATCATGGCACGTTAACTGTCGCCATTGACGTTTACGTTCTCACCGGCAACGTTGTTCAGGCGTAAGTCTTTCCATGATGAAATGACATAAAATACTGAACAAAAATAAGATGACAGCTTGACACGACTCAGGCGTGATCTGTCAAAAAAAGGCTCTTGAAAAAAGCCCCTCTACTTGGATGACCCTTTATAAAGTTTTGAACACATCACCACAGCCTACTTATGCATACAATAAATATCTCGCGTTCAGCTGTTAATTGAAGAGGTCCAACAGGTTCAAGAAGCACATAACTACTCCTAAAGTAAGCTAAATAAATTGCATTGAAATAAAAAAATATATTATTTTCACCACAAAGCACTTGGATTGCTATGACTCAGGGCTATTCAGTATACATACATACAAAATTTTTTTTTTTTTCAATATTTCTATCTGCTTGACCAGAATAATAGCGCGGCTTGTATATGATTTTGAACCTTTGATACTCTTCTCAGATACTTAACTGCCTGCCTATTAATTAAGCTTGCTTTCAGCTGTGCATGTAAGCGATTTATTTTATATTTTATTTTAATTTTATTTTTTTCGCTCGCCCTACCACATGCAAGTGCAACAGTTACTTGCAATTATTTGTTGGAATATATGGATTTTTTTTTAATTATTTTATCGCTACCCGCAATCTTTTGAGCTTTGGACTTAGCACTTCAACTGACAAAAAAAAATAATAAAAATATAAATAAAAATAGAATAATTACACAACTATATCGACTGTAGTTGTAAGTATGTACTACTTGACACGTCGTGCGTCAATTAACTAGTAATAATCAAATGCAAAGTGAAATAATTATTGCGTACTTCATTTAGAATTCTTTGCATGAAATTTCGCAAGCCGCGAACAAGTGTACTTTCTCAAGCCCTTTGATACGTTGTACAGAAATAAATTGCTTTTCTTGGTTAGTACTCTACTAAGGCTTGAGTTAATTGGAATTGAAGGATGCGGTATGTGAGTTGTCACCTGTGATTCTGATTGTTCTAAAAATAATAAGCAAATACGCAGCGAAAAATATGTCGATTGTCGCTCGTTCAAATTAAACACTTTACCGAGCAAATAATAACTTGTGAGGTCATCTATAAGGGAATTAAAGCAAATGACACCAATTTCTTAAAAATTCTGAACTTCGGCGTGCTGCATTTAACAAATCATCAACTTTATCTTCAGCTGATCTTATGCTAACCTTTAAATTTATTTCCCTATCGAAGCCTCTCTCTCCGCTCTTACTATTAAATAAAATGTGTCACAAAATTAAAGTATGAACATCTCGAATATCTCCGAAGTATTACTAAATCTACTCGCTCATTTTATCTTCAGAGAGTATAGATCAGCGGTTTAATACTTTATTGAACATATCGTTGGTTACTAAGAATAAAATACGTTATTTCCACGCTAATCGAAACACTCGCTTCACACTTTCAAGTTCCTACAGTGAATCACTCAAAATAGTGATTGATTTGGGTACCTCTTTGTGACTTTTTTTTTCTTCTCTACACGACATATTTTCTTCCATTCACAAACTTAAATTTTGTCATTCAAATTTGAAAACTATTTTGGCAGTTCTTTTTGATAAATTTACGAATTAATTTCGAGATGTCGTCGATATTTTTCATCGATTGGTTGAAAATACAGAGTTTAGACCCTTACAAATGAGATTATTCGCTCAAAAAGTTGTGTAAAGCGGCGAATCACTTTGATTCGGTTCTAGATTGTACTATTATGAACTCTTAAAGTTGTTCTCTTTATATTAAAATATACAATTCATCTTGCGGTTTCCAAAATAAACGTCAATAAAATATATTTGAAATATTTTTTTCCCCTTAAACTTCTTTTTTATTATAAAGTTTGAAGTTTCGTGTTATATGTGAAACACTACATCATTCAAATGATCGCCTCGCGTATTGTTGTACATTTCGATCCGTTTGAGGTATTTTTCGACCATTTTTTTTGGCACATATTCGGCGGTACCTCAGCCATAACTTGACGAATTTTGGTCGAACGGTGTTAAATCGCGCAGTCTCGGTGGTCAATTGACATTGCCAAGACGAGAGATTACGCTACCTGGAAATTTCTCTTGCAATAAACACATATACGGTCGTGTTGTGTGGCATGTGACACCATCTTGTTGGAACCACATATTGTCCAAGTCGTGTTTTGCAATAGCAGACCAACAATGCCGGTTATTAGTTTTCAAAGAAGTAAGCTCCAGTCACACCTCCGGTGCGGTCCACTGCTTGTTGTTCAAGCATCAAATCGACGTAACTTGGTTGGCTTCAGTTGTTTTGTGAGCTGAATGTAGATGAAAGTCCAAGTGCAAAATACGCCATAATGTGCCTTAAGAAAGTCCCAGCTCTTGAGAACGCCGAGAAATATACACAGTCGGGTCTTCTGCTACTTTTTTTTACTTACAGCAGCGATATTTGAGCTGGCACGAGCTAAGTAATGATGCACAGGCCTTACAATATATGTAACCGATCCAGTCTCTTCAAATTTCTTTAAAATTTTACCAATAATTTTCAACAATTTTAACACGTTGTGCGGTTGTTAAGCTTTCCATTTTCATAAATGCCTCACTTACAACACTTAAACAAAACAGGTTTGGTTTGACAGTTAACTTTGACAGATTTCAATATACAGCTCGAAACTTACGAAACCACTATGAATAATCCTTAAATTTTTTTTTTTTGTCATTTTAGTTCTAAAAATTTGCGTCACTGTTAAATTTTGTTGATCGAGTAGAAAATACTGCCTTAAAAATTAATGAAGTTACAAATTTAGGTTGTGGTGAAATTTCGCTAAAAAAATATACTGAATTTTCTAAGATTTATTTGCAAAAGTCTTACATAATATGTTGCAAATAATTGACGAAAAATATATTTTGAAATACTAAAATACTAGACAAAACCATGACTAGGAAACACGTTCAAAATAGTTTTCAAAAGTATGAAGATATATCAATAATTACTTGATAGCCACAACGAAAAATTCGAGATTTTCTTGTATTTTTTGTCACCATTTGAAACTTATCAACCATTTTGCTTGAAAACACTTATTTCTTAAATTCATCAAATAATTTTTTTTATCGAATTACTTAAAAATAACAACAACAAAAATTAGATTTAAAAAATGAAATTTAGCACTCAAAAAAGTTGCATTAAAAATTAAACGCCATAATTTAGTTTGATATTACAGTAGATCATACTGAAGGTTATTAATTATATAATTTTAAAAATAATTTTATTGAGCATTTTTTTACAATTATTTAAAATATTTATGTAAACGATTAACTAACTAGCCATAAGTAGAGACCTTCAAAAATTTGCCAGTAAATGTGTTTGAACATATTTTAAAACAACAATTTTCAATGCTAGTAACGCTGTAAGCCATTGAAGAAGTAGTGCAAAGTGATTAAAGAATGACGCATAGAAATAGAGTGTAGTAGATTACAAGTACATGCGTGATATTAAAGAAAAATAATAATATTAAAAAAAAAATTAAAAATTTAAAAAATTAAAAGAATAATATAAAAAAATTTAAATAATAATAAAAATATTTAAAATAAAATAAAAAAATAAAAAATTAAATAAAGTTAAAAAAAAAATAGTAATAATATTTGTAATTTAAAAGAGCTCTAAATGAGTTTCACCGGCGTTCTAAGGCGCCGTTCACCGTTCGCTGAAACTGAAAGCGTAAAAGCACCAAACAGTCTTGCCCCTTTTGTTTATTCATATTTTTACTACAACTATAGCTGAGTTTATTTCCATTTATAACAGTGCTAAGTAGTTTTACGCGACTTCTATATGATTTGCAATGCCACTTGAGCGTAATCTTACGTGCTTAACTGGAAAATCTACAAAACTAAGCTTTACTCACTCAAAAACTGTGCCTACGCCAAGGCCGCTTTATTTTTTATTATTATTTTTGCTCTTGTTGTTGTTTTTGTTATTGTCGCTCTTATTTGTTATTTGTAGCTTGTATTTTTTGTTGTTATTTTTTTTTTTTTTAATTTTTTTTTTATTAATTTAAGTTGTTACAATTTTCAAGTTTCAATTTCGAAACACATTTTACGATGCGTGCAATTTTCATTATATAGCCTCACTAACTGCGAGCGGAAAAGACAAGCACGAATTGTATTACTCGATTTTCTTGGCTTACTTTTAGCTCATGTTAGCTTCAGCATAGAAAATTAGTCGACAAAAAAACAAAAACAAAAAACTTCCAAACGGAATTGTGCAAGAAATGTTGTGGTGTATTTTTAAGTAACACATTTTTGCATCCACTTGGTAATTTTGTGGTTCATAAATATTTGTGTTATTTCACAGATTATGCATAATTTGTTGATTGTTGGTACTGAATTTGAAATAAGCAGTCATAACGATAGTCGCAACCTAACCTCTATCTAATGTGGTTTGGCAAATTCCGGCTGGCATGCAAAGAAGTGAAGTAAAGTATTGAAAGAAATTGAACAATTGAGAAAATGTTTAGAGAAATTAGTGTGAACGAAAAAAAATACAAAATTTATGATATTCTTCCTGAGCTTAATTACGGATGATCCATTTTGAGATTCCATACCTTAAAAAAAAAAACACAGAAAATTAAAATTTAATGGGGAATGTTTATTATCTTTCAAAAGAAGATTCTTTGGCATTTTGTTTTTTATTTTAACTCCTTCAAATGTTGGCCGCGGTTACGTCTCAGATGGTCCATCCGTTGAGTCCAATTTTCGATGACTCGTTCGAGCATTTCGTTTGGTTACTGGTAACTGGCGTATGACACGTGTGATGTTTTGCTCCAAGGCCTGAATCGAAGCAATATTGTCCGCATAGACTTTAGACTTTACATATCTCCACAGGAAAAGGTCTAACGGTGTGATATCACACGATTTTGGTGACCAATCGACCAGCCCATAACGTGAAATTTTCTGCTCACCAAAATGTTCTCTCAATAAATCCATTGATTGATGCGATGTGTGGGAAGTGGCGCCATCTTGTTGAAATCAAATATCGTAGAGATCACAAGCTTCGATTTCAGGCATCAAATAGTCGGTTATCGTGGCGCGCTAACGGTCGCCATTGACGGTTACCTTCTCAGCGGCATCATTTTTGAAAAAATATGAACCGATGATTCCACCGGCCCACAAACCACACCAGACGGTTGTTTTTTCTGGATGAAATGGCAACTCTTGAATCTCTTCGAGTTGCTCTTCGTTCTAAATGCGGCAATTTTGCTTGTTTGCATACCCATTGAGCCAGAAATAGGCGTCATCGCTGAACAAAATTTGGCTTGAAAAGTCGGATCTTCTTGAAACTTTTCAAATGCTCATAGAGCGAAGCGATGTCGCTTGGTAATGTCGAGCGGGTTCAGTTCTTGCACAAGCTGTATTTTATACGCTTTCAATTTAAGATCTTGACGTAAAATATACCATGCTGATCCATACGTCAGTCCGAGTTGCTGCGAACGGTGCCGAATCCACACTCCACGGTCTTCGTTTACACTCTCAGCTGCGACCGCTATATTTTCTTCACTGCGTGCTGGACGTGGTCTACTCGGTCGAATATTATCCAAGAATGAATGCTGGGTCAAGATGGGTGATGGTGTTGTGAACAGTACTCTCGATAGGCCGATTATGTTGACCATAAGTTGAGCGAAGCGCGCGAAATACATTCTTTACAGAACGTGAATTTTCGTAATAAAGTTGTTCAGGCGCAAATCTTTCCATGATGAAATACCAAAGAATAATGAACAAAAATAACATGACAGCTTGATAGGTCTTACACGCTATCTGTCAAAAAAAAGACTGTTGAAGGAATTACCCCTACTTGGATCACCCTTTACACCATTTAGCAATTTCAACTTTAACAGCTCATAAATATTTTTTATGTACGAGCACATGCATGTATATATGGGTATAAAAACACCAAACCATTGTTAGTAATGCATTTGAATTCCTGCAAAATAAACTAAAACTGTTGGCAATCATGTCATATAGTATTTTTGTAGTACTTATATTTTTAAATTATGTTAAATGTCTTGAAAATTAATTGCTTTGCCTTTAAAACTGCTTGTTTGCTTTTATTTATGTGCATTTATTTTTATATTTAATTTTTTTTTATTTTTTTTATTTTTTTTTTAAGAACTCGTTTTTAGACGTTTGTTAACGTTTTTTTTAATAATAATTACAAATAACTAACAATCTGAATTTTTATTTTTATAATTCTTTTATACAAATTTTGCTGCGTTATAAAGCTGATTGAGACAAAGAATACCAAAAATTTTCTAATTATTTTATTTATGTAAATTTATGCCCATAAAATAATATAACGGTATCAAAAATTTATTACTTACTTGTTTGATATTAATATTAATATAATTATATTTTTTTATTATTTTTATTTTTAATTTTTTTTTTTTTGGAATTTTTTTTAAATACGCATAAATTATAATTTTTTTTTAATTTTATTCCTAAATAGTATATGTGAAACTGCGGGCAATCTAAGAGTTGTTCCTTTGTGGCGCCACGATCGGTTTTTTTTTTTTTTTTTTTTTTTTTGTATAGAAGTGCAGAAAACAAAAATGTAGTATTTGATAGCTCATCGGAAAATATGCAAATCCCTTTGGTATGCATTTTTAATATATATATATGGAATATTGGATTTTAATATTATTATAGAGATATTTTTCAATTTTCATTACTATCACAATTAAAAAGATTTTTTGATTTTTTTCTTTGAGCAACTTTCTTTAAAAAATTTAATTTAACAATTTCAAATTTAAAGTTTTCAATTTTTTTTTTTTGTGGGAAATTTGTCTAAGATCCCAATAAACATTTTAAATAAATTTATAGATACTTCAATCGTTAGACAGCTTCTTTAAAATGCCTCAGTATATTACAAATTAATTTTCTTTTTAACTTTTGCATTATTAAATTGTAATTTTTCGCTTTTCTGTAATTGAGTCATCAATTACAATAATTACAATATAAATAATTACAATACAATTTATATTAATTAATATAGTTACCACCCAGATCAATTAGTACAATTAAATAAAGTCGACCCTTTACTCTAACTAATTGCATTTTTATTTTTCTTAAATAGAAAACAATCATTCTTCACACACTCGTTCAACTGCTCACGCAGCCATCCAATTAGCGGGCAATCCATCATTGGCATATTACTAGTTGCCAACGACTCTCGCCTTTAATTTATACTAAAAAAAAGGTTAATGTACATGCTTTCTTGCTAAATTCATATCCGCACTCATGACAATCTTCCACGAAGTCTAGTCAGTTGAGTTGACACGCGCTTATAGTAAATATAAAAAATTATATTTCGGCGTTTAAAATTTTGCGCATAAAACAAACAAAACAAAAGAAAAAGAACCGGCTGCGCCATCGCACTTTTCGCTTACCTTTTAGTCAGCGATTCGCAACAAAAAAAAAAGAAGGGTCTTCGGTCATGCCGATGTTTTTATACCTTTCATGAAAATATCGAATTTACTACGAATTGCGAATGTCGGCTTTGATTATTTTCAGTGTCAATATCAACTTGAATTTATGTCTGCAGAATACACAATTTTACGCTCTTTGATGATTTTTTGACGGATTTTTGATCCAAAACCACATATCTGACCAAAATGGTTTGTAGAGGGGGCTATATGATATAGTATTCCTATTTTGATGATTTTCACTACTGTTGATTTTCACTATGAAATTCATAATATTTGTGGATAATGCTAAATTTCAAGCTCGTAAATACTTCTTTGACTGAGTTTTGACCGAAATTTCACAACCAACAGTGTATATGAGCTACATGTTTTATTCGTCCGATTTCGATTACTTTCAGAACCAATGTTCAATTCATTATGTATGTATAGTATAACAAATTTCACGTTCTCAGGTACTTTTTCGTATATTGTAAATCAGTCGTAATAGGGGTCCGATCTGACCGGTTCTGACATATGATCATTTAAACGTATGTATTTTCCTACCAAGTTTGGTTGAAATATCTCAAAAATTGAGTTACTAGTTTGCGTTCAAGCAGACAGACGAATAGACGGACATGGCTAAATCAATTCAACTCAAGATTCCGATACGATCGGTATAAATTTCGGTGGGCTTATATCTTCTTCTTGCACTTACATACTTCGGACCAAAGTCAGTATACCATTTCATGTACATGAAAGGTATAAAAAAATAGTTATATTGCCCTGAACGCATTAATTCACTTGTTGCTGAAAACTAAATTTTTATTTAATTTTTTTATATATATTGAAATATATTCAATTTTAATTATTTTTTTTTTGCTGTTTATTTTTTTAAATGTTTTTTATGTTTTTATTTTTTATTTTTATAGGTAGCAATATTAACGCATTTAATATTTTAAATATGTTTGTGCGTGCACCCTTTGCTGAATTTGCATATTTTCTTCTTTGTCATATGAATATTTGAAATCGCGGTATTTTTTTCTTGTTTTTTTTTTTTATTTTGTTTCTTTTTCCTTTTTTATGCATTTACTCCAAGCTGCTTAGCATTCCACTTTGTTAAATAATTTTTCTCAAATTTGTTATTTGATATCGGAATTCAACACAATGCGCTTCCGCATCTTCGACTGAATTTAAGTGTCGATTAGTTAATTAAAAATATTTTTGTATTTTTAAACATTTTTTAGAAATCATGTGCTTGTCTGTCAGCCAGACAAACAGATATACAAAGAAGATAAGCATTAAATGTTTATGTTTTTTGTTGTATTTTTTTTTGGGTTTTTTTTTTATAAATCACAAAATATTTTGGACTAATCTCATACATTTTTTATTAATTTATCAAGTGAGCACACGACGCATGCCATTCTCAAGAAAAAATAGAAAAAAATCTATGCACGCGTTAAATGTAGACTTAGGCTTAAGAGCTTTGGAAAAAATGATTAAAAATGCAAATTGTCATATTAAATTTATAAATGTTTTTATACGACTTCCGTTTCTGAAATTCCTTTCTTACAAATCTTGTTGTCAATTAATAATGTAGTAATTTATTGCTAAGCTCTTTGCTATGTGAGGTATTTGTAGTAAACCGAATGCAGCCTTCGGTAGCAGAAAAATTAAATGACGCAGCGATAAAAATGCGCACGGTCCTATGCTTACATACAAATTATACTAATTTTTGTTTGTCTGTCGGTGATCCCTTTCCCGTAAATAAATATTACAAGCAAATTTAACTTTTTCCCTGAACCATTGTCCATTTCATGCAATATCATCTAATATTTTAACCAAATCGAAGCACTGATAAATATTTTTCTCAATTAAATCGATCCACAGTCTGGAAATCATCATTCACGTAAATCGAACCAAACATAATATTTCAAATAGGACGGTCCATGGTCTACTTCCCGGAGAGAAAAGTGTTATTCCTGCTTATCTAAGCAAAAAGCTACCTATGTATCACATTTTAAGCAAATCGAAGTAAAGGGTGATCCAAGTAGAGGTACTTTTTTCAAAAGCCTTTTTTTTTTTGACAGATCACGCGTAAGTCGTGTCGTGTTTTGTTCGGTATTGTTTGGCATTTCATCATAGAAAAACTTACACCTGAACAACGTTTAAAAATCATTCAACTTTTTTACGAAAATTCACGTTCTGTAAAGAATGTTTTTCGCGCGCTTCGCTCAACTTATGGTCAACATAATCGGCCTACTGAGCGTACTATTCGCAACACCATCACCCATCTTGACACCGACCGAATAGACCACGTCCAGCACGCAAGCGACATCGATCCGCTCTATGGGCTCTTGAAAAGTTCCAAGAAGATCCGACGTTTTCGAGCCAAATTTTGTTTAGCGACGAGGCCTATTTCTGGCTCACTGGGTATGAAAAAAAGCAAAATTTCCGCATTTGGGACGAAAAGCAACCTGAAGAGATTCAGGAGCTGCCATTTCATCCGGAAAAAACAACGGTTTGGTGTGGTTTCTTTGCCAGTTACCTGACGAAATGCTCGAACGAGTCATCGAAAATTCAAGACAACGGAAGGACCATCTGAGATGTAGCCGTGGCCAACACTCGAAAGAGATAATCTTCAAAAAATAAATGCCAAAGAATGTTCTTTCGAATGATAATAAACATTCTTTATATAGCGCTAAAGTTTGAATTTTCTGTTTTTTTTTTAAACAGTAGGAAATCTCGAAATGGATTACCCTTTATTTTTTTTATTCCTTTTAATCGATTTTATTTTATTTTGTTTTAATTTTTTATATTATTTTTATTTTATTTTTAATTTTATCTTATTTTTTTGTTTTGTTTTATATTATTTTATTTAATTTAATTTTATTTTATTTTATTTTACTTTATTTTATTCTATTGACTTTAAGTTATTTAATTTAATTTTATTTTATTTTATTCTTTTTTTTACTTTATTTATTTTTTTTATTTCATTTATTTTAAATTTTTTTTTTATTATGAATTAAATTTTTCCATTTTTTTAATTAAACTTTATTTTACAACAACAAAAATTTTAATAATTTATTAATCATATATTGACCGACACAAAAGGTTTACCGACCTTCCGCCTGGACATAACATATTTTAGTCGCGCACGTGTAGTCTGAACACACACCAAATCACGTAGTATGAACACTTGATGGCTTAAAAAATAAGCACATAAACTTCGCTCGATTTCAAGTAAATTAAAATAAATAAATAAATTTAAAACAAGTTTTGAGGGAATTCTTTATATCATACGCACAAGCTGAGAATTTTACGCTTAGTAACAGCGATCAATAAATTTTCATCATTGGCAATAAAACTTTTGTTATTTAATAAACTTTTACTTGTGCTTAAAAATGTGTAATTTTGCTTGTCAGTATGTATTTGTTTATTAAACACACATTTTTTTCTATTTACATCTATCTTTTGAGTATACACTTGAATAGCCGGCATTTATTGTCATAACACGATTAGTGTGACGCCAACGCAGAAATGAGAGTGAAAGATAAAAACAAATAAATAAATAAAACATATAATAGGAATGCATAACACGCACAGTGCCAAAAGTTAACACACACACACTTTTGTATAGATATATACAAATAGAAAAATTAATAAAAATCAATGTACATACTTACATATATTCGTATGTAAATTTATTTGTATTTTCTGCGCATGCGTAACATAACAATTAGCATACACGCAAATGTATATATAAGTATAAATACATATATATCAATGTATGTGTATATACTTATTTAAGCCCAACAAGCATTTAATTAATTTTGGTCAACTAATAGTTAGTTAGTGGGAAAATCGCATGCGACAAAGGCATAAAAAATTGCACGGAAGCTCTTTTGTGACAAAAAAAAAATGTAAAAATAAAAATTTAAAAATAAAATAAAAATAATATAAAAATGTTTGTGTTATGTGGCTACCAGCACGTCAAATAAGTGACGGCATTACCAAACGTAATCAAGGTCCGGCGGCGAAAACAAAATACAGAAGGAGTATTGAAAAAAACCAATTAACCAAGCGTAGTATGGCAATAAATTTGCGGAAATCCGTATATAAAATATTATTATTATTTCAAAAAACTCGGTCCGATTTTGGAAAATGTGATTGAACTTTTACGCGTGCAGTGTAGTACTTGCTACACTTTTGTGTGTGTGTGTGTGTGTGTGTGTTTATGGTCTAGGCACTTCATTGCAGTGTTTGGCGTTCTCACTTCATTGTTTTGTTGACCACCACAATCAGCCAAGAGCATCAACGCTGCCAGCGGCATTATCAGTATAACAGAGGCGAGCTTAATATTTCTTTTTTTTATTTTAATTTTATTTAATTTTATTTTATTTTTATTTTTTTGTTTATAGAATATTTTGCCAGCTAATTTTTCACACTTTGCCTTGCACGCAAGCCATTCGGTGGCGGCTGCAATTATAACGCATTCACATGCGAAAAATACGAAAAATGCGTGCTATATGGAAATGAATATGTACAAGTATATGTGTGTTCACCTGTGCATGCAGTGATTTTTATTTAGGTACATATATGTGTATGTATATATGTACCTACGTTTGTGCATTGCGTTCGTTGACCTCTCATTGACCATTGGCTTTTTTGTTATTTCATTAAATTTTAAATTTTTAATTTTTGTTTTGCCAGCAGAAATCACTTTGTTGCCTCTGGTTTGTATGTGCATTGCTTACTCTGTACTTTTATAAATATGTAAATTTTATAAATATGTATGTATGTTTGTGTGTTGATTGAACTCGCTGAATTTTTTGCTCATACTCGTAAATAAGGTGCCGACACAATTCTTGCGTTTAAGTAGGACACTTTAAGTGATTTTTTCATTTATTTTGCAAATAAATTTTTTTTTTTCGAAATCTGTATTTATGTTAAATGCTGACAGAAATTAAAATACATACTTAATACTGAGACATAAATTCAGTTTATAATGTGCGCTACAGTTTAAATTGTTTATTGTTTGACTAAGATTATCGTTAAATATTTTAGGTCGAAATTCATTGAAATCTATAAATTTGTAAGGAAGGGTAGCAACTTGTTAAGCAATATTTAAGCGCTGCAGAATCAATAATTAATTAATAAATAAATAAATATCAATTAATTTGCCAAGGTACTCTCTTGGTCTTCTCAGATTTTAGTAAAGGAAAAGGCATATTTTATACAAAAAAAGAAAATAAATATTTTACAGATTTATCTAAAATATATATATATATATATGTAGTATTTTTTACTAAAAAAAACTCAATTATCAAACTTAAAACTTCTAAAAAAAAATTTATAGCTAAAATTTAACATTACTAAAAATCATATTTTCTTCTTCTTCTTTTCAGATGCCAAGACTATACTCAAAGGCGTCAGTGGTCGCTTACGCTCCGGCGAGCTTACAGCTATTATGGGACCGTCCGGTGCTGGCAAAAGTACATTGCTCAATATACTCTCCGGATACAAGTAAGTGTGAAATTTTTTTTTTAAATAATTTTTAATGAAAATAATGAAAGAAAAACCTAAAAACTGAATGTTTCAAGGTAAACAAAAATCAAAAAGCAAAATTTTAAGCTTGTTTGAAGAATAAATATCAGAATCCTCCTTTTCTCATATATTATTTTCCATTCTGGTGATGGTGTTGGCTTTGGTGCTTTTGTCCTATTAATATGTGCCACCAATTTGAAAGCTATAGCAGCTAGCTCTGCATTTTCAGGCATAAGGAAACCATCTTTTTTTGTATCTAGAGCCAAGCAAAACTGCAACTCTTGGGATTGTGCGCGACTCGTAGTGGATGAATCTTTATGTCAATCTTTCACGCTATCTGAATTAAAAGTATTTATCGTTTCTGGAGTTATCGATAGTGCTAACGATTGTTTCGAGGTCTATTCGTAAGGTCTGAGCTCGAAAAAGTACAAGTATATATCAACAGAGTCACCCCATAAAGTGTTGTCCTTTCGCCTCTTCCATGGGTCTTAAGTAAGTATAAACGAATTGCTGAGAAGCATGGAAGAGGAGGGTGGGATTTGTAGTTATAGTGTATGCGGACGATTTAGTGGTTTTAAAGAAAGGGGAATACCCCAAAACTGGGCGGACTAAACTGTAAAGAAAAGAGGACTAATCACGCTGGCATGAGCAATAACCTGCAATTTAATAGTTGCTCTTGATAGACTAATTATCCGACAGCAGTCAAATTTATACACACGTCTTTTTAAGGTTAGTGCTAACTAAAAAAAAGTGTCTATGTGTCAGGCCGGGGACTTTTCAATTGACCTTTTATGTATATCTCAATGGATAGTCAGGCAACATTAAAGGCGTGTGTAGCCTGCAATAATGAATTCAGAAATGGTGAAGAATTGCCGAAGATCACTTAACGTGTTGGGTGAGAAGTTCACTACTATGGGTGCCATGGTTTGAACAGTGTATGGGGGTTATTAAAATGCTCAGTGGTGTCATATTGAGCACGTTTGGTGGCTTAATGAGCAGACTTAAATCTAAACTTTGACTACTACAGTGCCAAACATTACACTTTATACAAAACAAATTTTTTGCTATTTTGAGAATTCTTTCAAATATAATACTGAAAATATAAGCGAGAGCAAGAAAAAGGTAATATCAGGTGTTGAAAATTTCAATGTTATTTGCCTGTTCTAGTGGAAAACCACAGTATCTATTCAACATCTATTTTATTTTCAACAATTTTATATTTTTTTTAAATCTTGAAATTTAAAAAAAAATTTAAGTTTGGTTAAAAAATAATTCGGAACTAAAATGCAATGAGATAAGTACAAAGACAAAGGTGACTTTTTGGCACTTAAGCCAGCCCAACCTCTGCAGCGGCGGCAACCAGTTACTTGGCCCAATAAATAGTATTTGAGTGTGCCGCTAATTTTTAGTTGTTTTTCGGAGTTTTCAGTATGTAGTAGTTAAGAATTTCGTTACAAAAAAACAAAAACAACGAGAATACAAGTCACCACCTACCGGTTAAAGGTTTAAGTGTCAATGAAAAGAATAAAAGCTCTAACTGACCAACTGACCAGCCAAACTACTGAGTGGCAATAACAATAAACTCATTTAACTGTTAGCCTTGTGCAAGCCATAAAAGTGCCGAAAGAGGATACTGTATGTACCTTTGTACTACAGTTATTTTCTTATTTGTATGTATACAAGTATATGTAAATTTATTTATATATTTGCAAAGCTTAAACAAAATTTCGTGCAAATACATTTATGTACAGATATAATTGAAAAACAAATAGCAGCTGCAAAATTCAAACTTATCAATATACCACTTTAGTATAGAGATATGTATATATATACACACATTTTCATGCAATGACCAATTTAAAGTTTTTTTTTAATTTTAGCTCATAGAAATGAGTAAATTTGTGAAATTTTTTCTATGTCAACTGATAACCGTCGCTCACAAAGTCCAAAGGTTGCCGATGGGTGTTGAATTAGTGCTTGTATAAATACACATTTTCGTACTGCAAACATGAGTGCTCCACATATATACATATATTTAGACTTGTGTACAAATGTAGTCAATATATCATTAATTCCCTCTTATTTTTGCTTTAACACTTCCCACCAACACAGGCGCGCAGATCTTTTTTCTACTGCTTATTCGTCATATCTACAAGGGAGCGTTTTAATGCTAATGCGTGGCCTGTCGATTCATTTATTGATAACAGCAAATGTTTTTACACATACAAGTACACATAGCTCAGTAAGCCATAGAGTTTAGATTCAGTGGAAAAATAATACTTATTTCTTTTTCTAAAAACGAAAATCCATTTCTTCATATTAACTGCTTGGAAATTGTTTACTAAATCAGAGATGTATTTTTTGGTTATGAATAAAAAAAATTCTCCACTAAAAAATATTTAATTCTCGCATTGAAATTAGTACTGAATTTATTAGAATAAACCAGAGATATTAATAATGGAGGTAAAAGCTTTTGGTGCGTCTTTGCATCAGAAAATTTAACTTTTTTTTACTTCAAAATTATAAACTTTTCAAAACATTTGATAGCATTTGAGATCAATCATATTAGACTTATATAATTCAAATTTATAAGCATGTATCACTTGCTTAAGAATAAGCTGCGCATAGAAGAAAAAGAAATAATTTTAGATATCAAGTTGAGAACTATCAATAACTCAATAGTTTTGAGAAAATGTTGAGAATAACAGCTGCACAGCACCAAATAACTTGATTACAGGAAGGAAATATTTTGGGATATCGTCAGGTGCACTATAACTTATTATAAGGCTGCATAAAAATCAATCTTCATTAAAAGAAAATAAACTTTTAATTAGATAAGTGAAGCAAAAAATAAAAAATTGTAAGAAACTTTAATTTGAAATGAAGATATATGGAGATATATAAATTGCTAAAACTTTCCAAAGTTGAAAAATCCCTTAAGTAGCGTGTTGAAAACTGAAAAGAAATTAAAGATTTTGAGAAAAATTTAAAATAATATTGTATACAAAATTAAAAAAAAATATATATTTTTCAACAGCTCAAAAACAAGCACAAACTTATATTGAATATCGAGATGAAAACTATAAATTCCAATCTCTTGAGAACGTCGAGAAATAGACACATTCGGGTCTTCGGCTACATTTTGACTTACAGCAGATATAATTGAGGTGGAATGAGCAAAACGACGATACAATATCTGTTACCAGATTCTTCAAATTTCTTTAAATTTTATCAATTGCTGGAGAAGTTGGGTGATCCAAATAGAGGTACTTTTTTCAATAGCCTTTTTTACAGATCACGCGTGAGTCATGTCAACTTGTCATGTTATTTTTGTTCAGTATGGTTTGGCATTTCATCATGGAAAAACTTACGCTTTCTTCGCGTTCTGTAAAGAATGTGTTTCGCGCGCTTCGCTCAACTTATGGTCAACATAATCGGCCTACTGAGCGTACTATTCGCAACACCCATCACCCATATTGAGACCCAGCATTCATTATTGTATAATCGTCGACTGAATAGACCACGTCCAGCACGCAGTGAAGAAAATATAGCGGCTGAAGCTGAGAGCGTACACGTAGACCGTGCAGAGTCGATTCGGCGCCGTTCGCAACAACTCGGACTGACGTATGAAACGATTTGAAGCATTTTACGTCAAGATCTTAACTTGAAAGCATACAAAATACAGATTGTGGGCTCTTGAAAAGTTCCAAGAAAATTCGACGTTTTCGAGCCAAATTTTGTTCAGCGAAGAGGCCTATTTCTGGCTCAATGGATATGCAAACAAACAAAATTGCCACATTTGGGACGAAGAGCAACCTGAAAAGATTCAAGAGGTGATGCCGGTGAGAACGTAACCGTCAATGGCGACCGTTATCTAGCCATGATAACCGATTATTTGATGCCTGAAATTGAAGATCGTGATCTCCGCGACATTTGGTTTCAATAAGATGGCGCCACTTCCCACACATCGCATCAATCAATTTATTGTGAGATCACTTCGGTGAGCAAATAATTTCACGTTTTGGGCCGGTCGATTGGCCACCAAGATCGTGTGATATCACACCGTTAGACTTTTTCCTGTGGGGATATGTAAAGTGTAAAGTCTGTGCGGACAATCCCGCTTCGATTCAGGCCTTGGAGCAAAAGATCACGCGTGTCATTCGCCAGTTACCAGTCGAAATGCTCGAACGAGTCATCGAAAATTGGACTCAACGGATGGACCATCTGAGACGTAGCCGCGACCAACATTTAAAAGAGATAATCGTCAAAAAATAAGTGGCAAGAAATATTCTTTCGAATGATAATAAACATTCGCCATTAAATTTGAATCTTCTGTGTGTGTTTTTTTTTTTTTTTTTTTGAACTGGGGGATCACGCGTTATTAGAAAAATATGCATTTTTCTAACTTCTTCAGATATAGATTTTAAAATAATTTGAGAAAGATTACCGAATGATAATACAAAATATATATTATATATAATATAATAGAAAAATCTGAAAGATTTGAACAAAATTTCAGAGCTTATAAATATGTGAAGATAAATATTTACGTATTTACATTTGCTCCATATGTGTATTCATGTATTACCATCTGTTTTTCGCTTTTCACCGCCGGACATGGCTTAGCTCTTTGCCTGAGTCATGTGCGCCAGTGAGCGTGTTCTTTGTTCTCGTTTATTTATTGCTGGTTCCAATGCGAGACAGCTTCTTTTCCAAATAAAATTAAAAACATATTTACTTGCACAAACACGCGATGTACACGCGGGTGTATGTATGTATGTATAGAAAAATTATAAATAACATTTGGACATTCATTCCTAACTCGCTGTGGCTTTGTGCGCTGTCGTTTCATTTCGTTTTGAGCTCAATTTTGCTTTTATGCGGGAAATATGAATAAGCTTGGACTTTAAACTTGTTTGCGAAATGACACTTTTAATTTTTGTCGCTGGATTATATATTTATTTATTTATGTATTTATGTATATTATTTGTATTTTTTATTTTTTCAATTTCTGTTTTTCACTTGATCAACTGGAAAGTTTTTCTGTGTCGATAATGATTTTTTGATTTTAAAAATTTATGCGTCGTTTGTAATAAATATAATTATTATATAAACAGTTGTAATATCAGATGAATATTCATATTGAATTATATTTTACATATAAATTTTTTTTTAAATAACAAAATTTATTAAACGTCATTAAGTGGCGTCAGCGTCTCAATAAAGGCTTGACGTCAATGGAAAAATTTTAAAATGTTCAAAACGAATTAATTGGAAAAACTTGTAAAAGAATATTGTAAAATTGTTTTTTATTAATTTTGAATAAATTTTTTTTTTAACATAAAAAATACTCATTTATAATACTCAATATTCGAAGCAGTGTAGATCCAGTTCATTATTTTCCTAATTCTTGATGATGAAGCATGAAAAATATTTCATATAACGCATTAAAAAAAAAAATTAAATGCGCTAACTTGCAGAAAAAAATACTTTTTAGAACAATACCGTAAAAAAAATATAAAAAAATAAATAAAACAAGTATTCAAAATTTTATGTGTGGGTGTGAACTCTTTACTGCAGTTATTCCCATATAATTATATGCTCTTTTAAGCACAGATAATTTCAAAAAAATACTTGTTTAAAGCCCACATAATACAAGCTTAAATTAAAAATAACAATGAAATTTTAATAGAAAATGTAAAAAAAATTCAAATAAGCAATTATAACAAAAAAATTGACGAAAAATAACAAAAAATTATAAAAAATTATAAAAAATTTAAAGAAATATCTTTTCAATTTATGTGTCGCAAAAATAAATCATTTAGAGTGTACAGAAACCCGTTAAATTCAAAAAAGAAAATCAGAGCACATGTCTTCTTCTAACCAGCTCGTATCTAAAAGATACAATACAAAATTAAAAGTGCTTAAGGGGTTAGGCCTTTTTTAAGATTTTTTTCGGGAAAAACTATTAAATAAATCTGATTTTTGACAAAATGCATTTCTCTTCTCTAAAGAAAAAAGTAACTTTGGCCTAAAAATTTTTTTTTGAAATTTGTTAATAAAAAAATATTCAAGATAAAAGAATCCTAAGTACTTCTGTAAGATAATGTATTTCTGAAGTTGTTGTTAAAATTTCAAGTGAATCGATTGTAAATTGTTTGAATTATGTTTCCGGCCAACTTGAAAAAATCAGTTTTGAGATAAACGCGCTTAAAGTTTTGAGTATGCCTTACTGTCTGAAACAGACGCTTCAACTAGAGAAGAAAAATGGGGCATTTAGAAATTTCTATCTGTCATAATCTTTCGGGATGACGTTTTGAGACCATAATGTATCATATGAAAGAAAGAAAAAAATTTCATTTTCCACAAATTCTAGAGTGAGCTAACCCCTTAAAAACACATTGCTTCGGATTCAGTGAGAAAAATGAAAAACAACTTAACTCGGCACACATGTAGACTAAAGGTTTAACCATTGGTTTGTGCTGTGGAAATCCCAAGTTCGGATCCAATTCGAACAAGGGTGTTTAGGAAGAAGTCTAATGAGGAAACGTGGTATTTCCAAAAAATATAGTCTTATATATACAGCTCGAAATACTAAGTAAACCTGCTTTTTTATTTTTATTTTTTTAATTGTTTTTATAGTAGTGTTTGTTATGTTGGTATTAGTTTTGAATTGAGGAGCTCTTAATTTTTTTTTAATATAGCATACCGTTTTTTTAACTCTACCATACTTATAAATCTATAGAAAATTTAATGATGGATTTGAAACAGTTGTATCAAAATTGTGCCAGAATCCTAACATGCTTAAATTTTTAAATTACGATATTTTGAATGTAACCTAGCTATTTCTGAACAATATTTCGAATAAGTTACTACGGGTTTAGAGAACAAAAACAAAATTTAATCATCGAAAATTTCTGTATTTTTTTTCCAAAATATTATTCATTAAGATCTACATAAACGCTTTAACATGCGTTTGAACTAATTATCGAAGTCTTTTTTCCACCCTTAATAAGGTAAATCCAAAACATGCGTTCTAAACGTTTCAACCATCTCTTCAGGTGTCGAAAAACGTTGATCTCTCTGTTTATTTTTTTTTTACGTACGGGAATATAAGGAAGTCATTCGGTGCCAAGTCAAGACTAAACGGTGACTCATTAAATCGATGTTTAGAGTGCTCAAAATGCGATTGTTTCAGTCGATGTGTGAGAACTCCGTTTGTGAGTGATCCGATTTCGGAGGCTGGTTTTTCTTATTTCCTGAAACTGGCAAATAAATGGTTGTGTACCAATCAGAATTTATTGTTCTGCCTTATTCTAGTGGTATGGCTACGCCAAAAAATTAATTAAGTTCATCAATGCACTGTTGCACTTCAAAAGTTTTAAAAAATAATCACGCGAAAATGCTATCGATCTTATTCCATTTTTTGGCCGAGATTAATATTTCAAGTTACTCTAAACAACACAAATGGCACGAGTATGTCAAAATATTCTGAGTATGTATAACATCAAATAATATCAAACTTTACAATAAAGTTGTCATTACTACAACACTAGGGTTGCCAAATCTCGGCATATATCAGTGTTAACACCTATTCACAAAACTCTGATAAAAAAATTGATTTCTTCATGTTATGAAAATTGTAATTTTTTCGAAAACGGTAATAAATATAGATCTTAAATCTGCAGTAGGAAATTTTTTACTGGTGCCAACATTTCCTGAAATGATGAGCCCCCGATACCTGTCTGTTGTCGATTCACAGTGCTTCTTTTTATACCATTTTTGTATTCCATTTTTTGTATTTAAATATTTTTACCATTTTACAACCTGCCTCACCACTACCCAGTCACCTTTGGCTGTTTGAAATTACCACTCTGTATTTAAATTAAAACAACAAATGAATTTTTTGCCGATACAACAAGACTTTCTACAGTCGGGAACACAAAATTGGGAACATTGTATTTTGTTCTGGCGAAGAAAAATAACGAAAAGGAAACATTAAACTCATTTTGTAAGATTTTATTAAACTTTAACCTAAAGAAAATAAATAACGGTAATCAGCAAGATCATATTTTTTTTGCATCCTTTTTTTTTTGAGTCAGTAACTAGACTTCTTTCTGCAACGCCTTTCTCTGACCTCAATAAAAGTATTATTTTCAGAAATGTATATAAGCCATTGCTGGTTAGTGCTCTTCTCTTTGTTGTTATTTACTTCAGGCGCTGGTGATTTAAAAAAAAAACTTTTTATGTATGTAGGTGTGTAAGAGGCATATAAATGAATAATAATAATAAGCGCGTTAAGAAGATGCAAAATGCTGATATTCCGTCTGCTTTTTTGTGTTGAACAAAGAAGTGCGAGTGAAGTCAAGAGATTGAAATATGTAAGCAAACAAATGCTGAAATCTTAAGTCTTTTTAATGCAAAAAATTCAGATTTTTTTTTTTCATTCCAATTCAATCACTTTCGATGAATAATACTCAACACGAAATATCTTCGAAAATTCTACTACAAGGGAATTTTTATTAATTAAAAAAAATTTATTGTTTTTAAATAGATTTTTCACTGATTTCATACAAATTTATTTAACTTAAAACGCAAAATTTTATAAATTCAACAAAATTATTAAAAAAAAATTATAAAAAAAAATAGTAATTATTATTTGCCATTAAAAAAAATTAAGCAAAAATTTAAACGCGTTTAATGATTTTATTTCCAGTACTGTATAAGTAAAACAAATATTACAAGTTAACTGAAAATTTAAAAAAAATATAAATCTTAAAACTCTTGAATGAGCCTGATTTTATAGGTTTTTTTTTTTTTTTAATCACAGTAAAGAACATTAAAATTAAAATAAACGCAAACGATAATTTTTTCAAACAAAAAATCTTACGTGACAACTCGACTTGTGCGCAATTCGCAGAAACACGCGTAGGAGAATATGCTAAAAAAATTTGTACTCCATCACACGACATTTCAAAGATGATTTTTTATGGTAGATTACGAATCCAGTTGTATTGTAGAAATACGAAAAAAAAGTGTAAAGCTGTGAAAATCACGTACACACACTAAATATAACTTGTTTGTAAGGAAAATAATACAAAATTCTTCTTAAGTTTTTATTTGAAGAAAATATGTATGTAAAAATGCATTTCATACCAATTCTGATGGCAGTCACAAAATTAATATACCCAGCATTTTTAGCACTAGCACGCTGCCCAAAACTATGCTATATAAACCTGATTTCATCTCAATAAAAGTACAAAATGCTTGCAAAAATTTTGCTTAACAAAAAAACGTCGACTAAGCATAGTTTTAGGCGCGTTCTCACTTTTTGGTAGGGCCTAAGGGCAAAAAAAGTCACCTTTTCTTCTTTGGTTTACGCGATTATAGCCGCATCAACCATAGCGCGCCACTCGCTCTTTCACTTCGCTAAATTGGCGCCAGTTGGAAATACCTAGTGAAGCCAGGTCGTTCTGCACCTGATTCTATCAACCGATTGCGGGTCTTCCCCATCCTTTGCTGCCACCAGCGTATACTCTATCAAAGACTTTCAAAGCTGAAGGGATTTAATCCACTCGGACTATAGGACCTAGCCTAGAACCTAGACCTAGCCACTCATCAGATGATCTCATCGTTCATCCCTCACATTGTCGGTGTTTTTGATACTGGTTCCAAGACAGACGAAATTATTTACTACTTCCAAGTTATGACTGTCAACAGTGACTTGGGTGCCAAGATACGAATATGGTGTGTGTTTCCTTGATGACAGCAGATATTTCATAAAGAACTTAGGAGGCGGTTGTTAAAGCCAATGGTATCATCATCGGAATACACTGTTGTAAAATATTGTAGAAGTCACACGATAATGAATCACCCTGTCTGAAACCTAGTATGGTATTATCTAGTGTTATTTTACACAGCCGTTTGAGTTTTGGTCTTGGTCTCCGGTCGTGAAACCTTTTGTAAGTCATCGCATATTTTCATTGAATTTTCGAGCATTATCCTTATTGACCAGCTCACAAGCTTCATACTCACGTATTTCGGCCTCCCACTTCTCTCTTTAGCTCTCGGCATCTATCCCAACCCCGTACTTGTTGTGGTTGTAGTTCATTTTTTCTCCATTATAGTTCGACATTCCTCATCGTACCACCTTTTTTTCTTGACACTGCTGAAAACCAATGGTTTCCGTAGCAGCGATACGTAGGAATTTTGATATTCCGTTCCACAACTCCCTTATATCGAGTTGCTGATGAGTGCTCTCAGAGAGCAGGTGTACAAGTCGAATAGAAAACCTGCTGGCTGTATGCTGTCATTGCAGCTTTTCGACGTCGAACCTCTGTGTTGTGAGGGTGCGAGTCGATGTTTGAACATCGGAACGTACGCACATCTAAAACACTGGCTACATGTCTTGATGGACTTTCGTATGCTGGAATCTAATTCATAACAGGTCAGTTGAAAAGTCCCCGGTCTACCATAGTAAAACAAATTTTTTTTGGCAAAATTAATTTTTTTTTTATTCAAAATAGTTCCCCTCAAAGGGTGATACACTGATTATAACGACCCTCCAACTTTTCGATACCATTTTTGTATTACGATTTGTTCTTTGTTTCAAAATCGGCCTCAGTTTCGGCGATCACCTCTTCATTCGACGAAAATTTTTTCTCAGCGAGCATTCTTTTGAGATCTGAGAAGAGGAAAAAGTCACTAAGGGCCAGATCTTTAGATTACGGTGGATGCGGAAACAGTACGAAGCCCAATGCAAAGCCTCAATTTATTACGCTTGAACATATCCACACACTACTCCGGATCATCAACTCAACGTTGTTTTTGGTCAAAAGTGAGCTCGCACGGCCCACCCACTTTGCACAGAGCTTTCTCATATTCAAGCATTTGTGAATATTACGTGGTACACCTTCTGTTGATACCTTTAGAGTGCCTGTTATCTCATTGAATTACAATTTACGGTCATTCAAAATCACTTTGTGGATTTTTTGATGTTTTCTCGGTAACAACCTTTTTTGGGCGTCCACGTCTAAACTTAGCATACCAATCCTTGATGGTTGATTTTCCTGGCGCAGTGTCCAGAAGCTCGTCATGAAGCCAAGTTTTTGCTTCAACTGTATCTTTTCCCTTCAAAAAGACATATTTTATCAGCACGCGACACTCCTTTTTATCCATTTTTTTTCACAATATCAAAAGTTGATTCACTCAAAATGCTATAATTCACAAAGTAACGATCTGACAGCTGTCAAATTTAAACACACGTCTTTTGAAGGTTAGGGCTAACTAAAAATCTATATGGATTTATTTCTAGTAGCGCCATCTATGTGTCAGGCCAGGTACTTTTCAATGGACCTGTTAGTTTGCTTCGTTATTCGCTCCTAAAGACAATGTTCCACTACTAATACGCGCTTAAACAGAAATGTCGCTTTATTGTAATTGCAATTCAGCAGAAAGGTCAATTATAACACTGGGCAATGACAGAAAAAACCGGCGATTATAAGTCAATAAGGTTGATTAATGCTTTATTTATAAATCTCAACTGAATGTGCTTTATTTCAAAGCAATTTAAATTCCGTTCATTTCATGTAAATCGTTTTGAGTGTATGCACCTAAGTCACGTGTTTCGTTGACAAAAGTGCATATAAATGGTCGAAATGAACCGAGCAATTGATTTATAAATAGATATATGGTGCATACAAAAATTGTAGTAAATATATATATACATACGAGTATAACTGACAAACAATTTAGACAACCCTCCTGCTCACAGCTAAGCAAATAATTTATAAATAAATTACAAAATCACATCTAATCCATTATTTCCCGTTTTTATCTTGTAATTAATAATTATTTCATTTTCTTTCTTTTTGTCTCTCTCTCTCTCTCTCTGTTTGAATTTCTTTAGAACGACAAATATCGAAGGTCTCGTCACGATGAATGGACGCGAACGTAATTTGAGCATTTTCCGTAAATTATCCGCTTACATTATGCAGGATAATCAACTGCATGGCAATCTAACCGTCCAAGAGGCAATGACTGTGGCAACGAATTTGAAGTTAAGCAAGAAATTTACGAAAATGGAAAAGAATTCGATGGTGAGTAGAAATTTGAAACTTAAAAAAAAAAAGTATAACAAAAAAAGTATATAATGGGTGATCTATTTCGAGGTTCCCTAATTTTGTAAGGAAAAAAAAACACAGAAAATTCAAATTTAATGGGAAATGTTTATTATCATTCGAAAGAATAGTTTTTGGCATTAATTATTTTAAGATTATCTCTTTCAAATATTGGCCGCGGCTACGTCTCAGATGCTCCATCCGTTGGGTACAATTTTCGATCTCTCGTTCGAGTATTTCGACTGGTAACAGGCGAATGACACGCGTGACGTTTCGCTCGAAGGCTTCAATCGAAGCGGGATTGTCCGCATCGATTTTAGACGTTACATATCCTCAGAGGAAAAAGTCTAACAGTGTGATATTACATTATCTTGATGGCCAATCGACCGGCCCAAAACGTGAAATTATTTGCTCACCGAAGTGTTCTCTCAATAAATCCATTGATTGATGAGATGTGTGGAAAGTAGCGCCGTCTTGTTGTAACCAACTGTCGCAGTGATCACGAGCCTCAATTTCAGGCATCACACAGTCGGTTATCATAGCGCGATAACGGTCGCCATTGACGGTTACGTTCTCACTGGCATCATTTCTGAAGAAATATGAACCGATGATTCCACCGGCCCACAATCCACACCAAAGCGTTATTTTTTCTGGATGAAATGGCAGCTATTAAATATTTTTAGGTTGTGCTTCGTCCCAAATGCGGCAAATTTGCTTGTTTACATACCAATTGAGACAAAAATGGGCCGCATTTCCTAACAAAATTTGGCTCGAAAACGTCGGATCTTCTGAGAACTGTTCAAGATCCTCATAGCGCGAGGCGATGTCGCTTGGGAAAATCGGCCGGTTTCAGTTCTTGCACAAGTTGAATTTTGTACGCTTTCAATTTAAGATATCGACGTAAAATGTGCCAAGTCGTTCCATACGTCAGTCCGAGTTACTGCGAACGACGCCGAATCGACCCTCCACGGTCTTCGTGTATACTCTCCGCTAAGGCCACTATATTTTCTTCACTGCGTGCTGGACGTGGTCTATTCCAATATTGAATGCTGGGTCTCAAGATGGGTTATGGTGTTGCGAATAGTACGCTCAGTAGGCCGATTATGTTGACCACAAGCTGAGCGAAGCGCGCGAAACACATTCTTTACAGAACGTGAATTTTCGTAATAAAGTTGAATGATTTGTAAACGTTGCTCAGGCACAAGTCTCTCTATGATAAAATGCCAAACAATACTGAACAAAAAGAACATGACAGCTTGGCACAACTCACGCGTGATCATCTGTCAAAAAAAGGCTATTGAAAAAAGTACCTCTACTGGGATCACCATTTATTATTAATATTTATAAATAATTAACACTCTAAGACAGTAATTTAATTTTTAACTCAGTTATTTCTCGGACATTCTTCATGCTAAAAACGTGACTAGCAAGTTTTTTTTTTTTTTTTTTGGAATAAAAAAAACTTGCCTTGAACTGTACTATAGTGTATTAATATTGAAATATTTTCCTCAACGAACTTTATTTTGACTGACCAATTTGTTCTTTTTTTTTAATACTCGTAACTTACTAGAAATTTCCAATAGTTTGGTACAAGTTTCCGCTTCCACGTAATTTCGCATGCAAAAAAAAACGCTAAGCAAACTTTACCGGCTTTAATAATGATGATGAGTGTCTTTTTAGTTGGTTTGCCCGCAGCATTTTGCATATTAAATAATTTTTTTCACATTTTAATAAATTAATTATGCACGTTTCTTACGTCTGCCGTCAAGCAATTAAACAAACTGTTTTTTTTTTATACCTTTCATAACCATGAAATGGTATTTATATTAACTATGGTCTGAAGCATGTAACTACCATAAGCAGTAGAGTTTGACCCACCAAAAAGTGTAGCGATCGGATCAGAACAACGGGCCAAATTGTTTTAGTCCGTCTGTCGGTCTGTCTGTTTGTTCACGCAAAAGTTCATCAAGCTAAATCCAGTGTTTTAGATGTGCGATGTCCGAGGCCCAAATATCGACTCGGATCACTAGTTCGTAGCAACAAAGATACGCACCCGCCTGTGCATACCAAAGAACGCCTAGCAACGAACACAAAGAAGGTTCAACGTCGATCACCGTAGACAGCCAGGAGGTTTTCTATTCGGCTTGCGTACCTGCTCTCTGAGAGCACTCATCGACAACTCGATATAAGGAAGTTGTGGAACGGAATCCTACGTATCGCCGTACGATGAGAAAATGTCGAACTATAGTGAAGAAAAAATTAACTACTTCCCTCACAGCGTTATGGCCGACCACAACATGTGCGTGGTGGTGTAGATACCGGTAGCTGAAGAGAAAAAACTGGTCGCCAAGTGCAATGCTCGAAAATTAAATGAAAAGATGCGACGACTTACAGAAGGTTTCACAACCGGAGCATACTCACGTAGAGACCAAGACCAAAACTCATACGGCTATGTTTCAAAACAAACTAGTTATGCAGTTTTTGAAATATTTGAACGATACATTTTTGTAATATATTGATCATTTGTCGGAACTGGTCAGATCAGTCGACTATATCATATATCTCCCATACAACTGATTTGTTCTGATATATGATTTTGGATGATAAAGCATCTAAGAACATGAATTTCAATACTCTAAACACATATAACATTGTTACTGAAAATCATCGAAATCGGACAACTATATATTATAGCCCAAATATAACCGATTTGTTCAGATAAGAAGTTTTGGTTCAAAAATCCGTGTAAAGTCATCTAAGAGCGTGTAACGTCTTATTATGCACGCGTATATTCTAATGAATATGGACACCAAAAATGATCGAAATCAATTGATTCGTTAGGTTTTGTGTTAAAAGTTCACCAAAAAACATATTAGAATATGAAATTTGGTATCTATGTTCCTGAAAGGTATAAAAACTTCGGCATCACGTGCTATCACATGTTAGTATGCCTGTATAAATCCAATAACTAATTCAGAAGAAAAACCAGTTTTCATATTCATAAAAATAAAAACAATGAAAAACAAATATACGCAATATGCTTGCTCGAGCATATTGTCGCAGTCATTTACTGATACGTAAAACTTCACTGCTGAGGCGTTTTTCGTTCGGTCTCCTCCCTCAATTTGTGACGTGCGTCTCTGATGTTATTCCAACAAACTGAGGGAACTAAAGCTCATTCTAAGCCGCCTCCGAACGGCCGATGGACTTTTATGAGGAATTTTTTATTTCAACACTCAAAGAGGTTCACATTCCCTGCAGTACTCACAGTACTTGACAAATTATTTACAAAAATCTACCTGAAGCAACACTCCATAGTTTGGTAAAAACTGCATGAAAATCAGTTAGTTAGTTAGTGAGATTATCGCGAACAGAAAGACAGGATGACAGGCAGACAGACATACGACGAAGAGGACTTTGTTTTATAGTATATAAGGATAAGCTTCATAAGCCTACTTTAAAATATTTCAAAGTTTGTCTAAAAATATTCTTAGACACCTCAGCATAGGATAATCATTGTTTTAGCCTAACCCTCTCTAAACCAATTCATCTCCTGCTCTTCCAGATCGACGACATCCTGCTCACGCTCAGTTTGAGCGAACATCGCAACACCCTGACCCGCAATCTATCGGGCGGTCAAAAGAAACGTCTCTCTATTGCATTGGAGCTCGTCAGCAACCCACCGATTATGTTTTTCGATGAGCCTACATCCGGTCTCGACAGCTCAACTTGCTTCCAATGCATACATTTGCTAAAAATGTTAGCCGCCGGTGGACGCACCATCATTTGCACTATACATCAGCCGTCCGCACGTCTCTTCGAGATGTTCGATCAACTCTACACGCTCGCCGATGGTCAGTGTGTCTATCAAGGTAGCACAAAACAACTTGTGCCTTTCCTCTCCACGCTCGGTTTGGAATGTCCCAGCTACCATAATCCGGCGAGTTATGTCATTGAGGTGGCTTGCGGTGAACATGGGGATCACACACGTAAATTGGTGGACGCAATCGATAATGGTAAGAAGGATATACGCACTGTGGCCGATTATGAGGGTTTGAAGATGCGCAATGATTTGGTGAAGGTACACAATTTGAAAGCGATTTTGGATAAGAATGCAACGAATGCATCTAACGGTAAATACGAGGAGAATCTTACGCTCAACAATGGCATATTGAACGGTAATTTGGTGAATGATATTGTGAAGAGTTCAAATGTGTCTGCAGCTATAGAGAGTGGCGGCGCCGCCACCGGCGCAGTGGTGAGCACAAATGAGAAGGGTGATGCCATGATTGATGTGGAGAAGGCGGATAACTGTACAACGGCTTTGTTGTCGGAGGAAATTACATCGCCCGAACGTTATCCCACATCGCAATTCCATCAATTTTGGGTTGTGCTTAAGCGTACGTTGCTCTTCAGTTATCGTGACTGGGTGAGTGTGACTTTTGTCTGCGTGTGTGTGTGTTGCATGCCAACTAATCATGTAATCTTTTCTCTCTCTTTAGACTCTTATGTACTTGCGTTTGTTTGCTCATCTTCTCGTCGGCTTCCTTATTGGCGCACTCTACTATGACATCGGCAATGATGGTGCTAAGGTGTTGAGTAATCTGGGTTTCCTCTTCTTCAACATGTTGTTCTTGATGTACACTTCGATGACCATAACTATACTGTCATGTGAGTGGAGGGATTTAAGCGATTAAATTTTCAATTAAAAAAAATACAATTTTTTCAGTCCCTCTTGAAATGCCGGTGCTGCTCAAAGAGAACTTCAATCGTTGGTACTCACTCAAGTCATATTATCTGGCCATCTCCGTCGCTGATCTGCCTTTTCAAGTAAGTTTTTCGTGTCTTTAAATTTAATAATTTCATTAAATAATTTTATTCTCTCTACGCAACCACCAGGCCATCTTCTGTGTCGTGTATGTGAGCTTAGTTTACTATTTCACATCGCAACCGTGGGATCTCGTCCGTTATGGTATGTTCTTAAGCGCTTGCCTGATGATCGCTTTTGTCGCACAATCGGTGGGTCTCGTTGTTGGTGCCGCAATGAATGTACAAAATGGTGTCTTCTTGGCGCCCGTCATGTCTGTGCCCTTCTTGCTCTTCTCCGGCTTCTTCGTCTCCTTCGATGCGATACCAATCTATCTGCGCTGGATCACGTATCTCTCTTACATCCGTTACGGTTTCGAGGGTACCGCTTTGGCTACTTACGGTTACGGGCGTGAGAATTTGAAATGTTTCCAGATTTACTGTCACTTCAAGTCACCGCTCACCACACTCGAAGAATTGGATATGGTCAATGCTAATTTCACGCTGGATATTGTGGCTTTGGTCGTGATCTTTGTTGTGCTGAGGGTTGCGGCGTATCTCTTCTTGCGCTGGAAGCTGAAGACAGCGCGATAAGTTTTAATCCACAGCACAGTGTGGAGTCTTCTTCTTCTTTTTTTTATGTATATCTTTCGGCAAGTTTGCTATGGATTCCTATGCTTAGTGTTGGGTCATAAACGTTTGAAATTCATTGGCAAGCTTGCTACTCTCGTTTAAATTGAATAAGTGATAATATATAAATATGTATGTAAACGAAAAGTGATGTAATATTGTTATTTTATACAATCTTTATTCGAACATTAGATAAGTTGAAACTTTTCGAGTTGTGTGGCAAAGGGGTTAGAGAAACAATTTTGAATGGCATATAAAAGAGCACATGCACACACAAGAAAAAGAATTTCTTCAAAACACACACATATGTTTGTATATATACTATATATGGGCATATATGGAAAAAAAATTAAAATTTTGTATCTGCAATGCCAATACGCCAATTTTTACAAATACATTTAAAGCGAAATAATGAACAATTTTTTTAATAATAAATTTTTAATATATATATGTATATCATTAGACTAAGCATTGTATATACACTTAGAGAAAATAAATAAAATTACTCAAACGAAAAACGATTAGAAAGCTGCTAATTTGTTAGCAAAAAAAAGTGAATAACAGTCCAGTATCAAAATCAGTTGAAGAAAAAGAAAATTAAAAAAAATCATTTTTGAACAAAGAAACCTTTAATACCATCCTAAAAAAGGAAAAAATGATATATATGTAAAGAAAAAATTGTGAATTTGTTATAAAAATAACTTTTTTTATTGATGTGCTGCATAAATAAATAAATTTTTGGAAATTTTTATATGTATTTTTTTTCATATTAGCTGTTAACAGCACTTTAGATGACAAATAATAATAGTAATAATAATAAAAATGCATACATTATCGAAACACAAAATATTCGTAATATTTCCATACGTTAAAGAATAGCAAGGTATGGTAGTGGTAAATAAGTTTCTACAACAATAAAACGAGCTAAGAGATTGGTATATTTTTTTCCATATGAAAATCTCTGTTGCCGGTTCATTTACAAAGTATTCCACTGCGTGTATTTTTTATAAATGGTGTTTTTTATATAGATATATTTGTACATTTAAACATAGATATATAAGCGTATTTATAGGAAATCAAAAAAAGCTTTACAAAGCAATTTAAAATATGTGGAATTTTTGTGTAGAAAATATGTTTATTGTCTATTTAAAGCAATAGCAAATAATATATAAATGTATATATTTTGTGGAAACAAAAGAAATTTGTCGTTTTTACTACTACAGATAAGTTGACTAACTGATGATTTCTAATGAAGATCACAAAAATATAACCTCACTATCCTGAGAAGTACGGAGGGTCTAAAAATATGAGGTAAAAAGTAATTTTAAACACTAGAATAGCCCTAAACATATAGAGAAAACGTTATTTCGTTTAGTGTGGTATAGTTATAGGCGGAGTTTTTCTAACAGTAATAGCATTCATCAATTTTTTGAGGTTAAATAAGAATGGAACAAAAGAAATTTGTCGTTTTTAATATTACAGATAAGTTGACTAATTGACGAATTCCAATCACAAAAATGTTAATCTCATAACCCAGAGTCCGTTCTCCTCTGTCTAAGAGTCTAAGAATATGTGGTAAAAAGCAACTTTAAACACTAGAAAAGCCCTAAACATATAAACAAAAGATATTTCCATTAGCGTAGTATAGTTTTAGGCGGAATGTTTCTAACAGTAATAACATTCATCAATTTTTTGAGGTTAGATAATATCAAGGCAATTATTTGTTTCAATATTAATTTATAGCAGATAAAGAAATTTCGCAAATAAAATTACATTGCAAGAGTCAACAAAAAAGTTGCTAAAGTTGTTCCTCTTAGGTTGTCCATCGTACATAATTTACTATATCACAAAAATGTTAACCTCACCATCCAGAGAAGTGCGGAGAGTCTGTGAAGTAAAAGGTAATTTTAAACAGTCTAGAGTAGCCCCAAACATATAGACAAACGTTATTTCGATTAGTGTGGTATGGTTTTAGGCGGATTTTTTCGAACAGAAATAGCATTAATAAACTTTTTTGAGGTTAGATATGATCAAGGCAATTATTTGTTATAATTTTAATTGATAGCAGATGAAAAAAATTGCAACAAAATAAAAATACATTGCAAGAGTCAACAAAAAAGAGTTGCAAGAGGAGCAAATTAGATTGTCCAGTGAAATAGGAGTCTTTAGCAATGACATCTCAACTGATTCACAAACAACACCTATCGGATAATTGACGCACTGCTTGCATGTGGTAATGTCTGGCAACCCTTAGCTCACTGACGAGTCAAGCACTTGGAATAATTGGTAGTTAGCAGTTAACACTGATAAAATATACCTAATTCTATTCAACAGAAAGCAAACAAAAAAACTTCCATGAGCTTGTAAAAGAATACTGGAACCTTTCACCAACCCTTTTCCATTGAATCTTCATTCTGTTCATTCAACTAATACTGCTATAAGGCGTATAGTAAAGAGCTTTTTCCAGATTGGATGAGGAAGCGAAGCGAATGAGTCTGTTAGTACAAACGAGCACAAGACGTAATATTTACTGTGCTCAAACAAACATTCAGCTCAATATATCCTTGGCTTTCACGTCACTAGAGACAATTTTAGTTTTGAAGTCGTAGATTATTTCATTGATCTAGGAATCAAAGCAAGCAACAAACTAAGCCTTGAATCCAACGCAGTAATACTTCTGTAAAGAAAAGCTATTATGGACTGAATAGGCAATTGAGAATTAAAGTCATTTCTTGATAAACAAAACTCAAATACTATAAGTCCCTCATTATTGTCGTTCTTCTATAGAGTACAGAAGCATACACGATGACGAACGACGATTGTGAGCGATTTATATATGTACATGCCTTTGTACATTAGCAACGCCAAATACCGTATTCGAGGGAACTAAATGAGAAATAATCATACAAGTACGACGGCATTGCCAAAGTTAAGCGAATCCAATGATGTGGAGATCTTTCTCTTACTCTGCTTCAGCCACCTTTGAAAGTTTCCGATGCAGTAGCCGCTAAGAAAGAGGAGGATCTCCATTCCGCTGGATGGATGAGGTAGGTAAAAAAAATGGTATTCATAACTGCTGGTGTGGTAGGCTATACGCCTATCCTAATAGGGGTACAGAGTCTCCCTTACAAAGCGAAGGAAGTACTTACTCACTGGTCTTCGAAAAGGTTCTGCCTGCTACTTCAGAGGCAGACAGATGAGGCAAATATTTTTAAGCTTGTAAATAAGTCCCTGCTTATTTTTCGACCGAATAGACCACGTCGAGCACGCAGTAAAAAAAAATATAGCGGCCGTAGCTGAGAGTGTACACGAACACCGTGGAGAGTTGATTCGGCGCCGTTCGCAGCAACTCGGACTGACTTATGAAAAGACTTGGCGCGTTTTATGTCGAGGTCTTAAATTGAAAGCGTACAAAATACAGCTTTCGCAAGAACCGAAGCTGCCCGACCTTCCCAAGTGACATCGCTTCGCTCCATGGGCTCTTGAAAAGTTCCAAGAAGATCCGACGTTTTCGAGCCAAATTTTGTTCAGCGATGAGGCCCATTTCTGGCTCAATGGGTATGTAAATAAGCAAAATTGCCACATTTGTGACGAAGAGCAACCTAAAAAGATGCAATAGCTGCTATTTCATCCAGAAAAAAACAACGGTTTGGTGTGGTTTGTGGGCCGGTGGAATCAGCGGTCCATATTTCTTCAAAAATAATGCCGGTGAGAACGTAACCGTCAATGGTGACCGTTGCCGCGCCATGATAACCGACTATTTGATGCCTGAAATTGAACATCGTGATCTCCGCGACTTTTTGTTTCAACAAGACGGCGCCACTTCCCACAAATCGCATCAATATATAGATTTATTGAGAGAACGCTTCGGTGAGCAGATAATTTCACGTTTTGACCCGATCGATTGGCCACCAAGATCGTAAGATATCATACCATTAGACTCATTCCTATAGGGTATGTAAAGTCTAAAGTCTATGTGGACAATCCCGCTTCCAGTTACCAGTCGAAATGCTCGAACGAGTCATCGAAAATTGGACTCAACGGATGGACCATCTGAGACGTAGCCTCGGGCAACATTTTAAAGAGATAATCTTCAAAAAGTAAATGCCAAAGAATGTTCTTTCGAATGATAGTAAACATTCCCCATTAAATATGAATTTACTGTTTTTTTTTCTATAAAAAAGTAGGGAGTCTCGAAATGTATCACACGTCATTAGTCGAAGAAACACCATATTTTGTTATTTCATGAGTGAAATCATAAAAAGAAATCGGTTTTTCATTTTTTTCAAGATGTCGTAGCGTCATTTGAAAATTACAAATTGAAGAATATACTTTCGAAATTGTGCCAGAAACGTAACATGTTTAAAAATTCAAGCAACGAAAATTGGGAACATAACCTCGCCATAACCTTTGATTTTTTTCGTAACCAATAATATCGAAGTACTTCATTGGTAATAAAATTTCGTAATATGATAAACACGATACCTTTCTGGGGCCGATTCACTATACTTCTCGTCCCATTTCTTCTCTCACTTCTTTACCTACCGTACACACTAAATTGCTTGAATGCACCCAAATTTCATATGAACTCAATAACCTTCACTTGAACTTGACAATACAAAGAGAATTTGTTAGAAAACCTGTGCTACATGCATACATACATGCACCAGTAACTACCTACTCTAAGAGGCAATTACTGTAATACAGCTTGACATCTGCACGATTTGCTCTCAGCAGCCAGCAGAGAAATGTTCGAAAGGGCAGAAGAAGCATTGGATATCAGAGTTCAAGTCAATTTACAGCAATATAACGGTGCGTGTAAAGCATGAGAACTGACAAATCAACTGGCACATGCAACTGTGTGACTTTTTACAGTTCAAATGCAATTAGTCTCACATAGTTAAATTAATAAAAAAAAAATGGGAAAAGTGCACTTGTGTTAGGTGATTCAATAAGAATAAATGCTTTCAAGTTATATGAAATATTTCTAGTCAAGAATGTATAAACTTGCACGTAGTATATTTCTATGTACATATCAATTCTAAGGTACAATGCAGGTGCAATGACATTCACATTCAAACGTCCTTGCTTTACCTGCATTGAGTTATGTGTAGTATAGACGTTAGAAGTTGTTGTTGAGGTGCATAGTACATTATCTTAAATTTCTCTAATTGCGCTCTGGATTCAATTAATTCATTACAGCATATTACTTGGTTGCCATTATTATGGAGACTGCATTCAATGTAATTAATTTAATATTTATAAATATAATCACATTTAACAGTTTATTTCTGACAACAAGCAACTAATTGTTTTAATATCAATAATGTTGAGACAGATTTCAAAAAAAGATAGCACGGAGCACCGAGAAGCACACGTGTTGAAATTAATTGGCACGTGGCGGCTCTGCATCATAAATTATAATCAAGTGCGGGAAACAGTGATTTAAATGCTCCATTTGTAGTGAGGAAAGTTTAAGCGATTAATGAAGATGCTGAGCAAAATTATGATTTTTGTTTTTAAATCCTCAATCGAACTTAATCTATATAACGGAAAAAAACACAGAAAATTCAAACTTATTGGGGAATGTTTGTTATTATTCGAAAGAACATTCTCTGGCATTAATTTTTAAATATTATCTCTTTCAACTATTGGCCACGGCTACGTCTGCGATGGTCCATCCGTTGATAGTAAAAAGTCTAACGGTGTGATATCACACGATCTTGGTGGCCAATCGACCGGCGTAAAACGTGAAACTATCTGCTCGCCGAAGTGTTCTCTCAATAAATCCATTGATTGATGCGATGTGTGGGAAGAGGCGCCGTCTTGTTGAAACCAAATGTCGCGTAGACCACGAGCTTCAATTTCAAGCATCAAATAATTCAAATCATTTTTGAAGAAATATGGTCCAATGATTTCACCGGCCCACAAACCACAAAAAAACGTTTGTTTTTTTCTGGATGAAATAGCAGCTCTTGAATCTCTTCAGGTCGCTCTTCGTCCCAAATGCGACAATTTTTCTTGATTACATACCCATTGAGCCAGAAATCACTCTCATCGCTGAACGAAATTTTGATCGAAAACGTCGGATCTTCGTGGAACTTTTCAAGAGCCCATAGAGTGAAGCAATGTCGCTTGGGGCGATCGAGCAGCTTCAGTTCTTGCACAAGCTGTATTTTGTACGCTTTTAATTTAAAACCTTGACGTAAAATGCGCCAAGTCGTTCCCTACGTCAGTCCGAATCGATTCTCAACGCCCTACACTCTCAGCTACGGCCGTCATATTTTCTCCACTGAGTGCTGGACGTGGTCCATTCGGTCGAATATTATTCAATAATGAATGTAGGGTCTCAAGGTGGGTGATGGTGTTGGGAATAGTACGCTCAGTTGGCCGATTATGTTGACCATAAGTTGAGCGAAGTGCGCGAAACACATTCGTTACAGAACGTAAATTTTCGTAATAAAGTTGAATGATTTGTAAACGCTGTTCAGGCGTAAGTATTTCCACGATGAAATGCCAAACAATACTAAATGGAAATGACATGTCAGCTTGACACGATTCGCGCGTGAACTGTCAAAAACAGCATAAGACAGTTTTCTAATTAATCAGTAAAATGTTTAATTTGTAATCAGAAAAGTTACTGTTAAATATTTCCAAATTTTGCGATTAACCAAAAGCATGATTAAAGAATATTTGTTGAATATAGTGAATGTATGCAAGTGTCTTATTGATTGTATATGCAACCCTAGAAAATCAAATGATCTTACTCAACTGTTCAGTAAAATTTCGAAAATGTCCTTGAGTTATGTGCATGTTCTCATTTGTTGTGAGATTAATGCTGATATGTTGGTACTCGTATTAAAATCAAATACAAATGAATATGCCACTAGGTTAGCACCACACTGCAAGCGACGTATGTTAGATTTTTTTTGGTGTGGGTGTCGAGAGTAGTGTAAGTCATGTTGACTAATTTTCGCTACCAGAAGTTTCTGACCATGAGCTAAAGATAATATTTTTCGAATTTAAAAAAATCAAGCAGTTGAACAATTTCTCCTTTAGAGATTTCAGGAGTATAAACACAGCTGCGCTATCTACTGAGGCCAATAACTTTACTTGACTTACTGCTGGCTCCTTGACATATTAGACAATTTATCACGTTAAATAATTACCTGTTTGAAAAATATGTCCCTCTTCGTAGTACTAAAACTATTGACTACACTAAACGTTAGCTCACGAAAGCTATTTCGTCTCTTATTAAAGACCGTTGCAAGGCTTATATATATATATGGGAAGCGTAATTCTACCAAAGAACGTTGGACCACATATAAAACTCTAAAAACAAATTTGCAAGAGAATTACGAAAATGTAAAAAAACCTACCTGGGTGCAAAATTTTAAACTGATGTGGCCTCAAAGGTATTGTGGACAAATCTAAACAAATCTAAAATCACTGGATGTCTGTGCCAAAGATTTACATACTTGTAAGATTGCCGCTGGTATGATGAATTAATTTTCAGTTGGTCCAGCTACTGAAGTATTCACTTGCGTCTCCATAATCTATTGATTGAATTCCAGTCTGTGCATAGATAAAATCACAGTTGTTCTGCACCCGTGTTGGAAATCTTGGATGACATCCATTTCTTTCGATAATAACATACTAAGATGGTAGTACTTCTAGATTGCTCTAAACCATCGAAACGTATAGTAGTATGGAAAAGATATTGTTCACCACTGCAGAAATTCTTGTATCCACGTATATGCTTTTGATACTCAGGTATACCTCTCATGTCCCACTGGTCTTGGTGAAGATTTAGTAATAAAAAATATATTTGGCATATAAGTGATTGTCTCCATTACCGTAAAACTTAAACTAGTTCAACAAAAAAAATTATCTCTTTGTATTCCAAAAACATTTTTGGGTTCACTTTTGATAATTATCTCAAGTTTCGCAATTTGGGATATTAATTTCAAATTATTAGAAAGCGTCAACCGTAATGTAATACTTAAAACTAACTGAAAACTTCTTTTTACAAACAGCAAACTGGACTTTTTAAGTTTTTATTTTTTTTCCAAGTTTCCTAGCCAATTTATGTGCTCGACGAGTATTCCAAATATCACCTTCGAAATTTGTGATGTTCGAAATATCCTTTAAACTCAGAGACCTAACAGATGTCCAGAGCATTCTTAGTGTATTGAGAAACATCCGAATCTCAACAGATGACGTTATGGTATAACGTTCCATCACCCAATTATAATGAGGTTCGAATCCATCAATCATCAGGTTCTTTGCAGTATATCTATCGTCGGACGAAAGCATACCAGATAATTAGATCCCAAATATGCTCCACTCAATGTATAAAATAACGCATATAACATAAGGTCCTATCCCACCATCAACAAACTGACTTGATCTTATCAGTGTGGCTTTAGACCTGGTAAATCCATCATTGACCTTGATATATTTATCATGCAACAAATCTTGGGGAACGATAAGCACGATAAGGAACTGCCTCTACGCCACTATATCTGAATTTGATATCCCCACAAAACTCATACGGCTATGTAAACTGATGCTGAACAATACCATAAGCACTGTCAGAATTCGAAAGAACCTCTCCGAGACGGTCGGTACCAAACGTGGTTTTAGACATAGTGACTCTTTATCATGTGATTTCTTCAACCTGAGCTGGAAAAAATAATACGAATACCAGAGCTGGATGGAGGAGGTACAATCTTCTGCTTTCTCCAGACCATATGAGGACGGGAGGCGAATGTATCTTTTAGTGAACAAGGAAAAGACGAATTATCTCCTGCCAGCGCATTCTAGTCTAGCTCCTACGTCGTTTTTGACAGCCATAACTTTGAAGTTGTAGATAATTGTGTCAATTTTGGGAACGCGATAAGCACCAAGACTAATGAAATCTAGCGCAGAATCACTTTTGTCAATATATGTTACTTTGGATTGAGTAGACAATTGAAGAGCAAAGTCTTCTCTCGGCAAACAAAGACCAAAAATTCTCGTCTTACTTTGTAGTGTAGAAGCGCCGACGTTAACAACATCCGTCAGTCACCTTTGGGAGACTTCCAGCGAAAGGTATTGCGGAAGATGTATGGTCTAAAGCACTCCAGCTCTTAAGGTTTTCAATTCAGTACCCACTGGCGGAAATAGAGGAAGTGGAAGACCTACATCCGGTAGAAGAATCAGGTGGAGAATGAGCTGACTTTGATTGGTGTCTCCAATTGGTACAAAAATCTAAAGAAAAAATTCTCGTATGACGTGAGATTGTTAAAGAAGAGAAATTCGTTTTACGATGGTGCATTTTGCACCATGATAATTTTGAATTTCCATAAAAAACCATAATGGAGCGTACTTTACTTGTTCTACAGAATATTGCCTTGAACATACAAAGTGAGCATATATACGAGTACGGTGAGGGTGAATGTTACCCAAGATGTCGAAACTAACGACTCAGCTCAGCTCCGCTCTCTATAGAATAGACGTGCAATGGATAAACGATAACCTTGTATGTAATCATCTCTGGTAGAGTGGGCGGCCATAAGAAAACGCAAAATCACTTTATTTTAGTTACATAAATATCAGTCCATAACATTTTATAAGTGCTCAAAACACAAAATCTATGAATCGATCTTCAATAACCTAAAAACCGGCCTTACAAACTCTTTTAATCCACATACAATGGTTAACCTCAGGACGAGACCCGAGTACAATAATAGTCCCCGAAATTTCCTCTTTAATTTCATAGATTTCTTTGGAAATTCGTTTCAAATGAAATGAGACAAAAATTTTGGCGAGATTCAGAGTTCCAGTTAGAGCTATTCACGCAAATGAGTTTATTGGTGGTGGTAAAATTTCAAAATCTTTCTCAAACATTCAGCAGAAATATAAAATTTCACATAACATACATACATACATTCATGCATACAACTAAGCAACAGCAACGAAATTAGTAACCAAAAGGCACGTCAAGAAAACAGAAACCAAAAACTGAAACCACAAAAGCAGCTGCTCGGCTATAAATTGAATGTATGTACATACATACATAGATACTCATATTCACAATTTTGTATATACATATATAAGCCATGGCGTTCAAGTTTCGTCTTTCTCAATGCTCGCCGGCCTGCTTTCTCGAATCGGTAAAGTTGATTTTTTTTTTTTTTTTTTGGCAAGAAAGCAAAATGTTTGTCGTAGGTCAGGAATTGTTTATATGCGCAGAAGAGGCAAAAAACAAACCAAAAAAAAAAAAAAAGAAAGAAAGGAAAATATACGAAATGTAAAACAAAACAAACGAGCAAACAACAAACTTCGGAACACTCATTGTCATGGACGTTTGTGAATAGCAAGTTTGCTGCATGTAAATATGTATAACTGGCGTTCATATACTGGTACTTATACGAGTATGGACGTTAGTTTATGAGTATGTATGGACTTATGCGCTATATGAAGTAAATACAAATATATTATCGCAACATGATGCGAATTTTATTACGGGTGAACGGGTTTCTGGCGAGTTACTTACATACATATTTACTCACATATGTACAATATTTACAAGATACTAAGGGAATGAAAAGCATTCCTTAAGGCTAAGAACTAAGAGATGTGGAAAAGAGTTACGCAAAAAGTTGCAAAGTAAATTTAGGTAAAGCGCAAAATACCTTTAAAGCAGAAGAAATAGCGCTTGAAGCATTCGTAAGTATGTATTGGAGATATTGTTTACCGTGTTGGTAATTAAAAGCCTTACAAAACATTCTATATTCTTAAGTTAAAGAAAGAGTTTCAATTTTACTATTTTCATTAGGGTAATCCATATTTCTGGGAGCTCATCCCTTACTGACTGAGCTATTCAAATACGGTGGCGATGAACTGAATAGGTGCATACATCAGCCTCTTTGCAGAATATGGTCGGACGAAAGCATGTCCGCTGATGTGAACTTAAGTGTGATCTACCCAATCCTTAAAAAGAGGGGTATCCCACGTTCTGCGCCAATTATCGCGGGATAATCCTGCCCAATAATCCTGCATATAATGCTCTATCGAGCGTTTTGTGAGTTCGTCAACGAACTGATTGGACCTTATCAGTGTGGCTATAGACCTGGTAAATCCTCCCTTTACCAGATATTTACCATGCAAAAATTATTGGAAAAGACCCGAGTGAAAAGAATCGATGCCCATACTGATGCTGAACCAAATAAAGGGTGATCCAACCAGAGGTATTCTTTTCAATAGCCTGTTTTTGATAGATCACGCATGATCACAACCGTTAACCAACTATTTGATGCCTGAATTTGAAGATCGTGATCTCCGCGACATTTGGTTTCAACAAGACGGCGCCACTTCCCACACATCGCATCAGTCAATGGATTTATTGAGAGAACACTTCGGTAAGCAGATAATTTCACGTTTTGGGCCGGTCGATTGGCCACCAAGATCGTGTGATATCACACAGTTAGCCTTTTTCCTGTGGGGATATGTAAAGTCTAAACTCTATGCAGATAATCCCGATAATTCGATTCAGGCCTTGGAGCAAAACATCACGCATGGCATTCGCCAGTTACAAGTCGAAATGCTCGAACGAGTCATCGAAAATTCGCGGTGAAGGCAAAAATATATTTCATCAAACAAACAGTCATCGCTTCGCGACTTGGCTCCAAGTCACTGTCATAACTCCAAAGTTGTAGATAATTACGTCTATCTAGAAACCAGCATCAACAACACCAACAATGTCAGCTTCGAAATCCAACACAGAATCACTCTTGCCAACAGGTGCCACTTTGGACTGAGTAGGCAAATGAAGAGTAAAGTCCTCTCTCGACGAACCAAAACCAAACTCTACAAGTCGCTCATCATTTCCTTCCTGACATATGGTGCAGAAGCGTGGACGATGTCGTCATCCTAAGAGTCGGCTTTAGGAGTTTTCGAGAGAAACGTTTTGCGAAAGATATATGGTAATTTGCGCGTTCACAACGCCAAATACCGCAGACTATGGAACGATGAGCTCTACAAGCTATACGACGACATTGGCGAATCAAGAGTTAGCGGCTACGCTGGCTAGGTCATGTCGTCCGAATGAGAGCGCGACCCGGTCTCATTTGGTATTTCCAACTGGCGCCAAACAGTGAACAAATGGCTCGCTATTGTTGACGCGATTATAACCTCGTAAGCGGTGCCTACGCCAAAAAAGAAGAAGAAGAACAAAAACAAGTCGCTCATATTTCCCGCACTCCTATATCGTGTGGAGGCAATGACAATACCTGATGAGTCTACTTTAGGAGTTTTTAAAAGAAATGTTTGGGGGAGATTTAAGATCCTCTGCGTTTTGGCAATAGCGAATATCGCAGATGATGTAACGATCAATTGTACAAGTTACTCGACGACATTGAAATAGCTCAGCGAATCAACAGACAATGACTCTGTTAGCTAGATTATGTGTTCGGTATGGATGAGATGGCTCCAGCTGTAAAAGTTTTCGTTGGTAAAATTTAAAAAAAAAGAAGAAAAGACTGGATCGGTTATAGATATTGTAAGGCCTGTGGATCTTCGTTTTCCTCGCTCCACCTCAAATAACGCTGCTGTTAGTGAAAGTGGAGCCCAGACCCGAATGGGTATATTTCTTGACGTTTTCAAGAGCTGGTATTTTCTTACGGCACATTATGGCATATTTGTCACTTGGATTTACACCTATATCTATATAAAATCCAGCTCATACGACAGCTGAATCCAGCTGACCATTCACAACGCCGAAGTTACGTCGATTGGGTGCTTGAACAACAAGCAGTGGACAGCGATTTTCCAACAAAATTTTCTTCAGCGACGGGGCACATTTCTCACTCTGTGGATATGTAAAAAAGTCAAATTGTCACATATAAGGCTCCGAGAATCCTCAAATAACTGAAGAAAGGTCACTACATACAGTCAGTGTGAATTATTGAATGCAAGCCTCTGTGTACAGGAATAAGAGAATAATCGAATGATAAAATGTATAAAATTATCATGAACTTATGGTTTGACTTCCGGTCTATTTACGTTCTACGATCAATCGGCAGTAATTTTAATTTTTATTAAGGAAAAAATATGGACCGCCCTAATTAGTATCAGCTTAAGAAAATTCTACAAAATCGTTTAGAAGGGAGTAATTCGAATATATGTATGTATGTATCCATGTGTGGATGAGAGATTATATATATTTTTAACTCGGCAACTCCTACGCAGTGCAAAAATATATAGGCAACTAAGCAAACTTAAGTATTTAATATTGACTCATGACAGATTGTATTTAACACACAGCAGCTATCCACTCAGCAAAGAACGCCAATCTGAAGTTCATGGCTTTCTTTCGAGCTAATCAATGTTTTTTTAAATGCAATAAATATTCAGAATTGTCGAATTTTTCAATTATTTTGACTACAATGATTCATCTACTATCAGATCATAAAAAATGAACTGTGATATTGGTTTGAATTTTTATAACCCTATATCTCAAAAATCACTTTCTTTATCTGGAAAAATGTGAATGCGATAAGTGAATTTTTTTTTTTTTTAAGAAGTAAAGCTCGTAAAATGCCTGTTGGCAGAAAGCGATGAAATGATATTTTATATATTTTTTATTTTTCGAAAAAATATCCAATTATTCCAGAAATAATTCTGTATAGAAAAGTAAACCGATTCGATCTAAAAACATATTAAATAACTAAAAAATAGTTCAAAATTTTAAAACATTTATAATTACTGCTATTAATAATCATTTTATCTTTTTCCTATTTCTTTCTACTTCTGAAGACTGCTAATGTGTTTCTCTACAATTTCTGGTTCTGACTATAAAAAAGCATTCCACTTCAATTTAGTGCAATTTACTTAACAAGCGAGAATATTTAAGCAGTAGTTAAGAAGATATTTGTTATGAAACAACTCTAAAAGGAAAAAAAATTAAAATTATAGGTTTGAAGATAAATTGAAGATGTTTATTATTCCTGTATTTCAGCTCGACAGGTTTGTGGTCAAACAGGAAAGATAGACTGTCAGTTATATGTTATGTATGTACGAGTACACAAATATCGAATGACTGCAAATATGTTTTCTTCTTCAAAGCTTTCCAAAATACAAGCGCATCTAAATTATACACATATGTATATATAACATACATACATATATGTGTTTACACATGCAGTATCTATGTAATATGCATCTTTACCATTTTTATCCAATTAAGCGCAGCACTTAAACTAGCAGCAATAAAAAAAAATACTTAGCAGAAAGGTATGATAGGTGAAATATGTGTGAAGAATAATAGATAAAGAAAATATCAGCGCGGAGCAAAAATTGTATACTTTTTACTTTGTTAATTTAAATTAATTTTATTTTACTTTCATTTATTTTTTATTTGTTTTGTTTTTTGTACTCCTTTAACTTAAGTCAATTGAATTTAGTTTTAATTTCTTTATATTTACTTATTTCATTTTTTACTTATTTTATTTTATATTTTTATCTTTATTTTATTTTAATATTTTTAATTTTTTATTGTAATTTTATTCAAATTAGTTTATTTTAATTTACATATTTTATTTTGATTTATTTTACTTCATTTTATTTTATTTTATTTTATTTATTAAAAAAAATTTATTTTTTTACCCCTTTTATTTATTTTGTTTTATTTTATTTCATTTTATTTTAATTAATTTAATTGCATTTTATTTTATTTTAATTATTTTTTTTTAATTATGTTTATTTTATTTTTATTTTATTTTTATTATTATTATTTTTTCTTTTATTTTTATTTTTTTTTTTTTATACTTTTTTTTATTTTAGTTTATTTTTTATTTTATTTCATTTTATTTATTTTTTTGTTTGAGCTTTTTATTTTATTTTATTTTATTTCATTATATTTCGTTTTATTTTATTTTATTTTATATTTTTTTATTTTATAATAAATTATTTTATTTTGTTTTGGTTCATTTTTTATTTTATTTCATTTTATTTTTTTTTTTAATTGAGTTTTTCATTTTATATTATTTTATTTTGTTTTGGTTTATTTTTTATTTTATTTCATTTTATTTTATTTTATTTTATTTAAGTTTTTTTTTCATGTCATTTTTTTATTTTATTTTCCTTTATTTATTATTTTTATTTTAGTTTATTTCATTTTATTTCAATTTAATTATTTATTTATTTATTTTATTTTATTTTATTTATTTTTTATTTTATATTTTATTTTTTTATTTTATTTTGCTTAATTATTTTATTTTATATTATTTTATATTTTTTATTTTGTTTTATTTTATTTTATATTGTTTGTTTTTTTTTAACTTTTTAATTTTATTTTATGTTTTTTTTTTGTATTTTATTTCATTTTATATTTTGGTTTTTGTATTTTGCTTTATTTTATTTAGTTTTGTTTTTATTTTATTTTATTTTGTTTTATTTTATCTTTTTAATTTTATTTTATTTTATGTTATTTTTTATTTTGTTTTATTAATTTATTTTTTACTTTATTATATTTTGTTTTATTTTATTATATTTTTATTACTTTAATTTTATTTTATTTTATTTTATTTTTTTATTTTTAAAATTTTTTTTAACTATATTTATTTTATTTTTACTTTTTTTTATTACTATTTTTAATTTAATTTTTTTTCTTTTATTTTTTTATTTTTTTATTTTTTTACTTATTTTATTTTTTTAATTTTATTTTAGTTTATTTTTTATTTCATTTCGTTTTTTTTATATTTTATATTTGAGTTTTTTATTTTATTTTTTTTATTTCATTATATTTCGTTTTATTTTATTTTATTTTATTTTATTTTATAATAATTTATTTTATTTCGTTTTGGTTCATTTTTTATTTTTTTCTTTCATTTTTTTTCATTTTTTTAATTCGAATTTTTTTATTTTATTTTATTTTATTCATTATATTTCATTTTATTTTATTTTTTATTTTATTTTATTTTTTTGTTTTATTTTTTTTTTTTTTTTATCATATTTTTTATATTATTTTATTTTATTTTATTATATTTTATTTTATTTTTTATTTAAGTTAATTGTATTTTATATATTTAATTTAATTTAGTTTTGTTTAATTTTTTTAGTTTACCTCTTATAATTTTTTAATTGTATTATATTTGTTTTTTATTATTTATTTATTTATTTTAGTTTCTTTTATTTTATTTGTTATTTTATTTTTTAGTTTTTTATTATTCTACTTTATTCATTTTTTTGTTTTGTTTTATATATTATATTTTATTTTTATTTATTTGTTATTTAAATTTTATAATTTTTTTTATTTATTATCTTTTATATTTTTAATTTTTTTAAATTTTTTTAATTATATTTTAATTTTTATATATTTTTTTATTTTCTTTATCTTTCCCCGGTTCCAAGTTATAAAATGTCAATACTTGCCCACTTGGTTATATATTTATTTCTTTTATCAACCTTTCCTTCAAACTCGCCATTCAAGAATCATTCTTTTATGCTTACATTCTCTTCTCTCACCAGCGTTTTCTATCGTGACTACCACCATCAGTAGCAGCAGAACTACCACAATCACCATGACCAATACCACTTACCCAACTAAATGTGTCAATATTTGAATTTCCTTTCTTTCTTTTTTCCTTCATTAAATTTGATTTGCCACACTGAAGAGCGTTTGCTGTCGCTCTGCGTTTTGCCTTTTCAGTTGACTTTCGTCGGTCAATGCAACAAGTCGTGGCAATATTTCATTAACATAGTTTTCGCTCGCTCTGGGTTTGTGGCAAAGTGGTACGTGTGTGCAACACAAGTGGTGTGTAAAGAAAAAACGTTTCTCTCGCGCAGAAAAAAAGAAGGTCAGCAGTGAAAAAAAGTTTGGAGAATATATTTATATAGAAACAGTGTATGTTTAAGTGTTTATGTGTGCATATCGCCAATACTATAATAATTTTATTTGTTTATTTATTTATTTTGCACTTTACCGTTTGTTGTTAAGTACTTTGAAGCCTATAAATATACGCAAGCGTTTACGTACCTTCACTTCGAGCACATTTGTGTGTGTCTTTTTGTTGTTTATATGTAGATATATACGACGGTTGTGCATTTAAAGTGAGTTCATTCAACTGCATCGAGTTAGCATTTCAGTGTAATGCTAATAAAAAATTAAAACAACAAAAGTAATCACCGCAACAACAATAACTGCAGAACGTAGTGGTTAATTGTCTCAAAACGTAAAAGTAAATTTTTTCTTCGGTTTGTGATTTGCTGTGCGATAAGTACAAATGCAAATGCTTTCTTCAAGCGGTTACTTTTGAAGGTAGTATGTATGTGTATGTACACTATGTATGTATGTGGATGGTATCGTTCATTACAAGCATTAATAAAGCGGGCCAAAACAGACATGAATACATAATGATCGGAAGATTTATACCAAACTTGAGTAGATAACGCTTTGTGTTTTTTCGAATTTATTTTGTTGTTGTTGTTTTATGTGCAAAGTTTGTCTCACGGAAGAGTTGCACATGACTGCTTTCATCGTCATCGGTATCAGAGATCGACTGGTCCTTGATAAAAGTAAAAATTTTAAACAAAAAGTACTAAGAAAAGGAGAAAGGAGATCAAATTTTGTTCGAAGCTTTTTTTTCTGTGAAAATCAAAAAGAACGTAGAACTAGATTTACCAAAGAACTCAACCGAAAAATTTCCATTAGAGAAAACCTGAAATTCCCAAGACAAAGACTAAGCTTTCCCAGTGTCATACTTTGACCATTTCCCCACAGCACAAGTGCGCATACATAGTATATATTTACATACATACATATGTAAAGGGCGATCCAAGTAGAGGTACTTCTTCCAATAGCCTTTTTCTGACAGATCACGCGTGAGTCGTGTCAAGCTGTCATGTTATTTTGGTTCAGCATTGTTTGGCATTTCATCATGAAAAGACTTACACCTGAACAACTTTTACAAATCATTCAACTTTATTACGAAAATTCACGTTCTGTAAAGGATGTGTTTCGCGCGCTTCGCTCAACTTATAGTCAATATAATCGCCGTACTGAGCATACTATTCGCAACACCGTCACTCATCTTGAGACCCAGCCTTTATTATTATAATATTCGACCGAATATACCACGTTCAGTACGCAGTGAACAAAATACAGCGGCCGTAACTGAGTGGAGAGTCGATTCGGCGCCGTTTGCAGCAACTCGGACTGACGTATGGAAGGACTTGGCGCATTTAACGTCGAGATCTTAAATTGAAAGCGTGCGAAATACAGCTTGTGCAAGAACTGAAGCCACTCGACCTTCCCAAGCGACATAACTTCGCTCTATGGGCTCTTGAAAAGTTCCAAGAAGAACCGACGTATTCGAGCCGAATTTTTTTCAGCGAATCCGGCTCAATGGATAAGTAAACAATCAAAATTGCCGCATTTGGGACGAAGAGCAATATGGCCGATGGAATCATTGGTCCATATTTCTTCAAAAATGATGCCGGTGAGAACACCGGGACATTTGGTTTCAACAAGACGGCGGGCGTCACTTCCCACACATCGCATCAATCTATAGATTTATTGAGAGAGTAGATGATTTCACGTTTTGGGTCGGTCCATTGGCCACCAAGATCGTCTGATTTCACACCGTTAGACTTTTCCCTGTGGGGATATGTAAAATCTCAAGTCTATGCGGGCAATCCCGCTTCAATTCAGACCTTCGAGCAAAACATCACGCGTGTCATTCGCCAGTTAGCAGTCGAAATGCTCGAATGAGTCATCGAAAATTGAACTCAACGGATGGACATTCTGAGACGTAGCCGCGACTAAAATTTGAAAGAGATAGTCTTCAAAAAATAAATGCCAAAGAATGTTATTTCGAATGATAATAAACATTTCCCATTAAATTTGAATTTTCTGTGTTTTTTTTTCTTAAAAAAAGTAGAGAACCTCCAGAATGGATCACCCTGTAGTGATATGCACTAGATAATAATTAAAATTCATAAGAGAAAGACTAAGCTTTCCCACTGTCATATTTTGACCCTTACCATGCAACACAAGTACCCTTACATTGTATGTACATATATACATACATATGTATGTATGTACATGCACACATACATATCTATTTTACGCCTCAAAAATTATGCGCCATTTGCTCGCTATCCACGCAGCGACGATTAAATGTACTTCGAAAAGTGATTGGCTTTTTAAGTCGCAATAAGAAAACATACATACATATGTACGTACTTACATACGTACATAAATTTTCTTTCATGGTTCATACGAGCTTATATGTATGTATGTACATTTTCTGCACTTTCCTTGAGAGCGTTTACGACAAAGACGCGATATGAAAAATTATACAACAAAATGCACACACATATGTACATATATACATATACTTGAATATATTTTAAATGTAGATAAGTACAATTTCATATATATTTATTTACATTTATTTCTCCATATTATTTTTACTCCCACAATATACGTATAATGTTGTTCTTGCCATTTAAACGATAAAGTAAAAAGCGATGCGCAAAAGCAATTTCCCGCCAAGCGTTTTCAAAACAATTATTTTACAATCATGACATTCAATATTTATACTCACACATGCATACAAACGTACTTGTACACACACAAACAATATTTAAAAAAAAATGACCCTAACATATATGTACTTGATAGTAAGCAAGCTCAAAGAAAAAATCACTCAAAATTGTTGAGTGAGTGAGTTTGTTGCATGCCACAGTGCTGGCGTGGAAAGTACACACGCACACACATTCCATGAGGCGAGAGGCTCGTTCAATAAAAATAACCGGCAAATTGAGTATTTAATGTGCTCGCATACATCCGCCAACATACATACAAATTTACTATTTACACATTTCTTGTTCGTATATGTAAACAATTCTCTCAGTTATGAATACGAATGCTCGTATTAGCCCATTCAGCCGGCTTTTTGTGCGCTTGTTGTTGTTGTTTTGTAACTCTAATCAGCTGCGAGCGGGCTCAAAGTTTTATTTTACAAATTGAGCGTAAATCCACATACAGTGCATGTGCAAAGTAATGGAACATATCGTTGATTTATTTTATTTTCATTAGATTTGAACTTGTTTAAAATTATTTTGGCTGCTTCTCTTTTAGATTTATTAATTCCAGCGCCTTTAGCACCATTTGTTTTATTTCGAATTTCAAAAATATAAGATTTTAATTTAATTTTCAGTTTAAAAAATTATTTTCTTTATATAAAAAAACGTTCTGTTTTTCATTGAACACTTTCTAATCGGTTGAACTGATTTTAATGAAATTTTGTTTGTTGCGTATTGGAGTGGATTCGAAAATTTTTTGTATAAAACTTTTGCTGAGAAACGGATCAGAGCACCGACCTATTCGAAAAAATCATAGTTATGATTCGATTTATTCGAAATTTTGTACAGTCGGGGCTGCAATCGGATACTTTATCGTAAAGTTTCACATCTTTGATGTTAGACAGAATGTTTTGACATGCGGGCGCTACTTGCGTTTTTTACAATAACTTAAAATATTCATTACGGTCCAAAAATTTTATCATAACAGGAATATTTCCGAGCAATTTTTTTTGACAGCTTTCGAAGTGTATTAACTCAGCAACAGCGCATCGATGAACTTAATGCAATTTTCGGTGATGAAGCTGCATCAAATACCAGTGTTTGTCGATGGTATGGTGAATTCAATTTAGGTCGTAGAGTACTCGTGAAGGTCTTCCAAAAAGAGGTGCTGTTCCGTAAAACTATTGATGATGTACGTAAACTGATATCATGTCATCATGTACTGTTGCTGTTGTTTTTTTTTATTATTATTTTTTTTTTTTTTTTTGTAAAAATACTGGAAATGCCGCCAGCCTAACACCAGAACAACGCAGAACAGTTAATTCTGAATAATAATCAGCCATTTCTTTGCCAGTTATCTTTCAATAAATCATGAAAACCAACCAAAGACGGTTCACTCTTCACTATAACAATGGGAACCCTCACATATCGACTGAGACAACTACATTGTTGAGCACTCAAAACAATAATTTGGTGAGTCATCCACCGTTTATTCCTGACTTGGCACCGAATAATTTCTTCTCAACGTGTTTCGATACATGAAGGGGCGATTAAAGCGTTCAGAACGCGTTTCAACTGCTTACTAAGGTATAAGTTATATGAAGATCTGAACGGAGAATAATTTTTTTTCTTTCACAATAAATTTAAAAAATTGAAAATTTACACTACACATGACTGACGTTCAGAAAGAAATGTTGAAGTACTCACGATGTTTTTTTCCCATTGACATAGAACAGAGTCATCCGTTTTCATATTCAGCTTTTGTGCGCCTTCGTTTATAATTTCTGTCCACTTACTGGCATTTACTGATGTTTTTAGGATGAAAAAATTGCCCCTTACAAGTAATGTGATGCATCCCCATATCATCAAATAAGACGAAACTTTTCAGCGCTAAGTGTTCCCCTACAAGCACTGCAGCACTCCTCATATCTTCGTTTAATTTTTTTGTCTTCCATCTGGTCCAAAAAAAATCTGTCTTTCGATTCGACCGGGGAAATATTACCTTTCGCCAATCAATTTCGGTCGACATGTCGTGTTTCTGATGCCATAAAAGCTTTTAGGATCTCATTATCATACTTGGTTTTCCAGCAGATTTCGTGGATATAAGGACCATTGCATTCTGGGTACGTTGGACTGTGCTAAGATAAGGAACTAACCGTCAGTTGAAAAGTTCTCGGACTGACACATAGATGGCGCTACAGGAATTACATAATTAATGAATTTTAATTAACCCTAACGTTCAAAAGACGCGATAAGCTTAGACGTGGTGAAATGTGAAATGAGCACCGAAGACGAGGAACGCAATAGACGCCCAAGAGGGGTTGTTACAGATGAAATAGCAGGCACTATAAAGATATTAACTAACTTGTACATCATATCATTCACGAATATTTAGGTATGATAAATCTCTGTGCACGGTTGATGGCGCGCGAACTCACTTCTGACCAAAAACAACGAGTTGATGATTCAGAACAGTGTTTGGAGATGTTCAGGCGTAATAAACTCGAGTCTTTGCATCGATATGTGACAATGGATGAAACATGGATCTATCATTTCAATCCTAAGACCAATCGAGAGTTAATCGAGTGGACTGCAAACGATGAACCCACTTCAAAGCATGGAAAAACGCAACAGTCAGCTGGCAAGGTTATGGCGCCTGTATTTTGAGATGCGCATGGAATATTTTTCATCGATTACCTTCAAAAGGAAGGACCATCAACAGCGACTATTACATAGCGTAATTGGATCGTTTGAAGAACGAATTCGTCGAAAAACGGCCGCATTTAAAGAAAAAGAAAATGCTATTTCACCAAAACAACGCACCGTATCACAAGTCAGTGAAATAGATAGCAAAAATCTATGAATTGGGCTTGGAATTGCTTCCGCATATACTAGATTCTGCAGATCTGGCCCCCTTCGACTATTTCTTGTACTCAGATACACAAAAGAATGAATAAATGTTCGTTGAATTTACAGGTGATCGCTGAATCTGAGACCTATTTTGAAGCAAAAGACAAATCGTACTACAAAAATTTAATTGAGAAGTTGGAGGGTAGCTAATTTAAATAAAGCTATGTTAAATAATAAAATGAATTTTGCCAAAAAAAAAATGTGTTGTACTATGGTAGGCCGAGGACTTTTCAACTGACCTGTTATTTGCGACTTTTTCTGATTCGCTGATAAGTTTTGTGGCCGTTTGCTTTTTATGGAACGATGAATTTCTTGCTTCCAGAGCCTTTTTAGATTATGAGTGGTCGTTGACTCTCATTTTGCTGCAATTTCTTGTACTACTGCGTTTCTAATACTAAAAATGCTTGGACACTTTTTTGTCGCTAAATGTGACATGGACACTGCTTTTTTTTCTGGGATTTAAATCACGGAGCGACTTATACGAAATAATGAAGAAGAATAATGAAGAAGGGACTGATTCGAACGAGTCGATTTAAACAACTGAACCGATTTTGTTGAAATTTTAGGTTTAGGTTTAAGTGGCTTCGAGATTGATTTACATTGATTTTTCTACCGGAAAGTGGAGCAGTGAAGAATCTATTAAATAAAAGACAGTTCCGATTTATTAAAAAAAAAAATTTTCTAGTAAGTGGAACGATACCGATCTTTTGGACGGTTACTTAGAACTTTATAGCATTGTTTATGGATATTCTCTTTCACAATACCAAACTATCATATTGCAAAAAATACAAAAAACGAAACATCAACTTACATACGGAACTTCTAATATATTTATAAATTTCGATAAAATATGTAGTGTAAAGATAACAAAAAAAGACTGAATCTTTTCTTCGCATAGGCAAAGATATATAGTATATATGTATATAGCTCTCTTCTAGCTTGCCTTATTGAATCTTTTATTAAAAATAAAAATTTCGATATTCGCAAATAATCTTATATATATGTACATATGTATATATATTTATATTAAATATTTTTATTTGAAATATTCCTTGCTTATGATCACGAAAAATATTTTCGCAGCTGTTGTAAAATCTCTCAATATTCAGAAATACATATGTATATATGCATATTATGTATATACATACATATATCAAACAGCAATTAAATATAAATAGAGCGAAAAGTCGCAAATGGAATAATGGAACTTCTGGCGATAATAATACAATGAAAATATTGTTTAGCGTAGACATACGAACACATGTGTTAAACTCATACATATTTATTATTATATTTCCCATTATCCATATTTTCTAAACGATTGCATGTCTTCAGATTAGCATACATATGTATGTGTTTACACCAGGAGGTATGCATACTTTATACACATACATATACTCAGAAACTTATTTGTAGCTGCAAAGTTCTTCTAGAAAACATATTCCTGGAAGATGTAAGCATTGCAAAGGACAGAAAGCGGAAATGATTGAAGAAACTCTAGAAGAACACACATTCATTTTTATTATTGAGAAAATAGAAAATTAAAGCTTGATAACAAAAAATATTTTTTTTTGCACTCAAATGGAGCGATTAATTTCTCATTATTACTTCCAGACTTATAGTTAGTAATTATAATGTGTACCATATGTAACATAAAAAATGTGTCAATAGATGCGCTTTGTAAATTCTCACACCATTTCTCTCATACACTGCTCCATGCATGCAAGAAATACGTATATACTTCATGCGGACATTAGAGTAGTCCAAAACCAGCTGCAATCCATACAAAAAATAATGTCCAATTAATAAATTAACAAACGATATACTCCACCTCTTCATAACATCCGAGTAGTCCATGGAGTAGCTCAAGGAAATTACTTTTGAAACCACTCTGCAAAATTAGTCCGCGGAGTGCCTACAGTGGATTATATTATGGAGCATATTTTAAAGGGTGATCTAAGTAGATGTAATTTTTGCAATAAACCTTTTTTGGCAGATCACGCGTGACTCGTGTCAAACTGTCATATTCTTTTCGTTCAGTATTGTTTGGCATTTCATCATGGAAAGACTTACGCCTGAACAACGTTTACAAATCTTTCAACTTTTTTACGAAAATTCACATTCTGTAACGAATGTGTTTCGCACGGTCAGCTTATGGTCAACATAAACGGCCCAGTGAGCGTACTATTCCCAACACCATCACCCATAGTGCGACCCAGCATTCATTATTGGATAATAATCGACCGAGTAGACCACAACCAGCACGCAGTGAACAAAATATAGCGGCCGTAGTTGAGAGTGCACACGAAGACCATGGAGAGTCGATTCGGCGCCGTTCGCAGCAACTCAGACTGATGTATGGAACGACTTGGTGCATTTTACGTCGAGATCTTAAATTGAAAGCCTACAAAATACAGCTTGTGCAAGAACTGAAACCGCTCGACCTTCCCATGCGACATCGCTTCACTCTATTTGCTCTTGAAAAGTTTCGAGAAGATCCAACATTTTCGAACCAAATTTTTTTTCAGCGATGAGGCTCATTTCTGATTCAATGGGTGTGTAACTAAGGAAAATTGCAGCATTTGGGACGAAGAGCAATATGAAAAGATTCAAGAGCTGCCATTTCATCCACAAAAAAAAAAAAGGTTTGGTGTGGTTTGGGTGCCGGTGGAATCATCGGTTCATATTTGTTCAGAAATGATGCCAGTGAGAACGTAACCGTCAATGGTGACTGTTATCGCGCGCTCATAACCGACTATTTGATGCCTGAAATTAAAACTCGCGATCTCCGCGACATTTGGTTTCAACAAGACGGCGCTACATCCAACACATCGCATCAATCAATGGATTCATTGAGAGAACACTTCGGCGAGCATATAATTTCACGTTTTGTCCTGATCGATTGGCCGCCAATATCGTGTGATATCACACCATTAGACTTTTTCCTGTGGGGAAATGTAAAGTCTAAAGTCTATGCGGACAATCCCGCTTTGATTCAGTCCTTGGAGCAAAACATCACGCTTGTCATTCGCCAGTTAGCAGGCAAAATGCTGCTCGAACGAGTTATCGAAATTTGGACTCAACGGATGGACTATCTGAGACGTAGCCGCGGCCAACATTTGAAAAAGATAGTCTTCAAAAACTAAATGCCAAATAATGTTATTTCGAATGATAATAAACATTGCCCCATTAGATTTAAATTTTCTTCCTTAAAAATTAGGGAACCTTTAAATGGTTCCCCCTTTATATATTTTTCGAATACTTGCTTTGGCAAAAATCTGTAAATCATAATATTTATTATTGTATATAAATTTTTATTGGTAGTAATAATTGCATAAAACATATTTTTGTTTTGGCATTTGTAAGATAATATTAAACTAAATTTTTGCACGTCTTCTGTGCACCAGCAAAGCTCACCAATGAAACGAAAGTGACTCAATTTCATATTCACACATTTACTCTATATAAATTTTTTTGCGCACTTGCAAATTCGTGGATTTATTGCGATCATCAAAACACGAGCCGATGATTGCTAACAACTGCCGATAGCGCGGCGTGAGTTGTTCTAACGCAACATTACAAAGGATTAATCAAGTAGGTACTCCATAATGGACCATATGGTCTAGAAATTCTTGCAGGGTATTGGCAAACCAACAGACATTTGTACATACATGTGTGTAAACGATAAATGCTGCACTTTTTTATTTCCAGCTTTTAAAAAAGATAATAAAAATAATAGTTGCAAAATAATTAATTAAATATATATAATTTTTTTGCTCATTTGTTTTTCCACTTAATAGTCTTAAATATTCATTGAAAAAAAATATATATTAAAATTATAGTTTTTTTAACTAAAAATATCTACTACCGCAAATGATTAAATGCATATTTTTAGAATTCTTCATAAGGATGTTGCTGACTGTATTTTATATTTTTTTTTTGTGGTATGAGGTGCTTGAGACTGATTCTCTCGAATTGGCGGAAATTCGGAATATAGTAAGCTCGCATCCTCAAATTGCCACTAACGAATACTGCATGGAAACCTTTTTTAGCTTTTAAGGCATTCGCAAAATCTTTATCTTCAAGAATTTTAGTCAATTAAGACTTCCCTCAGACTAGTTCAATCCAAAGCTCTTTGTTACACTCTTTCTACATAGCTTGGTGTTTCCTTCCTGGTCAGTTACCAGATATCCGTGCTTTTATTTTCTTGAGGGATTCCTAACTAACGGGTGATCCATTTCGAAGTACCCTACTTGAAAAAAAATACAAAAAATTCAAATTTAATGGGGAACGTTTATTATCATTCGGAAGAACATTCTTTGGCATTTATTTTCAGAAGATTATCTCTTTCAAATGTTGGTCGCGGCTGCGTATCAAATGCTCCATCCGTTGAGTCCAATTTTCGATGACTCGTTCGAGCATTTCGACTGGTAATTGGCGAAAGACATGGGTGATGTTTTGCTCCAAGACCTGAATCGAAGCGAGATTGTCCGCATAGACTTTAGACTTTACCTACAGGAAAAAGTCTAACGGTGTGAAATCACACGATCTTTGTGGCCAATGGACCGGCCCAAAACGTGAAATCATCTACTCTCTCAATGAATCCATTGATTGATGCGATTTGTGGGAAGTGGCGCCGTCCTGTTGAAACCAAATGTCGCGGAGACCACGACCTTCGAGTTCAGGCATCAAATAGTCGGTTATCATGGCGCGATAACGGTCGCCATTGACGGTTACATTTTCACCGGCAGCATTTTTGAAGAAATCTGGACCGATGATTTCTCCCGCCCACAACCCACACCAAAGCGTTGTTTTTGCTGAAATTTTGGTCGTTTACATACCCATTAAGCCAGAAATTTGTCTCATCGCTGAACAAATTTTGGCTCGATAACGTCGGATCTTCTTGGAACTTTTCAGTTCTTACACAAGCTGTATTTTGTTTCAATTTCAATTTTCAATTTAACATCTCGTAAAATGCGCCAAATCGTTCAATACTGCGTGCTAAAAGTGGTCTAATCGGTCGAACATTATTCAACTATGAATGCTGGGTCTCAAGATGGGTGATGGTGTTGCGAATAGTACGCTCAGTAGGCCGATTATGTTGACCATAAGTTGAGCGAAGCGCGCGAAACACATTCTTTACAGAACGTGACTTTCCGTAATAAAGTTGAATGATTTGTAAACGTTGTTCAGGCGTAAGTCTTTCCATGATGAAATGCCAAACAATGCTGAACAAAAATAACATGACAGCTTGACACGACTCACGCGTGATCTGTCAAAAAAAGGCTATTGAAAAAAGTACCTCTACTTGGATTACCCTTTAGCTAGGCATGAACATTTCAACTGCCGAGACTTTTGTACTGTAAAACTATTTCCTATACTAAATTCAAGAGAGCGCACAACCTTTGGGTAGTTCATCGAGACTTCCTACTGATTATTTTCACTCTGTCAATATATTTTTGAGCTGTATTAGAACTAAGTCAACGGAGAGATGCACTGTTTAATAAAAACAAAAAATGTTTTCCGTTATCCCCTTCTTATCGCCTGACTGGGTTATACATACGTACATACATGCATACATGCAGGCATGATTACTCACTCACTTTGCTTTTGCTATTTTATTTCTGCTGTCATTTACGGTTCCCAATAGCTAGTGCCACCAGCACAAACGCCACACTGCTGCTGCTGCTACTGCTGCTGCTATCGCCACTTCATTTGACAGTTGGAAAGCAAAGTTTTCAGTTTGAGTTTTCAACGCGCAACGAACGAACGCGTCCCACTGAAAGATACGCTGTGACCGATCAATCGACCCACTAACGGGCAGACTATGTTATTGTGCTTAATGCATATGCGAGTTTGTGTATGTGTGTGTGTGTGAATTAGACGCTGTGACCGATAATAAATTGATACGCGCCGCAGTCAATATTTTATTCGTATCTGTATCTCCAGTGTGTTGCGTCCTCAAATTGCGCTTCTTGAACTACTTAAATGTACATATGTACATCTGTGCATACATATCGTATACGAAGATTTTTATGTATCTGGAGTAAATATATAAAAAAAAATTATTTATGAGCTTAATGTGTCGTCCGTCAACGTAGAAAACAAAAATATTTTGTTTTTGTTTTTACATGTGAAGTGATAAGGAATCATAAATAATATACAAATAACAAAGTGCTTACATACATACAGCCGTGTATATAACGTAATCTTCGAAAAAAAACCACATTTCGTGAAAAAATCTTTTTCGTGATCTCTTGCTTTGCGCATTATCAGCTAGCGAAAGCGGAACTTATTGTTCTCAAAAGTGCAAATCAAAAAATCAAAAAAAATTATTTTCAATGAGCTATGTTTCCAAGCTACGATTTGTTCATTTGCAAGTAAATTAAATTAAATAAAAATTAATTTTTTTTTTTCACTAAAGTAACAACAAAATTTCGACGCTCCAACTTTATTGGCATGCCCGGCTTGTCTTCTAAGTATCGAGTAAGTATGTAGCAATGGAATTTTAATTTATTTACGCATTAAAAAGTTCACTTTTCGTATTAAATTATTTTAATTTCAAGTAATGAATTATGTAGAAATGAAAGTAAATTGTGTAAGGGCGTATCTAACAGCGGTTGTTTGTATTCTAATTTAGTGAAGAAAGAAGTTAGTGAAGAAAGTTCTCTGGCACAAAAATTATTATTAGATTTACAAAAAAGAATCCACATTAACTATTTATGGAAAAATACTTGTGTTGATTTTAATTGCAAAAAAAGAAACTAATCCAAGTTAAGATGATTTTTTTTTTAATTTATTTTCAAAATCTTTTTTAGTGAGAGTTCAAATTTATCTGTTAAACACTTTCCTTGTTGTACATATATAAAGGTTGATCGAAGTAGAGGTGCTTTTTTCAATAGTCTTTTTCTGACAGATCTCGCGTGAGTCGTGTCAAGCTGTTATGTTATTTTTGTTCATGGAAAGACTTAGGCCTGAACAACGTTTACAAATCATTTAATTTCACGCAGTGAAGAAAATATAGCGGCCATAGCTGAGAGTGTACACGAAGACCGTGAAGAGTCGATTCGGCGCCGTTCGCAGCAACTCGGACTGACGTATGGAACGACATACCTCGTCGAGATCTTAAATTGAAAGCGTACAAAATACAGATTGTGCAAGAACTGAAGCCGCTCGACCTTCATAAGCGACATCGCTTTCCTCTATGGGCTCTAGAAAAGTTCTAAGAAGATCTGACAAATTCTATTCAGCGATGAGACCCATTTCTGGCTCAATGGGTATGTAAATAAGAAAAAATGGCCGCATTTGGGATGAAGAGCAACCTGAAGAGACTCAAGAGCTGTTATTTCATCCAGAAAACACAAAGGCTTGGTGTGGTTTGTGGGCCGGTGTAATCATCGGTCCATATTTCTTCAAAAATGTTGACGCTGAGAAGGTAACCGTCAATGGCAACTGTTATCGCGCCATGAGAACCGACTATTTGATGCCTGATATTGAAGTTCGTGATCTCCGCAACATTTGGTTTCAACAAGATGGCGCCACTTCCCACACGCCTCTTCAATCAATGTATTTATTGAGAGAACATTTCGGTGAGCATATAATTTCACGTTTTGTGCTGGTCGATCGTGATATAACACCGTTTGACTTTTTCCTGTTTGAATATGTAAAGTCTAAAGTCTATGCGGACAATCCCGCTTCGATTCAGGCCTTGGAGCAAAACACCTCGCGTGTCATTCGCCAGTTACCAGTCGAAATGCTCGAAGAAGTTATCGAAAATTGGATGGACTCAATGGATGGACCATTTGAGACGCAGCCGCGGCTATTATTTGAAAGAGATAATCTTCAAAAAATAAATGCAAAAGAATGTTCTTTCGAATGATAATAAACATTCCCCATTAAATTTGAATTAGCCTAGTATACCGATCTGGCCAGTTCCGACAAATGATCAATACATTACATAAATGCACCCGAATACTTTTTTTCGTTCAAATATGTCAAAAATTGAAGAACTAGTTTGGGTTCAAACAGACGAACAGACAGATGCACATAGCCAATTCTCAATATACGTAAGAAACCTTCTGCTTCTTCAGCGGAACCGCTTTATAGCCGAGTCCAGAGTGTCATTTCTTGTCGCTTTTCAGTGCCAATCGGAGAATGTCGTTATATCCCACGCTTTTACACCGTATAGCAGAGCGGGAATAATGGGTAACTTGTGGAGTTTGGTTTGGTCTTTGAAAGAGACAGTTCAGGATAATCGATCGTATATTTTACCCTCATCGATTGTGGAATCGATTCAATTGTTAGCTGTTGTCAAAGAATGCCTGATTGTGGAACCTAGGCTTTCCGATCCGTTTTGATACCTGTCGGGTGGGCTTATTGAAAAAGCCTTCCTAGGGATTCAAACCGTTTAGCTATCGTTTTATGAGAACTATGAAATTGCTAACACTGTTGAGTAGGCGATATAAAACACCCTAACCAAATATTTTTTTGTAATGTATCGGCTTTTAATAAATTTTTTTTTTTTTTTTTTTTTTTTTTTTTGGAGGAAAATGTGTCAAGTATGAGACGCTACATGTCGTAACACCTAGCAAATGCATACTCGTACATACTTATGTGCATATATAGTACACATAGCATTTACGCACAAATACGGTATATGTTTTCCAAAAACAAATACAAAATATTCCACTTCATTAAAAATGTATTTAAACAGCAATGTAGCAATGAAAAGGTGCAAATTTCATTTTCAAATTTATTTAGAGAAATTGAACAAAGGAGTAGTTAGCATTGCATACGTTTTAGCTTTCGTTTATTTTAGCATTTATTTTAGTTAACTGTAAATGCATATATACACACGTAAATACTGTAGCCTCAAAACAAGCTACTTTATATGGCTAGAAACTGAACAAAGATTTCAGATATTAATGCAATTTTAAACACCAAAAATGTGGGAGGAAAATTCAACAAGAAAAAATTCAGAAATCCAGGTACACTTATTTCCTGGTATTTTAAGAATTGCTAATAAAATGCATAGCTTTCCTTCTGTAAATAGACATGAATTCGCATTATTTATATCTGTAAGATACGCAATGTTATGACTTGACTATCGCAAATAGCGTGTGCGGACCACAAACAGACGGTTATTATCTTACGAGTATGTATGTATGTAAATATGCAATAATTTATATACAAATATCGCTCATACCCAAATAAGAAATTCTATTAGAACAACACGTTCTTTCTTATAAATACAATGAAAAACGTAAACTAAAATCACCAGCAATTAAAAACGTGCTAAAATGAATATTGGGAATCGCTGTTTTTGTTTATCATAGCTTAGAGTATTTAACATATTTGCTAACTAAATGTAGTAGTACTTAAAATTTGTGCTTACATGCATGCATACATATATGTATATATTTAAGTTTTTTAAATAAACACCTGTGGCGTTAGTGGCATTTGCCAAACTAACACGATGATTTGGAAGTTTTTACAAACTAATATTATTTAATTTTTAAAATTATATAAGAATGAAAAATACCAGCGCATAAATAACAATGCTCTGGTAGATCAACAACAACAACAAAAAACACAGATGAATTTAAGATATTATCAAACAATCTAGTTTTGCAAAAAAAAAGACGAATAGCAAATGCAAATACTCAAAAAGAGAACGCAAACGGATACTGCTCCCGAAAATATAAGAATAATACGCAATTTATCAAGATCTATTTTGCAAAAGAAACATAATAAATTATGAAACAGTAAAAATATGATTATGTCAAAATAAAATAAAATAAAATAAAATATAAGAAACGAAATACAGCGAATTAAATAAAATGAAGTAATAGTAATATAAAAAGATTAATAATATAGAATAAAATAAATGAAAATGAAATATAAAAAATAAAAATAAAAAAAATTAAATTAAGTAAGATAAGATAAAGTAAGTAAGATAAATGAAAAGATAAGAGAAAAACACGTAGAAACAAAAACAAAATAAAATAAATTGAATATTATAAATTAAATAAATAAAAATTGAATTGAATTAAATTAAATTAGAAAAATAAATAAAAAAATAAAAAAAATTAAATAGAAAAAAATAAAATAATGTAGAAAAAATTCAATTAAAACTCATAAACCAAATAAATAAAATTAAATTACTTTAAATTAATTAAAATAGAATAAACTAAAATAATAAAAAATAGAAAAAAAATTTAAATAAAATAAAATTAATAAAGGGTTTTCCAATAGGGATAATATGATTTCTAAGTGTCGTTTCGGCCATTTTTTCTTTTTTTTCATTGTTTTGTTTAATTTTTTTTGCCTTGGAACAGCTTGAAAACGATAACGATTTTTTTTAAGAAAATCATCTTCTCCAATGAGGCTCACTTTCAACTGAGTGGTGCGGTAAATAAACAAAACTGTCGATTCTGGTGCGAAGAAAATCCACAAAATACTCATGAACAACCATTAAATTCACCTAAATTGACAGTTTGATGTGGTTTTTGGTCTCGTGGAATCAACGGTCCGTACCTCTTTCGAAATAAAGCTGGTAGCACTGTTACTGTTAATGGAGAGCGGTATGTATAGATCGATGATAACCAACTTTTTATGACCACAATTGGAAGAAGTTGATCTTAACAACAGCCGGCTCCAATAAGACGGGGCTACGTGTCACACAGCATGTGCAACAACCGAATTATTGCGAGAAAGGTTTGGAGATTCGATTATTTCAAGAAATTGTGACATTGAATGGCCTCCAAGAAGTTGTGATTTAACACCATTAGACTACTTCTTGTGGGGTTATTTGAAGTCATTGCTGTTTAGCAATAAACCAAGTTTCTTCAAGCTTTAAAACTCGTGATTCTGATAGACCGTTATAAATTTCATGAAAGGTATAAAAAGATCAAATTTATCAACTAAAAGGCAAAAAAAAACCAAATTAAATTAAATATAATGAGAAATAATCCAAAAAAAATAAAATGACATAAAATTGAATAAATGAAAATAAAATAATAATAATAAAATAAATTAGAATAAAAAAATGACATTAAATGAAATTAGATTAATTAAAATAAAATAAAATAAATTATTAATTATTTATTGCGGCCTGTAATTAAGTTATGTTATTACTTAGGTTAATAAGCTTCATTCGAAAGTCCTATTTTTTGTTTTCAATTGAATATTCTACAAATGACAGCTGTTTCAGATATCACATTTCGTTGTCAGATTTCTTACAAAATAAAAAATGTAATTAAATTTAAAATAAAAGTTCGAATAATGATATTTGGCTCCTGCTTTTTTCAGAATAGCTTACATGCAATGCAAGTGAGGGATTATAAAATAAATTAAATACGAGAAAATTAAAAATAAAAAAATTATGAAAAACTTTAGTTATTGCAAAATAAAATAAATATACAGTTAAATTTCAATCAAAATAATAATTTTCAAAATTTTGAGAAAAAGTTTAAAAAGTTTTTGGTTGTTTTTTTTGTCTTCTTAATAGCCAAAACGTGTAGCAAGTAATGAACTTTTAAAATTGTGTAGGCTTTAAATTGATTAGTACTTGCAATATATCTACACATTTGTATTTAAAAAATACGACTTATTATGTTCTCAATGAATTTTAGTAATGCTAATAAATTTATTTTACTCCAGAACGAGAAATCATATAAAATATAAAAAATATTCCTTAGTAATACTGATTATAAAGGGTGTTTTTTATAGAGGTATAGAACTTTAAGTTGCAATAAAAAAACGATGGATTATTCGATTGACATGAATTTTATTTATCCGAAAGATAATCTTGTGGCATTACATTTTAAATATGATTTCTGGCATATGACCGCCACGGCTGGCGCGGATGTAGTCCAATCTGGACGTCCAATTTTCGATGACTTTTTCCAACATTTGTGGCCGTATATCGGCAATAACACGGCGAATGTTGTCTTCCAAATGGTCAAGCGTTTGTGGCTTATCCGCATAGACCAATGACTTAAAATAGCCCCACAGAAAGTAGTCTAGCGGGGTTAAATCACAAGATCTTGGAGGCCAATTCACAGGTCGAAAACGTGAAATTAGGTGGTCACAAAACGTGTCTTTCAATAAATCTATTGTGGCACGAGCTGTGTGACATGTTGCGCCGTCTTGTTGAAACCCCATCTCCTGGACATTATGGTTATTCAATTCAGGAATGAAAAAGTTAGTAATCATGGCTCTATACCGATCACCATTGACTGTAACGTTCTGGGCACTATCGTTTTTGAAAAAGTACGGACCAATGATTCCACCAGCTCATAAAGTGCACCAAACAGTCAGTTTTTCTAGATGTAACGGTGTTTCAACATACACTTGAGGATTATCTTCACTCCAAATGCGGCAGTTTTGTTTGTTGACGTAGCCATTCAAGCAGAAGTGCGCTTCATCGCTAAACATCGCTGAAATGGACGTAGTGCGCGATACTTTTTCCGCACAGAACCATTATTTTCGAAATAAAATTGCACTATTTGCAAGCGTTGTTCAGGCGTGAGTCTATTCATGATGAATTGCCAAACCAAACTGAGAATAAATCACTTGACAGCTGTTAAATCGGTCGCCATCTTGAAAAGTAATGTCAACTTATAAAAAACACCCTTTACAATTGAAAAATCCCGTTTTCTTTTTAAGTATTTATAATTCGAAATTTAAAAAAATCTGAATATTTATGTATTTTTTATTTGTATTTTTTGATGCAACAGGTTTGCATTTTCAATGAGGTAATATTTGCTTATTTCAAACAATGAAAGCAAAAAAATTATTTGAATAATTAGCATTGAAGTGTCATAGTTAGTTTTTATAAGATTCCAGAAAATATTTGTTGTCTTAAAATAAATTAATTACAATTTTACATTTCCACAACATTTGTAACTTTCAACTTTGCGGAATTACATTTTTTTCTTAATTTTTAGTAATTTTTTACTAGAATTTCCTACGTTGAAGTAAATTTTTTCTGCAATCATTAATTTTATTTACAACCTGTCAATAGACTCATCACTTGCAATGTCAATAACGTACAAAAAAACTACAAAAAAACTACAAAAAATACTACAAAAATACAAAGAACAAAAACAAATATTTCCTTTACTACTCAAAACGCAAGCGAAATGTAAACGCTTGGAGGTGAGCGACTACTGTAAAGTAAATGATCAAAAATACACTTGTTTGTATGTATTTACATATGCTTTAAAACATATGAATGTAAAAAATTGCTTTTGTCGCCTGTAGTTATGACAATTCTCTCGTTAATTTTGTTAATGTGATAAATCGATGTTTAGTTATGTACTTACATGATTTACACTAATTATTGGCTTTTTTTAGGAATATTTGTAATACTGAAAGATGAGAGAGATATCAACCAGTGAATTTATTATATATCTCATAGTTAATGGCACTAATAAATTTGTGATGCATTAAGTTTAAACACCTTAATCTTAGTTAGTTTTGATATGAATGTGCGGCCTACGAATATATCCTCTTGACTGTGTCCTTTAAAGAAATGTTGTGATTGAATCTTTTTAATAGGAAGTGCACGACTCCATCTTTCGTCAAGCTTAATTTTATTAGCTTTGACCTCTCCTTCAGATAAATGCATAACTTCAGTATTTTGTATGACATTTGCAGCAGTCAACATGAAATCCACGGCATTATGAATATCAACTTTTCGGCTTTTTACTTCGGCCCACACCGCCCTCCTCACTACGGCACGCACTTCCATGGGAGGTTGCGAAAAAGTACCATTCTGCCTGAACTTCCTTCATTATTTTACGCCTCATCTGATCCCTTTCCCTTTCTCGCAGCAAGTGTTGCGAATAAACTGCGGATGATTCCTTTAGTTTCTGTCTATACTTCCTCATCCTTTCTCCACTGCAGTAGTCTTTCCCATCCTTCTGATCAGAATTTCCAATAAATATACATTTTCTGAAACATTTTTTAAACTATAAAGCTTATCGGCCCTGTTCACCCACCTCTGAAAATGGTCTCTCCCATGTCTGTAACTGGTGGGACATGCTTCAATGCCACTTTTTTCTTAATTAATCTTACAAAAACGAAAATGCAATTACACTTCATAATCGCATTGAAATTCTAGAACTACATAACAAACACGGTTTGAAATAATAGCTCCTGTAATTAAAAAAAAAATACCTTTTTGGCTTTTTTGTCACGGGTGGGACAGGGCCAACATTGCTTAATTTATCCTACAAAAAAGCTAATTAAGCTTACCTGAATTAATATAATATTTAATTGAAATTAATAAAAATTAATTTCCGTATAGATTTCAATTATTAACCACATGAATTACAAAACACAAACTATTTGACAGACTTTTCGAAAATAGCTATTTCACCCTCGCTCAAATAATTCGTATAGTACTTGGTTTCAAAACATAAAAATGTCAATAAATATGAATTTAAAGCTTTAATTTATTATTTTTTGGTTGACTACGAATATTACCAAACTGTTTATCTAAATATTTGTTAGTTAATATAAAATATGATTTTGGCTTCAAGGTTCACTTTCTCATGGAACAACCCATAAAATAAAAGTTGCTTATAAACTGTTTGCGAGTTTAGAAAATTCTGAAAGATATATCTTCCACAAGACGCATAAAGAATCTTCTCTTACTAAGAAAAAAGAGAAAACAGAATTTGAAAAAAATGTTGGTATTTATTTTTGAAACAACCAGAAATAGACAGATGTTGCTTGGAAACCGATTAGCACACCATAAGACACATTTTTTTTTTGTAGGTTAATGTCAAGTAATTTAACGAAGCTTTCAAAGTGAATTATTTTTGTTATGAAAAGATTATAGAATGACACACAAAGAAAATTATAGAATAAAGGGTTATCCATTCAATGGTTTCGAAAGCTTAACATCTGTCAAACCAAACATGTTTTATTTTAGTTAAAAGTCAGGCATTTTTGAAAACGGATCGCTTAACAATCGCACAACGCGTTAGAATTGTTGAAACTTACTACAGAAATTGTGATTCAAACGTTGCCGCCTGCCCAACTACTCAAACAAACAAAAAATTTAAAGAACTTTGAACACACTGTATCAGTTACAGATATTGCGCATCATCCTTGTACTCGTTCCACCTCAAATATCGCTGCTGTAAGTCAAAGCGCAGCCGAAGACCCGAATGTGTCTATTTCTTGATGTTCTAAAGAGTTGGGACTTTCTTACGACACATTATGGCGTATTTTTCACTTGGACTTACACCTACAGCCAAATAAAGTCCAGCTCATATAACAACTGAAGCCAGCTGATCATTTACAATGCCGTAGTTACGTCGATTGGGTGTTGGAAAAACAAGCAGTGGACAGCGATTTTTCCAAAAAAAAATTTCTTCAGCGACGAGACACTCACTCGATTGACACACAAACAAGCAAAAATGTCACATTTGAGGTTCCGAGAATCCTCAAATAATTGAAGAAAGACCAGACTTTCACTCTCAATTCGAAGGTCGTATAATAACCGACATTTTTATCGTCTTGGCGATGTCAATTGGCCACCGATATCATGATTTGATACCGTTGGACTTTTGTTTGTGGAACTACGCGAGAGACCATGTTTATACGGATAAACCTTTAACTCTTAAGCACTTGAAAGCCAACACTCGTCAAGTTATGGCTGAGGTCGAAAATTGCCTCAAACGGATCGAACTTTGCAAAAATTCAACCTCAAAATGGATAACCCTGCATATTTAATATATCAGTGTCAGCATTTATTTGAACATACACGGGTATCATATCGAATTTCTCACTATTAGATGCTTTTTCGGCAGATTTTTGACCCAAAACCTCAAAACGAATCGATTGTATGGGAGCTAAATGATATAATCGACCACTCTGCCCTGTTCTGATTAATAATTAATACAGTACATAAATACACTTGCACACTAAATTTCGTTCAAATATCTCAAAAAGTGTGGGACTAGTTTGCGTTCAAACAGACGGATGGACAAACACAGTGAATATGGTTACGAAAACTATCTAATATGTCTTCGCTCGACTGGTGATATAGCTTAGAGAAATAGTTTTCGGGAATCATTTTAGGTCATCAAAGAGTTCAACATCAGTTGAGTATTGCTAGCACCGACTCGTTATCTTTGCGTGCTACCTATCCCCAAACATTTTCTATACGTTTTAGAAATATATTTTTAATATTTTTTGATGTTTGAAAATTTGAGTATTCGCATTGCTGTAAGCCTTTTTTCGACTCGTTCAACGATTTTGCTTTTCTCATTGTTATTTTTTGACTGAGTAAAAAAAAAACACTAAAATAACAGAAAAAAAGAAGTGGCCAAACAAAACAAACAGAATTATGAGTTATTTGCCTTTTAGGTTACAGGCTACGCGGACAGAGCAGAGACCCTGAATTGAAAAGTCATACTAGTAGGCAAGACTAGACTTATATTTTAAAGATGAATTCATACCAGTTCGCTAGTTGTTGGCAACGGTAACGGGAAATTGATAATTTACAACACCATGCCACTTCTATGTTATGTTAACTTATAGCATCCCTAAAGAGCTAAACTCTCTTGAAGTGCGCTGTAGGTCCCTACTCTGACGATAGCCGAGTGGTTAGCGATTAAGACTGTCATACATGAAATTCACAGTTGGAATCTCGCTGCAAGTAAATTTGTTTATTTTAATTTTTGTTGAAGTGGAAATTCCGTATGCATAAATGAACTAGTATTTAACTAGTATGAAGCTGATGAATATTCGAATTTATATTAAATATATGTACATATATATGAGAAACTTATTTTATTTGATGTTAGACATACAATCGGATTGCTTGACATTCCCTATCGAGGGGTGACTGCAATTAGAAAAATTAACTTACTTTTGTATTTAATTTAATTTTCTATAAATTTTTTTGGATTTTGCTCGGACCAGCACACGAATCCTGACCATTCGTATGGTAGTATGCACTGCTAACTACTGGGGTATTTTGACTGCCAAACGAACTATGTGTTGTAAAAATGTAAACTATTTGGATTCTGGGTAATAGCTAACTTTTCTCCAATGCTAATCGATTGTCGTGCATTGGGTCTGTGATCTTGCTGTAAAGAATCTTCGTAATACGTAATATTTTTGTTTACAACGAATTGGCATATTTTAATGATTTTGAATTATAGTTATTTATTATGCACATTAATTTTATTTAATGAAATCTCTAAATATACTGTAGAAATTCGTTTTAATTAAAAAGGGAATTGCATTAATATTTAATTATTACATACATACCTCTATGGTACTCTGATATTAGCATTAAATTTTCATTTTTTATTTATTTCTTTTGTTACTCAGGTCCTGATTTTAACGACTTTTTTATTTTGTTGTAAAAATGTAAACATTTTGCGCTTAAATTTTAATAAATATTTAACAATGCTTGCAAGATAAAATTTCGCTTTAAAGCAGCTAAGAAAATTTATTTTTATATATTATCTTTGCGAACTTATATCACAATAAATTACGTAGTAATGTATAAAAGGTTAAATGAGTGAACAATAAAAGTAGTTTTATACTGATTCCTCTTCTTCTTCTACTTCTTATTCTTCTTCTTCTTATTTGGCGCATACATCAAGTGAAACCAGGTCGATCTCCACCTGTTCATTTCACCGAAGTGTAGATTCTCTATTTTCACCATCGCATTCTTTCAAAGCTGCAGTATTCTGTCGCTGTCTCTTTATAGACTGAACTATGTCAACGTCCCCGAATATCCCGCACATATGATCGTTTCATTATCTGTGGTTATTGCCGTTGTCAATGCGCAAAGGACCATAAATTTTCCTGCAAAACTTTTCTCTCGAAAACTCCTAAAACCGACTAATCGATGTTGTATTTGTTCATGCTCCCGCACGATATACCAGTACAGGAATTATGTGCGACTTGTAGAGTTTCGTCGAGAGAGGACTTTACTTTTCAATTGCCTACTCAGTACTACCTCACACGTCAAGTAGCACCTGTTGGCGAGAGTGATTCCGTGTTGAATTTCTAGGCTGAAGTTGTTGGTATTGTTTACTCCTTCGAAGTTATGACTGTCAACAGTGACGTGAGAGCTGAGTCGCGAATGCGCTGACTGAGGTAAGCAGTCCGTTCCTCATCGTTCCAGCTTTTTTTCTAAAACTGTTAAAAACCGAGTGTTTCCGAAGCGGTGGTACGTAGAGAGTGTGCTATTCCATTTTAAAGCTCCATTATATCGAATTGTTGATGAGTACTCTCAGAGAGCAAATGTGCAAATCGAGTAGAAAACCTGCTGGCTGTCTGCTGTGATTGCAGCTTTTCAACGACGTACCCGCCTTGTGTTTGTTGACGGGCTTTTCATATTAATTACGCCTTTAAATAATTATCAAGCGATACGCTCGTGCTAAATCTCGACTTATGACAGTCTTTTTTATTAAATACCAACTTTACATATTTCCATTTAATATTTACATAAACGTTTCTGATCAATCAGCACTTAATGTTATTAAAATGAAAAAAAAACAAGTTCGTTGGTTCCGAATAAATTAACACAAATTAGTTTTTACTTGAATTTAATTAAAAAAGTATGCACTCAAAAAGGAACATTAGGGTAGTACTAGCAATAAATTTTGTGAAAATATTATGTCACTTCAAACTGCTTCCAGCTGTTAAGAGCTGCAAGCTGAGGAAAGAAAGAAATACTTTTATCACATATTATCCTACTTAACGGTTTTTGAATGCTAATGTGTTTTTTTTTATTATTTTTCATTACTTTTCATTTTATTTTAGTTGATCCAAAACTTCGCCCTGTGCACTCACTGTCTATATTTCTACTTTGTATGCAAATATCATTGCAATTCTCCAGCCACTTGATTGATTACTTGTCATATAATTAAATTTTTGTAATTATTATTGTGAATTTATTGAGTGAAAGGGCTCGATTAAATATATAAACTTAATTGTTTCGAGCAAATAATCTCGTGCAGCACCTGTAGAATAATTATATTAAATTAGCATACTTATTATAGTAATTATGGCCCCCACGGCGTGTGCACGAATGCAGGTTGGTGAAGAATCATTCAAAAAAAAACAAAAAAAAACCGGAATAATTAAATTCATTATAAATGAATTAAATACAATGTAAAAAGACATAACTATAATGTCATTATAATGTCACATTTCTGTCAAGATCCGACACAATGCACGTGTGTGGGCCACCAGGCGTATGAGTAACATAACATTTACTATATGAAGTTGCAAAAAACTAATAAAATTAATTAAATGCATTTGCAAACAATTCTATATTTAAGCTATTTTGCTTAATACAATTTAATTTTGTTCCAAAAAATGTAAAAAAAAATTAAAATAAAAAAATTAAAATAAAAAAATAAATAAATAAAAATCTATATATTTTATATTGTTAGCATAGTAATATCAGTTCAATGCACTACGCATATGACTAGAACCCGTTCATGCATATAGTATATCTCTATATGCAATTTCTAATGCATATATGTTCAATACCATGTTTTTATTTGTTGTAATTTACATAAAAGATTTCTAATGCTGAAATTATCGCTTATTTGTCTGTGATTTATAGAGCAGCATGCGAATTTTATTACAGCGTCTATGCGCACATGTGTATATGCAAATGAAATAAATGAAAATTAAATGCACTTCCGCTTCACAATTGACACGCTCGTGTCAATAATAATTTCTTATGTAATTCTGTAGAGAATTTCGAAATTCTAATAAAAATAAATTAGAAATTGCAGATAAAATTTGCTAACAAAATATTAAAAAAAAAAAACAAATTTAAAAAAATAATTGATTTATTTTATTACATTTGATTTTATTTTATTTCACTTTAATTACTTTCGTATTATTCTACTTGATTTATTTTATTTTATTTATTTTGCTTATGCTATTGATTATATTATTTTATTTACGTTAAATTTTATATTTTATTTTATTTTATAATATTTTTTCATTTTGTTCTATTTGATTTTATCATATTTTAATATATTTTTTGGCTTTCGTTATTTAGTTTTATTTTATTTTATTTTATCTTAGTTTTTTCTTAATTTTTTTTTGTACTTTTTTTCATTACTTCTTTAATAATTTTATTTCATTTTACTCATTTTATTTAATTTTTTTTTTAATTTTAATTTTTTTTAAATTTAATTTACTTTTTTTTTACTTTTATTTAATTCTCTTTAATCTTGTTTTCTTTTATTTAACTTTATTATATTTTATTTTTATATTTTTTATATTTTTTATTGTATTTTATTTTATTTCAATTTTTATTTTTTTTTTATGTTTATGTTGTTTAATTTTTTTATTTCACATTATTTTTTTATTTTTATTTTATTATTTATTTTATAATGTTTTATTTTCCTTTATTTTTAACAATTTTTATTTATTTATTTATTTTTTTATATATTTTTGCTTATATATATTTCTTTTTTATTTTATTTTATTTTTTTGTTGTTTTATTTTATTTTATTTTAATTTAATTTAATTTATATTATTTTATTTTAGTTTGTTTTATTTTATTTTAATTTATTTATTTTATTTTACTTCATTTAATTTTAATTTGTGTTTTTATTTTTATTTTTTAATTTAATTAAATTTAATTTTATTTTATTTTGCTTTATGTTTTAATAATTTTTTTATTTCATTTTATTTTATTCTTTTATGTTATTTAAGATATTTATTTTATTTTATATTTTTTGGTGCTATTTTATTTTATTAATTTTATTTTATTTTATTTATTATATTTATTGCTATAATTTTTTATTTAATATTTTAATATTTGGTGATCCATTTCGAGGTTTCCTATTTTTAAGGAAAAAAGCACAGAAAATCCAAAATTAATGCGGAATGTTTATTATCATTCGAACGATAATTTTTATGCATTTATTTTTTTGAGATTATCTCTTTCAAATATTGGCCGTGACTACGTCTGAGATAGTCCATCCGTTGAGTCCAATTTTCGATGACTCGTTTCCCCACAGAAAAAAGACTAACGATCGACTGACCCAAAACGTGAAATTATCTGTCCACCGAAGTGTGATCTTAATAAATCCATTGATTGATGCGATGTGTGGGAAGTGGCGCCGTCTTGTTGAAACCAAATGTCGCGGAGACCACGACCTTCAATTTCAGGCATCAAATAGTCGGTTATCATGGCGCGATAACGTTCGCTATTGACGGTTACGTTCTCACCGGCATCATTTTTGAAGAAATTTGGACCGATGATTCCTCCCGCCCACAAACCACACCAAAGCGTTGTTTTTTCCGGATGAAATGGTTGCTCTTGAAACTCTCAGGTTGTTCTTCGTCCAAAATGCCGCAATTTTGCTCGTTTACATACCTATTAAGCCAGAAATGTTTCACATCGCTGAAAAAAATTTGTCTCGAAAACATCGGATCTTCGTGGAACTTTTCAAGAGCCCATAGAGCGAAGCGATGTCGCTTGGGAAGCTCAAACGACTTCAGTTCTTGCACAAGCTGTATTTTGTACGCTTTCAATTTAATATCTCAAAGTAAAATGCGCCAAGTCGTTCCATACGTCAGTCCGAGTTGCTGCGAACGGTGCCGAATCGACTCTCCACAATCTTCGTGTACACTCTCAGCTACGGCCGCTATATTTTCATCACTTTATGCTGGACGTGATCTATTCGGTCGAATATTATCCAGTAATTAATGCTGTGTCTCAAGATGGGTGATGGTGTTGTACGCTTAGTAGGCCGATTATATTGACCATAAGTTAAGCGAAGCGCGAAACACATTCTTTACAGAATGTGAATTTTCGTAATAAAGTTGAATAATTCATAAGCGTTGTTCAGGCGTAAATCTTTCCATGATGAAATGCCAAACAATACTGAACCAAAATAACATGTCAGCTTGACTCCACTCGCGCGTGATCTGTCAAAAAAGGCTATTGGAAAAAGTACCTCTACTTGGATTACCCTTTACATATATATTTACAAATTTAATTTTTAATAAAGATTTAATGCAAATTCTTTCTTCTTCTTTTACCTCTTACAGAGCTAAATATTCATATGCAACAGAGAGGTTGCAACAAAGCCGGCTAGCGCAATCGTGGCTGCAACATTGCTGTTCACGCAAATTATGACAACAAATGGAAAGATTGTGTTTGTAACTATCAAACGGCAACAAAAACAAGGGAAACGGCAATAATAGAACAACAATCAATGCCTAGACATATGTATGTATATATGTATGTATGTATGTATGTATGCATATAAGCACCTTTCGTAAAATATTGAAAATTAAACGCGATAACGCAAAGAACAACAACAACAACAACAACAACACCACCAACAGGCTCTAAGTCACCGCCGAAGAAGGCGCGTATTAAAGTGCAATCAACTAAACTAACAACAACACTAGCCACAAAACTGTAACCACAAAAACTGCCACAATAACAAACACAGCATCTCTTTAATCAAAAAATAAAAATAAAATAAAAGCAAAAACAAAAAAACATACCGCAACCATACCGTACATACATAGACATCAAGATGGTTTCGACAACGGATACGGGCTGCAGTGATTCTTACAACAGTTACAGTAAATCACACTCCAGCGGCACCTCGCTGAACTACAGCAGCGATATAAATGCGATTAGTGTAGATTTGCGCGATCGTAATGGCTGCGCTGGCGATAATGTCTCCTGCAATGGCCTCAAGTACTTACCAACTTGGCCAGCGATTAATTTGGAATTTCGTGATTTAACGTATGAGGTATACGATCTACATACAAAGGGTAAGTAATGGTGGTTTTTGGGTGGGATATACAATGCTTTTACGTAAATCTTATAATTAAAAAAAAAAAAAATATTTAAAAAAATTTAACCAACTAGATGGTAGCATAATTATATGAATAAATTTTTTCCAAGAAAATGCTCTCAAAAACATCCAAAAATACCTATGTGCATATGTTTGTCTGTATACTTATATATGTACATTCATTTGGCCCATTTAAGCTGCGTCATTTAAAAGCATTTTCCAAAGTCCCTTCACTGTGCTTTGTTGCAAAAGTAGTAATTTTTGCAAAAAAAAAAACAACAACAACGGGTGAGTCAGTCCAGTAGTCATTATGGGTGTAAAGTAGCAGCGCCATCAAATGGTAATTTCCACTGTCGGCGCTATATGTTTACACGTGTAACAAAGGTGAGTGTGTGTGTGTGTGTGTGTTTAAACAAGATTTTCAACACTCGCTACAAATTAATACTTACGGTATTGTAAAGTTAAAATTAAATAGTAAAAAACGGACTTTGGAAAATGCTTCTTCTGCCTTTTTTCCTAACCTTTTTCCACCATCGGCGTGAACAAAGGGCTTGTATATGCTGATTAATACTATGTGTTACTACTCTGAATACGTCAGAGTACATAGTAAAACCCTTATTTATAGAGAATTACTCAACCTCTAGAAAAATAAGTCATCTGCGTAATGATCAGAGCAATTGAAATAATAATGTTTGCTTTAATTGGACAACTTTTGTCTGTAATAATAAAATTTGTTGAGTGCCAATATTACCTGTTTTATTGCGCATGAACAGTGGTACATATTAAAATTATTGAAAACTACGTGCTCAGTATGGTACTCTAGATTGACCTCGCAAATACTAATTGTTTATTAAAAAATCCTATATCCAGAATAATAAATTGATCAAGAGTGATTCTGCGTTGGATTTCAAAGCTGACATTGCTGTTGTTGTTAATTCCTAGATAAACGCAATATCTACGACTTCCAAGTTATGATTGTCAACAGCGCGTAAGAGCCGAGTCGTGAATGTGATGACAAGAGATGTTTCGTCTTGTCCTCGTTCACCATGAGACCCATTCGCTTCGCTTCTTTGTCTAACTTGGAGAAAACAGTTCTTACAAAGCGGTTGTTATGACCAATGATATCAATACCATCGGAATGCAGCTCGTATTATTTTCCCCAGTATCAAATTGATGAAATCACACGATAAAGAGTCATCTTGTCTCAAACCTCATTTGGCATGAACAACTGGGAGATGTTCTTCCCAAATCTGACTGAGCTTCTGGTATTATACAGAATCAGTTTACATAGTGGTATAAGTTTTGCAGGGAGATTTCAGACATATCGGCGAAGTAGCAGTTCCTTATCGTGCTGTAGAAGGAAGTTTTGAAATTGATTAAAATGTGGTGTGTATTTATTCTTCTCCCTCAGATCTTCTTCAAAATTTGTCGCATGTTGGTCTAAAGCCACACTGATAAGTTCCACACAATTTTTTTGACGGTGAACTTTATTCGCACACAGCACGCTTGATAGGACCTTATGCGATATTGAGGAGACTTATCCCACGAAAATTGACGCAGGCCGTGGGCTCCCGCTTTTTTGAATTAGGTTCCATTCGACCATGTTTTGCAAAGAGCTAATGCATACACTTTGTCTCTTCTTCGCCGCAGTTTTTGAATTTCTCTGTCGGTAAGCTGTCGACTTACGCCATTGCCATTCGAACTTCATCCTATTCGGGTGATTATGGTGTCGGAATCGTCATTTCCAGCTTCTCCAATTCTTTGTACTTACGCATTTCGACCTATTTTTTTTTTTTTTTTTTTTTTTGTCTGCAAATGCATTTTGCTTTTCTCCCCAGTTCTGAGTATCTATCCGGCAGTCCGTTTTCTCTCCCGTACAGTTCGACATTCCTCATCGCACCAGCTTTTTTTCTGACACTGTTGAAAACCGATTGTTTCCGTAGCAGCGGTACGTAGGGAGTTTGATATTCCATTCCACAAATCCCTTACACCGAGTTGATAATGAGTGATCTCAGAGAATAACTGCGCAAGTCGAATAGAAAACCTGATGGCTGTTTGATGTGATTGCCGCTTTTCGACGTCGGACCTTCCTTGTGTTTTTTGATTGGCATTCTTTGTTAAACAGAGGCGGATGCGAATCTTTGCTGCGACAAAATAGTCATCCGAATCGATTTTAAGTCTTTGGAACGGCATTATAGATTGGTTGCATGTTTTTTTATGTAGCTTGATGAATTTTCGTGTGCTAGTACTACAGACAACCATACTTCAGGTCCGGGCGAAGTCGATCAGCCTCAGCCTGTTTGGCGTTAAAATCGCCTCGCGCAACGCTCATAAGTATGTTCATAGAAAGCAACTTTGGTCACATGGTCCTCCTCTTCCTTCGGGGAGTAAGCGCAAATCAGCGATATGTTGAATAACTTCACTTTGACGCGGATTGTGGCTAGACGTTCATCCACCGGAGTGAAGGCCACCACAGAACCAAAAACCAATTTAAGCTCACACTTCTTGAACTGCGGCGATTCGATATCTCGCTCGCCTCCAAACGGCTGTTTTGTGGGATACCCAGAGCATACTAGGTCTAAGACCGAAAGTTGTGAGCTGCTTGAGTCATATGTAAAAGAATCGTTTCTGGCCACTCCCAGGTGAATGACAGTAAAGAACTTTCCTCACTTGCGTAAACTTCTCTACCCATGGCATGATCCTCCTCAAACGTAATTGCTTCATATGAATAATAGTATACTTTTGGGGTTCGGTAAAATCACAATCTTTCATAACCCCCTGCTGAGCAAATAATGTTAATAAATAATAATTACGAGTGGCTAATTCTACGTTTTATCAAAGCTATATAATGATCCTCTCGCTCAAAGCTAATTAACTGTCTATTTGAAAATAATACACAAAATTACCCCGAAGGAAATTTTTATTTTATTTTATTTTTTATTTTTTATTTTTTTTGGTTACATTGAACAATTAGAATACAAAAATAAACTTATTTAAATACAATAAATTATTTTTTCCACATTTCATGATTACATCGCATGATTTTGCTAAAAAAAAAACAACTAAAATACGAAACGTTAAGGTCACAAACAGTTACTGCGCAGCATCAACGGGCAATTTCGTGCGCACGAGCTCACCGCCATTATGGGGCCATCTGGATCGGGAAAAACAACATTACTAAATCTACTAGCCGGCTATGGGTATGTAACAAGCGTTGAGAACTTAATTACATATTTGCTCAGTAAATACTAATTACACACCAGAAATTTCACAGAAATAGTGATGCACTGTTTGATAATTATACAACCGTACATATGTACAACATCTAACATATATATGACTGTGACATGCTTCAATTGTTTAATTCTATTTTTTATTCACTTGGTAATTATAATTTGCATTTATTGGCAGCGCAAAGAAAACCGCCGGTGAAATTAATGTCAATAACAGTGTGCGCAACATGAAAGTCTTCCGTAAAATGTCGCGCTACATCATGCAAAACGATGTGTTGGATCCACATTTTACGGTGTTGGAGGCAATGATGCTCGCTGCCCACCTCAAATTGGGCAATGAGTTGAATCACAAGCAGAAATTGGAAGTGGTGAGTTGTTTGGAGGGACGTTGTAAAATATATTATTCAAATTTAACGGTATATAAACTATTTTAGATCGAAGAGATACTCGATATGTTGGGCTTGAGGAAGGCGCAAAATACGATCACAATGCGTTTATCCGGTGGTGAAAAGAAACGTTTGTGCATCGCTTTGGAATTGGTGAATAATCCGCCGGTCATATTTCTCGATGAGCCAACCACGTAAGTTAATTTTTATCTTTTTTTTCGAATTTAAACATTTAAATTTATATAAATTTACCATTTTTTAGCGGTCTCGACGACCTATCCAGCTCACAATGCATTTCTTTGCTACGCGGTATTGCTCATCGCACCGGACGTACCGTTATTTGCTCAATTCACACACCCTCAGCCAAAGTGTTTCACATGTTCGATAAGGTTTATATATTGGCCGAAGGTCGGTGCATTTATCAGGGCGCAGGCGCAAATATCGTGCCTTATATGAAGCATATTGGATTGGCATGTCCGCGTACTTATAATCCGGCTGACTTTAGTGAGTATCGAGGAATGAGTTTTTGTGAAACAAAAAAAAACCTATAAATAAGAACAACAACAAAAAAGAGTAGGCGTAAAGAAAAAGCTCAAATAAAAGCTCTGCTCTTGTAAACCCCCTTCGCATACAACAATTTCTTCGCTTTGATTCGCACTGCCTTGCTTTACGCTTGAACAAAATAATTATTATTTGCGCTTTGACAGTGATGTGAACTATTAGTCGATAAATCAATCATTAAATTTCAACTAATAATAACACAACTGAAGAAAATTAAACTTTTTTGTGGCATAGAATTCGATGCCTTATTTTTACTAATTTATCATTGAAGCTATCCTTTTTCTTCTTAGGCATCTTTTGTTTTTTAGATGTAGATTCAGGATTTTTTTTGTTCTAGACACGTTTAATTTTCAAAACCAACGAGTTTTTTCTCAAAAACTTTATTTTTCAAACAATGACCAATCTGTAAAAACTATCCCAACTATTTTTTCAATATCTGCGGTGAATAATATTCAGAAATTGTAGACTAAGTATGTAGGAGTTCATAAAACACGTGCATTTTGATTACTTTAGATTTCCTTTGGACGCCCGTGACAAGTACCGGGTCCCTCATAAGGAGTGTAAAACATGTGTGAGGTATTTCCGATAATTGGCGAATTCAAAAAGGACTGTATTGCATGTATGTATCAAACACCAATGATGTGGCGGTAACCTTTAAATCAAAAAGATAATTGCTACTTTTGTGATATACTCCGGCGAGTTACTTTGTCTACACAAAATAATCACAAGTTACAAGTAAAAAGCTCTTCTTCAAGTGATTGAAAGTGGGTCAGCTGATTTTAACAATAAACTGCTGAACTCCAGCACATTAATCAGAGACGCAGGTCTTACTAAAAAAAAATATTCTTGTTTTTCGATTAAAACAAAAAAAATCATTTAACATCAGAAACAAGAATCGTAACCGAGAGACTTAACTGCTTTGCCTTTCTTTACTGATGGCAAACTATTGTTGGCGCATTAGAAATAGCTCTTGTGAACCAAGTCAAGCAAGAAAATCTTATAAAGGGTGTTTTTTATACTAAGTTCAGTTGTTTGCCATTTCATGCCGAACAGAGCCCCTTAAACGTATATATATTTCGGGATTAGAGAACAAAAACACATGTTAATCATCGAAAATATTCTCCATTAAGATCTACATATATACTTTTTCATGCGTTTGGCCAATTTTCGAAGCACTTTTGCCACGCTGATTGAGGTATCTCCAAATCATGCACTCTGAACATATCAACCGCCTCTGGTGGCATCGGAAAACGTTGACTTCTGTTTATTTTTTACACACGGGAATAAAAAGAAGTCATTCAGTGCCAAGTTAGAAATAAACGGTGGATGACTCATCAAGTCGATGTTTTGAGTGCTCACAAATGCAGTTGTTTCAGTCGATCTGTGTGAGCTCGCATTGTCGTGGTGAAGTGTGAACCATCTTCGACGATTGGTTTTCCCGACTTCTTCAAAAACAATTGCCAAACAAATGATTGTGTAGTACTCAGAATTTTCTTGTTCAGCGTTTTTCAAATGGTACGGTTGTAACATGACAAGTTTTTTCAAAAAAAAAGAAAAAAATTACCAGGCAACCATTTGCTTGGAAGTGTTTTATGCGCGAACAACTTTTGTTGAAATCGATTCATCTAGAAATCCCCATACAGTCGACTGCTGCTTACTTTCGGGCTCATGCGCGTAACTCCACGATTCAACACCTGTCATAGACGTGTTTCGAAGCATCGCACATTTCTCTCGACCAAACAATACGAGTCTTTTTTTTTTGAGCCATTTGACAAATTGTGTGGGATCCAACGTGAACAAATTTTCTTTACAATCATATGCACATGCAATATTGAATGTATGCTGATCCCACCAGTACCTATATCTCAATCTCACGATAGGTCACATGACGATCTTGCAATATCAGTTTGCCAACAGCACCAATAGTTTCCGGAACAATAACTGTTTTTGGACGACCTTCAGGAAATTCGTCTTGAGGTGGTCGTATAACACCATACCAATGATAAACACTGATCTTTGATGGTGCTTCATCGCCAAAAATTGAATTAAGTTCATCGAAGCACTGTTGCTGAGTTAATCCACGTGGAAAGTTGTAAAATATACGAAAATTTTTGTGATTTAAATCCATATTTCAATTTACTGTAAAGTTATCAGATTGCAACAATAGGGTTGCCGAATCCCGATATATATAATATAACCATCGAATTCGGCGCATTCTTGCTGACATACAGCCACAATTGCTGTAATAAGTCGAAAATTGGAGCATTCGCACTTAATTCAACTAATGTAGTACATATATTCTGTGGTTTATCGACGAAGAAGTTGGCCAAATAATTTTCAGCCAAGTTTTTACCATCAATAGAGCTTTGCAAATACCGAGTCAATTGCTAGTGAAATTGTGCAATGTTCGTTTTACATGGTGAGCTCATCAAAACTTCCCAACCAAAAGCTCCGTAAATTTTGATTATTACTTCGGAAATTTCACTCGTTAGCAAAAGAAAACAACTTTTCGCACGAATGACGATTTACAATACTGCCTTCAAGAAAAATATAGCTTGAAATGTCAAAACGTGGCTTAGTGTTAACTGATGATAAAAGCGTTTCAATTACATCTAGTGACAAAAACCAGACTTTTTTAGTTATCCAATATTAATCGATTAATTGGCTATTCAATTTTTTAATTTTTTTTATTCTTCATTTATAAATTTTTTTCACTTCCTATTCGATTTCGAAACTATTATCTAAACATGATAAACTTTTCTTTAGGAAATTATAAAACTTTTTCAAATTTCAAAGTATATTCGTATATTCGTTTAATCTGTTAAAAAATGAGATGCGATTGGTTTAAAAAGAAATTACACTATTGACGCGATTCACTTGATTAATCTTGCCAACCCGACTTTAATCGCTGTTAAGTTTTCTTTTAGAGCTTAAAGATTATTTCTTAAATTTCTTTTCCTTTGCAGTTATTGAAGTCGCCTGCCATGAATATGGCCATCATTATCACGAATTAATGGTTGAGGCGGTGGAAAATGGTAAAGTTTATCGGTGGACACCCCAAAATGAATACCGACAGATCAAATCGGAAGCGACGAATAAATCAGATACAACTTCCGGTGCGTCCTCCTACGATGAGTTGCAGCAATTCGAAGAGGAAATTAATCCGAAATTGTTGAAACAAAAAGCTTCGTGGTGGATGCAATATCGATTGCTGCTGACACGAATGTTGGTGCAAATGTGGAGGGATAAGGTATGAAGTATAGTCACAAGTAAACTCTCCTTATGCTGTGCCTGAAATTATGCCACGAAAAATTTAATTTAAAAATTAAAAATTTGGCGTGGCGCTCAGTTTTCTCTGAGCACAATTTTAGACACTGTAGAGACGCAAAAATTTATTCTTTTATTTGAATTGGTTGATATAACTGAAATATAATTTCAGAATTTTCAAATCTTTACAGTCCTATATGAAACTGCGTTTCTATATGAACATCGTCTTGGCGCTCATTGTTGGCGGCATTTATAAAGGCGTTGGTGATGATGCCTCGAAGGCTTTCTTTAATTTCGGCTTTGCTTTTACGATAATCATTGCTTATTTGTATTTGCCAATGATGCCAGTATTATTACAATGTGAGTTAAATTCAAAAACCTCAAATATCTTATATCTAATTAATTTTTTTTATTTTATTGTTTTTTTTCAGTTCCCACAGAGATGAAATTTTTAAAGCGCGAGTACTTCAACCAGTGGTACCACCTGAGTTCCTATTATGCCGCTTTAATTTCTTCGAAATTGCCTTTTATGTTCGTACTGGCCACCATCTACCTCATCATGGTTTATATAATGTCTGGACAGCCATTAGAGCTTTTCCGTTTTTGCATGTTATTCCTCATAGCTTTTCTAACCGCCATGACTTCGGAGAGTTTGGGTTTACTTATATCATCGCGTCTTAGCTTAGTGGTGAGTGCATGAGGTGCGAATAAAAAAAAAACACATAATAATTGAATCATTTTTTTTATTGTGCTCTTCATCAATAGAACGCCATGTTTATGGGACCCGTAGTCGCTGTGCCGCTCATACTGCTCTCCTGCTATGGCATTGGCTATGGCAAAGCGGTGCATATACATCCTCTAATGCGTTATTTAATGCAACTCAGTTATTTGCGTCATGGCATGGAGGGTTTAGTAGCTGCTCTTTACGGTTATGATCGTGAGGATCTACATTGTCCGGATACGGAAGTGTTTTGCATGTTTAGGAAATCACAATTCTTGCTCATCATTTTGGGTTTCGAGAATCTCAATTACGTTTTTTCGGTATCTTGCCTGGTGCTATTCTATATAATCTTCACAATTGCCGCATATCTTATGATACGTCATCGCCTCAGATTGAGGACGACAAATAATGTGATTGTCCAGTATGTCTCACATTTATTGGTGAAACATTTGAATTTTGCATCTTATAGCTATTAACGATTTACTTGTAAATGTGTAAGGAGAAATAATTGTATTGTACAAAGTATATTTAATACAAGTTTTAACATTTATGGATCGTTAGAAAGGGTGTAGTGCCTTAGTGTAAGACTTTAAGAAAATCTACTTATTTTTTTTTTTTTTTTAATTTTATACTACTTAAGTAGAGCTGTAATTGTTGTTTTGCCATGAAAAACAATGTATCAATCACTTAGTGATCAATTTTGAAAAACTTACACACAAAAATATCTAGTATCTAGTAATTGTACTACTTATGAATAATACTTATGATCTTAACTAATGCTTAACCCGGGGGCGTAAAGTGATATTAGATTTAAGTAAAATTTACTAATGAATAAAACAATATTTTGTACCGTAATTAAGTGACTTTCTTTTTTTATTGAAAGGTTTTTTTGAAGATCTTATATACAAGTACATATATATGCGTGTTTAAAAATAAATACAAGTTCTTGGTGTGAACTCTTAACTTGAGCACGACTTCGCCGGATTCAAGCAAAATTAAGCAGAATATTCGAATTATTATGGAGACGGCCTATGAAAAGCTTACCCGAATTCCGAAAAGGGATATATAAAAATTGCTGAACAGTTGATTTGTTACTTTAAACGAGGGTGGTTTGATAAGTCAGTAAAGTTTTGAATAAAATATTTTTTTTTCAGCAAACAACGTTTTACTTCTCGACATGGTCTCTTTTTTGGCTATACATTTAGTTTTTTCCAATTTTTCTATTCAAAAATAATTCAAATATTATTTGAATTAATAGCTTTTTTCAAGGCCCTCAAAAAAGGCGTTTCGTTTCTGTAATGACTTCTGCATTCGACGTGAATTTCTTACCCTTCCAGCCATTTCTTCATGTTTGGAAACAATAAATAGTTGCAGAGGGCTAAATCTTATAGCAGTTCGTAGCCCAATTTATGAATTTTCGCCAAAATGACTACATACGTGCATTCTCCTGATGCAACAGCAGTTTTTTTTTTTTGGCCAAATGCGGTAATTTCACCTTCAAATCAATATCGAATCTGTCCAAAAGCTCTGAATAATATTCGCCAGTAATCATCTTCCACTTTTCAAGGTAGTCGATGTGAATGACACCCCGTGCATCCCAAGAAACTGTAGCGATGACCTTGTTGGCCGACAGACGCACCTTGGCCTTCTTTGGTGCACGTTCACCCCGAAAAACACACTGTATTGATTGTTCTTTGGTCTTTTCGTCTACAGCAGCGAAACGACGAAAAAATTCGTTTGGATAGCGGTTGAACATCGCCAAACAATCCTTTGGTGTGATTACACGGTTCCGCTTATGGTCGCGTGTTAACAATCGCGGCACCGGTCGCGTGGATAGCTTTTTCATGTCCAAATATTCATATATATAATATATATCCGATCAGTTGAGATGCCTGCAACCTCAGCCACCTCGCGCACTTTTATTTATCGATCGTCCAATATAAATCCATGGATTTCATCAACGATTTCTGGCGTGACGAACTCTTTTGGACGACCTGAACGGTAGCACTTGTACTGGTACAACCACAACGGAACGGTACAGTAAACCATTTCTTAACTCTTGAAATTGATGGTGCACGATACCCAAAGTATTTATCAAGCCTTTCCTTGGTTTCATTGAAGGTTTTTTTACGCAAAAACTAAAGTTTAAACAGTACATGAAATTCAATTGCTTTCAATGGCTGTCCCAGCGGAAGCTAGAAAAGATATGTAGAACTCGTTGTTCATTAGAGACAAAAAGACAGCAACAAATTCATAATGGTAGGAAGACTGTAAGCTTGTGCTTACCTGCCGATCGTCATCTCCACAATATGAGTTTTCGGCCATAGGAATATTTTTGGTAGCGAAAAAGCTGACTAATTGGCCAAGTCGGAGGTATCTCTCGACGAATCTGAAGCGAAATTAATACCATGGTTGTTAGTAAGAATCAGGAGGGAGCTTTACCTACAATTTGAACAGAAATGCATAGGGCAGATGAGAATCTATGTATATCCAACTGTGAGATAGGGAAGAAGATTTGGCCCATGTATAAGTATGGCTGGACCTATTAAACAAAGCATATTTCGACTTACAGGCACAATAATGGAGGACTGGCCCTTCAGAGATTATGTACTAGCAAAAATGTGTTCGTCTTATAACAACCGATGTCGCAGCTGCAAACAAGAAGGGAATAAAGAAACAATTAATCATTTTCTCTGTGAGTGCAAAACTCTCTCACAAATTCATCACAAAGCATTGCGAATCCATCAGATACCAAATCTTGTCTACAAGAAGCATAACGGAGTTAATTAGTTTCATTCAAAGCATCAAACGTGTGGAGTGTATCGATGAAACGTGATAACAGGATTACCAAGGTCCTTACGATGCAGTCTGCATCTACTGCCTACCTACCTACCTCTCTTATAATTGCGAATCTCTCTTTTATATTTTTAAAGTACATCCATCAGAACTCATTATCGGCTATCTTAGTCAATTTGTAGAGTTCTCTAATATTATTCTAAGCGATCCGAGCTCCTTGTTCCACCAAGTTGACTTCGAAAAGAGCACGCGATATAATGCGTGCTTTGTTCAAAGGTTGAGTGAGACACGCATAATTCGTGTCTGAAGAAATTCCTAATTACTACCTTCCAATACAAAGACTGAAAGTTAGCACGCTTAGGATTCACAATGTTCAAGAGTAAAACTTTTTCTTAAAGCGAATCTTAACACATTTTTAAACTAAAATCTTTCGCTCCGAAAAAATATTGATTGTCACAAACCGACATGATATTGTTATATATTTTTATGAAACCCAAAAGTAATCATTTAAGCACACAAATAATGAGATCATCCAAGCTCCAAGCTCAAAATTAGATTTGAAATGATCTAGCGATCTGTCTAACATTTTAGGAGAGCAGCCTTCCTCTTCCAAAAAAAAAAAATTTAAAATAATTTGAAGACTAATATTTTCACCGCAACTGTACATACAATGTATTAACTCGCTGCTAACTTTCATCAACTAGTCTGAGCTTATGTATTAGAAAAAGCTTTAATCTGTCACAGTAATATTCACAATAGTTGCATGGAAACCTTTTAGCAGTTAAATTTGAAAACTATTCACTTAATGTGTGCGGCATACCAAAAATAATCAATTATTGTGAAAAAAAATATATTGTGTGTACAATATTATGAGAAAATGATAAGAACTTAACTGCAAGAAACCTTAATTGAATTTTAATAAACGTTTTTAAGGCAGCACGTGCGCTAAGCTCATATTTTTTGTAAATTTTTTTTATACAAATCAGAAATGCTTCAAGGACAATTATCACATGTAGAAGTTTATTAAAATGGTGCGGCATAAAAACACATACACACACACATACACACCTACAGCAAAACATGCAAATATTGATTGCAGTAAATGATTATTCTGAGTTTTCTTTTTTCATTGTTTTTTTTTTTTTTGGAAGCGAAACAAGTTCCTGATTGTCAAGAAATTGCGCCGTACATTGACGAAACTATCCATAATGCGAAGCGATAAAATGAAGAAAATATGCCAATGGAAAACTACAAGGAGAAAAGAGCAAAAAAGGAAACAAATTAAGGGTGATCCATTTTGAGCTTCCCTAGTTTTTTTTAAAGAAAAAAAACGCTGAATTTATTATTTTGAATATTATATCTATTCTTTGGAATTTATTATTTTGAACATTATATCTTCCAAATGTTGGCCGCTCAATTTTCAATTACACGTTCGAGCATTTCGACTGGTAACTGGCGTATGACACGCGTGATATTTTGCTCCAAGGCCTGAATCGAAGCGGGATTGTCCGCATAGACTTTAGACTTTATATATCCCCACAATCAAAAGTCTAACGGTGTGATATCACACGATCCTGGTGGAGAATCCACCGGCCCAAAACGTGAAGTGTTCTCTCAATAAATCCATTGATTGATGCGAAGTGTGCGAAGTGGCGCCGCCTTGATGAAAACAAATGTCGCGGAAATCACGAGCTTTAATTTCAGGCATCAAATAGTCGATTATCATGGCGCGATAACGGTCGCCATTGACGGTTACGTTCTCACCGGCATCATTTTTGAACAACTATGGACCGATGATTCCACCGGCCCACAAACCACACCAAGCCATTGTGTTTTCTGAATGAAATGGCAGCTTCTGAATCTCTTCAGGTTGCTCTTCCTCCTAAATGTGGCAATTTTGCTTGTTTACATACCCATTGAGCCAGAAATGGGTCTCAGCGCTGAACAAAATTCGGCTCGAAAATGTCGGATCTTCTGGGAACTTTTTAAGAGTCCATAGGGCGAAACGATGTCACTTGGAACGGTCGAGCGGCTCCAATTTTTGAACAAGCTGCATTTTGAACGCTCTCAATTTAAGATCTCGACGTAAAATGCAGCAAGTCGTCGTTCCATACGTCAGTCCGAGTTGTTGCAAATGGCGCCGAATCGACTCTCCGTGTACACTCTCAGCTACGGCCGCTATATTTTCTTCACTGCGTGCTTCCGTGCTGGACGTGGTCTATTCGGTCGAATGGTATCCAGTAAAAAATGCTGGGTCTCAAAATGGGTGATGATGTTGCGAATAGTATGCGCAGTAGGCCGATTATGTTAGTCAGAAGTTGAGCGAAGCGCGCGAAACAGATTCTTTACAGAACGTGATGTTACGTAATAAAGTTGAATTAATTGTAAACGTTGTTCAGGCGTAAGTCTTTCCATAATGAAATGCCAAACAATACTGCACAAAAATAACATGACAGCTTGATACGACTCACGCGTAAGCTGTCAAAAAAAGATTATTGAAAAAATTACACCTACTTGAACCACCCTTTATTTAAAAGGAGTAGATATTTTGCTGAATATTGACTCAGTAGCGAAGATTTTTTTTTTTATTATTCGTAAAGAATTTGAGGATTAAATAATCTTTAGGGCAGCAAAAAATATTTAATACATAAATATTTAAAATTGCGTGAACTGATAATAAACTGTAAATAAATTTAAAAAAACAAAAATGAAATCAATTATAAATCATTTAATAATGTTCGCCCATTTTCACATCGACACAACAACAACAACAAAATGATATTAAAAACAATTAAACTTGTTCTTGATTATACTAAACTGTTGGTAGGATGTATGCTCCACCATTGCTGCTTTTATTATACGACTTTACAAAAATAAAGTGAGTACAAACATACATATATACACAACAATGAGTTCGATTTAAAATATGGCAAGTTTGCATTGTTTCTAGTCAGTAGCACACAGGACATGCGCCGGTTGAGTGCGTGAAATATAAAATCTGATTGCAATAATTTTGAGAATCATTTGACTACCGCAGTTTCGTTTTCGAGTTCTTAGATTGCAATTTCTTGCGCACGAAGAATGAAATTCTTTTATTTTTACTACTTTTGCATTGTCAGTGTAGTTGGTTAGTGGAAAAGCAAAAATTTTTTAAAATATTGATGAATTTCTAATTAGTGACTTTAAAAATTATATAAATGCCAAAACTACTTATAAGTGACTGTGTAAATATTAAAAAATTATTAACTTAAACAAAAACAAATTTGAAATGATTAAACAATTAATAAATTTAAATCAAATTTCAGCGTGAAAAAAGAAGAGAACAAAAATATACAAAAAATTAAAAATATGAATAAAGGGCTTTAAGCTAATCTCATAATTATATTTTTTTATTTCCTACTTTTGATAACAACGATCATAATAAAGTGAAGCTTTTTCCAAGTTTTTGTTGTAAAATCAAACCAAACTCAATTAACCATACATAACACTGGTCAACAGTGCTTTTGGTGCTGAGAAGCTTTATTTTTTTTGAAACTAACAATAGCAGAGTGGTTAGCTTTGTGTACTATAATTCGGAAGGCCTGGGTTGGAGTTTAGGCTCGAGCAACATCCAAAATTATAAGAAATCAATTTTTCCACCTGCGGTCGCCCCTCGACAGGGATTGTCAAGCTCTCCGAGTATATTTCTGACATAAAATAAAAGCTACTCATAAAAAAATTGAAAAAAAAAATTATGGAAAAAAATCCAAGACTTCCGCTTTTGGCATGCCATTGAAAGCAGCTGACCTCGTGAATTTTAAGGAAAATGAAAAAAAGTGAATTCCGTCTGCTAATAAGACACTTTTCTGCATAAAAATACCATCACCGAAACCAAGGAAAGGTTTGAGAAATACTATGGGAACTCAGGACCATCAATTTCAATGATTGAAAAGTGGTTTACTGAGTTCCGTTGTGGTCGCACCAGTATAAGTGACGTCGTGAGTTCATGTAGCCCAAACGAGGTCGTCCCGCCAAAAAGCATCGATAAATCTATGGTGAGGTCGTTGAAGCTGCAGGCATCTCAACTGATCGGGTAAATCACATTTTAAATGAATATTTGAACATGAAAAACCTATCAGTGCGATTGATTGCCGCAATTGCTCGTTTCCATAAAGAAAACATGGATCCACCACACCACACCAGAGACCAAAGAACAATAAAAACAGGGTGAAACCTACACCAAAAAAGCCAAGATGGGCCTGTCGACCAACAAGTTCATGGCCACAGTTATTTTGGGAGGCAGGAGGTGTCATTCACATCCATTACTCTAGAAAGGGTAAAGCGATCACCGGCGAATAGTATTCAGAGCTTTTGAATAGATTCGATATTGATTTGAAGCAGAAATGACCGCATTTGGCAAAAAAAAGTGCTGTCCCAGCAGGACAATACACGGGTGTACACGTATGTAGTCACCATGGAAAAATTCATAAATTGGGCTACAAACTGCTACCTGATCCAGCGTATTCTCCATATTTAGCCCACTGCAACAATTTTTTGTTTCCAAACCTGTAGAAGTGACTGGACGGCAAGAGATTCGAGACGAATGGAAAGGTCAGAAATGCCTATTTGAGAGCCTTGAAAAAACCTACTATTTGGAAGGAATACAAAAATTGGAAAAACGTTGGACTAAATTTGTGGAGCTAAAAGGCGACTAAGTTGAGAAAAAATGCTCACTTGCCCAAAAAAATATATATTTTATTCAAAAAGTCACCGACTTGTCAAACCACCCTCGTATTATCTCTTACTTGACTTGTGATTTTCCAGAAAGTTTTTACTAACTTCAACAAGCGAATTGTTCTAGTTGAACCAAACTGGTCATTGAACTTGAGAGAGTGTTATCTCTTATAAATATTCTTATCATGGGTATTTGAAGTATCCACTTTATTTTCGTAATAAGAAAATTAAACATCTTCTAATCGAGATTCCTTAGGTAGTTCGAGATATTTTATTAAATCGTTTAATTTTTCTTGGGGAAAGGGTTTCGGATTTTTATACACTTTTTCTTCGATATCACTCTCGCTAATCACTTTACTATAGGCTTCTTCAAATGAATGTATACGGATGAAGCAAAATGTTGGAGCAAGTACTTCCTCTGAATTTGGTAAAGGCCTTCTAGTTTTCTAGTCTTTCCAACGGAGTGAAGATCTCTCTCTTCTTCCCCTTCCACCGACGGGTACTACATCAAGAACTTTCAAAGCTGGATTGTTTCGCCCATTCGAGCCACTTGACCTAGCAAGAGACAGCGGCTCTCTTAATTGGCTGAACTATCTCAATACCGCCGTGTATGTACAGCTCATCTTTTTTTCGACTGCGGTATTCACCCTTTCCAATGCTTAAGGGACCACAAATCTTCCACAATACTTTTCTTTCGAAAACCTCTAAAGCTGACTCATCGGATGTCGACATCGTCCAAGCCTCTGCACCTTATATCAGGGGATGAGCGTTTTATAGAGTTTGGTTTTGGTTCGTCGAGAGACTTTTCAATTACCTACTGAGTCCAAAGTAGCTCTAGTTCTATTGGATTTCAGGACTGATATTATTGGTGGAGTTAATGCTGGTTCCTAGAGAAACGAAATTAACTACGACTTGGAAGTTACGACTGTCAACAGTGACGTGGGAGCCGAGTCGCGAATGCGCTAAATGTTCGTTTGATCCCAGGAGATATTTCGTCTTGCTCTCGTTCACTACCAAACCGATTCGCTTCGCTTATTTGTCTGAACTGGAGAAAGCAGAACTTACGGTTGCGAGGTTGTTGAAGATTTTGTCTTCTCTATTCAGCCTTCTCACCTTGTCTAACGACTCGTAGAGGTTCTTTCCGTTCCTGACGGAGCTTTTAGTGTTGTTTGTTTAAAGTCAATTTACACATCCGTAAATTTTTGCAGAGATATCAAATTCAGATATAGCGGCGTGGAGGCAACTCCTTTTCGTAGCAGCTTTAAAACCGGCGAGGAGGTTCCTCTTTGCACGGGTATTTTCCAAGATTTGACTTGTGGTGAATATCTGGTCAATTGTAGATCATCCCGATATAGAGACATACTGACAAGGTCCAATCAGTTAGTTGCGATGAATTTTAGTCTTTCACACAATACGCTCAATGGGACCTTATATGTTGTGATACTGAAGAGGCCTATCCTAAGGTACTTGGCAACCGCTAATCAATCTTCTTCATAGTCGGACAGTATAGCGTCTGTTACATCGTCATCGATTGGAGAATCAGATTCGTGCTATTCTTGTGTTTCATTTTCACTGTCCCTCAGCAGGTTGGAGAAGTATTCCCTCCATAAATTTTATGTGAATATAATCTGTCACCTCTTTGGGTCCTACAAGAGTATGCTACGGCCTTGAAACCTTCTGTAAGTCGCCGCATCTTCTCATAGAATATTCGAGCAATACCCTTGTCAGCCAGCTTCTCAAGCTCTCGCGCATTTCCACCTTTTTTTTTTGTCTGCATATGCGTCTCGCTTATCTCTTCAATTCTCTGTAGTTATTCCCCTCTGCACGTGTTGTGGTCGATGGCAACGTTGCGAGTTAGGCAGTTTTCATTCTCTCCACCGCGTCACGGCAATCCTTTCGTATCGTCCGATGTCATTTAGTTTAGTTATACTGTGTGTCGTGCATTGGACTAAGAATTCTAAACTCCAGCTTTTCAAAACTACGGAACACCACATATAACCGTTACTTAACCGCTTAAGTGTCCCCTATTATCACTTTTAAATAACCTTTCCTGTATAGTTAGATGATGAAAATTATTAAATAATAATCTGATTCAAAATATTTCAAAGGTTAAAAATATGTATGTATGCCCGAGTGTTGTATAAATAACATTTAATTATTTACCTTCTGAGGAATAGTAATATTAAAAAATATTAGAAAATGAGGTTAATATTTGTGGGAAACCTGTGTGGATATGAAGCACACGTGTGTCCACACCCTTCTGACCGCTGATAGCTAAATTAGAGAATTTTTTTAAATAATTTTTAACGAAAGAGTTTCTAAATTAAAATAAAATAAGTTAAATTTCAAAATTTTCTCGACTCTTCCTTTAATCGCCTTACTGTGTTGACATTTCTTTTGTTGTTTTCCATGCCAATGATTCACTCGCCAACCGTACGCAGCACAACGGAAAAATAATGAAGCGCAAATATTTCAAAACCAGTTGGGCAATTGCGAGCCATTTACTGTTGAATTTATAGCGGGACTTGTTTCGAAAGAGGCACGTCAAATACTCGATCCAGGATCACGTCCAAGACAAAAACAATTACGATATGATCTGTTTACACGCCGCAATCCATACAAACGGCAAGTACTGTTAACTGGCGATCGCAACCGGCTGTTGGCCTCGAACTTTAATGACAGTTGGCCAGTCAGGTGAGTTGCATACTGAAAACAGAACAACGAAAACTGGATAATAAAGCATTTAGCTGCACTTGAACCTTTTGCAATGATGTGGGGGACAAAAGTCAAGAAGAATTCAATAATTTATGTACAGAGCTGCCGAAGTGCAAATACATACTCAGTAACTCAATATGTCTTTTTTCTTCTTTTCTTTTTTTTCTCAGATTATCCATACACGGCTGGAATGGTCAGACAACGACTTGCTCGAATGCCGCCATCAAAGATGCCTACCTCGCCCGTTCTGATTACAACGTAATTCTAGTTGATTGGTCTGATTACTCCCTGGATATCAATTATTTTCGTGTTGTCTCGGAAATTTACGAAATCGCGCACAAACTCAACGAGTTCACACGTTTTCTACACAACCACACCGGCATAAGCTACAAGAATATGTATTTGATTGGACATAGTGCTGGTTGTCATATTGCCGGCATGGCTGGCAAGCTACTACATCCGGATAAATATGGTGTCATCTTCGCTTTGGACTCTTCGGGGCCTGTACATCGTACATTGAATGCAAAATGGCGACTCGCGCCAACCGATGCCGATTATGTGGAGTCCATACAAAGTGATGTGGCCCTGTTTGGCTTCCCTGGCGATAAGCTCGGACATGCTTCTTTCTATCCCAATTGGGGTTTGGGGCAACCACATTGCCCAAATGTGACCACGATGGAGCCGGACTTTACATGTGATCATTTTGGCGCGTTGTATTACTTTGTGGAGTCCTTGCAGAATCCGAAGGCTTTTGGCGCCATTAAATGTAAAAACTATGAGAGTATCGAGAGGAATAATTGTGGCTGTGGTGCACGGCAGTGTAGAGCGAGTGCCTATATGGGCGGAGATCCAGCAGTGCCAAAAAAGGGAGTCTTCTACTTCAGTACACGTGCGACTATGCCCTTTGGATTTGGTGAAATTTGTAGAATGAAGAGACCAATTAAGTCGACAATAGCGCGCATTTAGGATGGGGATGTTTCAAGTTTTGAAAGCAAGGACAGTTACAAAAACATATGTATATGTATAAATATTACAAAATAAAAATATATAATAAAATTAAATTAAACAACAATAAAAAACTTAAAATAATTTAATTTAAAATCTAAAAAAACAGAATACAAAATAAAATAAAATAAAATAATTTAAACAAAATAAAACAAAATAAAATACAATAAAATAGAATAAAAAATTAAATTAAATCTAAAAAAATAAAATAAAATAAAATAATTTAAACAAAATAAAATACAATAAAATAGAATAAAAAATTAAATTAAATCTAAAAAAATAAAATAAAATAAAATAAAAATATTAAAATTAAATTAAATAAAGTAAAATAAAATGAAATAAAAAATAAATAAAATAAAATAACATTAAATTAAATTGAAAAAATAAAATAAAATAAAATAATACAAAAAAAAAAAAATAAAAATAAATAAAATAAATTTATTAAATTAAAAAAAATTCACTTAATTGCAATTCAATTCAATTTAATTAATTAAATAAATGAAATAAAATATTTTATGTTAAATTAAATTGAATTAAAAAAATAAAAAAGGTTAAAAAAATAAAATTAATTAAGATAAAATAAAATAAATTAAGATAAAATAAAATTATGGGAAAATCTGTAAAAAAATTGTATAGAGATCGTAAATTTCTGGCATTTTCAATATTATTTTTTAAAGTGATAATAATAAACAAGAATATTTAAACTTCGTAGGTATATTTTACAACTTATATTGAATACAAAAACATTTAAGTAATTAAGAAATAATAATTTTATATTTTTTTAAATTGGTTTTGGAGTTGATTTTCTCAAAGAAATGGGTGGTGGATGGCGCAGGGAATTTTGGTTCTTGTAAAGGGTGATCCAAGTAGAGGTACTTTTCTAAATAGCCTTTTTTGACAGATCCCGCATGAGTCATGACAAGTTGTCATGTTATTTTTGTTCAGTATTGTTTGTCATTTCATCATGGAAAGATTTACGCCTGAACAACGTTTACAAATCATTCAACTTTATTATGAAAATTCACGTTTTGTAAAGAATGTGTCTCATGCGCTTTGCTCAACTTATGGTCAACATAATCGGCCTATTGAGCGTACCATTCGCAACACCATCCCATATTGAGACACAGCATTCATTATTGGATAATATTCGACCGATTAGATCACGTCCAGCATGCAGTGAAGAAAATATAGCGGCCGTAGCTGAGAGTGTACACGAAGATCGTGGAGATTCGATTCCGTACCGTTCGCAGCAACTCGTACAAAATACAGCTTGTGCAAGAACTGAAGCCGCTCGACCTTCCCAAGCGTCATCACTACGCTCTATGAGCTCTTGCAAAGTTCCAAGAAGATTCGACGTTTTCGAGCCAAATTTTGTACAGCGATGAAAGCCATTTCTGGCTCCGTGGGTATGTAGCCAAGCAAATGTGCCGTATTTGTAACGAAGAGCAACCTGAAGAGATTCAAGAGCTGCCATTTCATCCAGAAAAAAACAACGGTTTGGTGTGGTTTGTGACCCGGTGGAATCATCGGTATATATTTCTTCAAAAATGATGCCGTTGAGAATTTAACCGTCAATGGCGACCGTTATCGCGCTATGATAACCGACAATTTGATGCCTGAAAATGAAGCTCGCGATCTCCGACACATTTGGTTTCAACAAAACGGCGCCACTTCCCACACATCGCATCAGTCATAGATTTATTGAGAGAAAACTTGGTGAGCAGATAATTTCACGTTTTGTCCCGGTCGATTGGCCCACAATATCGTGTGATATCACACCGTTAGAATTTTTCCTGTGGGGATATGTAAAGTCTAAAGTCTATGCAGACAATTCCGCTTGGATTCAGGTCTTGGAGCAAAACATCACGCGTTTCATTCGCCAGTTACCAATCGAACTGCTCGAACGAGTCATCGAAAATTAGACTTAACGGACGTGTCATCTGAGACGTAGCCGCGGACAACATTTGAAAGAGATAATTTTCAAATAATAAATGCCAAAGAATGTTCTTTCGAATGATAATAAACATGCCCCATTAAATTTGAATTTTCTTTGTTTTTTTCTTTAAAAAAAGTAGAGAACTTCGAAATGGATCACCCGTTACTTATCGGAAACACAAAAACCAAGTAGATTATTACGTACATGTGTAGCTACGGCTTGTACCAAGATCATAAAAAAAAATTTAAATAGTGAATTTTTGATTTTCGATAACCGAAATAGTCTTATTTTTTGTCTGCTTTTGAGATAAAAAAAAGTAAGATGTTATAAAGATAATAAAATTATTATGCTACGGAACATAGCTACTAGTGTACTGAATAACATATTCAAAATACTGCAGATATCATTATAAAATTTTAACAGAATATGCCTTAAAGACTATATTTTCGAAATATTAAAAAAAAACGATTTTTGAAAATTCTAGACCACAATTTCCCCTTATAAAATAAATTAATTAATATAAAAAATTTTAAATAGTTAAATTAAATTAAAATGAAATAAAATTAAAAAATTAAACAATATAAATCAATATAAAATAATATAAAATAATACAAATTAAAATAAAATGGATTAAGACAAAATAAAAATAAAAATAAAAATAAAATAAAGAAAATTAAAAAAAAATATAATAAATTAAAGGAAATTAAAAAAACTACAATAAAAGAAAAAAAAGGAAATTAAAATAAAATAAATCACAATATAATAAAATAGAATGGAATAACATGAAGCAAAATAAAAATAAAATAATGTGATATAAAATAATATTAAAAAAATTAAATAGAATGAGAAAAAACAAAATAAATAAAATAAAAAAGATAAAATACATAGATTAAAATAAATAAAATTGACATTTTTTCGATAGTGTTTATCACATTTATTTGCTATTTATTTTTACTTTCATTGATTAGATCTTTACAGCAATTAGTTAATATTTTATATTAAACTTTTTTTTGGTTTTCGATTCACATGAATTGCAAAAAAATCACAAAATATATACATATCTTCACATTTAAAAACAACAGTTTTTAAATACATTCATTTATACAGAACTTTGCACTTACACTAATTCCCACATACATAAATGGCATGCAGAAAATGACACAAAAAATTGGGGGGACTTTTGCTTAAATAAGGGCACAATTTGTTTGCTAAGTTTGAACATGGCTGAATTCAAACTTAAATTTGTATATGTTATGTATATCTCAAAATGCTGCTAGTAATTGCAATAAATATTTTACAAATATTCTTTTTTTTTGGTTAAAAGCATTTGGAACAATAATTTGCGACATATAAAAATACTGAAATTTCAACTTAAAATTAGTTTTGAAAGTGTTAAGAAATTGCAAAAAAAAATCCCTTTGTTGTGCTAAGTACAGTTCATTCGTTTCATTCGTATTTTTGGTAAAAAAAAATTTCTAAATTAAAAATTACATAAATCCACCATCACCCGTGAAGTAAATAACCATGAAGCATCGTTTGCATATGCAAATATGCATATAGATCAGAATATGTATAAATTAAATTATGTTTTTTTTGACTTTTTAGGTAACTAGCATAAAATCCCAGCTTTCTTTTGGCAAATATGTAAAGTTCTTTGAAATCTCACTCCGGTTAATACATATCTTGAAGACACTCATTTGAATCCAAAAAATAGAGATTTTTATATACAAAAAATAAAATGGTTTTCAAAAACCCTACTCGATTTCACATCACCACAATGTCTATCTACTCTATTTGAGCAGTTAAGTACGAGGCATACTCAAAGTGCTTTGACTCGTGCTAGCCGACATGCCTAGCTCCTCGTCTGACTCGTCCGAATCAAGCGGGCTGATGCGTATCGCCTGATACCATTTATTAGTCAAATCGGCCATTTGTGATTTGCACTCATGTAGTTCCTGACTATTGAAGCGTCTTGTAAAGAAAGGAATGAAAAACTTCCGATCCATACGACCAAAACCGCCAATACGAGTTTGTGCGAAGGACACATCTTCTTCCTCGGTCAATTCAGATAAATGTTCAGAATCGATAGCTTGTCCCCATTCACGTGTTTTCGATAATGAAATAGATTTACTACGTTTACGTGTGCGGGAAGCATTGCGACGTGCCACAGTCGAAGAATTTGCATTACGTCCGGAACGTGTTCGTCGTTTCTTGCCTGGTTTTAGGTATTTCAGCAATGGCATAGTAGAACCACCGAAGCAAAGTGTGGTGAAAAGCACAATAATGAGTGTCGTGGTTATGAGCACGCGACGTGTTTCATCGTTTGGCAGATCCAAATGTAAGGAGAGCGCATAGGAAATGGCGCCACGCAAACCCGAGAACCACATGATGAACTGCATTTTGTTGGTAATCTTATGTTCGCGAAATTTGTTAACCAAGAATGCCAATGGAAAAATATTGCATGCACGTCCCAAGAGGCATAACACAATCGACCAAATCACAAAGGAAAGTTCCACCTGATGCTTGAAGGAGAATATTGCCAATCCCAAGTATGCAAAAACGCAAGTTTCAGCGATAAAGGAGAGTGTACGCATTGTTTGTTGCATTGTGATCTGTGTGATAGTGGAGAGGTTGAAATGTGTATAATGTGACATCACAATACCGCAGAATAATATGGCCATGATTCCACTGAGATGTATACCCTCAGCCAATACGTAAGGAGCATAGGTGAACATTAACATCATAGCAAATTCCAGTGATGGATGTTTACGTAGATCAACATGCTTTAAGAGTAGTGCAGATATAAGCGCGAAAATTACACCGATGCCAGCGGAAGCGAAAAACATTTCACAAAACGTCTTAAGCGCTGAAAAGATTTCCTGACCAGTTGTTGCCTGTGTATTGGCGGGTGTGTTGGCCGACTGTGTGATAGAGGTGGTGAGCACAATCGAAATGGCATCATTCAATATACTCTCGCCAAACACCAACATGTTCAATATGGGATCTACATCTAACGCGTGGAATATGGCAACAGTTGCAACTGGATCCACAGCCGATATCAGTGAACCGAATGCAAACGATTCAGAAAAGTCGAGCCTAGGTAATAAAGATAAATTTAATTGAGGTTTTAATAAAAGTAAACAAATGTTTCATAAACAACAGTCATAACTTGTAGTCATTAACAATATAATTTTTTTTTAGTTATTATAGAACATTGAGCTGCACTTATTTATTAACACTGCAGTTTTTTATTTGCTATTATTACTCACCTATATGCGACCTCAGCTACACCTAATAGATAACAACCGGCGCCGATAACCAATGCTGAGATTGTTGTACCAAATATTGCAAATACTAAAATGGAGCCAATGTTTTGGAAGAAATTGCCTTTATGCAAATTATAGCCAGATTCAAAGATAATCGGTGGCAATAGAACCAAAAAGAAGCCCGTCGGTGAAAATACCTCTTCCCGGTTCCAACTAGCATTCTCACCGGACATAACTTTCAGTAAAAGCCCAATCAGTGCACCAAGGAATACGACAACAATACTTTCTGGCAAATATTGGAATCCCGTTTGCAACATTGAATGTATGAGTAGAATGCCCAGCATAATGACACAGATAACAAAGAAAATCGACAGCGATGAATTGTGTTCCTGCTCGACAGCATGTTGATCTGGTAGTGGCGGATCAGCAGTGGGTGTTGTGGCATTTTGCGTACTGTTTCCGGGTGCCAATGTACTAGTGCTTGGCGAATTTGCCGGAAGAGCATTTATGACATTTGAACTATTAATCGGTGTGCCTGATATGCTAGCATTTGTAAAAATATTTAGTTGATTGTTGGTAGAATTCACTTGTATATTACTCTTGCCTTCCGTAGATGATATACTCTGTGTGCCATCATGGCCCCCCACTACATTCTGACTGCCCGTAGGAGGTTTATCAGCAGAAAATTGAGCTAATTGTATTGTATTATTTGTGCTGCTGCTACTACTGTTTACTGATTTCACGATTTCATTTGTATCACTAGTACTAACCTCACCGATGGCACTGTCTATGAAAACGCAAATAGCCAGAAAAAGCAAATAAACAACAAGCTTTTGCAGATGCATCGTTTATGTGCTATTTAACGAAGTACACATATAAATAACAAGTTTTCTTTTACAGATTACGCCATTCGAAACCACTTTGGAAAATTTTTTTTTTTCTAAATTTGCAATATTCAAGAAATTTCCACCAATCAAAACCAATTTTCTTTTACAAAGCCAATTCAAACACGTCACTTTACATATGTCAATGTAATCATATGTGCAGCTCTGTTTGTTTTTCACTTTTATTTATCGATTCTTTGTTGTTGGCTGCATCAGGGATTCACAAACACATATGGTTTAAATTTTTAAAATTTCACGTTGTTTAAATTTGAATATTCTTATAAAATTTAATATTTTCTGATAATTTGGATATTGCTCTGCGTAGGTTAGTTGCATTTTTATCGATTATTATCTTATGAAATGAAGACCTAAAAAAAGAATGAAAAATGAATTGAGATCTAAGCGCTGATTGTTATTTGCTATAGCCCCTTTTTAGCCATTTTTAGGGTGTAAAATTTAAATTTATACAATTTATTAAAATATATTTTTAAACAAATATAAAATTTTGAAATTGGTACTTAATATTTAGAAGACCATAATTCCAATCAGCTTTCACGATTTTCAAGATTGACGTAATATTTGTTCTGTGAGGTCGCTTTGTAAAAACATATATGTATTCAAACTTATAATTATCGTTTTTTAATGCGTATTTTGGGAGTTTTAACATATATATATGTAGAATATAATATATTTAAAGAAGTATTTTCCAATATGAGAACACTCCTACACTGCCAATGAGGTACTAGTGGTGACTTAAGGAAGTCAAGGCTTATGACAACACAAATATTTCATTTACTTATACAGTTAAAAAATGTTTAATAGACACAAATATTCTAAACATTAATATACGAACAATTTTGATAATAATAAATAATACAAAAAACTAACTTTATAGTAAAAAATCTCATTCGATTTCCTTCCATTGCTGAATGTTACTCACCGAGAAAATCAATAAAATTTTGTTTCATAATCAACCAAGTAAATTACTCGAAAAAAAAAAATTAAAACACAAAACATGAACTTATTCATGATCCCAATGTGAAATCGGATACGTGCTTTGATAAGAATATGTGTTTGCATGTAACTTGGAAAATAAAAAATTTATATTTTCCAATTTTTAAGTTTTTATGCAAGTCATTTGTTATGGAAATACATACATAGTAAATATTCAAATAATCAATACTTGCGATCGCTCACGCACGTCATAAATAATTGAATATGCGGTAGTCATTCATATGAAGCTCAAATAAACAACGGCGTAAATGCCAAAAAAATAACGGAATTTCGAAGCATATATAGGGTGTTTTTTATAGAAGTATAGAACTTAAAGTTGGCATTACTTTTCAAGATGGCGACCCCTTTTAACAGCTTTCAAGTGATTTGTTCTCAGTTTGGCTTGGCAATTCATCATGAATAGACTCATTTTAGCGATGTTTAGCGGTGAAGCGCACTTCTGGTTGAATGGCTACGTCAACAAACAAAACTGCCGCATTTGGAGTGAAGGTAATCCCTCAAGTGTATGTT